>CM057340.1:575387911-576620304 GCA_030015575.1 Agapanthus africanus | reverse complement strand
TCTAATTTTAGATTAAGATCAACTTAACCATTTGTTAAGAATACGTTAGTCTAATTTTAGACTAAGATCTACTTAACAGGATCATTTAGATCTAACAAAAGAGCATTTAGGCTATATTGTTTTAGTTTAGGGACTTTGCAGTCCAAAAGTTTAAGGATATCATAGTCCATGAAGTTTAAGGACATCATAGTCCATAGTTTAAAGATATCATAGTCTATGAGTTTAAGGACCTCACAGTCCATGGTAGTTTAGAAACATCATAGTCTGTAAAGTTTAAGGACATCATAGTCCATGAGTTTAAGGACCCCACAATCCGTAAAGTTTAAGGACATCGTAGTCCATGAGTTTAAGGACCCCACAATCCGTAAAGTTTAAGGACATCGTAGTCCATGAGTTTAAGGACCCCACAGTCCGTGGAATGTCTGGTTGTCGGGACCCGTCACCTCTTTGAAGACGTTGAAGAATTACAACGATAAATATCAGAGGAGTGAAGAGATGTACCCTTGAACCAATATTGGTTGAAAGGCTCTGGGGATTACATTGAATGTCATGTGGGATGATCAATTTTGGAAGACAAGAGTATAATTGGGGTTCAATTTCAAGGGATCTTACCTCTGGAAGACTTAGCTAATTTGGGCGAAGATTGGTTCGAATATAGTGTTAAACACTAGAGTATATTCGGCGCTCACGTGCTCCCACGTGAGGCGCTTAAAGTAGTGTTAAACACTAAAACTGAAGCGCTCACGTAGGGTCACGTGAGGTGCCTGAAGATTGGGCCTTGCTTCTTTTATTTTACTCTCAGAATATGCATATAAGTGTTAAACACTTGACCTTTATGACCATCACCTGTGGGCACGTGATGGGTATCCATGCGTTGGATATTAAAAGTATTTGTCAGGGTCATGTGGGTACACGTGAGGTATCCTTTAGGCGGGCATTGCCTTTGGGTAGAATCCTCTTTTGTTTGATAATTGCTAGGGGTCACGTGGGAACACGTGAGACGCCCAAAAAGTGAAACTGCCTTGGCTTTACTCCCTTTTGTTTTGAGGAGCTTTTTAAGGGTCACATGGGAGCACGTAATACACCCTAAAAGAGAAACTGTCTTTATTGTTTTCCCTTTTCCCTTTTAAATAAGTGTTAAACACTTTGGGAAATCTCTTTTTCTGGTTCAAAGAAAGGGGTCACGTGTTACCACGTGATTATGTTGGGTACTGATCTCTTTTATTTATATGGAGAGTTAAATCTCTTATTTAAGAATTAAATTCTTTTGATAGGGTTAAACCTTAATTTTATTTAGAGGAATTAAATTCCTATATGTTTGAAAGAATTAAATTCTTTAAACCCAATTCTCCCTCTAAGTTTTGGATCTGCATGGCAGAATCTCCCCGATGAGAATTAAATTCTCAACTTGTGGGGAGATCTGCTTTTGCAGATTTTCAACCAGAGGAAGAACTAAGTTCTTTTTAGAAGAGTTAAACTCTTGGTTTGAGAATTAAATTCTCTTTTGTTTTGTGGGAGCTTATAGAATGATCTCCTTCCTTCTCTTACCTAGAGTTTTTTCTCTGAAGAGATCTTCTTTTCTCTCTGGAGAATTAAATTCTCTTCTCTTTTTTCTCTTCTATCTTCTCTCTCTGTTCTTGTATCCTTCCTTTTCTCTTCTCTTCTAGACTCCTATTTATAGGAGAAAGAAAAGAATCAATTTATTCAGCCGATCTCTTATTGAGAGATTTTGATTGATTATATAACCAACATGATCTTTTAGATCACTCAGTGAATTTTATTCACCATTGGATTTTTAATCCAAAAGATATTTTATTTGTTGTTCCTGAAAAATTTTAGGAAAATATTTCTTTGTATAGAATCTTTCTATAAATTGGTGATTTTTAATCACCATTAGATTTTTAATCCAACGGTGCTCCCTTTTACAGAGTGCAATATCTTTTGTTTGGAAAGATCTAGGGAAATATTTTTCCAATTAGGGTTTTCGATTCCTTTTAATTAGAATTTAATTCTATTAGTTCAGAGTGTTTAAGAGTCTATCACGTGTTGGCACGTGACCTCACTGATTAAGCAATTAATTAGAATTTAATTCTATTGGTTTAGAGAGTTTAGGAGTCTATCACGTGTTGGCATGTGACCTCACTGATTAATCATTTAATTAGAATTTAATTCTATTAGTTCAGAGGGCTCAGAAACCCATCACGTGTTGGCACGTGACCTCACTGATACAACATTTAATTAGAATTTAATTCTATTAGTTCAGAGGGCTGAGAAACCCATCACGTGTTGGCACGTGACCCCACTGATAAAACATTTAATTAGAATTTAATTCCATTAGTTCAGTGGGCTCAGGAACCCATCACGTGTTGGCACGTGACCTCACTGATAATGCATTTCCAATTGTTTATTTTATTCAGCGCATAGGCTTTACCTGTAAAAGGTCACGTGTCTGCACGTGAGATCCGGTCACGTGTGAGCACGTGATGCCCCCTTTGGGGGTTTTCCTTGCTGCTTTATTTGTATTTTATTCAGTTCCCATGATGGAACAAATGCTTTTAATTCCTTTTAATTAGAATTTAATTCTATTAATTCAGTGGGTTCAAGAGCCCATCATGCGTGGGCACGTGACTTTATCAATTAGGCATTCAGGCGTAGATAGAATCTGCCCATAAAAAGGTCACATGTTTGCATGTGAGGCCTGGTCACGTGTGAGCACGTGATACCCCATTTGGGGGGTTTTCTTGCTGCTTTATTTGTATTTTATTCAGTTCTCATGAGAGAACAAATGCCCCCACAGCGTTGTTCTCATATGTTTGCACGTGAGTGCAACGCTGTAACCTTTGTGGTCGTTGGATTTGCCTAGAGAACGGGGAAGATGAACCGTTTCCTATCATGTCTTATAAATGCAAGGGTCTCTTCAGCAGCGCCTCCACTCCTTCATCTTCTTCCCTTTTCAATTTCTTTGAGAATTTAATTCTCTTCCTCAGAGCTCAGTTCTCTGTTCAAAAAATTTCAGAGTTAACTCTGTCCAAAAAAGAATCTTTTCTTCAGGTAATAGTTTTGAACGGCCGAGGAATTTTTTAGAAAATTCTCTTTAGATTTTAAATCCACACCTAGGGTTTTTTCATTTAATAAAAACTCATCTTTCCAACCTCTAAGAATGCACGATCTTTAGGTAGTAAGCCCCCAATGTTAGGCGTTTTTCTGCTCTCAGGGGATTGATGATGGTACTTGTTTTCTTCTGGAATTTAATTCCATTCCAAAGAGCTCAGCTCTGAAAATTTTCTTGGAATTTAATACCTCTGTTCAAAAAGAATTTAATTTCCTCAGAGAACTTAGTTCTAACAAGAAGACTTCTTGGGATTTTTATCCTCAGTTGTTCTTGACAAAAATTTTTAGGAGAGATTCTGTTTGATTTGCACAAAGTTCATGATGGGCTTTTCCTTGGGGTAATGTGCAGAGATGTTTGAACTCCACTATTCATTTATTGAGAATCTTCCTTTTGTTCTCATAATGATTACCCTGCCTCATCATTAGTGAGCCGCCATATTGATTTTGTGGGGCCCATGTGTTTTGCAACCAATGGTCCCATGAAATAAGCTGCTTGCCGTTTTCTTCCACTGTCTTTATATATATATATATATATATATATATATATATATATAGACACGTGTGGGTTTCATTAACAGTTTTCCCTTCCTTTATTTCAGTAATAATGGCTTCTCTTCCATACTTTCCTTTTACCCGCTCGGAGGTTGCTTTTCCTCAATCACCGTCTGACGAAGAAGTGATGGTAATGATTAGGGCTCATGACCCGGATTGCACCAACCTGCTTTTGTGGGGAACCTGATACGGGCATATCATTCGGGACCATCGCGGCTTTCTTTGCGAGGTGCCAACAGAGCCTCTCTACCCATTCTTACCGATGGAGCGTCCGCAGACTGCCTTTGCCGTGGAGGTGCTGGATTGGACTCCTACGGGCCGGCTTGAGCCGTCGACAACTGGGATACCAAACCACCCTTTTCCAGCCATAGACATCTTGGGGCATCGTATTTGCCAAGGTGAAGCCCAGCCCTGGGGATAAGTCTATAAGATAGGGCTTATCCCTCGCCATCCAACGGGCTATCTTCTCTAGGCTCGTTATATCTTGTCTGCCCATCGTGCGCGACTGCAGAAGGTCGGGCTTTATCAGGCGGTGTACGCGTCTTTCTTTCATTATCAGTCTCACCATGTCTGGCGGGTTAAAGTTTTCCTAAATCAATGGAATCTCCCCACCAACACTTTCTTGTTAGGGGATCACGAAGTTTCAATTTCTTTAGAAGAGTTTCGCGAGATCTCCGGATTGCCGATCAGGGGAGCGCCGTATGAAGAATTGCTGCCTCCTTACGAGTATGCATTCGCAACTGTGCCTACTACGCTAGACGGCTTGCCGATCGAAAATGTCATCCGTCACAAGTATCCAAGTCTAATCAAGACTCTGGGTATTTTCGAGAAGCTGTTCGCAGAGTCAGAGGAACATGGCGCACTTTTAAGAGTTTTATCGCCTGCTTCCTTCGTGGAGACGTCCTATCAAAGAAGGCTCCGAAGTTCGGGAATATTAACGAACCCTTCGGGTTTGGGCTAAATAAGCTAACGGCCAGAGAAGAAGATTTGCCGCAGATTTACATCCCAATCTTGTCGGCCGTACCTTTTGAGTCGATTACGGCTCCCGGTATGGATGAAGAAACTTTCTTCGTCGGTTTTATCAGCCTTTGGCTCAATTGGTTTGTCGTTCCAATGCATCGTCGCTTTATGAGAGCCTCGATCATTTATCCTTCTCATTGCATTGCCGAAGAGACATGACTAGCCGTGGGCATTGTAGGGTTATCGCACTTGTACCATGGGCTGAGTATTGTGGCCAATACCTCGACCCTGGGTGTGGATGTGGTGAATTTCTCTCTTCATTATTTTACGTCGTGGATTGAGATGCACGTCTTAGGGGTGTTCACTGCGCACTAGAGACCGGGTTTTTATGATGCTTATATCTTCCCGCGGCTCATAAGATTGGTGGACGCTTCTGCTCCTGATCCGACTCAGTTAAGGGCTCTTCGTGTGTCGCTTAATCCTTATACCAACGAAGGTGGGATGGTATTCAATGATCGAGTCCTCTCTGCTCTTTCGGGACCTATTCAGCAGCTGTTTGATTTATCGAAAGAGGGAGCACCATCCTTGAAGCCTAGGGAAGCTATGCACTTGTATTCCATCAGATCGGGTTATTTGGTGTTCCGTCGAAACGATGCGGTTCTTTTTATGCGGTATAATCCACACCGCTTTGCCCGACAATTGGGTTATAACCAGGGTGTTCCCTTCGAGGCATTCATTATGGAGCCCAGTTCATCTTTGGAAGTTGTTCGTGACGCCACTCATTACTTCTGTCACGCCCCGCTTCCCGGTATATGGAGAAGGGGACGGGACGAGGCCGCTACGTATTTACTGTGAAGTAAATACGCTAAGCGTATCTAAGCAATATAAAAGTAGGCACAAGAGACAAGGGATATAAACTGAACATCAACTTTATTTATTAACATTCTTTTGTACAATGCATGAAAAGTAAACACAACTGAATAAAAAGCAATGCCTAAACAATGGCATAACATAATTGAAAGTACTGAATGGAAAATGTACAATGACTAGAGCTCGGGGTCTTCACTGAACTGGTCCAAGTCTTCAGCAGTGGGCTCGATCTCTGACGTGTCCAGATCACCGGACGACATTCAAAGAAGAAAGAAATAGAATGTCGTCAGCGAACAGGTCGCTCGGTAAGTCCCGAAGATAAGGGAGAAATAGAATAGATAGAATAAGAAGGTATCTTTTAAACTTGTATTATATTGTTGTAATGTTGTGTTAACGCTGTTGTTTTTAGCTTGGTACAAAAGAATACCAGTGTATACGAGAGGAGTCTCTATATACCACAGACTAGAGGCAAGTATAGTACAAGGAATCGTTTATGCCATGGTACAACAACAACTGGATTCATGTTAGGTGTATTAAGTCTTACTGTCTCGTGCCACTTCTAACACTTTCCGTACCAATCCACCCCTTAAATCCCGAGATGTCTTGTTTGTATTGTTTGTTTTGTAAATTGTATGGATTGTATAATTGATTGACTGACCGAAACCATGATATCAGTAAACGGATATAACCGTAGAATCATGTAAATGGATGTAACTGGAGAATCATGTAAATGGAATGTATATCCATGGTTCGGTTAAGTCAAGTTGTATAGATTGATAATTGGATTCATGTTGAATTATAATATTGTAGATTATAGATTGTACTTGAATCATATTCAAGTCAGATTATAATGAGACTCAAACTGAGTCAGACAATTAGAAAAGTAAATTGAAGTCCTGATTATTTTGATGTTATCGGTAACCGCTGCACATGGGCGGTAGGATTTGTGTCTTTTCAAAGAAGATTACCGTATTGATAACACTGTTAATTAAGTTGTCTACCTTAGATAGGAAAGAACCCATATCTCCGGCTCCTTGAGGCTCAAGAGACTGGTTCCGCTTAAATCTATATTTATTAGGGTCCTTATTGTAATTTATATAACTTGAGGGGGTTTTATATAAAAATAATTTTGTATGGTTTTCAAAATACAACTCAAATATTTAATTATCGTATTTATGTACATACAACAATTTAATGACCAAGATAAATATGTATACATGTTCGAATAGCATGAAATGAGTCAAGTATATTATACGAGTAACTACCAAAAACAATGCTATAAAGAAATATTATGTACGACTAATTAATCAAGTCGAACGAATGAGGAACATAAAAAAAAATATGGCTCTAAGTGTTTTGCATGCGTGAGTTCCAGTTTCACCTAAATACGACTACCGGTTTCAGAGATATATCTGTTTTCGTATCATTGCGCAAAACAGATCAGAATCTGTTTAGCACCGTCACATATTTTTAAAATACGGTTTGAGTTAATTTCCATCAGGTCTAAGGTTACAAAGATTATTCAAAAATTGTAGGTATTTCGATGTACTTATCCAAAACATCAATATTCGCACGATTTGGATTTCTGAGGCTCTAGTTATGATCGTTCTAACATCAGCGTTTAAAACAGAAATTCAGATTTCTGGACAGTAACTATATGTTATATTGCAAAGTCTATATTGGGTTGTTTCATGCATTTATAAGTAATAAAGTATACAAAAAATTATAGTTCTATCAATTTTACATCTACACATCTAAAGTTTTTCACAAACGGACATCGGGTGTTCGAGTTATGTCCAATTTAAAAACAGTATGCGAATCATGACAGATTCTGTCCAGATTCGTCCCTTAATATTGTAACACAGTTTTGTATAATTTACGTCGGTTTTTAGTAAAAATTTAAAACTAAGAAAATCTAGATTATTCGATTTAGATATCCAAAACACCTGAGTTTACTCAATTTGGATATCGTTAGACCAAGTTATGTGTCTGAGAAATTAACCGATAAATGCAGTTTTCTGTTTTTACGAACAGTGAATAAAAACGATGTAATTCCTAAACCGTTATGTGGTTCGATCTAAAAATTTTACAGCATGTACACAAAAATATATTCTATAATAATTAAATTTCATGAAATTTTCAGAAGTAAAAATTAATTTCTAAAATTTATTTTAAAGGTAAAGGTATTGATATGTATACTAAAATCGGTAAAAAGGCTAACTAGTATTTTTATGCAAGCTCCTCCTTTTCTTTTAATAAGCAAACCGATTCCATGAGACATCGTAGATATATATATTGTGGCATGAAATTTATGTTCTCACAACTCATAATAAACATTCATAGTCATGAATAAAGAATTGAAAACACTTTAATTTGAACAAGAGGCAATAAGATATTATTAAACCATATAGAACCATATATATCTAGACTTATATATATGCATATATTCATGTTTATCTTCTCTTATAGATTACGATATGAAAAGAATAGCGGGTTCACGAGATATGATAAAAGGAGAATAAAGAGATGGAGGGGGAGAGAGAGAAGGGACTTACATAAACAAGCCGGTATTGTCACCGAGCTTGTCTATCCACCGATAGCCTCGCGTTACTAGCGAGACCTTCTTGAAGACTTCTTCATGTTCTTCTTCTTGGACTCTAGGTGAAGAGAGAGAAGTGAGAGATAGAAAAATATGAGGAAGGAAAAAATAGAGGATGACAAATAAAGATGGTGTAATGGTGAATTATGTATAATAATATATGCATATAATAATATATGCATTCAACATGAGAATTAAAAGAGAAATGAAAGGTCACCATTCATTTTGAAAATGAAAGGTCTCATTTGTAGGTTATGAGAAGAATAAAAAATGATAAAAAATAATTGCAAGAATGGGGATTTGAACATATGACTTATGGAATAACAATGCAAAGACTTAACCAATGAGCTACAAGGTTGTTCATGCACATATTTAATTAGAATTAAATATATGCTGTTGCTTAAAAAGAAAGTGGGCTTTTCAGATGGGCTGTAGAGAATAAAAATAATGGATTTGGGTTAAATATTTATGAAAGGAAAAATAAGAATGAGAAGTTAAAAACTTAAATATAAGAAAAAGAAATTGTACCTAGAAAAAATACATAATAGATTGAGGAATAAAATAATAATAAATTTAATAGAAAACGGAAAATACCAAGTACAAATAAATATGGTATATTATTGAAGAGGGATAATACAAATGTATAAAGATTTTGGGGTTGTTACAACTTCATGCGGCTGAACACCGGCTCTCGCTTCATTATCCTTGAGGCCGACTACATTCCAAGGTGTGTGGGGGCTTTTACGGGTTGGTACTGCCACCGAGTTGGTCCCATCATTGCTGAGGAGAGGAGGATACATTTTGGATATAGAGCTCCTGCCCCGATCCAGGCTATGGGAGTCCCGCTGCGACCGCGGACAATGGTTCACCCTCCCTTGAGGGGTACTGGTGCCTTACTTATTACTGAGGCGGTGGATGTGGGCCCGACTCCACCCATAGTTGGTATGCCAATGCGCACTAGAGCTCAGACAAGGGCTTCTGATGAGGCGTCGGTAGCAGTTCCATCAGTTGCGGCGTCATCGATGGCAGTGTCATCATTGGTAGCACCGCCAAAAGAGGATACTAGAGGTGAAGTGGGTCAACGTCGCACCAAAGCGCCGAAAGGAAGGAACCGATCATCTTCCAGTGCTAGTTCCGGGTCGAAGCGGAGTAAGAAGATAGTCACCGGTCTGCTTGACTTTTTAGTGGAATCCGAGCCTATTGTTCAGGACGAACCAATATCTATGCAAGAGCCGGATGATGGTCTTCTTTTTCCAGGTTCATCTACCGAAAAAGCCGCACAATTTGCTGAGGCTATAAGGCGTTCTCAGGATGAGGCCAAGAACGTGCGAGTTTCGAAGAGTTCCTATCCCGCCGTAATATTCTACGAAGATCCTCTATCTATACGGCGAGTTTTTATTGGTCCTCTGGAGCAGGAGGGTGAGATAGCCCTCAAACAGCCTATCTCTGCCGCTTCTGAAGATGTGTTATCATTGTGGACTGGCGGCCATGAATCTACCCTAGAACCCCGGCGAGCATACCTTCTTAGGAAGGAACGTCGGCTTGAAAAAGCTATACTCGAGGCATCTTGGCATATCGGTATGCACGTTTTTTTGTATTTTCCCTTTGGCAAGTATTTTTTTTGCTTTCTATGTCTTCGTATCTTCGTAAAACTTTGCAGGGACTTCGGCCATGGCAGATAATCTGAGCTCCAGTAGTGTCTTGATCGTGGACTCTATAAATATCCCCGATGAAACACCAGTAGATGTAGAGGGGGTCGTTACAATTGCTATTCCTGCTGTAGAGCTTCCATTGGCGGCTTCTATTCCCCCTGTTCCCGTTCACCCTGAAGAGATGACCTTACCGGCCGTGGATATAATGGACCTTTCTGATGACGGCCTGGAGATGGTGGAATAGGTAATTGAGATCGCCATCCCTGAAGTGGTGGCTGCTGCCCCTCGACTGATAGCCGTCACACCAGCAAATGTCACCAATGATGTGCCTGAGGGTATGGAGGAGGCTGCCGAAGCTGCTATCCCTTCTATTCAAAGCGGGAGGAGTATCGAAGGTATTCTTCTATCTTTTGTTTTAATGATCTCTTCATTATCTGAATCCTTCCGTCTTTTCAGAATTACGAGGATTGGCAGCGTCCATCGCGGACCTATCCCCCAGAAAATCTTTCCAGCGTTTGCTCGAGATTACCGCTCCACAGGAAATATCCTTGCAACGTATCGTCCTTTCTTCTGGGCAAGGTTAGTGTTATTTGCTCCTACTCATGGCATTACTATTATTTCGTATAACGATACTAATGACTTCTGTAGTTCTGGAAGCTGACGACGAAGTTGAGATCCTTGGCGGGCCTGGGGATCTTTTAAACCCTTCTTGCATGACTATGGGTAAGCAAAGTTTCGACGTCGTTCCATCTACTCTTTGTTTGCAAATCTCGCTGATTGTTTATGAATCTTAACAGTTTTGCCCATTCTTACCCCGTTGGAGTCTCGCATCATTATGCCACCTGCCCTTATGCCCTACGTGCATCTGAACGGATGGCGAAGCAAAGCCTTCACTCTTTGTCGGCTCTCATCGAAGATCTTCGTGCTGGTAGCTCGATCACGGCCGAAGAATTTGCTGCTGAAACCAATATTTCTCTTCCCTTTCTTGCTGCTTACCATGATGAGACATTGGTGCATGTCTGGATTGAGTTTTGTCGTCGGGTGGAGGCTTGCTTACATAGTCTTGAGTGCACGCGCCTTCCTTCAGAGGTCATGGCTGTAAAGGCGAGCTTGCGGGGGCTGGTTGAACGGTGCACCGCAAATCTGCAGTCATGTGAGAAGAGGCTCAACCGAAAGTTTTCGGAGAGAGAGCTGGCTTCCAATGCGCTGGGGGAACTTCAAGCTGAACTCACGGCCAAGACCACTCGTGTGTATGAACTTTGGCGGGTGCTTCAAGAAGCTATTAGGGAAATGGTAGCTATTGATAAAGCTGTCATTTTTACTCGCGAGATGGTTGAAGCTCATAAAGTTACCGAAAAGGAGCTTGAAAGTCGGCTCGCCTCGTACTAGGCCCAACAGTCTTAAGCGGAGGCCCGTCTCATAGCAATAATAAATTATGAAACCAAGACCCAGCGGAAGAAGGATGAACTGACGAATCTATTAAACCATCCGCCGGCTTAAACAAATGTATATGTTTCTTTTTATTCTCCTTTTGTGCTTACTCCTGAATGAGAGTATTTTTTGATTCTTTTATTAGATTGTACTTTGTATTCATTTTGATTCATGAATAAAAGATATATTTTTTTTCATGGTGGTGTGTCCCTTTTAGCAAATGTATTTTGTGAATAATCTATTTTGATATCTTTGTAGGACAGCGATGGCTTAAAAGTCAGGTTCAGATCTGCCTCCTAAGGTTTTCCAACTTTATGAGCCGTGAGGGTCTCATAAAGATTTTTCTCCCTACGAGTCGAGAGGATCTCGTAGGTGTATTTTCTCCTTAGGAATCGTGAGGATTCCTAAGTGTGTTTTCTCTTAAGAGTCGTAAGGATCTCACAAGAGAATTTTCTTCCTTACAAGTCGAGAGGACTCATAAGTGGTTGACGAGTTTACCTACTCCCGAGTCAAAACATTGCTTCGATAGGGAGGTTGAGGGTTGACTTTGGCCATTTTCCACGGGGTCAGAATTGACTTTAGCCGTGTTCCACAGGGTCAGGGGTTGACTTTGGCCATATGGGGTCAAGATTGACTTTAGCCATACAGGGTCAGGATTGACTTTAGCCATATGGGGTCAGTTGATGACGTATTTCCGCGACGGGGTCATTGGATGACGTATTTCCGTGACGGGGTCATTGGCTGACGTGTTTCCCAGATGGGGTCATTGAATGACGTATTTCCGCGACGGGGTCGTTGGATGACGTATTTCCGCGACGGGGTCATTGGCTGACGTGTTTCCGAGATGGGGTCATTTGCTGACGTGTTTCCGTGACGGGGTCATTGGCTAACGTATTTCCGCGATGGGGTCGTTTGCTGACATATTTCCGAGACGGGGTCATTGAATGACGTATTTCCGTGACGGGGTCGTTGGATGACTTATTTCCGCGACGGGGTCGTTGGATGACGTATTTCCGCGACGGGGTCATTGAATGACGTATTTCCGAGACGGGGTAGTTGGATGACGTATTTCCGCGACGGGTCATTGGCTGACGTGTTTCCGCGACGGTTCATTGGCTGACGTGTTTCCGAGACGGGATTATTTGCTGACTTGTTTCCGCGATGGGGTCATTTGCTGACGTGTTTCCGAAACGGGGTCATTTGCTGACGTATTTCCGTGACGGGGTCATTGGCTGACGTATTTCCGAGACGGGGTCATTTGCTGACGTGTTTTCGTGACGGGGTCATTGGCTGACGTATTTTCGCGACGGGGTCGTTTGCTGACATATTTCTGAGACGGGGTCATTGAATGACGTATTTTCGTGATAGGGTCGTTGAATGACGTATTTCCGCGACGGGTAGGGTCGTTGGCTGATGTATTTCCGCGACGGGGTCATTTACTGACATATTTCTGAGACGGGGTCATTGAATGACGTATTTTCGTGATAGGGTCGTTGAATGACGTATTTCCGCGACGGGGTCATTTGCTGACGTATTTCCGAGACGGGTCATTGAATGGCGTATTTCCACGATGGGGTCATTGGATGACGTATTTCCGCGACGGGGTCGTTGGATGACGTATTTCCGCGACGGGGTCGTTGGCTGACGTATTTCATTTTCTGCGGTGTCGGGGCTGACTCTAGGTTGTCCATGAACCGTAGAGTCTTGGAACTGGGGACTTCGCCGTGGCTCCGATGGGTGATGTCGCGTCCGTGCTCTGCTGGCAGGAGGAGGAACGCCGTTGTTAGTCTTCTGGGATGCAAATGTTGCTGTTGAGATCTGACTTTCCCTTTTGATAGGATCTGGTGGGGGACATGTGGTTCCCTTTTCGTTTATGCCCATGGATTATATACATGGGTCAGTATGGACTCGCATGTAGGGCAAAAGGTTTTATTCTTTCATTTTTTAATATTTCTTCCCGTGATGCTCTATCATTTTAGCTTTTTATATCGCGAAAGTCGCGATTGTCCAATCATTTCGGCTATTTTTGTTTTTACTCGTTGCTTTTTATTGCGAGTTGCTCAATCATTTCGGCTATTTTTTGTATGCATATCTTTTACTTGCTGATTTTGTTGCAAGTTGCCCTATCATTTCGGCTATTTCATATGCATTTATGGCTCGCTGATTTCTTACCGCGAGTATGGGACTTGGGATCTGATACCGATTTAGGCATCAGCATTTCTACAACTGGGATATTGCCAGGATCGAATCATCATTTTCTTTTGTCGGTTCAAACAAAGGTGGCTTAGCCAACAGGGTTAAGATCCTGTCAACTAAGGCTTTTGACTTCATAAGCCGTAAGGGTCTCATAAAGCTATTTCTCCCTACGAGTCGTGAGGATCTCGTAGGTGCATTTTCTCCTTAAGAATCGTGAGGATCCTCAAGTGCGTGTTCCCTTATAAGTCGTAAAGATCTTGAGTGTTTTCTCTTTATAAGTCGAGAGGACTTATAAGTGTTTGTTCACCGAATAAGGGAATTTCACGCTATTGGTGGAACTTGGTGGGGGAGACATTTATTTGTTCCCATAGATTGTATACAAGGGCCAGTATTAAACCGCTTATAGGAAAAAAGCTGGGTGTATGACGACTTAAGAATAGGTTCAGATCTCTGTAGTTTAAGGCTTTTGAATCCTATGAGCCGTGAGGGTCTTAAAGGGAAATTCTCTTTACGTGCCGTGAGGATCTCGTAAGTGTGTTTTCTCCTTAGGAATCGTGGGGATTCCTAAATGTGTTGCTCCCTTGTGAGTCGTAAGGATCTCACGCAGGTATTTTCTCCTTACAGGGTCGAGAGGACCTTGCAAGTGTCTTCGAACGAGATTGCGCCCTTTCAAGTTTTCACAAACTCGCCGGCAGTCCTGCTGTTTTTACTCACGGAGCCCTTTCGGGTTTTCATCCGTGCCCATCTCGCTTATGGACGTATCGTTTTTTTTTACATCAGCCTTGGGATGCTGCGGTCCGTAGTAGTTTATAGACGTTTCGGTCAGGCGTAGTATTTCTTCAAGAAACGGCCGTTTATTGGCCTGAAGGGTCTTTCGCCATGCATGTCCATGAGCAAGTAAGCCTCACCCTGGTAGACTTTGTCTATGATGTACGGGCCTTCATAGTTCGGCTCGAATTTCCCACATTTGGCATGATTGGGGATCACAGGTCTCTTGACCACTAGCACGAGTTCGCCTTGGCGAAATGTTCTCGGCCTAGTCAATCTCTCGTATGAGCGCGTTATCTTTGCTTTGTAAGCTTCCAACTTTTGCTGCGCCATGAGCCGGGTTTCGTCATGGGCGTTGAGTTCCTCAAGCCGAAGATGAGCATTCTCTTCGTTCGTTAGCTCGTAATGAACTGCCACTCGCAGAGAAGGTAACTCTATCTCCAAGGGGAGTACTGCTTCAGTGTCGAATACTAATGCATACGGCGTTGTGTTTGTGGCCATTTTGAACGTAGTTCGATACGCCCAGAGAGCTTCATACAATCTCTCATGCCAGTCCTTCCTATTTCGAGACACCGTCTTCTTTATGATCTTAGTCAAGGTCTTGTTGAAAGGCTCAGCTAGACCATTAGCTCGAGAATTATAGACCGAAGATTATCTCCAGTCTATATTATGTTGCTGTGCGAAGCGGGTGATTTTGTGACTTCTGTAGGCCGGCCCGTTATCGGAGATAATTCGTCGCGGAGTGCCGAACCGATAGATGACGTGTGTCTTGAAGAAATGAAGGATATTCTCCGTCTTCACTTCTCTTAATAGTACTGCTTCTGCCCACTTGGAGAAGTAATCAGTTGTCGCCAGTATGAACCGATAGCCTCTGGACGATGCTGGTTCAATGGGCCCGATTATGTCAGTTCCCCACATTTCGAACGGCCAGCTAGCCACCGTTGGATGTAGCGGATTTGGATGCTGGTAGATAAAGTCCCCGTGAATCTGGCACAAGTGGCACTGCTTCACGTATTCGAGACAGTCTTGGATCATTGTGGGCCAACAGTAGCCCATCCTTTTGATTTTCAGTTTTATTTTCGGCTCGGCTTGGTGAGAACCGCAGAGTCCGTCATGAGTTTCTTAGACGACTCTCCTTGCTTCTTCAGGTCTCAGGCGTCTTAGCCATAGAGAATCAAATGATCTCTTATATAGAGTGTCATTGACGAAGGCGAAGGATAGAGCTCGTTTCATAAGCCGATGTCTTGAGGACGCATCTTCAGGTGTTCGACGGGATTTGAAGTAGTCTATAAAGACTTCTCTCCAATCCTTAGCCTTTTCCTGGTCTTTTATTTGTAGGGTCGTTTTCTCGGTCGCTCCCTTTTCTTTAAACGACTCCGGAGATATTTCTGCCGATGCGAGAACCCGACGACTTTGCACAACGATCCTCACGTCATCGAGATTTTCGTCAGCCAGTTCTTTAGCAAGTTTGGCTAACGCATCTGCTTTGCTATTTTCCGTGCACGGTATGCTTTCCAGGACGTAGGCAGGGATTTGAATCAGCAATTGTTGCACTCTCTCGTCGTACTTTACCAACTCTGGTTTGCACATTTGATAATCGTCGTTTACATGGCTAACGACCAGCTGGGAGTCTCCGTATATGAGGAGGTTTTCGATCCCCATGTCGACAGCGATCTCAAGTCCTGCTATCAAGGCTTCATATTCGGCTTCATTGTTTGTCCTCGGCTCTGTTAGGGAAAAGGCAAAGTACATTATCCTTCTTTGTGGAGTCACAAAGATGAGGCCTACCCCAGACTTGATTATGGAGGAGCTGTGCTTTCGCTTCTTCATGGAAGATGCCCCGTCGAAGTAGAGTTCCCACCGGGTGTTATTCTCTCCTTTCTCCCTGTCGATTGTGTCAAACGCATGCTCGTCTGGCAATTCGCAATTTAGGGGTGAATCGGCAGGTATAGGATGCTCGTCGAGGAAGTCGGCGATGGTCTGGCCTTTCACTGCCTTGAGAGGTCGATAAGTTATCGAGAATTCTATTAAGAGTAGGGCCCATTTAGCGAGCCGCCCTGTTAGTATAGATCTTGAAATCAAATATTTGAGAGGATCCACTTTTAATATGAGATGGACCTCATACGCCAACGCATAGTGCCTGAGCTACGTTATCGCGAAGATCAACGCCAGGCAGTATTTTTCAATAAGGGGAGTAATTGTTTTCTGCCCCCAGGAGCACTCGACTCAAATAGTAGAGGGCTCTCTCCTTCCCTTGGTCGTTTTCTTATGCCCATAGCACGCCTAAGGAACCCTCAAGGGCGGTTTTGTACAGAATGAGGGGCTTTCCTTTGACCAGAGCGGTCAGTACTGGCGGATTCTGCAGGTATTGCTTGATTTCGTCCAGTGCGCTTTAGCATTTGCGATCCCCAACGAACGGGGTTCCCTTCTTCATCAAGTGACTTTAGGGACGGCATTTGCCGGAAAGATTGGCTATGAACCGCCGAATATGCACGAGCTTCCCTTGGAGAGACCGCAGTTGCGTGAGAGTTTTTGGCGGGGGCATTTCCATGATCGCCTTGATCTTCGACGGATCTATTTCGATACCTCGATGTCGTACGATGAATCCTAGGAATTTTCCCGAGGACACTCCGAACGCGCATTTCAGAGGGTTTATTTTCAAGTTGTATTTCCGAAGACGTTGGAACACTATTTTTAGATGCTCCCAATACTCCTCGTACGATTTGCTTTTCACCACAAGGTCGTCGATATAGCATTCGACGATTTCATGTATGAGGTCATCGAAAATCTTCGTCATGGACCTCTGATAGGTAGCGCCGGCGTTCTTCAGACCGAAAGGCATCACTTTGTAGCAGAATATGCCTAGCGGGGTCCGGAAAGCGGTATGCTTTCGGTCTTCGGGGTGCATCTTTATCTGATTGTACCCTGATGAGCCGTCCATGAAGGAGAAAACTTCATGAGTGGATGTGTTGTCTATCATCAGCTCGGTAATCGGTACGGGGAAGTCATCCTTCAGACATGTTTTGTTGAGGTCCCGAAAGTCTACGCAGATGCGCACCGTCCCATTTTTCTTCATCACTGGGACGATGTTGGCAATCCAGTCAGGGTACTGAACCTCTTGGATGAAGCCGGAGTCGATTAGCTTCTTGACTTCGGCGTTGATGCTCATTTCAAGTTCGAGCCGCATTCTTCTCGGCGCTTGTTTGACTGGCTTGATGTCTTGAGATATCGCCAATTTATGCACAGCTATCTCTGGATCTAGCCCCGGCATCTCGGCATAGTTCCATAGGAAACAGCCTTTATACTGCACTAGCACGTCTCTTAGTGTAGCTACCTGTTCTTCGGACAACAATTCACTGACGAACGTAGGCCTCGGGTCGTTTACCGTCCCTAAGTCGATTTTCCTTAGGTTGTCTGCTGTGGTGTGTATCCCATCTTCTAGCTCCTTCGGCGCCGAAGGAAACTCTGAGATCACTTCGTCATCATCGTTTTCAAAGCACCAGGAGAGGTCTTTCATATCCTCGGGCACTCCTTCTTCCGACATCATTATCACGTGACAGGTACGAGATCGCTTCCAAGACCGATTTTGATCCGGCTCTACTCTCGCTGCATATGTGGCTTTCGGTTCATACTTCTGTGACGGAGTTACCCTCCAACTGCTGGATAAAGCGAACCTGCCTTGCTGATACTGGTCTTCTATCCAGTCTTTGAATGTGAAGCAGTCTTCGAGAGGATGTCCTATCGCTTGGTGATAGGAGCAATAATCTAGGTGATGAATATCACTTGCTTGTTCAGGGTGCTTGGACTTCGGGAGGGTAATCATCTGATATTTAATGACAAGACTGAATATCTTTCTTGTCTTGTCTTGGGGAAAGGAATATGCTCGACCCATCTTCTTTATAAGAGACGGATCCTGGCCGCTCAATTTTCGATCGTGAGGCTTCTTGGACCCGCTTTGCTGCTGTCGAACATTTTTTCCATTCTTCAGTTTATTTTTACCTCCGCGTTGAGTCTTCCATATGATGGGCTGGCGACGAAGGGCATCGTCATTTTTTGTAGCCTGCTGAAGGAGGCGCTGCGTTCTGGCTTTTTCATAGATGGCCATTTTGCGGCTATGGTCATTCCGGACCTTTTACCCACTTCCCTTATTAGCTTATCCATATGTTCTTCGAACGACGGACTTGGCACTTTCATGGCGAGACCTCGTTTTGGTTCAGGGTTAGCGTCTTCTAACAGAGCATCACTTTCTTCATCGAAATCATGTATAACGTAGCAGCCCTGGAATTGCTCCCGTTTCTTGGATTGAACATATCCAAGCCCGATCATTTCCATTCTCCCGTTGGGCAATTTTCTCTGAGTTCCGGGAATGTTCTAGATCCTGTTGCAGAACTGAGCTTGTCGAGCAGTTTGTTTGAAGGGTACGCCTTGGCGCCTCAACAGCCTTTTTAATCCTTCTGTGTAGTATCTGGGCAGACGGATGGGCTGGAGCCTGTCAAGCGTAGAATCGGCACCATGCCAGATCTCTTTCTCCACTTTGGTTTCCGTGGATCGATAAAAAGAGGACCGCCTTTTCATCTTTTCGTCTGGGAGGGACATAGAACGTCTTCAGTTCTTGCACACTGTAGGTATCAAGTGCGTCGAGCTCTTTGTAGTGTTGCGGCGGAACCATAGCGATTTGTAAACTCTGATCATCTCCAATGAAGGCTTGCACTGATGGACGAGCCGAGAATACCGCGTTGACCTCGTCTTCAGAGTCACTGCCAAAGACCAGAATAGGGGTAGACGGTCCCGGTTTGTTGTATCGGGGAGGTCCCGAATAGACTATCTCTTCTTCCTCCTCAGTATCGCTCCCGAAGAACGGAATGGTGGTGATAGCTTTTTGCTTATCCTCAGGTTTATGGCATCTTTCCGTGTCTTCAAAGTCTTGTAAGAAGTACTTTGCATCTTCGTACTTTCGGACTTCGTTTACGGAGAATGGGTTCAGCTCCCCTGTCACAGTGTATTCAAGCCCATCTTTGAAGTACTTCATTCACTGATGTTGTGTATAAGGGATAATGTTGTACTCGTGTAACCAAGGCCTGCCAAGCAAAGCGTCGTAGCAAGTCTTGGCATCAATGACGTGAAACTTAATGTCGGTGATAAACAGCCCAAAGCATAACGTCAGTATCACAGACCCGAGCATCCGTGATGACTGGGAGTCGAATCCGGAGATAGTGATTTTATTCCGAGCGAGGTGTTGAACGCTCATGCAGATTTCTTTTAGCACCCTCACATTTAGGAGATTGACAGAGGACCCATTGTCAACTAGGATCTTCCCTATCTTAATGTCATGGCAATACCCGGAGATATATAGGGGATGGTTGTGCTCACACATTCCGAGGAGGAGATCTTTATCACCGAAAGTGATGTCAGCTGTGTGCACGTCTTCCAGTTCGACCTTCATCTTTTCTTCGGTAAGGAAAGCTTGGAATTGGTCAGGCTCTTATAGTGCTTTGATCGGAGAATCTCTCGCCTCTTCGGATAGCAGAAGGGCATCGAGAATGCTTAGTTCCTAGAGTATCTTTCTCAGGTATGCCAGAACGTTGTAATCCACCTTGTTTTTCTTGGACGGGTCCTTGGCTGCCAGCTCTTCGACGACTCAGTCATCGAGGGTGATATCCTCAGGGACCTTTTTTTTCCCTTTATCCTTTTTGTTCGATCCCTTGTTTGCGGGTCCGAGATTCATTTCAGGTAGCGTGCGATTGCGCAGCTGAATGTTCTCACAGGTATTCATCTCTTTTGCTTCCGAGATGGATTCCTTGAAGAGAGGACCGAGGGCTATTTCTTCATCTGAATCGCTCCCGAAGGTGAGAACTTGCGATCCCCCGGAATCAACCATGTGACAGTTGCCGGTAGTTCTTTTGCGTTCTTCTTTCGTGTTTCTCTGCTCTCGACGAGCCTTGCGCTTCATTCGCTGAACGTGTTGTCGGTGGGCAACATATCCCTGCCACCAGTTTTTAAAGGCCATGCACTCTTCGGTAGGGTGTACAATCTTCTTATGGTATAAGCAGAAATTAGGATGTACATCCGCTTCATCAAGATGTATACCACCAGGAAAATTTTCTCTGAAGGGGGCAACTTCATTCCTATTGACATGACTCTAGCGATTCGTTTCCTTGTCTTAAGTTTGCTTTTTTCTGCGGCGGACGTGCTTCGATCTGGTTGGAGTGCCTTAACCTTTTCATTCAGTCACCGACGTTTGGCTTTTTCGTATACGGAGATTTCACGCTCCTGATCAGCATTGCTTTTCAGAAGAGCTTCATTCAGGAATATGTCAATCATCTCGTCTGACGGTCCTAGGAGTTTTGGTTCGAGATCTGCCCCTAGTTTCTCTGTATCAGGAGATTCTTCACCATCTACTGACGAGTGAGAGATCACGTGGCAGCTTGCCACATAATCTTCAGGTTTGTCTAACAAGTCTTCTCCATCATCTTCATCGCCATCTCTATCTTCAAGGATGTGGTTGAGAAACTCTTGGAGTGTGACCGAGGTTCGTGCCTTTTGGTTATATTCCTCCAGCGCGTCAATATGTTTTTGCAGGTCTGTGCACTTGTCATCAGGTTTCACGGGCTTTTTGGTCTTCTTCTTCTTCGAAGACTTTGACGACTGGGCCTAAGCGTTTTGATCATCGCTACCAATTCTTGGAGTCAGGCGCGGCTTCAGCATTCCTTCAATGACCTGGGGTTCCAGCAGACTTTTCCACCTGATTGCCGGACATGTTTGGAGATCTTTCAGCATTCTTTTCGTCTTAGCTGAAAGGGCCACCTCCTATCGGGCTTCCTCTATAAGTAAGCATGATGCCCCCGGCATGTCCACCTTTTTAGGAACGTGAGGTTGTGGTGGGTTCACCTTCCAGTTTTCGGATAACGCGAACTTGCCCTGTTGGTACTGATCTTCGATCCAACTTTTGAAGATGTAACAATCTTCGATTGGATGACCCAATATTCGGTGATAAGGGCAATACTTAGGATTGTTAACGTTGCCTGGTTGCGTTAGGCGCCTTAGCTCCGACAGAGTGATGAGCCTGTTGCGCTGTGCTAGCTCGAATAACCTCTTCGTCTTATCCCAAGGGAACGAGTATGGGCGTCTCATCTTTTCTTCAAGGGATCGCTGTCTATCACTTTGGCGATCAGCTGGTTTTGGACCTCTAGGTTGCTGTTGAGAATTGGTGACGAAGGTCACTTTCCCCTTCCCCTTTTCGTTTCGACGCTCCATTTTCGAGGAAGACGGTTTATGACCCATCTGATCCATTTAGGCCAGCTTGTCAATCAAGGCCTGAAAGGTAGTTGGCTTGAAGAACATCATGAACTGGGATATGGTCGCCTGCGGATCAAGAGTGCCCATGAACATGCCTATCGCAGGCGCTTCTTCGATGCGCTGCTCGCACTTCAACCATAGATTCCGCCACCGTATCGCGTACTGCACCCATGTTTCGCCTGGCTTCACTCTGGTATTAATTAATACGATGATCGGGGTGCGCTCGCTAGCGCTTGCGAACCTTTGTGTGAACAGTAACTCTATTTCTGCAAATGTCTTAACGGAGTCGTTCGGGAGCTCGGAATACCATTCAAACTCTGTCTTCGACAAGCTACCAACAAACTGGCGAAGCAGCAGTTTGTCGTCACCTCTGGTGTTGCCGTACAAAGCCCTAAATTGAGCAACGTGCTGGTGTGGATTCCCGTCCCCTTATATACATGGAATTTAGGGATCGTATATCCCAGCGGGTACTTTATTTGGTCGTACCAACCCGGATAGGGTCGTCCAGTCTTAACAATTTGCCCGGCCGCTTCACTCGCCTGATGAGCTCATATCTGCTGAGCGATATAGTCATCTAGGACGGCTTTGGAGATGGTCTCCTCCTTGGCTGCTGCACAAGCAGGAAGGGGGTTTGACGTCTCCCCTCGGTCGTCTTCGAGGATAATCGGAGGGCCTTCAGCTGGAGAATCTGGCTGTAACATCATCCCGACCATGTCTTGGAATAAAAGCGCCATTCGTTTTATGTTGGCAGCTTGTTCCGCTGCCTCTTTGTCCTTCTTCTTGAGGATTCTGCGGAGGAACTCAACATTAGTTTCTTGTTCATGACACTGCTCTGACGATGTTTCCGGGCTTTCTTTTGGCCCAGTGAGTACGGCCATCTGTATTAACATTTCCTGGAGTTTTTGTTGTTGCCCCTGGGCCTTTGTTACGGATCTGGTGAGTGGTCAATGATCCGTATAAGCACGGCTTTCCTCTTTTCCGGAAGCCTTATAAACAGTGTGCACCACCATGCCCCCAGACTTAGGGCATTTAGGTTCAGCACCCTTTAGATTCGTCGCAGACGTGGGAATTCTCTCCTTCCTTCTCCTTTTATGGGCGGTCGAAGTTGAGGGGACCGTTGCAGCGGGTACCCAAGTAGACGACCCCTTCTGTGGTATGACAGGGTGGTCTTTCTCTTGCTGAACTTTCATCTTCTTCGGTTGGCGGGAGTAGTCTTGGTTAATCACCGAGTCTTGGTCCTGTCGCCAAACTTTATGAATTTTTGAGGACAGCCACTGAGGGGGCTGCTCTGGCTTCACCTTTATAGTGTTCTCCATAGGTGGAGGAGATATTTTTGACACGGCCTTCGGAGAGTTCTTGCGTACCCTCCTAAGTGGTTCAAAGCCGTTCCCAGTTGGAACAGCAGTATCAATTTCTACCATCGGAGCTGGCGGAGTCAGTCCAGAAGGAGAGCTCCCCCAGCCTTCCTTACTCGGCGCTAGTGACGATGGTGAGCATGTCGTGCTGACGGGACCGGCTCAGCTATGGAGGTGGCTTCTTCATGCTCCCCGCTCTGATGAGGGGCTGCTATTGGTGCCAGCCTATCGAAGACCGACGTCCGCTGAGATGGGATGGCCAACCTATCAAAGGCAGACTTTCAGACAGGGGTAGCAGTTTTGATGCCTCGCCTAGAACGGGAGCTGAAACGGTCAGTCTTACAAAGACCGACTCCTTAGCAAGGGAAGTCGTTCTGATGACTTTAGGAACAGGAATGACTATCCGCTTTGGGATGGCCGCTTCAGGTATTGTAGGATTTTTCACGGGCCCACCTGAGCTTTGGCCCAGTCTATTGAAAACCGAGGCACTGGACTTGGGCGACCCGTTAAGAGGGGCCGCGATAGTTGTAAGCCGATCAAAGACCGACTTCTTCGGAGCTTCTTGCGATGGCAATGGGGCGTTGAAGCTCATTGGTGGGAGCATGGTCCTAAAGAATAGCCCTGTGGTGGCTTGCGTCACCTGGTCCACCGTCATCGTGAAAAGGGAGGCCGCTTGAGGCCCGTAGGTCACTCCTCCGGCGAGGACGGAGTGGGAATTGTTGCAATTAGTGCAGTTTGAAGCCATTGATCTTCTGTTTTTCTGCACGGAGCAAGATACCAAATCTTAGTACTTCACATCCAAAGGCAACCATGTCAAACCGCGACTTCTTCGCGAAACACGACACACGAAGTGTGGAGTGGAAAGAGGAAAACGTCCTACCGGGCGTGCCAGAATCTGTTCTCCGCCAAAAGACCGGGAAGACTGACGTCTTGCTTGAATTTGGGGGCAAATGCTATTTGGTTTTATCCGTCCACCTCTCTGAAGATGCCAAGTTGATTTATGGCACCATGTATCGAAGGTTTAGACGGATGCGGCCGATGTAGCAGACTTCGTCAGATTCCCCCTCATTGTGAGGGTTTTTTGATTGTGGGGACGCTCTTCACTGCAGGCGCAAGCCCCTACAGTTAATTACGCTAACGCATCGCGGTAACCACTTTCTCCTTCTCCAGATGCTCACTTTGTGTCGTGTATGTTTTTTTTATTTCTAGTTGCCCGTGGATTGTATACGGAGACTAATTTATGTTGTCACCCGTAGGGCGTGGATTAGTCCAAATCCGTATTTTCTTAGATTTGGGTTTTGGTTTGGGTTTAAGGATCGTTAATCTCATTTGAGACTAAGATCAACTTAAACGTTTGTTAAGGATACGTTAGTCTAATTTTAGACTAAGATCAACTTAACCATTTGTTAAGGATACGTTAGTCTAATTTTAGACTAAGATTTACTTAGCAGGATCATTTAGATCGAACAAAAGAGCATTTAGGCTCTATTGTTTTAGTTTAGGAACTTTGCGGTCCAAAAGTTTAAGGACATCATAGTCTATGGAGTTTAAGGACATCATAGTCCATAGTTTAAAGACATCATAGTCTATGAGTTTAAGGACCTCACAGTCCATGGTAGTTTAGAGATATCATAGTCTGTAAAGTTTAAGGACATCATAGTCCATGAGTTTAAGGACCCCCCAGTCCGTAAAGTTTAAGGACATCATAGTCCATGAGTTTAAGGACCCCACAGTCTGTAAAGTTTAAGGACATCGTAGTCCATGAATTTAAAGACCCCACAATCCGTGGAATGTCTGGTTGTCGGGACCCGTCACCTTTCTGAAGACGTTGAAGAATTACAACGACAAATATCAGAGGAGTGAAGAGATGTACCCTTGAACCAATATTGGTAGAAAGGCTCTGGGGATTACTTTGAATGTCATATAGGATGATCAATTTTGGAACACAAGAGTATAATTGGGGTTCAATTTCAAGGGATCTTGCCAATGGAAGACTTAGCTAATTTAGGCTAAGATTGGTTCGAATATAGTGTTAAATACTAGAGTACATTCGGCGCTCACGTGCTCCCACATGAGGCACTTAAAGCAGTGTTAAAACTAAAACTGAAGCACTCACGTAGGGTCACGTGAGGTGCCTGAAGATTGGGCCTTGCTTCTTTTATTTTACTCTCAGAATATGCATATAAATGTTAAACACTTGACCTTTATGACCATCACGTGTCGGCACGTGATTGGTATCCATGCGTTGGATATTATAAGTATTTGTCAAGGGTCACGTGGGGACACGTGAGGCATCCTTTAGGTGGGCATTGCCTTTGGGTAGAATCTTCTTTTGTTTGATAATTGCCAGGGGTCACGTGGGAACACGTGAGACGCCCAAAAAGTGAAACTGCCTTGGCTTTACTCCCTTTTGTTTTGAGGAGCTTTTTAAAGGCCACGTGGGAGCACGTGATACACCCTAAAAGAGAAACTGCCTTTATTGTTTTCCCTTTTCCCTTTTAAATAAGTGTTAAACACTTTGGGAAATCTCTTTTTCTGGTTCAAAGAAAGGGGGTCACGTGTTACTACGTGATCATGTTGGGTACTGATCTCTTTTACGTACATGGAGAGTTAAATCCCTTGTTTAAGAATTAAATTCTTTCGATAGGGTTAAACCCTATTTTTATTTAGAGGAATTAAATTCCTATATGTTCGAAAGAATTAAATTCTTTAAACCTAATTCTCCCTCTAAATTTTGGATCTGCATGGCAGAATCTCCCCGACGAGAATTAAATTCTCAACTTGTGGGGAGATCTGCTTCTGCAGATTTTCAACCAGAGAAAGAACTAAGTTCTTTTTAGAAGAGTTAAACTCTTGATTTGAGAATTAAATTCTCTTTTTTTTTGTGGGAGCTTATAGAATGATCTCCTTCCTTCTCTTATCTAGAGTTTTTTCTCTGAAGAGATCTTTTTTTCTCTCTGGAGAATTAAATTCTCTTCTCTTTTTTCTCTTCTATCTTCTCTCTCTGTTCTTGTATCCTTCCTTTTCTCTTCTCTTCTTGGTTTCTATTTATAGAAGAAAGAAAAGAATCAGTTTGTTCAGTCGATCTCTCATTGAGAGATTTTGATTGATTTTATAACCAACATGATCTTTTAGATCACTCGGTGAATTTTATTCACCATTGGATTTTTAATCCAAAAGATATTTTATTTGTTGTTCTTGGCAAATTTTAGGAAAATATTTCCTTGTACAGAATCTTTCTATAAATTGGTGATTTTTAATCACTATTGGATTTTTAATCCAACGGTGCTCCCTTTTACAGAGTGCAGTCGTTTTTGTTTGGAAAGATCTAGAGAAATATTTTTCCAATTAGGGTTTTCAATTCCTTTTAATTAGAATTTAATTCTATTAGTTCAGAGGGTTTAAGAGTCTATCACGTATTGGCACGTGACCTCACTGATTAAGCAATTAATTTGAATTTAATTCTATTGCTTCAGAGAGTTTAGGAGTTCATCACGTGTTGGTACGTGACCTCACTGATTAATCATTTAATTAGATTTTAATTCTATTAGTTCAGAGGGCTCAGAAACCCATCATGTGTTGGCACGTGACCCCATTGATACAATATTTAATTAGAATTTAATTCTATTAGTTCAGAGTGCTTATAAACCCATCACGTGTTGGCACGTGACCCCACTGATAAAGTATTTAATTAGAATTTAATTCTATTAGTTCAGTGGGCTCAGAAACCCATCACGTGTTGGCACGTGACCCCACTGATAAAGCATTTCCATTTGTTTATTTTATTCAGCGCATAGGCTTTGCCTGTAAAAGGTCACGTGCCTGCACGTGAGACCCGGTCACGTGTGGTCACGTGATGCCCCTTTTGAGGGTTTTCCTTGCTGCTTTATTTGTATTTTATTCAGTTCCCATGAGGGAACAGATGCTTTTAATTCCTTTTAATTAGAATTTAATTCTATTAATTCAGTGGGTTCAAGAGCCCATCACGTGTGGGCACGTGGCTTTATCAATTAGCATTCAGGCGTAGATAGAATCTGCCCATAAAAAGGTTACGTGTTTGCACGTGTGGCCTGGTCACGTGTGAGTACGTGATACCCCATTTGGGGTTTTTTCTTGCTTCTTTATTTGTATTTTATTCAGTACCCATGAGGACACATCCATCATAGTCTTGGTAGTCAAGTCCACATCCTAAGGGCTTTATCAACATGTAACAGAGAGACAATACAAGTATACATGTTAAAATAAAGAGTAACCAGATAGCATACTATCATTTCAAACAAGAAAGTCCTCTCTATATATGTCTAAATATCCACTAAAATATACAATCATGTACAATAATGGCCTTTAGGGCATACATACAACTAACAATCTCCCACTTACACTAAAACCAGTTGTTGTAGTATCTCATACCCAACATCCCTTAAAGTCTCTCTAGGGAAAGGCCTTCGTGAGTGGATCTGCCATGTTATTCTTCCTTTCAACTCTCCTGACCTCGATCACCCATAGATCAACTATCTCCCTGATCAGGTGATACTGCCTAAAAATATTTCTGGATCACTGATGGGATCGGGGTTCCTAGGCCAAAGCCACAGCTCCATTGTCACCACAATGGTAGAACCAAGTTCATCTCAAGAACATCTTTATCCAGACGGCCTCTTTAGTAGCATCGTTGGGAGCGATGTATTCAGCCTTTATCATCGAGTCTGCTACGGTATCTATCTTGGAACTCTTCCAACATACCAAACCCGATACTGTCATACAGTAGACCTTATCACTCTGGAAGCTCGAATCGGTAAAGGACTCCACTTAGAGTTCACCGTTACCATACACCAAGAACGTTTTTTTAGTCCTTCTAAAGTACTTAAGAATGTTCTTCACTGTTGTTCAGTGTTTCTCCCCAGGATTTAAGAGGCATCACCCAAATCCTTTATGGAAAATCATAGTGATAAGTAGAGCTTGACCGAGTATAGCATAGGAACACCATTTCCTATCAAGAGTATGTCATCCACGTACAATACGAGGAAGACAAACTTACTCTCTACAACCTTCTTGTATATACACGGTTCATCTACCATTTTGATGAAGTCAAACTCTTTGACTGCCACATCAAAATAGATGTTCCAACTTCATAATGCCTGCTTTAATGCGTATTTTGATTTAAGCAACTTGCATACTTTTCCGCTGCTCCCACTGTCTACGAAGCCCTCTGGCAGTGTCATGTACACGCTCTCTTCTAAATCACCATTTAGAAAAACGGTCTTGATGTCGAACTGCTAGATTTCGTAATCATGGTATGTAGTGATGGCAAGTAGGATCCGGATGGACTTAAGCATGGCCACTGGAGAAAAGGTTTCATCAAAATCCACACCTGGTTATTGACGACAACCTTTTAAACAAGTCTAGCTTTGAAAGTCTCAACTTTTCCATCTACACCAAGAATTTTCTCAAGATTCACTTGCTCCCGATGGGTTTTACCTCTTCAGGTGCGACTACCAAAGTCCATACTTTGTTGGTGTATAGCATCCAGCCATTTCACAGAGTCCCCACTTATGATGGCCTGCTCAAAACTAGTTGGGTCATCATCTTCCATGATGCAATCCTCGCTCACATTGTCATTGAGAAAACCGTAGTATCTCTCAGGCGGATGAGAAACCCTACTAGATCTGCGGAGAGGCTGAGGTTCGTCGGGAACAATTGAATCCTCCTGTTCTACCAAATCATCAGCCGTTAGTTTGTCTAGTTGGAACTTCTTCCAGTTCTACCTCATGACTACTAATTTCTTCCATAAGAAATTCCTTTTCTACAAAGGTGGCATGCTGAGAAACAAAACACCTTTTGCTCCTCAGTGTGGTAGAAGATATACCCTCGCGAATGTTCAGGATATCCAACAAACTTATACAGTACTGACCTTGTCTCGAGCTTGTCCGAATTTTTCTTTTCAACATAGGCCGGAAAACCCTATATCTTAATTCGTTTAAGAGATGGTCTCTTTCCTTTCCATATCTCATATGGAGTGGTAGGCACTGATTTGGATGAAACTCTATTCAATAGGTATGCAGCTTCTCAAGTGAATAACCCCAAAAGGAAACAGGTAACTCAGCGTTACTCATAATAGAGCACACCATATCTAATAGAATGCGATTCCTCCACTCCGACACACCATTGTGCTGTGGTGTATACGGAGGAGTAAGCTGAGAGAGAATCACATTCTCTTTTAAATAATCAGGAACTCTATTCAACAGGTATGCAGCTTCTCAAGTGCATTAGCCCAAAAGGAAACAGGTAACTCAGCGTTACTCATCATAGAGCACAGCATATCTAATAGGGTGTGATTCCTCTGCTCCGACACACCGTTGTGCTGTAGTGTATACGGAGGAGTAAGCTGAGAGAGAATCCCATTCTCTTTTAAATAATCCAGGAACTCCATGTTTAAGTATTCTCCTCCCCGATCAGATCGAAGGATTTTAATACTTTTACCCGTTTGGTTCTCCACTTCGTACTTATATTCCTTGAATATCTAAAAAAGCTTCAGACTTGTATTTCAACAGGAATACATGTCCGAATCTTGAGAGATCATCGATGAATATAATGAAGTACAAAGAACCAACCCTGGAATGTGTAGACATAGGGCTGCATACATCACTATGTATCATTCCCAAGAGTTCTGTAGCTCTTTCTCCATGTCCGGTAAATGGAGTTTTGGTCATTTTACCTTTGAGACATGACTGGCAAGTTTCATATGATGTAAATTCAAACTGATTCAAATATCCTTATTTATGCAACTTACCTGGTCGTGTCGCGTTGATATGACCTAGTCTATGATACCACAAGAAGGATTCGTTCATTTCTAAACTTTTCCTCTTGTGTGTTCTGTACGTTGAGAACTATAGTTTGATTTGGAACGTATATACCATTATATAACGTGCTTGATCCAATCAACTTTTGATTCAGGAAAATTTTCATAACATTATCCTGTAATACAAGATTATATCCTTCTTTACATAATAAAGAAAATTATATAATATTGCATATCAGGTTCGGTATGTAATAACATTCGTTCAGAATCAATGTATTACCAGTTGGTAATATAAGGTGATATTCACCAACTGCTTTGGCTGCAACATTTGCACCATTCCCTACTCTAGAGAATGATCACATTTTCCCAGTTGTCTACCTTTTTTTAGCCCATGTAACATATTACATATGTGGGGTCCCGATCCGGTATCTAATACCTAGCATGTAGAGTGTACTGAGAAATAGTTCTCGGTAACAAACACACCCGAAGAAGATGCATCAACATGCACATTCCTCGTTTGGGTCACGTGGGAATCCGGATATTCCCCTATTTCATGCTCAGACTTATAACAATTATAAGATAGAGCGGAACCAACGTTCCCCAGCTCAGTATAACAAACGGGTTCGGTCAATACATCCATATTATTATCTTGATTAATGCATGATATGGTCGCTACCTGGAGAGAGAGAGAAGAAAACACTTTGCATACGCTCTTGCAAGATTATATTATTTATTATTTTATCTAATCAGGATAGCTCCCAATATTTTTATCAAATCTTCCTTCAAACCTTAAAAGGTAAGACTTGCTAGGATTAATTACACCCTACAAGTTCGCCAATCTTTCGGTCAGGCCAGTGTTGGTACTTTGAGGGAGGTTCCCCGTGCTTTCGCACGGACCTAATTAAAATAAACCTCGTTTTCCCATAGGCATAACCCCATTGACACCTTTCTAGACACCTACTTTATCGGCTAATTATAATGTGCAAAACTCTTCCAGGAGTAACTCATACTCCCAGTGGGTATCAGGATCCAACTGTCTCATAGAAGATATGCAATCTCATTGCAAATTTCAACACTTGAAATTCCCAATAATATTTTGCTCCTAACGTCCTATGACCTTGGCCAACAAACCATAAGCCGCTAGTCAAGTTCAATCCGTATATTTCGTGATTGAATTAAACCCACCCGCACGACCCTTGACGAAGGCTAACAAAGTCACACGACTAACCTAATACAATCGTCATATGCAGCAGATAAGCACTAATCAGCTACCGCACACTACGTCTTGATGAAGGCTAACAAACGCAGCACGAATACTAAATAGTACTTATATAAAATGACGGAGGGCTATGACAGGTTCTTAAGAAAACCTTTTGCGTAATGAACTTGAAATCGTTGTAGAATCGAATGATTTTGAAAAGGAGTGTTTTTTAGGCTTTTGCTAGTTTCGCTAAAGAGGTCACTCCCGGTGAAGGGATCTCGGCTCTTTCCTCACCGAATGAGGTGCTGGATATTCATCAAGAAATACCACTATGAAAAAGCAAAGAACTAGAGAAGCAATCAAAAGACAAAACCGAGTGGATTGTAGCATCTGCTAGCTTTTGCCAAAGAGGTCACTCCCGGTGAAGGGATCTCAGCTCTTTCCTTATCGAATGAGGTGCTGGATATTCATTAAGGAATACCACTATGCAAAGCAAAAACTAGAGCCACCCTTTTTAAAAATTTGATTCTATAACATTTTTAGGTTTCTATCTTTTTCATTAATCTCATTAATGAAGTCCCATCATTTATGCTTCCTAAGTATCACAGATAAAGAAACGAAAATACTTATATAATGTACGCTTATTCCATCTGCATTCGCCATGGGGTCCCGTCATGCACCGTTAGGTTAGATAACTAACGGCAGAGCGGGGGTAGGACTAGCGCGGATGCAAAACATAAGCAACGTTTATTATATATCATATATATAATATAAAACATTCTTCTCAGGCAATTATATGATCTCATCACAGAACATTACATCAAAAATCAACATATGAAATATTGGATATACTAGGAGGTCTGTGTTTTAAATTAAGCCAGTAAAAAACACGGATTCCACAGTCGTGATGAATAGCCAAACCCACATCTCTAGACCCCTACAAGAGCGGTAAGCAACTCTACCAATTCTAGAGTTAGGAGACCCGGTCTCGACTCCTCGAGATGGTCTCCTACTGGACTCTAGAACCTGGTTACTTGTGCTCCCCGCCTTGGGTCTTCCTAATGCGGAAATGTAAATAATATACATCAATAATGACATCATCCTCAATCCGGAAGTGCCCCAATAAAAGAATATTACATACATGTTTTTACATGAATGAAAATGAAAAACTCTCATCTCACGCAACCCCCACGGCTATTCAAACACGACGATCCAATATAACATATCCTAGCAACACATAATATCACATGTCATCAACGTAAGTAAATATACGTATCCCAATTGTCGTTGACATGTAGCAACGAAACCGGCAATACACCACATATTATACTTACGGTCGCAGAAAAGTAAGTGAAAACTACAACAATTGGAATCCGCAACCACCCTAGATATCATAAACCCGAAATATCACATACTTCGGATTTCATACCTAACCATATGAATTCCTTAGATATCATAAACCCGGAATATCTCATATTCCGAATTTCATGCCTAACCTTATAAACCCCGCATTTTAGTCTCAATATTGAAAAAAAAATTCAATTACCAGTTGGGTAATTCAACAAGATTCCCGACAACCTGATCGAATGTTCGTCGGAAACTTTAGTAGACGGCCGCACCCCCCGATGCTGTCGACGAAGTGCACTTAGGTGGATCACCACGGCCGCAAGCACCCAAGAGGATGCTTTTGGCAACGGGGTTCTCCTACAGTTACTTGGTCGGGCTTTGGGGCATGGCTATCTAGTAATGTTACCCGTCGAGTATCCACGTGCACCACGTGATTGCGACAGAGTTTTGATCCAAATCAAAACCCCGTGGCAATCGATCAAATGAGACTAAATTGCTAGGTTTACAAAATTCAAACTAGTTTTCACAAAACTAATTACTGTGGATTCAAAATATTGTATCACATATCAATATCAAACCCGAAATGATGTTAAAATTACGAATACAAAACACTCGGAATTGCCGTAACAGAAAGATAATATCACATGCAATCTTAGCAAAATCAAGCAATACCTGAAACAAAAGCCCCAGAGACTGGAACACCAGAGAAAATCGAAGCCCAAACTCCACTAAAAACCGGCCAAATCGGTTTTTGTCAATGTTTCACCGGCCAAAAACCGGTGGATTGGGCTCGTTTTTCTCTGGTGTTCATATTACATCACATGTAACATTCTGCACTTGTTTAAAAATATTTCAGAGAGCTTTTTAAAAACGACAGAAACTAGGGTTTTGGTTTCGAGGTTTCGGAGTTAATTCGCTTTCGTAATTCTACTAATATCATCTAATTCTCTAGCTTGGCTCTGATACCACTGCCGGGTTTGACATCTAATTCCTAGTAGTAGTCGCTTCGCTCCAAGTAGTGGTCTCCCAGACTCTCGTTAGGCTCCATTAGGCGAAAGGAACAAGCTTGCTTGAAGAACTTCGAGGCCGAAGATGATCTACATCGAGGAATCTCCAACTCAAGCTATCTCTTCACTAATTGATGAACTAGTGAAGAAACAAACTATACTAAATGGCTAGTTTGGTATAGATTGGTGGAGTAGGAATTTTGTTCACTTTAGAATAATTTTTCTCTCTTTCTTTTCTTCACTCACTCAAAACTAGAGATCAAGGAAGGAGATGAAGAAAATGATCTCAAGTGATCCAAGTGTGAACCATGGGTGAGAAAATATCTCATATAACTCATGTAGAGACTAAACCATAGCTAAAGATAATGGTTAGGTTAATAAATATCTAGAGTAAAAAAAATTAGTAGAGTTTAGTCAAAACTTCTCCATGCTTCCACAAGCATCTTAGCCATGCTAATTTCCACTTAATTTTGATTTTCCCCTTAATATTTAAACACCTAAATTATCTCTAGTTAGGTATGAGTCTCACACACCCAAGTCCAATGTATCATCTAGCATGACACATAATAAATACATTAATATATATCACATATATCTGTATGTATTTAGAGAAAAAAATTCTTAAGTGAGCTAATATTAGTTAATGCATATTAATATATCAAATATATAATCATACATTAAATTATTAAATCAACACTTGATTTAATAACCCGGCTGTATCGCATACAACCGACTAATATCATTTATATGTATATCATATATACATATAACATATTATTGAATCAACACTTGATTCAACAATCAGGTTATATCACATATAACCTATATCGAGAGATTGGAATACGGTATCTCATACACGTATTAATCTCGATCCCGCACATATCACATATGTGCCTTACTTCATTTCAAATGAGCTAGGAAACCTCTGTGTAGGACTCTAAAGACTCGTCAATACGCCGGCATTAGGTGATGATCATATCAGTCACCCACAAACCGTCAGCGGTACTAGCTGGACGTAATGGCTGTCCGGGATATTGAGCGATCAGAAGATCAATAAGCAAGCTTGTCCATACTCCCGTGAATCCAATAAGTAACACTACCATATAGTCCGATCTCTTCGTCTGATATATCGCATATCTAGTCTAGGGGTGGTAAACGTCAGACCCTAGTAACTTGATAAGCCATGCCGATATGAGGCTCATAACGGGTCGAGAAATTACTGATAACACTTACCAGTAAATCTCAGTATCAGCCCTGGCTAGGGACTTCCTGTTATAGCCAATCGAGCACAGCGCAATATCAACCCCTAATACCGGGAGAGACGAAACCCCTTCTATCGCTCATTGCTTCCATGTGACTCTGGACTGTACCCAAAAACCACCATTTTGCACACTCTCTTGAACGTAGTAAGGTGGAAATCAAAGTACAGTGGGAATTACACAAGACTCTATGACGATCTCGGGTTTACAGACTAACCTGTACCAGTGTCACCAGAGAACTGCTATCTGACGTTTGTTATAATACCATCTAGGAGTTCTTGGCGAGTCCTGTTCAGTGTACCCAGTCTCCACTGAGAATCCGTATACCATCTTTGATGTCAAACACCAATGGATATGGGATCATCCATCGCCCATCAAATGGGTCAAGAAGCGTATATGCTAGTCTACTCTGGAATATCGATGCCCCGTCTCGATACACCCTCGACTAGGAACAATTAAAGGATGGATTTATGGACTACCCTGGCCCCACTAGTATGATCTCCATCATAGTCCTGGTAGTTAAGTCCGCATCCTAAGGGCTTTATCAACATGTAACAGAGAAACAATAAAAGTATACATGTTAAGATAAAGAGTAACCAGATAGCATACCATCATGTCGAGCAAGAAAGTCCTCCCTATATATGTCCAAGTATCCACTATAATATACAATCATGTACAATAATGCCCTCTAGGGCATACATACAACTAACATTACCCTTCTTTGACGGCAGTCAATAATAGCATATAATACTCTAAGTCAATCCATTCCCAACACAACATCGAAATTTGGGATGTCCAGTACCTTGAAATTTGCATAGAATTCTCATCTGCAAACTACAACTGGACACTGATCAAACCCCATAGTTGCTCTCAAGACTCCATTCCCAGAACTGACATTCCAGCTTGAAATGAGTGGCTTCACGGAAATCGCATGTGTTCTCATGAATCGTTGAGTCATGAAGCAGTGTGAAGCTTCAGTGTCGAAAAGTACGAGTATAGGAAGGGTGGCTACTAGTATAGTACCTAATTTGTGTATGGTTGGGTTTAGATATAGGAAAAGTTATAGTGATACACAAGGATTGAAAAATTGAAAGGATTGGGAAGTTACCAGTGATGACTTGTCCTGTGGCTTCGGCCTCCTCGACCATCAATGTAAAAGCCTGACGTCGTGTACATTCCTCCTTGTCGGAGGCACGTTCTTCTGTCTTTTGGGCCTGTTTCTCTGCCCGTGAGGCACGTTTATCTATGCCTGATGGAATTGTCATTAAGGCTGTGCAGGAGGTCCACGTGGAGCTGGTGCAGGGAGAGCTAGGAAAGCTGTAAGTGCTTGGATAGTTGGTTGCTGCGGGACTGTGATTGCGGGTCTGGGTGCTGGTGCTGTGTTGAAATGATATGGATATGCTCCTATGGCTTGAGTGGATGCGCCATAAACCAAACACAGGCCATTTGCATGCCTGCAGTCTTTCGCCAGGTGTCCAGTCCTCTTGCAGTAGAAACAGAAATCTGGACTGGACCGGTTAAATCATCCTCCCGGTCTCCTGGGTACAAAGGTTGTCCTAGAAGATGCTCCTCCTGACATCTGTGCGGCAGAGCGTTTGATTCCAGCTGTTTGGGGATTACCCTTCTTCTTCACCATAGCTTCATAACGGCGAGCTGCCTTCAGGGAGAGTTCATGAGTCAGGTAGTCGCATGTGGCTAACGTTGCCTGAATCTCCGGGTCTAAACCCTGTTGAAATCGTCTAGCCCGAATCTCATCAGTCGGGACCAAATGTGCCGTGAATCTGCTAAGCATAATGAATTCGGCATCATATTCATCCACCGATTTTACCTACATAGAACCTTATTACAGGTGGATGAACTGTCGCTCCATCTCAAATCGAGCAGTCTCGGGAAAGAACTTCGCATCGAAAAGATCGTGAAACGTCTTCCACTCAATTGGCTGTGTGAGACGGCTTTCCTCAGCCTTCCACCAGACTCTTGCATTGTCTGTCAGTTGCAACTTAGCAACTCTTACCCAGGCAATATCTGGCACTTGAGCTACTGTCAGATCATCTTCAATCGATTGAGCCCATTCTTCTGCCTCCAGTAGGCTCTCTTTTCCTGAGAAGTGTTTTAGACGTAGTGCCCGAAATTGTTTGACTCCGGGTGCCTCGGTTTCAGGGCGGTGCATAAGGATAGCAGTCTGCTGCTGACCCTCCAATAGGCTCTTGAAAGCCTCAAGAATTACCGTTTACTCATTAATGGGAGCTACAACGGTAGATGGTGGTGGTAGAGTAGACGGTAGGGTATTGCCGTTGACGTTCGTGCTGGTGTTGTTCGGAGAATCCATTACTTTGATAGAAAAGGAATGGTTAGGATTGATTCAAGAAATTAGAAATGTAAGGAATGTATAGTTACCGATTCTTATAATTCTTGTGATATATTGCTTAAGACATCATGCAGAACGGACCTGCATGGGCCGCCAACAAAACCTGTCACGCCCCGCTTCCCAGTAGACGGAACCGGTGACGTGGCAAGCCGCAACGTATTTACTATGAAATAAATACGTTAATCGTAATTAAGTAATATATAACCGAACAAGAATGACAAGAGTAATAAAATAAATAGCAACTTTATTTAGATTCAACTTTACATACAACTGTTTGAAATGAAAAGATACAATGATATAAAGCAAATGCCTACACAATGGCATACAGAGAATAAGTGCAAGAAGAACTAGTAGTCCGGCTGAGCTGTAAGCTGGTCAAAATCCTCCTGACTCGGCTCTGTCTCCTCAGAGTCCGGTCCTCCTGACAAACATTCCAAAGAAAGAAATAAAAAGTAATGTCGTCAGCGAACTAACGCTCGGTAAGTCCCAAAAGAAGAATGAGAAGATAGTCTATATAAAGTGAAATGAATAGGTAAAGTATATGACTGAGTACTGGTATACGATAGTTATTCTAACGTGGTTGTTTGTAGTTTGGTAAAGAAGGTATTCATGTATACAAGAGGAGACCATCTTAGGCCCCGTCATAACCCATGAGACAATGGCACGAGAATTCATGTAGGTGTCTTTTAAGTGACCTCTCATGCCACGATATACGTTCCGTACCAATCCACCCCTTTATCCTCGCATAATGTATTGTATAGATTATATTTACTGTAGGGTTACCTAGCACGACAGCAAGATTTCGGGAGGCATCATCCATGCCATTTTCAAAAATTTGCCACGTTAAAGAACCCTAACCTAGAATCTTAATTAGAGAACTAGATGAACTAAGCATGTAAACATCTTTACATCTAAGCGAACAAGGAATACAACCTTTGTAGAGCGGTCTTTCACTTCAATAGCTCCGTGTAGTAGTCCTTTCGCTCCAAGTAGTGAACTCCCGGACTCTAGAAAGGCTCCACAAGATGAAAGGAACAAACTTGCTTGAAGTCTTCGAGGACGAAAATGATCTACGTCGAGGAGACACCAACTCAAGCTACCTTGTAACACCTTAGTTCATTTATAACAGTTCTAGTTCAAGTATTTCTTTATTTATGGTATTTTTTCTGATTTACTATGTTTTGGGTGCGAATAGTATATTTGACATCTCTATTTGCATCCGACCCGACCCGCTTGCTTGAAACCAGTCTTGATTCATATTTATGATCTATCCTGACTTGTTACGTAGACTCGTGCACTTTTATTTTAATTTATACATTGCATACTCGCATAATATCTGGCATCTGCATTTTTAAATATAACATTTAAAGTCACATAAAATATTTTAAAAATACATTGCATGACCTGCATGATACCCCTGACCCTGTGGTAGCATCCGCGCATCTTATTCTCGTCCCGTTCAGTGAAACGGATTTGTTTGGATGGCTAAGCGCACATACGTGCATCCGTTCTTGGGGTATGCATTTTTTCGTTACCCGGATATCCAACTTTAATTTTGGTCTACATGTATATTTTTCGTATTTTAAAACTGAATTTTAGACCCGAGCCGGGCATATTTTGGACTATGTTTGTATTTACCAGAATATCAAAATTTATTTATATAATATTAATTTTATAAACTGATACAAATTAAAATTTAGTTAACTAATAAAAGATTTTTTAAATTTAAATCTAAACTAATTTCCTAACAAACTAACAACCCTTTTCTCTCTCTCTCTTGACTCTCTCTCTCCTCCGCATATATATATATATATTTTATTTATTTATTTTTTTTTCTTTCCTTATTTAATACACACCCTCTTCTTCTTACTTCTTCTTACTTCTTTCTTTTTCTTGATCTTGTTTGTTGATTCCGGTGATCACCGCCGGAGCCGTACTCGTCGCTGACGATCCGAGTGATCCAGTGAACGTACCTTGCCTATGTGATCACCCTTTTGCCTTGTTTGGACCCGTCCCGTGTGCCGCATGTGCGTTGCGATGATTTATCGACGTCGAACGTGCCGTGCGTATCCGTCGCGTGATTTGATCGAGGCAAGTTTATCTTGCTACATGCTATGTTACTCTATTTACATCTATTTGAATAAATATAACACTTGTATTTTAAATCATGCATCCCATGTTTAGTTTTACAGTTTTACGACATCCGTATGCATCCGTATAAGTTATTTCACATCTAGTGCATGCAAACCTATCTTGTTACATACTATATTACAATATACCGTACCCAATGGAATATTTACATCTCATATTGTTTAGTTGTAGATCCTGCATTTACCAGTTTATCATTTTACTGAGTCCGTGTGCATCCGTATCATTATTTACATATCTAGTCGCATGCTAATTCATCTTGCTATATGCTAGATATATTATTATGCATCCATATGAGTAAAATATTGCCCGTTTATCATATTATACATCCATATTAAAGTTTTACCGTTTTCGGATACCCGTTTGCATCCATATCATTTAAAATATATATCGTCGTAATATTTCTTATTATTATCTTTAATTAGTTTATAATCTGCATTTTATAATGTTATACAAAATATAGTTTTAAAATATTATAGTTTACGCATGAAACGTCGTTGCAAAGCGGATACGACAAATCTGAAATTTACTGTACACCTTACCTTATAAAATTCATTATAAATCATAGAAAAATTATTAGTATACGTTCTTTAGTTCGTTACGAAGCTAACTCAGAATACTATAACTCTATGAAATATTTACTTGCAAAATAAATTTTTTAAATAACGTAAAATGTAAATGAAAATATCTCTAAACTGCTGTCCAGGGAAATTCCAGCAGCAAACTTTCAATTTCGAATGTTCATAGATTTTTGTAGGAATAACCTGAAATACTTCAACTTATAAAAAATAAAAATCTTATTGAATTATCTTTATTTTGGTATAAGACACGTCCTTTTTGGAGAATGTTTGTTATTTTTAAACTATTTTACAAATCAGGGTGACGCTGAATTTCTGAACGGAACTTTCTTGTGCATGGTTAATCAATACCACTTTTATAGTTATTAATCGGTTTGAATATATTATCCATGTTAATATTATTATATCAATATTTATTTAATAAATAATAGTGCTTGTGTTTTAATATTCAGCAAATTTTACCGATTTACAGTTTTATAGTATCCGTCTGTATCTGTACGGTTTATTATATATCTAGTTGCACGCCGATACCATATTATTTCATGTTACTATTGTATTAGTGCACCATGCTTGATAATTGTGCATCCTACTTAGTCATGATGTGACCTCTGATCGATATTTGTGCATCCATGCTTTTATTGTACATTCGTACTTTCACCTTGATTCAATACTTACTACAGTTTGATTATGAGCACCCGTTTGACACCTGTGCACTACTTGACATAACCTGATACGCCACTACTTGACATGACTTGATACATGTACACTACATGACCTGATATATCACTACTTGACATGTTACCTGATCCTGTTTCTAATGCCGAAAATCCTGACATGTCGTCCTGATGGACATATCCTGTTGTCTGTATAGACAAATCTATTCCTGCTTGATCTTATGTTGGCATTAGCTTCAGATTTATCAATACTTGACTTGAATACATAACTTGCGGGTAAGGGGAAATCAATGATGAAACTTGACTTGTAACTCAACAGTTCGACGTTTATACTGATCAGTTTTGGGGACTAGGGCAGTCCCGGAATGATGTTGCTGACATCATTCGTCTGTACATGTTTCCTGTTTGTGCTTAGTGGCACGTCTCGGATTCATCCCCGAGAGTCTGGACCGTGGTCCCGGGTACGCACGGGATACTATTAAGTTACATCGATGATTTATTAAATTGATTTCAAAGACTTGAGAGTAGTTAACCCAGTATTTAGTTCAGATTACTCACTGCACGTCACATATGCTTTTACCCTTCACTGTTCCATATTTGTGTTACTGTTATACTCTTATTACTGTTTATACTCATGCCTGCATGACTTGTTACCTCCTGATTATATTATTGTTGATATTATGACGCACTGACGTCTGGGTTTTGCATGGTCCAGATCCTCTACCTTTGTCGCAGGCTGATCAGGAATACTTCCGCCGTTAAGCCGAGCAGTGATGATCCAGTTTGTATCCAGTTTAGTTATGTTTTACTTTCCAGATGTTTTTGCTCTTTGGATTTATTGCTTCCGCATATTATTTCTTGACTCATTTATTCTGGCTCATGGACATGTACTAGATAGTTTATTTTATTTTCCTGTTCTTGATATTTCTAGACAGCCGTAATATGACTGTGGAGAGATGTTTCCTATCCACAGGTAGCATGGTTGGCTCTGTCACGTGCCTATCTTAGCGCACTCTGGGAAGCGAGGCGTGATATACCTCTTTACTAATTTGGAATTAGTGAAGCTAACACCTTAAACTAAATGGCTAGTCTAGTAGAGGATGATGAAGTAGGATTTTTTTGCTCACTTTAGAATTGTTTTTCTCACTAATTTTCTTCACCTCTCAAAAATGAAATATCATATCAAGAGAAATCGGGCTTTTAAAACAGTACATACTTTCTTTTGAAATAGCCACGGTTCTCAAATCATTTGGCATTAAGCTATCAGGGATCCTATCAACCAATGCGACAATGAGGGGTACGGACCTAACGTCTCGTACGAAATATCACACACGATTCACAACATTCTATATATATCTATATACCTATGTCCCAGGTCACATCCATAACAATCTCGCATCAGGGGACCGACAAGGTATCAATCACCTCAATTGACCTATGTGAGATTCGTGTGTCGTTTTGATTTTGAAGTGGATTTTAATGCGGCACGATACGTTATGATGTGTAGGTACCCCCACGAGGACTTCGAGACGACAAGCAAGCGCGTGGCGACGTCGGCAACGGCAAGCGAAGATCAATGTGAGTAGATGTGAGAGCTTACTCTTGATGAAGAAAAAGATGAAGAGAATTATGTTATGGCAACCATGGATGAGAAATATCTTATATAACTCGTGTAGAGACTTGACCATGGTTTTAGATAATGGTTAGGTTAATAAATATCTAAGATAAGACAAAATTAGTGGACTAAGTCAATGGTTCCACAAGCTTCCACAAGTTTCAACCGTGCTAATTTCTAACTAATTTTGATTTACTTTAAATAAATAAACCCCACATTATTATAAGTATGGTGTGAGTCTCATACACCCATGTTGCATATAGCAACAAACATGACACAATAATATATATCACATATATATTAAGTGTATACAAGTGAGAATAAGAAATGCTTAAGTGAGCTAATATTAATTAATGTAAATTAATATATCAAATATATATATAATTATACATTAAATTATTAAATCAACACTTGATTTAATAATCCGGCTATATCACATATATTCCCGCCAAAATTTTAGCTCAAAACCCGTTCTAATAAAATAAAAATAAATAAATAAATAAATAATAATAAAGGAGAAAACCTCCCTTTCAGAGCAAAGCTCTGTTTAAATCCCAAGGCGGAAAATGAAGCAATGCTTCTGTTTCCCCCAATCAGAGCAAACCTCTGTTTTAAAAGATAATAAAAATCAAATCTTAAAATAAAGAAGCAACGCTTCAGCTAACTTGCGCTCTGCGCTGCGCGACACGTGGCAGCGCAGTTGCGCTGCGCGACACGTGGCAGCGCAGTTGCGCTGCGCAGTGCGCTGCGCTCTGTGCTGCACGACACGTGGCAGCGCAGTTGCGCTGCGCTCTGCGCTGCGCGACACGTGTCACGCGCTGGGACGTTTGCGCCAAACAGAATTAAAATTCTAATAAGATCTTTCTGTTCTTGTTAAAACAAGAAAATTGTCTTCTGTAAAACAGAAGCCCTTGGATCAAAGATCCAACGGTGGGGAAAATTCCCCAAATCCCTCAGAGAATGATCTCTTTAACAAACCTAACAAATCTATGGGCACTATATAAAGACCCCTAGACCCCAACTCAAAAGATCATCATCAAGATCGAGAAGAAAAGAACTTTGAAGAATTTGAGAGAACTCTTCAAAAACAAAAGGAAAAGGTAAAAAACCTTTAGAAAAAGAGAAGATTCTCTTATGAATAGATCATTGATCTAAGAACAAGATCAATGATCTTCAATAAAAAAGAAAAATAAATAAGAGCAGTGTCTTGCACTTTTTATGAACCACTGGTTCTCTGAAAACAAGAAAAACTTGTCTTCCCTGATCTAAATTGGATCAAGGAATTAAACAGTGCCTTGCACTTGTAAAACTGCACTGTTGCGCTCTTGGGTTGGCGTAAGCCACCAGAGAGCGCCACGTGTCAGCACCTAAACTACTTGCGCTATACGCTTTTAAAATAGAGCCTTGCTCTCTGAATTGGCGCAACCCAGCAGAGCGCGCCACGTGTCAGAAACACAACAGCGCAGCGCACTGGCACAGCGCACTGCGCTTGCGCTCACCAGAGCATGACACGTGTCACCCCCATATGGACTTGTGCCTTGCGTTCCTCAATCAGCGCAAAGCGCCTGACAAGCCACGTGGCACTCTGTCAGATTAATTAATGCAGCGCATTATTAAAGGGCAGAGCTCAATTAAAAGGCCTAATGGACTAAAACAAATGCTCTGCATTATAAAAATGGGACAGAGCCCAACTCAAAAGGCCTAAAGGGGCCAGAATAAAATACAGTGCAGGGGCAGAGCCCTAATTAAGGTCTAATAGGCCTAGTGCAAATAAAAATGTTGAACATCTTCAACTGGACTTCGCCCAATCATGGCCGTAAGTCCTCAAATTAAATTGACTGAGCACGGCTGCTCTCTTAAATCAATTTACACCTGGTTCAAGGGTACATCTCTGAACTTCTCTGACACTTGTCGTTGTAATTCTTCAACGTCGTCAGAGAGGTGACGGGTCCCGACGGCCATACATTCAATGGACCGCAATGTCCTTAAACTACCTATGGACCACCATGTCCCTAAACTGGCGATGGACCACCATGTCCCTAAACTGGAACATGGACCACCACGTCCCTAAACTGGGCAATGGACCACCATGTCCCTAAACAGGAACATGGACCACCACGTCCCTAAACTGGAACTTGGACCACCATGTCCCTAAACTGGAATATGGACCACCATGTCCTTAAACTGGTCATCGACCGCAATGTCTCTAAACTAAACAATAGAGCCAATTGCTCTTTTGTCGGATCTAAACGATCCCGTTAAGTTGATCTTAGTCTGGAGATTAGGCTAACGTATCCTTAACAAAAGTTTAAGTCGATCTTAGCCTCAATATGGCTAACGTATCCTTGAACTAAAACACCAAATCTAAATCTAAGTAAATACGGATTTAGACTAATCCACGTCCTACGGGCGATGGCATAACTTAGTCTCCGTATACAATCCACGGGCAACCACAAACAAAATAAACACACACGACACGAAGTGAAATTCTAGAGAAGGACAAAGTTGTTACCGCGATGCGGTAGCGTAATTAACTGCAGGGGCTTGCGCCTGCAGGGAAGAGCGTCCCTACAATCAAAAACCCTTCAAGCGAGGGGGAATCTGACGAAGTCTGCTACATCGGCCGCATCCGTCTAAACCTCCGATACACGGTGTCATAAATCAACTTAGCATCTTCGGAGAGGTGGACGGATAAAACCAAATAGCATCTGCCCCGAATCACAGGCAAGACGTCTCAATGTCTCGGCCGCCATTCGGAGGGGAACAGATTCTGGCACGCCCGGTGGGACCTTTTCTTCTTTCCACTCCACACTTCGTGGATCTTGTTTTTCCCGCGATCAAATAATCGCGGTGTATATGTTTTTGGTTGCCCTTAGGGAAGTGGATATTGAAGCCGGCATTTCGTCTCTATGAAGAATGGCATTTGCTCCTACCTCAGCAACTTAGGCTCTGTCATATCCGACGGAGTCAAGTATGGGTCACTTGCAGCCTCAAATCTCTGCAATACATCTCTTCAAGAAATCAACGGGATTCTTTTTGGGTCGGTGCTCCCACCTCCCACCCTCGGTGCCTTAACGCCGATGGAGGAAGCCCATAGGATGTCTGTCAAGCAGCAGCCTTGCCGACGGAATCGGTCCTCAAACAACTGGCACATGCTAAAGACCAAGGTCGACGCAGGGGACAGAATATTCAAGCTCTTCAAGAAATCAACAGGCTTCGAACTGCACTAACTGCAATAGCAACTCTCTCTCTGTTCCATCTGGAGGAGTAACCTACGGGCCCCAAGCGGCCTCCCTTTTCACTATACTAGTGGAGCAGGCAACTCAAGCCACCACTAGGCTATTCTTCGGGACCATTCTCCCGCCAACGAGCTTCAGCACTCCTGTGCCATCGCAAGAAGCTCCCAAGAAGTCGTTTTTCAGCGCTCCTGTGCTTATTTACGCCTTACTCTACACACACAAAAATTGTGATAAGAAAAGAGTAGAAAGTGAAAAGTTATATTTAAAAGATAGGAATAGTTTAAGAAAAACAAGAAAGTTAGATATTTTCTTAAATGAAACTAGTAATAAGTAGCTATGAGCTGTTGTCCCAAGGGTTAGTAAGATGAAGGAAATTACTAATCTGAGGATAAAAATAAGCCTGAAAAATAGTTCCTATTCTGGAAGCCGAACATTTGAACGTTGATATCCTACTATACGCACTTACACACATCTTGAAACTCGAGATAGTAGAGGATACCTTGAAATGCTCTTGTCTAAAAGCCAAAGTATGAAGGAAATAATAAATGGAAAAGAAAAGATAAAATGGTGAAAAAAATGAACACTGGTTTTGTTATCACCGAGACAGCAAAAAAAATATAGCGAGGATGCCTTATCACCTAATGCCTTAGACCAACTGGTTTGGGAGCCACTGCTAAGCCTTAGGTGTTGCAAGACGAGGAAAAACATCTAATTAGTAAGCACACGAGTAATCGGTCGGTTAGTACCTCAAGAAGTATTAATGGTCGCATGAAGAATGTGTGAGCAAATTCCATCTAAATATCTATTAAAAAGTACTAAGGTAGATGGACAAGAGTATGATTGCTTGAATTGAATTCTCTGAGTGTAGGGATGTCCAGTTCACACACGTAGGGGTATATGATCAATATTTGGAAGGAAAATAGGAATGAAAACTAAAGGCGATGTTTTATTGAGGGATAATGTGATTTGTAACATTTTTTCATGACCATTAAGATAGGGCTCATAGCAACTGAAAAGCTGGTATAATTGAAAACTCTTACTTTCAAGTTCTTTCTTTTATAGTTCTTATCTTCATATAACCTTCACCATCTCTCTTTTATTATATGATTTTGTGGGTGTAATCCGCTGAAAACCTTCAGGAGACAACACTCCTCCTACTGGGGATATGCCACTGGCGCCAAGTAAGGAAGGTTGGGGGCAATTCTCCTTCTGGACTGACTCCGCCGACTACAACCACCCTCGAAGGTTCCTTAGGCGCATTATGGGCACAAGAGAACGACCAAGGGAAAGAAAGAACTCTCTATTACTTAAGTCGAGTTCTCCTGGGGGCAGAAAGCAATTATTCTCCCATCGAAAAGCACTGTCTAGCGTTGATCTTCGCGATAACAAAGCTCAAGCACTATGCGTTGGCGCATGAAGTCCGTCTCATATCGAAGGCAGTGAAAGGCTAGGCCATCGCCGATTTCCTCGTTGAACATCCAATATCGGCCGATTCTCCCTTGAATTGCGAACTTCCAGACGAACAGGCGTTCGACACGATCGACGGAAGTGGTACCCGATGGAAGCTTTTTCGATGGAACATCCTCCATGAAGAAGCACAAATAAAGCATGCCGATAATCAAATCGGGAGTGGGCTTTATCTTCGTAACCCCGCAAGGAGGGATAGTGCGATTCGCCTTCTCCTTAACAGAGCCGAGGACGAATAAGGAGGCCGAATACGAAGCTTTGATAGCAGGCCTCTAGATCGCCATTGACATGGGAATTGAAAACCACCTCATATACGAAGACTCCCAACTGGTCGTTAGTCATGTTAATGGCGACTACCAACAGGACAAGCTCGCGCTGTCCGAAAACTTGAAGGTGAGCCCGCCATAATCACATGCTCCGAAAAAGATGGACATGTTGGGGGCATCATGCTCAGTCATAGAGAAAGCCCCATAGACCAAAAAGTCAGTAAACTAGAGATTCGCCTCAAATACGGTGACGGTGGACAGAAACGTCCCTAAACTAACAATGGACCGAAACGTCCTTAAACTAACGGTGGACCGCAATGTCCTAAAACTTGCAAATGACCGAAACGTCTTTAAACTACTACCGCAGCATTCTCAGGCCGGCGTAGTAATAATAAAAAATAATAATAAAAAAAGGTATGTCCATAAGCAAAATGGGCACGGATGAAAACCCGAAAGGGCTCCGTGAGTAAAAACAGCAGGGCTACCGGCGAGTGTTCGTGAGAACCCGAAAGGGCGCGACCTCATTGTTATAAAAAAAAAGACGGTATGTCCATAAGCGAAATGGGCACGGATGAAAAACCTGAAAGGGCTCCGTGAGTAAAAACAGCAGGGCTACCGGCGAGTGTTCGTGAAAACCCGAAAGGGCGCGACCTCGTTAAAAATAAAAAAAAAGAGAAAAAAAGAAAGAAAAAAAAAGACGGTATGTCCATAAGCGAAATGGGCACGGATGAAATCCCGAAAGGGCTCCGTGAGTAAAAACAGCTGGACTACCGGCGAGTGTTCGTGAAAACCCGAAAGGGCGCGATCTCGTTAAAAATAAAAAGAAAAAAGAAAAAAAAAAAGAAAAAAAAAAGACGGTATGTCCATAAGCGAAATGGGCACGGATGAAAACCCGAAAGGGCTCTGTGAGTAAAAAAAGCAGGGCTACCGGCGAGTGTTTGTGAAAAGCTGAAAGGGCGCAATCTCGTTAAAAGACACTTACAGGGTTCTCTCGACCTTGTAAGGAGAAACCGCCCGCGTGAGATCCTTACGACTCATAAGGGAGCAACACACTTAGGGATCCCTACGATTCCTAAGGAGAAAATACACTTGCGAGATCCTCACGACTTGTAAGGAGAACTCTCTTATGGGACCCTCATGGCTCACAAGATTTGAAAGTCTTAAGTTACAGAGACCTAAACCTGTGCTTAAGCAACCCCCACAACCTTCGATACTGCCCTACAAATGGTTCAATACTGACCCTTGTATACAATCCATGGGCGCGAATAAACATTTCCCTAACCAAGTCCCATCCGTGACTGGGGATATGTCCATACGGTGAACAACCCTTGTAAGTCCTCTCGACTTATAAGGAGAAAACCCTTTTGTAAGATCCTTACGACTTACAGGGGAACATACACTTAGGAATCCTCACGATCCCTAAGGAGAAAAAATACACCTACGAGATCCTCACGACTCGTAGGGAGAAATACCATTGTGAGACCCTTACGGCTCATAAATTCAAAAGCCTTAGTCGACAGGATCCTAACCCTGTTTACTAAGCCACCTTTGTTTAATATCGACAAAGGCAAATGATAATTCGCTCCTGGCAATATTCCATTTGTAGCGATGCTGATGCCTAAACCGGTATCAAATTCCAAGTCCTTTCATTGCAAATGATGATTCGCTCCTGGCAATATTCCAGTCGCAGCGATGCTGATGCTAAGATTGGTATCGGATCCCAAATCCCCTACTTGCAAAAAAAATGCATATAAAATAGCTGAAATGATGGGGCAACTTGCAACAAAATCAGCAAGTAAAAATGTATGCATACAAAAACAGCCGAAATGATTGGGCAACTCACAATAAGAAGCAGCGAGTAAATAAAACAGCCGAAATGATTGGGCAACTCGCAATAAAAAGCAGCGAGTAAAAAGAAAAATAGCCGAAATGATTGGGCACCGCGAAAAATAGCCAAAATGATTGGGCAATCGCGACTTTCGCGATATAAAAGCTGAAATGATAGAGCATCGCGGAAAGAAAATAATAAAAAAAATGAATGAAACTTTTACCCTGCAGGTGAGATTACATCGATCCCTGTATACAATCCAGGGGCACAAACCGAGAAGGAACCATACCTTCCCAACAGGCTCCATCAGAAAGCGAAGCCAAATCTCAACGGTTCATATACAACCTAAAGACGATCTCGACATTTATCGCAATATTGCAGACACAATGTCAACAAAGGAAGTAAAGGAAGATCCCTAGCTTCAGGGTCTCGACGTCCACATCGACAACTTAGAGATCACCAACGACGTTTCTCCGCACTCCAATCAGATGCAGACGTGACGTCAACAATCGACCTCAGAGTCGCAACGAAACGGAACCATGGCAAAGTCCCTAGTTCCAAATCTCAAAGGCCACATCTCCAGCCTGGAGACCAACAACGGTGGGCCTCCTCATTCCAGCATGACACAGAGGTTACACCATTAAATGGAGCGACGGCAAAATCTCAGCTCCACCTCAGCATTCATCTCGATACAGAAGACGAGATGTCAATCATGGCGTTCCTCCGCAGTCCGGCAGGATGCAGATGCAACATCAACAGAAGACCCCATGGTCAGCAAAGCGAAGCGACGGCAAAATCCCAGCTTCGTCTCAACAATCGTCTCGATACAGCAGACGAGATGTTAACAACGGCGTTCCTCCGTAGTCCATCAAGATGCAGATACAACGCCAACGAAAGACCCCATGGTCAAACAAGCGGAGTAACGGCAAAATCCCAGCTCCACCTTGGCACTCGTCTCGATACAGCAGATGAGATGTCACGACAGCGTTCTTCCTCCAATAGGATTCGGACGTGACAAAGCAAACGAAGCGAAAGCCAAATTCCTAGCTTCAAGGTCTTAACGGCGAGGCATATAAAGCCTGAAAGACAACTGGAGATCATCTCACACCAGTGCGGAATGGTCACCACTTCGACGTTCGTCTCGACACAGCAGACGCGACATCATCAAACAAACGGAGCCACGGCAAAATCCCTAGTTCCAAACCTCGACGGTTCACCAGCAACCTAGAGACAGCTGCGATATTCGTCTCGATACAGCAGATGCGATGCCAGCAAACGAAGCAAAGGCCAAATTCCTAGCTTCAGGGTCTTGACGGCAACTCACATAAAACCTGAAAGACTATCGGAGATCATCCCACACCAGCGCGGAGTGGTTATGACTCATCGGGGCTCTCTAAAATGAGCCTAACCTCAAGTAAAAAGCGGCATGGCAAAATACCTAACGCTTGCTCTTCTGACGGTCAAACTGCCAAGGAGGATTGCTCGAAGACGTCTTGTCCAGCCCCCGAAGGGATCAGAGACACGGCAGTCGCAGGGCTACTCGAACAGCACGATTGCCTATCGAGGAATATATCAGCTTATGCGACGGTACGACGGCCAAAATCCTAAGTACCACAGACCCTAATGGACTTCTGTCGTAAAGAGCAGAGGTTAATTATGACGTTAGGATATTCTTGCGAGAGATGCTCGATTCGTCTCGACTTGTGAAGAAATTGATGTCTTTGCGAGAACTTCTCGATGCGGTTCGACTCGTAAGATAAAGCCTTAGGCAGTAGAGATTAAAAAAAACCTGTTTCCTAAGCACTGGGACCCTGCAAGTTGGCCCAAAACGGTCTCTTGCATTCTATCCACGGGTCTCACTCTCCCAACTCGAATCTCGATAAGGAGGGAAACAACCGCTTACGGGTCCTCTCGACTCATAAGAGGGAAAATTCTCTTAAAAGATCCTTACGACTTATAAGAGAAAACACACTTAGGAGTTCTCACGACCCCTAAGGAGAAAATATACCTACGAGATCCTCACGATCCGTAGGGAGAAAAATCTTTATGAGACCCTCACGGCTCATAAAGTTGAAAAGTCTTAGGCTACAAGGACCCTAAACTTGTCTCCTAAGCCCTCGATTCTATGGCTACTCCTAACTTTGCACTACTTCACCCACGTACATACTTACGTGGGCAAAGTAGTGGGGGGCATTTGTTCCCGCCAAAATTTTGGCTCAAAACCCGTTCCAATAAAATAAAAATAAATAAATAAATAAATAAATAAATAATAATAAAGGAGAAAAGCTCCCTTTCAGAGCAAAGGTCTGTTCAAATCCCAAGGCGGGAAATGAAGCAATGCTTCTGTTTCCCCCAATCAGAGCAAAACTCTGTTTTAAAAGATAATAAAAATCAAATTTTAAAATAAAGAATCAACGCTTCAGCTAACTTGCGCTCTGTGCTGCGCGACACGTGGCAGCGCAGTTGCGCTAGCGCAGTGCTCTGCGCTCTGCGCTGCGCGACACGTGGCAGCGCAGTTGCGCTGCGCGACACGTGGCAGCGTAGTTGCGCTAGCACAGTTGCGCTGCGCTCTGTGCTGCGTGACACGTGTCACGCGCTGGGACGTTTGCGCCAAATAGAATTAAAATTCTAATAAGATCTTTCTGTTCTTGTTAAAACAAGAAGATTGTTTTCTGTAAAACAGAAGCCCTTGGATCAAAGATCCAACGGTGGGGAAAATTCCCCAAATCCCTCAGAGAATGATCTCTTTAACAAACCTAACTAATCTATGGGCACTATATAAAGACCCCTAGACCCCAACTCAAAAGATAGAGCGCTGCGTGACACGTGTCACGCGCTGGGACGTTTGCGCCAAATAGAATTAAAATTCTAATAAGATCTTCCTGTTCTTGTTAAAACAAGAAAATTGTCTTCTGTAAAACAGAAGCCCTTGGATCAAAGATCCAACGGTGGGGAAAATTCCCCAAATCCCTCAGAGAATGATCTCTTTAACAAACCTAACAAATCTATGGGCACTATATAAAGACCCCTAGACCCCAACTCAAAAGATCATCATCAAGATCGAGAAGAAAAGAACTCTTCAAAAACAAAAAGAAAAGGTAAAAAACCTTTAGAAAAAGAGAAGATTCTCTTATAAACAGATCATTGATCTAAGAACAAGATCAATGATCATCAATAAAAAAGAAAAATAAATAAGAGCAGTGCCTTGCACTTTTTATGAACCACCGGTTCTCTGAAAACAAGAAAAACTTGTCTTCTCTGATCTGAATTGGATCAAGGAATTAAACAGTGCCTTGCACTTGTAAAACTGCACTGTTGCGCTCCTGGGTTGACGCAAGCCACCAGAGAGCGCCACGTGTCAGCACCTAAACTACTTGCGCTATGCGCTTTTAAGATAGAGCCTTGCTCTCTGAATTGGTGCAACCCAGCAGAGTGCGCGTGTCAGAAACACAACAGCGCAGCGCACTGCGCTTGCGCTCACCAGAGCATGACACGTGTCACCCCCATATGGACTTGCGCCTTGCGTTCCTCAATCAGCGCAAAGCGCCTGACAAGCCACGTGGCACTCTGTCAGATTAATTAATGCAGCGCATTATTAAAGGGCAAAGCTCAATTAAAAGGCCTAATGGACCAAAACAAATGCTCTGCATTATAAAAATGGGACAGAGCCCAACTCAAAAGGCCTAAAGGGGCCAGAATAAAATACAGTGCAGGGGCAGAGCCCTAATTAAGGTCTAATAGGCCTAGTGCAAATAAAAATGTTGAACATCTTCAACTGGACTTAGCCCAATCATGGCCGTAAGTCCTCTAATTAAATTGACTGAGCACGGCTGCTCTCTTAAATCAATTTACACCTGGTTCAAGGGTACATCTCTGAACTCCTCTGACACCTGTCGTTGTAATTCTTCAACGTCGTCAGAGAGGTGACGGGTCCCGACGGCCATACATTCAATGGACCGCAATGTCCTTAAACTACCTATGGACCACCATGTCTCTAAACTGGCGATGGACCACCATGTCCCTAAACTGGTGATGGACCACCATGTCCCTAAACTGGAACATGGACCACCACATCCCTAAACTGGGCAATGGACCACTATGTCCCTAAACTGGAATATGGACCACCACGTTCCTAAACTGGAACTTGGACCACCATGTCCTTAAACTGGTCATCGACCGCAATGTCTCTAAACTAAACAATAGATCCAATTGCTCTTTTTTCGGATCTAAACGATCCCGTTAAGTTGATCTTAGTCTGGAGATTAGGCTAACGTATCCTTAACAAAAGTTTAAGTCGATCTTAGCCTCAATATGGCTAACGTATCCTTGAACTAAAACACCAAACCCAAATCCAAGTAAATACGGATTTGGACTAATCCACGTCCTACGGGCGACGGCATAACTTAGTCTCCGTATACAATCCACGGGCAACCACAAACAAAACAAACATACACGACACGAAGTGAACTTCTGGAAAAAGAGAAAGTTGTTACCGCGATGCGGCAGCGTAATTAACTGCAGGGGCTTACGCCTGCAGAGAAGAGCGTCCCTACAATCAAAAACCCCTCAAGCGAGGGGGAATCTGACGAAGTCTGCTACATCGGCCGCATCCGTCTAAACCTCCGATACACGGTGTCATAAATCAACTTGGCATCTTCGGAGAGGTGGACGGATAAAACCAAATAGCATCTGCCCTGAATCACAGGCAAGACGTCTCAATGTCTCGGCCGCCATTCGGAGGGGAACAACATATAACCGACTAATATCATATGTATCAACTTATCGAATCAACACTTGATTCGATAACCGGGCTATATCACATATAACCGACTGATAACACAAATCACGAGAATAGAATACGGTATCGCATACTTGTATTAATCTCGGTTCCGCACATATCACATATGTGCTCCTACTTCGTTTCGCCTGAGCCAGGAAACCTCTGTGTAGGACTCTAAAGACTCGTCAATACGCCGGCAGTAGGTGGTGATCATATCAGTCACCCACAAGCCGTCAGCGGTACTGCTAGACGTAACGGTCACCCGGGTATTGAGCGTTCAGAAGATCAACAAGCAAGCCTACTCATACTCCTGCGAATCCAATAAGTAACACTACCGTACAGTCCGGTCTCTTCATCTGATATGTCGCATATCTCGCCTGGGGTGGTAAACGTCAGACCCCAATAGCTTGATAAGTTATGCCGATGTGAGGCCCATAACGGTTCGAGAAACTACTGATAATATTTACCAGTAAATCTCAGCAACCCTGGCCAGGGATTTTTTGTTATGGCCAATCGAGCACAACGCAACATCAACCCCCAATACCGGGAGAGACGAAATCCCCTCCTATTGCTCATTGCCTACATGTGACTCGGGACTATACCTAAAAACCACCGTTTTTCACGATCTCTTGAACGTGGTAAGGTGGAAATCAAAGCACGGTGGGAATCACACAAGACTCTATGACGATCTCGGGTCGACAGACTAACCTGTACCAGTGTCACCAGAGAACTGCTATCTGACGTGAGGTATAATACCATATAATAGTTCTCGGCAAGTCCTGTTCAGTGTACCCAGTCTCCACTGAGCACTCGTATACCATCTTTGATGTCAAACACCAATGGATGTGGGATCATCCATCGCCCATCATATGGATCAAGAAGCGTATACGCTAGTGTACTCTGGAATATCGATGCCCCGTCTCGATACTCCAGCGACTAGGAACAATTGAAGGATGTACTTCCCGACTACCCTGGCCCTATTAGTATGATCTGCATCACAATCCTGGTAGTCAAGTACACATCCTAAGAGCTTTATCAACATGTAACAGAGAGACAAAAAGTGTACATGTTAAGATAAAGAGCAATCAGATAGCATAGTATCATGTCGAGCAAGAAAGTCCTCCCTATATATGTCCAAGGATCCACTATAATATACATCATATGTACAATAATGGCCTCTAGGGAATACATATAACTAACAATCTCCCACTTGCACTAAGGCCAGTTGTTATAGTATCTCATACCCAACGTCCCATAAAATTCTTTCTAGAGAATGGCCTCTGTGAGTGGATCCGCCGTGTCATCCTTCGTGTCAACTCTCCTTACTTCGATACCTTGGAGATCAACCATCTCCCTGATCAGGTGATACTACCTCAGAATATGCCTGGATCGCTGATGGGACCGGGGTTCGTAGGTTAAAACCACAACTCGATTGTTGTCCCAATAACAGTTATTGGACGCTCAATGGTAGGAACCATGTTCATCTCATGAACAAAAAAAATCCGGACAGCCACTTTGGCAGCATCGTTGGTAGCGATGTATTCAGTCTCCAACGTCGAGTCTGCCACGGTTTCTTTCTTGGAACTCTTCCAACAAACCGCCCCTCCATTGTGGGTGAAGACAAAACCCGAAACCGACTTAGAGTCGTCCTTATCACTCTGAAAGCTCGAATCGGTAAAAGACTCCATTTGTAGTTCACCGTTACCATACACCAAGAACATTTCTTTAGTCCTTCTTAAGTACTTAAGAATGTTGTTCACAGCTATCCAGTGATTCTCTCCAGGATCTGCTTGATACCTACTTACCACACTTAGTGAGTATGCTACATCGGGTCTGGTACACAATATCGCGTACATGATAGAGCCTACTGTAGAAGCATAGGGTATCCCTTGCATGCGAGCTATCTCCAAATCAGTCTTGGGAGGTATCTCTTTGGAGAGAGTGATTCCTGAAATCATGGGTAAATTCCCACATTTGGAATCTTCTATACTAAACCTCTTTAGTATGGCGTCGATGTACCTGGATTAAGACAATCACAGTATCCATTTAGATCTATCTCTATAGATCTTAATTCCCAAGATGTAGGAGGTATCACCTAGATCTTTCATTGAGAATCTTTATGATAAGAAGACCTTAACCGAGTGCAGCATAGGAACATCATTTCCTATCAAGAGTATGTCATCCACGTACAATACGAGGAAGACGACATTACTCTCTACCACCTTCTTGTATATACAAGGTTCATCTACGTTTTTAACGAAGTCAAACTCTTTGAATACCACATCAAAACAGATGTTCCAACTCCGCGATACCCGCTTTAACCCGTAGATGGATTTAAGCAGCTTGCACACCTTTCTGCTGCTCCCATTATCTACGAAGCCCTCTTGATGAGTTATGTACACGCTCTCTTCTAAATCACCATTTAGAACGGCGGTCTTAACATCCATCTGTCAGATTTCGTAGTCATGGTATGCAGCGATGGCAAGTAGAATCCGAATGGACTTAAGCATAGCTACTGGAGAAAAGGTTTCATCATAATCCACACCAGGTCGTTGACGAAAACCTTTTGCAACAAGTCTAGCTTTGAAAGTCTCAACTTTTCCATCTACACCAAGTTTTTTCTTGAAGATTCACTTGCTCCCGATGGGTTTTACCCTTTCAGGAGCATCTTCCAAAGTCCATACTTTGTTGGTGTACATGGATTCCATCACAGATCGCATTGCATCCAGCCATTTAATAGAATCCCCACTCGTGATGGCCTGCTCGAAGCTAGTTGGGTCGTCATCTTCCATGATGCAATCCTCGCTTCCACCATCAATGAGAAAACCATAGTATCTCTCAGGTGGATGAGGAACCCTACTGGATCGACGGAGAGGCTGAGCTTCGTTGGGAACTATCGAATCCTCCGGTTCTACTAAATCTTCTATCATAGTCTGTATAGCTGGAACTTCTTCCAGTTCTACCTCTTTACCACAAATTTCTTTTACAAGAATTCCTTTTCTAAAAAGGTGGCATGCTGAGCAACAAACACTTTTGTTTCCTGATTTAAAATCAGGAAAGCCTACGGAAGAGGCTTCAGAAAAGGGCCATGTGCTCACACGTGACCAGCAGTCACGTGTTGGCACGTGACATCTAAAAGTATCGGCAAGGCAGATTCAGTTTCCCGACTACATCAAAAAAAAAGGGCTTCAGAAAGGGTCACGTGCTCCCACGTGACCAAGGTCACGTGTTGGCACGTGACATTTAAAAGCGGCTTCAAAGTCACATCAGTTCCTTGATCAAATCAAGGAAAAGGCTCCAGAAGAGGTCACGTGCTCACACGTGACCAGGAGTCACGTGTTGGCACGTGACATTTAAAAGCAGCAGACTCATTCTCCGGTTAAATCAAGAAAAAGGCTCCAGACGAGGGTTACGTGCTCACATGTGACCAGGGGTCACGTGGTGGCACGTGACGGCTAAGCAGCGGCCAGAAAGCAGAGTGCAAAAAGAAGAAGAGGGCTCGTTCCAAGGGAGTCACGTGCCTACACGTGACCAGGGGTCACGTGGCCACACGTGACCGGCTTTCAAAGCCTATTTATTTAACAGAATTAAATTCTGAGAAGAGATCACTTAAATCTTTCCAAAGGAAAGTGATTATTTGGAACTAATTGGATTGAAGATTTAAAGGTGATTAAATATCATCTATTTATGGAAAAGTCCTGAACTTGGAAAGATTTCCCTTTAAAATCTAACCGAAATAATAAAGGAGAATCTCTGGATTTGAAATCCAATGGTGAATAAAATTCACCTAATAATCCAAAGGTCTAAACGAATGGTGAATACAAATTAAATCTCTCAATGAAAGATTCACCAAAACTAATTGATTCTGCTTCTTCTCCTATAAATAGGAGCCAAGAGACACAGAGAAAAAGGGGAAAATGGAGAAAAAGAGGACAGAGAGAGAAAAGAGAGAGCCTTGATACTTTGGAGGAATTTGTATCTTCTGCAAAAGAAAAGCTTAGGTAAGAAAGGGAAGGCCTTTAAAAGAGAATTTAATTCTCAGCAGAGTTTAACTCTGATATTAAACAGAAGAACATAGTTCTTTCTTTAGTGGAGGATCTGCAAAGTGCACATCTCCCCTTGAATTGAGAATTTAATTCTCATTGGGTTGAGATCCTGCCATGCAGATCCAAAGCATAGAGAGGGAATGTGAGTTTGAGAATTTAATTCTCACAGAACTATAGGAATTTAATTCCTTTAAAATAAAATTAGGGTTTAACCCTATGTTACAGGAATTCAATTCCTTCAGAATGAACAGATTCAGGGTTCAACCCTAGTTAAGAACTGAGTTCCGTTAAAATAACAGGAATTTAATTCCCTTAAGAAAGAAGAAATTAGGGTTTCACCCTATGACAGAATCTCATTCGTCAGAATAATTCTCTAAAAAAGAGTGGGAACTTAATTCCGTAAAACTGTTATTAGGGTTTAACCCCATTCAGAGTTCAACTCTATCTCAGAATATAAATCATCAGAAGGAAATAGGAATTTAATTCCTCTAAAATTATTGTTAGGGTACAACCCTATGAAGAATTTAATTCTTAAAAGGGATTAACAGATCTTCTAAAAAACATACATAGAGGCAGGGTCACGTGCCACCACGTGACCCCCGAAAAGATCCACAGAAAAGGCCCTTTGAGGCAGTGCCTCACGTGACCCACGTGACCCTTGGCAGAAGCTTTAACATACAAGCATTTCAATGCCCGTCACGTGATGGCACGTGATGCTCCAAAATATACGATATTCTCAGCAGAACAAATGAAGGGAGGGCGCCCTCACGTGCTACCACGTGACCCCTCTTGCCTTAGTGTTTATCACTAAATTGGAATCCCGGAATCCAGTGTTAAACACTGTTTGGCCTTAGTGTTCTATACTAATCAAAGAACTTTATTTGCAGTGTTTAACACTGAATTTCTTAGTGTTTAACGCTAAATTAAACCCCTGTTAACAGAGCTTAAGATTAACTCCCTTAGTGTTCAACACTAAATTAAAATCTCCGTCACCAATGTTTAACACTGATTATTCTTAGTGTTTAACACTAATCTGAAATCTCTGCTGCTAGTGTTTGACATTGATTTGCTCTAGTGTTTAACACTAATTTGAACCCCCTGTTGCTGGTGTTTAACACTAACTGTCTTTTAGTGTTAAAACACTAACTTGTTCCCAGTGTTCAACACTGCTGATCTTTAGTGTTTAACACTAATTTCAGCCCAATTGGTTAAATGGCTAAAGGCAAAGCCTCTCCTTCAATGGACCAACAGAAAGCCAGTATTCTAAACATGATGGGACTTAGCCCAAGATGGCCATAAGTCCTCAATTCAAACTTAACTGGGCTAATGGGCTCATAACACAATTAATTGGTCTTGATCCCAAATTGGGCCAAAGACTGTTTAATCCACCCCGGTTCAAGGGTACATCTCTTCACTCCTTTGATACTTGGCGTTGTAATTCCTCAACGTCTTCAAAGAGGTGACGGGTCCCGATGACCACACATTGACACGGACTGTGGGGTCCTTAAACTCATGGACTACGACGTCCTTAACCTTGACCGAGATGTCTTAAAACTAACAACGGACTGTGGGGTCATTAAACCCATGGACTACGAGGTCCTTAACCTTGACCGAGATGTCTTAAAACTAACAACGGACTGTGGGGTCCTTAAACCCATGGACTACGACGTCCTTAACCTTGACCGCAACGTCTTAAAACTAACTTTGGACCGCATTGTCCTTAAACTACCTATTGACCGCAACGTCACTAAACTAAACAACAGGGCTCCCTTAACTGCTCTATTGTTGCATCTAAACGATCCCGTTAAGTCGATCTTAGTCTAAAAACTAGACTAACGTGTCCTTAACAAACGTTTTAGTCGATCTTAGTCTAAAAACTAGACTAACGTGTCCTTAACAAACGTTTAAGTCGATCTTAGTCTCAAACGAGGCTAACGTATCCTTAAACCCAAACCCCCAAACCCAAATCTAAGATAATACGGATTTGGACTAGTCCACGTCCTACGGGCGACGACACAAATTAGTCTCCGTATACAATCCACGGGCAACCACAAACAAAACAAACACCCACGACACGAAATGAAATTCTGGAGAAGGAGAAAGTTGTTACCGCGATGCGGTAGCGTAATTAACTGCAGGGGCTTGCGCCTGCAGGGAAGAGCGTCCCCACAATCAAAAACCCCTCAAACGAGGGGGAATCTGACGAAGTCTGCTACATCGGCCGCATCCGTTTAAACCTTCGATACATGGTGCCATAAATCAACTTGGCATCTTCGGAGAGGTAGACGGATAGCACCAATTAGCATCTGCCCCGAATCTCAGGCGAGACGTCATGTCGCGCCATCATTCTGAGGGGAACAGATTCTGGCACGCCCGGTGGGACCTTTTCCTCTTTCCACTCCACACTTCGTGTGTCGTGATTCGCGAACCAATCACGGTTTGTTGATGGTTGCCCTTGGGCTTCAAGGTACTGAGACTTGGCATCTTGCTTATTGCAGAAGGCAAAGAATCGATGGCTTCCACTTGTGCAAAACGCTCTAACTGCTCGGATTGCAATGGCAACCAACGCTCTGCCTCGCCAGGAGGTATAGCCTACGGACCCCAAGTTGCTTCGCTATTCTCCATGCCCGTGGAACAGGTCACTCGAGCCACCACAGGATTGTTTTTTGGGACCATTCTCCCGCCGACAAGCTTCACCGCTCCGGTGCTGACCAAGGAAGCTCCCAAGAAGTCGGTCTTTGATCGTCTTACCCCTGCCGTGGCCCCTCTCAACGGGTCGCCCAACACTAGCACCTCGGTCTTCTCTAGATTGGGTCAGAACTCCTGTGGACCCGCAATGGGGCCTACAATCCCAGAGAAGGCTGCTCCTAAGAAAATAACCAGTCCTGCTCCTGAAGTCGTCAAGGCGGCTTCTCCTTCCAAAAAGTCGGTCTTTACAAGATTGACTGTTCCAGCTCCCACTCCTGCTACCCAAAGGACATCGGTCTTTGACAGGCTGACACCAGCAGCGACCCCCCACCTACATAGGGGGGAAGACGAGACTATCGCCATCACCGAGCCGAGGCCATCAGCACGACACGCTCGACGTCGTTGCTGGCGCCGAGTGAGAAAGGCCGGAGGCAACTCCCCTTCTGGGCTAACTCCTCCAGCCCCAACGACAGAAGTTAATGCTGCTGTTCCAACTGGGAACAGCTTTGAGATGCTAAATAAGGTGCGTAGGAATTCTCCTACCGCGGTGCTAAAGAGGTCTCCCCCTCCGCTGAAAAAGGGCTATAGAAGTGAAGCCAGAACAGCTCCAACCTCCTCAACGGCTGTCCTCCCGAATCTATAATGTCTGGCGGCAGGCCCGAGACTCGGTGATCGATACAAATTTCTCCCGCCAGCACAAGAAGCTGAAAATCCAATAGGAAGCCAGTCACCAGGCGAAGCTACGAAAAGCTGTCTGGGTGCCCACCTCAACGGCCCCCTCAACTTCCACTGCTCATAAAAAGAGGAGGCCGGAGAAGATCCCCGGGCCTGCGACGAGAGCTAAAAGCACTAAGCCCAGACGCCCTAAGTCTGGGGGCATGATGGTCCATACCGTTTACATGGCATCAAGAAAGGAAGACAGCCGTGCGTCTACAGGTCATAGACCGCTTACACGGTCGGTGACTAAAGCTCAGGAGCAACAACAAAAGCTCCAGGAAATGATGAATGCTATGGCCGCACTTACCGGGCCAAAAGAAAACCCAGAAACGTCCTCGGATGAACGTCAGGAGGAAGAAACCGACGCCGAATTCCTTCGTCGAATATTGGAGAAGAAGGACAAGAGGCTGCTGAACAAGCAGCCAACATACAGCGTATGGGCCTTCTCTTCCAAGATATGATAGGAATGATGATCCAACAAGAGCCACCCGCTGAGGATCCCCCGATCGTCCTTGAAGACGACAGGGGAGAAACGTCAAATCCACCACCGGCCCTCTCAACGGCCAAGAAGGAGACAATCTCTAAGGCTGATTTGGTCGACTATATAGCCCAGCAAATCCGGGTTCATTATGCGACTGAGGCAGCTGGCCAAGTCGTAAAAACGGGGCGGCCATATCCAAGCCGGTACGACCAAATCAAGTACCCGCCGGGTTACACAATTCCCAAGTTCCATGTTTACAAGGGGACCGGCAATCTCCACCAACATGTCGCTCAGTTCAGGGCCCTTTGCGGTAAGACCGGCGGTGATGATAAACTGTTGCTTCGCCAGTTCGTGGGCAGCTTATCAGAAACAGCGTTCGAATGGTATTTGGAACTCCCGAACGATTCTATCAAGACGTTCGCTGAAATGGAGTTGCTATTCACTCAGCGATTCGCAAGCGCCAGCGAACGCACTCCAATAACGGCATTGATTAACGCCAGGGTAAAACCAGGCGAAACGTGGGTCCAGTATGCTATACGCTGGCGGAATTTGTGGTCGAAATGCGAGCAACGCATTGAGGAAGCGCCCGCGGTGGGCATGTTCGTGGGAACCCTAGACCCTCACGCAACTATCTCCCAGTTTATGATGTTCTTTAAGCCAACCACATTCCAGGCTCTAATCGACAAGTTGGCTTAGATGGACCAGATGGGTCATAGAACGCCTCCCCCGAAGCCAGAACCTCGGAATGACAAGGGTAAAGGAAAGGCAACTTTCGTCGTGAATGCCCAGCATCAACCCAATGCCCCAAAGCTAGCGGATCAATTGGAAGAAAGACGCCGGTATTATAATGAGAAGATGAAGCGTCCCTACTCGTTCCCACGGGACAAGACGAAACGGTTATTCGAGCTGGCAGTACGCAACAGACTTATAAACCTGCCAAATCCAAGGTGACCGCCACAACCCACTGAGGTGAATAACCCTAACTATTACCCTTACCATCAAACGGTAAGTCATCCGATTGAGGATTGCTTCTTCTTCAAAGGATGGATTGAAGATCAATACCTCCAGGGGAAGTTTGCACTGTCCGAAAAGTGGAAGGTGAACCCACCACAACCGCATATTCCTAAGAAAGCAGATACACCGGGGGCAACCTGTTCCTTTATTGAAGAAACTCCATGGGAGGTCGTGCTGTCATCTAAAACCAAAAGAATGCTGAGGGACCTTCATGCGTGCCCGGCGGTCGAATGGAAGGACCCGCTTGAACCTTAAATTATCGAAGGGATGTTGAAGCCGCGCCCAACTACGAAGACTCGTGGTGATGGCCCAAATACTCACGCCCAACCGTCAAAATCTTTGAAGAAAAAGAAGAAGAAATCTAAGAAGCCCGTGAAGCCTGGAGACAAGCGCACGAACTTGTAGAAGCAAATCGACGCGATGGAAGAGTACAATCAAAAGGCGCGAACTCCTGTCACGCTGCAAGAGTTCCTCAACCACATCTTTCAAGAGGAAGATGATGGAGAGAGTTCGTCGGATGAATCCGAGGGATACGTGGCGAGTTGTAACGTAATCTCCCGCTCGTTTACTGATGATGAAAAAACTCCTAGCACTAAGAAACTGGGGACAGAGCCTGAACCAGAGCGTGTGTGGCGAACGGATGAAATGATCGATGCCTTTCTAGACGAGATTCGTCTGAAGAGTAAAGCGGATCAGGAGCGTGAGATGGCCGCATCGGAAGGAGCCAAACGCAAGCGACTGAACGAAAGAGTCGAAGCACTCCCGCCAGATCAAAAGACATCCGATGTAGACAAAAAGATATTCAAGACGAGGAAAAGGTTTGCCAAAGCCATGTCAATGGGAATGAAGCTACCACCCTCGGAAGAAAACACGCTCGATGGGGCGAAGAGGCACCCTAATTATTGCGCATATCATCGGAAAATTTCACACCCTACGGAGGAGTGCGACGCCTTTAGGATATGGTGGCAGGGATATGTTGCTCATCGGCAACATTTTAAGCGCATGAAACGCAAGACTCGTTGGGAACGAAAAAGTACTGCTGACGGGCACAACAGAACTACTGGCAACTGTTACATGGTTAACGCCGGAGGGTCACAAGTTCTCACCTTTGGGAGCGACTCTGATGAAGAAATGGCTCTGGGCCCTCTCTTTCAAGAATCCGTTTTGGGGAAAGAGGAAGAACCAGAGGCCTGCGAAAACATTCAGCTGCGCAATCGTACGCTCCCGGAAAAGAATCTCGGGCCCGCAAATAGAAAAGATAAGGGAAAGGAAAAGGTCACTGAGGATATCACTCTAGATGACCAAGTCATGAAAGAGCTGACTACTAAGGACCCTCCCAGGAAGGGTAAGATGGACTACAACATCCTAGCGCACCTAAGGAAGCTACCTTCTCAACTCAGCATTCTCGATGCCTTCTTATTATCAAAAGAAGCGCGAGATTCACTAATTAAGGCGTTACAAGAACCCGAGCAATTCCAAGCCCTCCTCGCCGCGGAAAGGATGAAGGATGAACTGGAAGAAGTGCATACGGCCGACATCACTTTCGGTGACGAAGACCTCCTCCTCGGGACATGCGACCATAATTGTCCCCTGTATGTCTCTGGATACTGCCATGATATCAAGATAGGCAAGATCCTGGTAGATAATGGATCCTCCGTCAATTTCCTTAACGTTCGGGTATTAAAGGAAATCTGCATGAGTGTGTAACACCTCGCTCGTGACAAAATTACCATCTCTGTTTTCGACTCCCAATCGTCACGGACTCTCGGATCCGTGATACTAACATTACGCTTCGGACTACTCATCACGGACATCAAATTCCATGTCATTGACGCCAAGACCTGCTACAACGCCTTGCTCGGTCATCCTTGGTTACATGAATACAACATCATCCCTTCTACACAGCATCAGTGTATGAAGTACTTTAAGGATGGTTTCGAATATACCGTAACAGGTGAGCTGAATCCATTTTCCGTGAACGAAGTCCGCAAGTACGAAGATGCGAAGTACTTTTTGCCAGACTTCGAGGATACAGAAAAGTGTCGCAAGACGGAGAACAAAGCCGTCGCCACCATCTTTGTTTTCGGGAGCGATACCGAAGAAGAAGAAGAGATAGTTTATGCTGGGCCGTCTCGACGCAACAACCCGGGAAAGTCCACCCCCATGTTGAGCTTCGGAAGTGACTCGGAAGATGAGGTTAATGCCGTGTTCTCCAGTCGGCCATCAATACAGGCATCCCCTAGTGATAATCAGAGTTTGCAAATCACCATGGTGCCGCGGAAACACTATAAAGATCTTGCCGCACTTCAAGCTCACAATGTGCAGGACCTGCAGACGTTTTACGTCCCTCCCAGACGAAAGGGTGAAAAGGTGATCCTATTCTACCAATCCACAGAGACGAAAGTAGAGAAAGAGATCTGGCATGGTGCGGATTCTACACTCGACAGGCTCCAACCCATCCGGTTGCCTAGATATTACACAAATGGACTAAAGAAGCTATTGAAGCGCCAAGGAGTACCCTTAAAACAGACTGTTCGACAAGCTCGGTTCTACAACAAGATTTGGAATGTCCCTGGGACTCAGCGCAAATTGCCCAACGGGAGAATGGAAACGCGTGGGCTTGGATATGTGAGATCCGGGAAACGGGAGCGATTCCACGGCAGCTACGCCATATATAAATTTGATAAGGAAGAGGTCACCTCGTCGGGAAATGCTAACCCCTCGTCAAAATTGGATCCCGCGAGTGAAGTGCCGAGTCCGTCATTTGAAGAACAAGTGGACAAGCTTATCAGGAAAGCAGGTCAAAAGGCTCGGGAAGACCACAATCGCGAGATGGCCATCTACGAGAGGGCCAGGACGCAACGTCTGTTTCAACAGGCTGCAAAAGACAAAAATGCTCCTCCCCGTCGACCCGTCGTCCAAAAGGCCCGATGCGAAGACAGAAGTAAGTCCAGAAGCGGAAAAAGGAGTCGACAGCAACGACGTAGGATTAGAGAGTCACGTGAGCGGGCATTGCGCGGTCCGGATTTGTCCCTCATAAAGAAGATGAGTCGAGCGTATTCCTTCCCCCGAGACAAGACGAAGAAGTTACTCGAACTCGCTATAAAACATCAAATGATCGCACTTCCGGAGTCTAAGCACCCTGAGCAAGCTAACAAAGTTTCTCATCCGGGCTATTGCTCTTATCACCGAGCCATAGGACACCCTATCGCAGACTGCTTCACCTTCAAGAACTGGGTCGAAGACCAGTACCAGCAAGGCAGATTTGCTTTATCCAACAGCTGGAGGGTAACGCCGCCACAAAAGCACGAACCCAAAGCCGCAAGAGCAGAACCGGATCCACATCAATCTTGGAAGCGGATTCGCACCTGTTACATGATTACGATATTAAAAGAAGAGCCCGAGGACATAGATGAGCTCCCTTGGTGCTTCGAAAACAATGACAATGAGGTAATCTCAGAATTTCCACCGGCTCCGAAAGAACTGGAAGATGGCATACATACTACTGCAGATAACCTCAAGAAGATTGAGTTGGGATCGGCAGACGATCCGCGACCGACATTCGTCAGTGAGCGGCTATCTAAAGAAAGGGTGGCTGCATTAAGGGGCGTGCTTCTACATCATAAAGATTGCTTCGCGTGGAGCTATTCCGAGATGCCAGGATTAGATCCGGAGATTGCGGTGCATAAATTAGCAATATCCCCGGATATCAAGCCGGTCAAAGAGGCGCCGAGAAGGATGCGGCTCGAGCTTGAGATGAGCATCAACGCCGAAGTCAAGAAGCTGATCGATTCTGGATTTATCCAAGAAGTCCAATATCCCGACTGGATCGCCAATATCGTCCCGGTAATGAAGAAAAATGGGACGGTACGCATATGCGTGGATTTCAGGGATCTCAATAAAGCCTGCCCGAAGGACGATTTTCCAGTATCGGTAACCGAGCTAATGATAGATAACACGTCCACTCACGAGGTTTTCTCCTTTATGGACGGTTCATCAGGGTACAATCAGATAAAGATGCATCCCGAAGACAAGAAGCACACCGCTTTCCAGACCCCTTTGGGTATATTTTGCTACAAGGTTATGCCCTTTGGTCTAAAGAACGCCGGTGCTACCTATCAAAGGGTCATGACAAAGATCTTCGATGATCTCATACATGAAATCGTCGAGTACTATATCGATGACCTCGTAGTGAAGAGCATGTCATACAAAGAGCATTTAGAGCATCTGAAGACCGTATTTCAGCGCCTTCGGCAATATAATTTGAAGATGAATCCCCTCAAATGCGCGTTCGGAGTCTCCTCGGGTAAATTCCTAGGATTCATCATCCGACACCGAGGTATCGAAATAGATCCATCTAAGATCAAGGCGATCATGGAAATGCCTCCGCCAAGAACCCTCAAACAGTTGCGGTCCCTCCAAGGGAAGCTCGCATACATCCGGCGGTTTATCGCCAATCTTTCAGGCAAGTGCCGTCCTTACAGCCACCTGATGAAGAAGGGAACTCCATTCGTCTGGGATCAAAAATGCCAGGACGCGCTGGACGAAATTAAACAGTACCTGCAGAACCCGCCGGTGTTAGCTGCTCCAGTCAAGGGAAAGCCCATTATTCTTTATACAACAGCCCTTGAGGATTCCTTGGGCGCATTATGGGCGCAAGAGAATGACCAGGGGAAAGAAAGAGCACTCTACTACTTAAGTCGAGTTCTTCTAGGGGCAGAAAGCAACTATTCTCCCATTGAAAAACACTGTCTGGCATTGATCTTTGCGATAACAAAGCTCAGGCACTACGCATTGGCATATGAAGTCCGTCTCATTTCGAAGGTGGACCCTCTTAAATATTTAATGTCGAAGGCCATATTGATGGGGAGACTCGCTAAATGGGCCTTGCTCTTGATGGAGTTTTCAATAACCTATCAGCCTCTCAAGGCAGTGAAAGGCCAATCCATCGCCGACTTCCTTGCTGAGCACCCAGTACCTGCCGGTTTACCTCTAAACTGCGATTTGCCGGACGAACATGCGTTTGACGCGATCGATGGTGGTGATACCCGATGGGAACTTTATTTTGATGGAGCGTCCTCCGTAAAGAAGCGCAAACAAAGTGCCCCAATGATCAAATCAGGGGTAAGCCTCATCTTCGTAACTCCACAAGTAGGGATAATGCGCTTTGCTTTCTCCTTAACAGAACCGAGGACGAACAATGAAGCCGAATACGAAGCTTTGATAGCAGGCCTCGAGATCGCCATTGACATGGGAATTGAAAACCTTCTCATATACGGGGATTCTCAACTGGTCGTTAGTCAAGTAAACGGCGACTACCAAACGTGCAAACCGGAGTTGGTAAGGTACGGTGAAAAGGTGCAACAACTGTTGACCCAGATTCCCTCCCATACTTTGGAAAGCATACCACGCGCGGAAAATAGCAAAGCGGACGCGTTAGCTAAGCTTGCTAAAGAACTGGCTGACGAGAACCTCGATGACGTCAGAATCGTGGTACAAAGCCGTCGAGTGCTCGCCCCAGCAAAAATATCTCTGGAATCTTCCGAAGAAAAGGGAGCGACTGAGCAGACGACCCTACAAATAAAAGACCGTGAAAAGGCTGAGGACTGGAGGGAAGTCTTCATAGACTACTTTAAGTCCCACCGAATGCCCGAAGAAGCGTCCACAAGACATCAGCTTATGAAACGAGCTCTGTCTTTCGCCCTCGTCAATAATACTCTGTACAAGAGGTCATTCGATTCTCTGTGGCTGAGATGCTTAGGACCTGACGAAGCAGAAAGAGTCGTTCAGGAAGTTCATGACGGAATCTGTGGTTCTCACCAAGCAGGCCTGAAGATGAAGTTAAAAATTAAACGGATGGGTTACTACTGGCCCACGATGATTCAGGATTGCCTCGAATATGCGAAGCAATGTCACTCATGCTAAATCTACGGGGATTTCATCCACCAGCATCCGAATCCACTACATCCGACGGTGGCCAGCTGGCCGTTCGAGATGTGGGGAACTGACATAGTCGGTCCCATCGAACCGGCATCGTCTAGAGGACATCGTTTCATCCTGGCGACGACTGATTACTTCTCCAAATGGGCAGAAGCAGTACCACTGAGGGAAGTGAAGACGGAGAATATCCTCCACTTTTTCAAAACGCACGTCATCTATCGGTTTGGAACTCCGCGACGGATCATTTCCGATAACAGGCCAGCTTACAGAAGCCACAAGATCAGCCGCTTCGCGCAACAACACAATATAGACTGGAGATATTCCTCGGTTTATAATCCACGAGCTAACGGTCTAGCTGAAGCCTTCAACAAGACCTTGACAAAGATCATGAAGAAGACGGTGTCCCGAAATAAGAAGGACTGGCACGAGAGACTGCAAGAAGCTCTCTGGGCATATCGAACTACGTTTAAGACGGCCACGAACACGACGCCATACGCATTGGTATTCGGTACGGAAGCAGTACTCCCCCTCGAGATAGAGCTACCTTCTTTACGAGTGGCAGTCCACTGCGAGTTGACGAGCGAAGAAAATGCTTACCTTCGGCTAGAAGAGCTTGATGCCCTTGATAAAACACGGCTCGTAGCACAACAAAACTTGGAGGCTTACAAAGCAAAAATGACGCCCTCGTATGAAAGATTGACCAGGACGAGGACATTCCGCCAAGGCGAACTCGTGCTAGTGGTCAAAAGGCCTATGATCCCCAATCGCGCCAAGCGGGGAAAATTCGAGCCGAACTATGAAGGCCCGTACATCATAGACAAGGTCTACCAGGGTGGAGCCTATCTACTCATGGATATGCACGGTGAAAGGCCTTTCAGGCCAATAAACGGCCGCTTCCTTAAGAAATACTACGCTTAATGGGCCACAGCTTAGGTCAATGGTAGATGACGACGACTATGTCCGCTCGCTATCTTCCTAGGCTAAAGCTCTATAAGTAGTAACCGGCCCTCTCTCAACGACGGACCGAAACGTCCTTAAACTAACGACGAACCGAAACGTCCTTAAACTAACGACGGACCGAAACGTCCCTAAAACTACTACTGCAGTATCCTTAGGCTGACAAACAAAAAAAAGTAAAATAATAAAAAAAAACGGTATGTCCATAAGCAAGAAGGGCACGGATGAAAACCCGAAAGGGCTCCGTGAGTAAAAACAGCAGGGCTACCGGCGAGTGTTTGTGAAAACCCGAAAGGGCGCGACCTCGTAAAAAAAATAGTAAGAAAAGAAAAAAGAAAAAAACGGTACGTCCACAAGCAAGAAGGGCACGGATGAAAACCCGAAAGGGCTCCATGAGTAAAAACAGCAGGGCTACCGGCAAGTGTTCGTGAAAACCAGAAAGGGCGCGACCTCGTAAAATAAATAATAAAGAAAAAATAAAGAAAAAAAAATGGTATGTCCATAAGCAAGAAGGGCACGGATGAAAACCCGGAAGGGCTCCGTGAGTAAAAACAGCAGGGCTACCGGCGAGTGTTTGTGAAAACCTGAAAGGGCGCAACCTCGTTAAAGGACACTTGCGGGATCCTCATGACCTTGCAAGGAGAAACCACCCGCGTGAGATCCTTACGACTCACAAGGGAGCAACACACTTAGGGATCCCCACGATTCCTAAGAAGAAAATACACTTGCGAGATCCTCACGACTCATAAGGAGAACTCTCTTATGGGACCCTCACGGCTCATAAGATTTGAAAGTCTTAAGTTACAGAAACCTAAACATGTTCTTAAGCAAATCCCCCACAACCTTTGATACTGCCCTACAAGCGGCTCAATACTGACCCTTGTATACAATCCACGGGCACGAATAAATATTTCCCAAACAAAGTCCCATCCATGACTAGGGATATGTCCGTATGGTGAACACAACCCTTGTAGGTCCTCTCGACCTATAAGGAGAAAGCCCTCTTGTAGGATCCTTACGACTTGCAAAGGAACATACACTTAGGAATCCTCACGATTCCTAGGGTGAAAATACACCTACGAGATCCTCACGACTTGTAGGGAGAAATACCTTCGTGAGACCCTTACGGCTCATGAAGTCAAAAGCCTTAGTCGACGGGACCCTAACCCTGTTTGCTAAGCCATCTTTGTTCAACATCGACAGAGGCAGATGATGATTCGCTCCTAGCCATATCCCAGTTGTAGCGGTGCTGATGCCGAAATCTGTGTCTAATTTCAGGTTTATGGCGAAAAACCAGTAGGCCGCAAATGCATACGAAATAGCCGAAATGATAGGGCAACTTGCAATAAAAAGCAGCAAGTAAAAATGTATGCATGAAAAATAGCCGAAATGATGGGGCAACTCGCAATAAAAAGCAGCGAGTAAAAATAAAATAAACAGCCGAAATGATTGGGCACCGCGAAAAATAGCCGAAATGATAGGGCAATCGCGACCTACGCGATATAAAAGCTGAAATGATAGAGCATCGCGGAAAAAGAAATAAAATATATAAAAAAAAAAGAAGTTTCAATTTATGCCCTACAGGTGATGTTCCATCACACCTGTATACAATCCAAGGGCGTAAACAAAAAGGGATCATACTTCTCCTCTAAGTTTCATCATAAGAAGAAGCGAAATCTCGACGCGAATGACTTAGAGATCATCTCAGCACTCGTCTCGTAACAACGGACACAACTCTAAGCTAAGCGGAACAACGGCAACTCCCAGTTCCATGGCTCGGTGATATACATATCGCCAATAGTCAAACCTCCTTCCCGTGAAATGCGGATACAATCAGCAAAAATTCCTGGTTACGTGGAACGCGGATAACGTCACTCTTTGACCCCATGGAAAACGTCCAGAGAGGATCCTGGTCCTCGCGGAGCACGGCAGTGAACCCGTATGAAGCATCCAGAGCGGAGCCTAGTCCTCGCCGAGCACGGCATTGAACCCGTGTGAAGTATCTAGTGCGAAATTCCTGGTTACGTGGAACGCGGATAACGTCACTCTTTGACCCCGTGGAAAGCATCCAGAGCGGAGCCTAGTCCTCGCCGAGCATGGCATTGAACCCGTGTGAAGCATCTAGTGTAAAATTCCTGGTTACGTGGAACGTGGATAACGTCACTCTTTGACCCCGTGGAAAACGTCCAGAGCGGATCCTGGTCCTCGCGGAGCACGGCAGTGAACCCGTATGATGCATCCAGAGCGGAGCCTAGTCCTCGCCGAGCACGGCAGTGAACCCGTGTGAAGCATCTAGTGCAAAATTCCTGGTTACGTGGAACGCGGATAATGTCACTCTTTGACCCCGTGGAAAATGTCCAGAGCGGATCCTGGTCCTCACACAGCACTGCAGTGAACCCGTGTGAAGCAACCAGAGCGGAGCCTAGTCTTCGCCGAGCACGGTAGTGAACCCGTGTGAAGCATCTAGTGCAAAATTCCTGGTTACGTGGAACGCGGATAACGTCACTCTTTGACCCCGTGGAAAACGTCTAGAGCGGATCCTGGTCCTCGCGGAGCACGGCTGTGAACCCGTGTGAAGCATCCAGAGCGGAGCCTAGTCCTTGCCGAGCACGGCAGTGAACCCGTGTGAAGCATCTAGTGCAAAATTCCTGGTTACGTGGAACGCGGATAATGTCACTCTTTGACCCCGTGGAAAACGTCCAGAGCGGATCCTGGTCCTCGCAGAGCACGGCAGTGAACCCGTGTGAAGCATCCAGAGCAGAGCCTAGTCATCGCCGAGCACGGCAGTGAACCCGTGTGAAGCATCTAGTGCAAAATTCCTGGTTACGTAGAACGCGGATAACGCCACTCTTTGACCCCGCGGAAAACGCCCAGAGCGGAGCCTGGTCCTCGCCAAGCACGGCAGTGAACCCGTGTGAAGCATCCAAAGCAAACACCGGACTGTGGAGTCCTTAAAATCCACGGACTATGATGTCCTTAACCTTGACCGTAATGTCTTAAAACTAACGATCAACCACCCCGATTCCCTACGGATTCTGCCTTGGTTGAAGGGTACATCTCTTCACTCCTTTGATACCTGGCGTTGTAATTCCTCAACGTCTTCAAAGAGGTGATGGGTCCCTGCAACCAAACATCGGACTGTGGAGTCCCTAAATCTACGGACTATGAGGTCCTTAACCTTGACCGTGATGTCTTAAAACTAACATCGGACTGTGGAGTCCCTAAATCCACAGACTATGAGGTCCTTAACCTTGACCGTGATGTCTTAAAACTAACATCGGACTGTGGAGTCCCTAAATCCACGGACTATGAGGTCCTTAACCTTGACCGTAATGTCTTACGGACTGTGGAGTCCTTAAATCCACGGACTATGAGGTCCTTAACCTTGACCGCGACGTCTTTAAACTACGATGCCTCGAGAAACCCCTGACTCCGTGAAACACGAATAAGGGTGACCACATCCAGCACTTGCAAGTCCTCACGACCTGTAAGGAAGAAAAACTCTCTTGTGAGATCCTTACGATTCTCAAGGGAAAACCCGCTTAAGAATCCTCACGATTCTTAAGAAGAACCTACACCTATGGGATCCTTTTGACCCACGGGGAGAAAAATTCTTTGTGAGACCCTCGTGGCTCATAAAGTGCAGAAGTCTTAGGAAACATATCTTAACCCTGAATCCTAAGCTATGGAAACAGATCTTAACCCTGAATCCTAAGCTATTGCTGCCCTGCAAGGAGATCAAGATAAATTGTCCGCAAAACACATTCGACAAAAAGGAGACGCATCATTGAGAAGAAAAATGTATCTTTTATTCATAAACCAAAATAGATACAAAGTACAATTCATGAAGCAACAAAAAGAAGATACTCTCACCCATGAGTATGTACAAAAGAAAAGGAGAAAGGAAAAGATACAAGTCTTCAAGCCGGCGGGCGATGTAACAATTTTACCAGCTCATCTTTCTGTTGCTGAGCCACGGCTTCATGATGCAAGATCTCCAAAAGACGGGCCTCCGCCTGAGCCTGCTGGGCCTGTTACGAAGCGAGCCGGCCTTCAAGCTCTTTCTCGGTGGCCTTATGGGCCTCAACCCTTTCACGAGTGAACGTGGCAGCTTTATCGAGAGCCACCACCTCTTTGATGGACTCCTGAAGCACCCGCCAGAGTTCATACGCTTTGTTGGCCTTGGCGGTGAGATTAGCTTGAAGCTCGCTCAGCGCCTTAGAAGCCAACTCCCTCTCCGAGAATTTACGACCGAACCCTTTCCTCGCACAACAATGTGTTCGCCACGTGTCGCTTTGTCAGGCCATTTAAGCCCACTGTCACGACCGCAGCCTCTGAAACAGGATAGGAACGCTCTGGACTGTATAAATAAGCTCCGGTTGATAGCAGTAGTCGAGCTAAAGCACGCGTACATCATCGGGTATGGGAAGCAATAAGAAAATTTCTGACGTTATCCTGTCAAACAGGCGTTCGCAATTATAAAAAAAAAAGAAATAATATGCGAAGCTCTGATGTGCATGCGACATGATGATAATATTGGTGACTAAATAAAGTCTTCATAAGAAGAACACAAAGTTTATTTATGCAAGCGAAAACATACATACAAGTACCAAGCCTACATGGAGGTTCAGCATAAAGCATACAAAGAAAAAGAACTAATTTAAATATTCTACGCTAGCGGGAAAAGGTCACCAAATACGGGATCAGTAGCACAAGGATTAACAAAGCAAAGAACAAAATTCTCCATCTCTCTCTCCGCTCTCTCCAGCACATCAAAGCTACGGTTCTCGCGAGGAGTCGCTCCCCATCGATTGGTGCCATGTTCGTCCGCGAAAGCAAACATAATAGCTCGTCGGGCCCTTATTTGGCTCAGCAGGTGAATCGAGCAGTCCTTCAAAGCCTGAGTAATCAGGCACGCTTCGTGAAAACCCTCGAGCTTCTCTTCAGCCGCATCAAGCATCGCCAGGGTCATCTCTGCCGGGTGAGGAGGAATGTCGGCAAGCACGGCCGTGAGGATCATCCGGAGCCAGAGGGAACCCATTGTGAGGGGAGACCCCCTACGGATCGAGAGTTCATACATCGCCGAGTCGCATTCATCATCGGTAAGGAGTGGATCCACCAACCGGGCGGCAAAGCGGGGGATCATCTCCTCGATAGGAACTTTCCATGGCTGTCGACGAGCGTGTGGACGGTTGCAGGCCATGGCACTTAGTTGTTCTCGAATTAAATCGCGTTAAAATGGGAATAAAAGTTCTCTGTGAAGAGAAAAGGAAAGCCACTGCCTCAGATATAAAGGGGTGCATTAAGTGCTGTGCGCGGAAAATCTTGCATGATGAAGCTATTTCCAAGGCCCAAAAAAGGAAAGGCATCGAAAATCAGGGAGATGGAACTATTTCCAAGGCCCTTTTTCTGCATCTGATATTGTGCACTGAAAATATGGCATGGGAAAATTTTGTGAACAGCCCCATCAAGGGACCCCACGTGCAGAACACGTGAGGCCCAAACTTGATGTGCACTAAAAAAAATGGAGTAGCACCCTGCATATTAAAAGCATCAACAACAACAGTAGAAAAATGATAAAATCTAAGAGAAAGGCATGCAAACATGGAAAAACATAATAAAACTTATCATTCATACTTTGAGAAGTTCATACAAAATAAAGAGGACACAATTACAACGGTAGGACCTCAGACGCGGGGCATGGATTGAGGAACTCGAACGTAACTTTATCCAAGATCTACCATGCATTTCGAACCGCCCTAGTATGTTTTCTCTCACGATCACAAGCGTCGAGGTCCTCGCGGATGTCCTCTACCCTCCGGTAGGCGGCAAGTATGGCTGATTGCTGAAAAATCTGATGCGGGAGATCAATAAGATTGTCTCGCCTTCTCTTTGAGATCAAGTGCATCAGATACACCGAGTGTACTTTATCCTCGGCGACGTCCAATGCCCTAAGTGGCACACCAGTACAAAATAAAAGGAGTGCCTCCCTGATCGCCAGCACGATTAGCCTCAAAAGAGAAGAGCGACGGGGGAGTAGTTGGCCATTATACTCGTAGAAGCGGCCCATGATCTCGGCACACTGAGCGTCAGTGAATTCCTGGTTCTGGCTGCGGCCCAACGCGCGAATGTTTCCGTAAGAAATGATCTCGTCAAGATCATACCAATGGTCAGCCATAGTATCTGAAATAAAAAAATTATGAGAATTTAGTGGACAAACCAATCAAAAAGAACGCTTTTCTAGATGGGTAGTGGACTATGGACATTCCCTAGGGGAAAATATCATTACGAGCTTCTTCTCCATTGATTGATTACAGAGGGACAACCTAGGGCAAGGAAACCCTAAGAAGCCTCCATAGGAAGAACTTAGTTCTTCACAGGAATTAAATTCCTTTTAAAAAGGGGAATTAAATTCCCAGAAACATGTTAAACTCCATGGATTATCACCCTCATTTCCCTAAAGATCATCTAAACCCTAACAGATCTACTGTTGAAGGTTAAAATGGTTTCACATTTTGATTAAGAAACTTGAAGAAAAATGGGTTCTTTATTCAAAAAAAAAAGGGGTAAAAACCCTTGTTTTGGATTTAAAATCCAGAAGAATGTGAGAGTTCATCGTTCGTTCAAGAGCATGACCTAAAAGGAAGAGCCTTTCCTGAACAGAGTTAAACTCTGAGGGTGGTTTCAAGGCAGAGAACTAAGCTCTGGGGAAAGAGAATTACATTCTCAAAAGAAGAAAGTTTGCAAGGAAGAAGATGAGAAAAGTGGAGGCGTCTCTGAAATGACCCCGATATTTATAGGAGGTGATGGAAACGTTTCATCTCCCCAAATCCCTAGAGAAATCCAACGGTCACAAAAGGTGACAGCGTTGCACTCACGTGCAGACACGTGAGAACAACGCTGTGGGGGCATTTGTTTCCTAATTTAAAATCAGGAAAGCCTACGGAAGAGGCTTCAGAAAAGAGTCACGTGCTCACATGTGACCAGCAGTCACGTGTTGGCACGTGACATCTAAAAGCATCGGCAAGGCAGATTCAGTTTCCCAACTACATCAAAGAAAAGGACTTCAGAAAAGGTCACGTGCTCCCACGTGACCAGGGTCACGTGTTGGCACGTGACATTTAAAAGCGGCTTCAAAGGCACATCAGTTCCCTGATCAAATCAAGGAAAAGGCTCCAGAAGAGGTCACGTGCTCACATGTGATCAGGGGTCACGTGTTGGCACGTGACATTTAAAAGCAGCAGACTCATTCTCCGGTTAAATCAAGAAAAAGGCTCCAGACGAGGGTCACGTGCTCACACGTGACCAGGGGTCACGTGGTGGCACATGACGGCTAAGCAGCGGCCAGAAAGCAGAGTGCAAAAAGAAGAAGAGGGCTCATTTCAAGGGAGTCACGTGCCCACACGTGACCAGGGGTCACGTGGCCACACGTGACCGGCTTTCAAAGCCTATTTATTTAACAGAATTAAATTCTGAGAAGAGATCACTTAAATCTTTCCAAAGGAAAGTGATTATTTGGAACCAATTGGATTGAAGATTTAAAGGTGATTAAATATCATCTATTTGTGGAAAAATCCTGAACTTGGAAAGATTTCCCCTTAAAATCTAACCGAAATAACAAAGGAGAATCTCTGGATTTGAAATCCAATGGTGAATAAAATTCACCTAATAATCCAAAGGTCCAAACGAATGGTGAATACAAATTAAATCTCTCAATGAAAGATTCACCAAAACTAATTGATTCTGCTTCTTCTCCTATAAATAGGAGCCAAGAGACACAGAGAAAAAGGGGAAAAGGGAGAAAAAGAGGACAGAGAGAGAAAAGAGAGAGCCTTGATACTTTGGAGGAATTTGTATCTTCTGCAAAAGAAAAGCTTAGGTAAGAAAGGGAAGGCCTTTAAAAGAGAATTTAATTCTCAGCAGAGTTTAACTCTGATATTAAACAGAAGAACATAGTTCTCTCTTTAGTGGAGGATCTGCAAAGTGCACATCTCCCCTTGAATTGAGAATTTAATTCTCATTGGGTTGAGATCGTGCCATGCAGATCCAAAGCATAGAGAGGGAATGTGAGTTTGAGAATTAATTCTCACAAAACTATAGGAATTTAATTTCTTTAAAATAAAATTAGGGTTTAACCCTATGTTACAGGAATTCAATTCCTTCAGAATGAACAGATTCAGGGTTCAACCCTAGTTAAGAACTGAGTTCTGTTAAAATAACAGGAATTTAATTCTCTTAAGAAAGAAGAAATTAGGGTTTCACCCTATGACAGAATCTCATTCCTCAGAATAATTCTCTAAAAGAGAGTGGGAACTTAATTCCTTAAAACTGTTATTAGGGTTTAACCCCATTCAGAGTTCAACTCTATCCCAGAATATAAATCTTCAGAAGGAAATAGGAATTTAATTCCTCTAAAATTATTGTTAGGGTTCAACCCTATGAAGAATTTAATTCTTAAAAGGGATTAACAGATCTTCTAAAAAACATACATAGAGGCAGGGTCACGTGCCACCACGTGACCCCCGAAAAGATCCACAGAAAAGGCCCTTTGAGGCAGTGCCTCACGTGACCCACGTGACCCTTGGCAGAAGCTTTAACATACAAGCATTTCTATACCCGTCACGTGATGGCACGTGATGCTCCAAAAGATACGATATTCTCAGCAGAACAAATGAAGGGAGGGCGCCCTCACGTGCTACCACGTGACCCCTCTTGCCTTAATGTTTATCACTAAATTGGAATCCCGGAATCCAGTGTTAAACACTGTTTGGCCTTAGTGTTCTACACTAATCAAAGAACTTTATTTGCAGTGTTTAACACTGAATTTCTTAGTGTTTAACGCTAAATTAAACCCCTGTTAACAGAGCTTAAGATTAACTCCCTTAGTGTTCAACACTAAATTAAAATCTCCGTCACCAGTGTTTAACACTAATTATTCTTATTGTTTAACACTAATCTGAAATCTCTGCTGCTAGTGTTTGACATTGATTTGCTCTAGTGTTTAACACTAATTTGAACCCCCTATTGCTGGTGTTTAACACCAACTGTCTTTTAGTGTTAAAACACTAACTTGTTCCCAGCGTTCAACACTGCTGATCTTTAGTGTTTAACACTAACTTCAGCCCAATTGGTTAAATGGCTAAAGGCAAAGTCTCTCCTTCAATGGACCAACAGAAATCCAGTATTCTAAACATGATGGGACTTAGCCCAAGATGGCCATAAGTCCTCAATTCAAACTTAACTGGGCTAATGGGCTCATAACACAATTAATTGGTCCTGATCCCAAATTAGGCCAAAGACTGTTTAATCCACCCCGGTTCAAGGGTACATCTCTTCACTCCTTTGATACTTGGCGTTGTAATTTCTCAACGTCTTCAAAGAGGTGATGGGTCCCGATGACCACACATTGACACGGACTGTGGGGTCCTTAAACTCATGAACTACGACGTCCTTAACCTTGACCGAGATGTCTTAAAACTAATAACGGACTGTGGGGTCCTTAAACCCATGGACTACGAGGTCCTTAACCTTGACCGAGATGTCTTAAAACTAACAACGGACTGTGGGGGCCTTAAACACATGGACTACGACGTCCTTAACCTTGACCGCAACGTCTTAAAACTAACTTTGGACCGCAATGTCCTTAAACTACCTATTGACCGCAACGTCACTAAACTAAACAACAGGGCTCCCTTAACTGCTCTATTGTTGGAACTAAACGATCCCGTTAAGTCGATCTTAGTCTAAAAACTAGACTAACGTGTCCTTAACAAACGTTTAAGTCGATCATAGTCTAAAAACTAGACTAACGTGTCCTTAACAAACGTTTAAGTCGATCTTAGTCTCAAACGAGGCTAACGTATCCTTAAACCCAAACCCCCAAACCCAAATCTAAGATAATACGGATTTGGACTAGTCCACGTCCTACGGGCGACGACACAAATTAGTCTCCGTATACAATCCACGGGCAACCACAAACAAAACAAACACCCACGACACGAAGTGAAATTCTGGAGAAGGAGAAAGTTGTTACCGCGATGCGGTAGCGTAATTAACTGCAGGGGCTTGCGCCTGTAGGGAAGAGCGTCCCCACAATCAAAAACCCCTCAAACGAGGGGGAATCTGACGAAGTCTGCTACATCGGCCGCATCCATTTAAACCTTCGATACATGGTGCCATAAATCAACTTGGCATCTTCGGAGAGGTAGACGGATAGCACCAATTAGCATCTGCCCCGAATTTCAGGCGAGACGTCATGTCGCGCCGTCATTCGGAAGGGAACAACTTTTTGTTCCTCAGGGTGGTAGAAGATATGTCCTCGCAAATGCTTGGGATATCCTACAAACTTGCACAGAATTGACCTTGCCTCGAGCTTTTCCGGATTTTGCTTTCTAACATAGGCCGGGCAACCCCATATCTTAACAAAATTAAGATGTGGTCTCTTCCCCTCCCATATCTCAAATGGAGTGGTAGGCACTGATTTGGTTGGAACTATATTCAATAGGTATGCTGCTGTCTCAAGCGCATAACCCCAAAAGGAAATAGGTAACTCAGCGGTGCTCATCATAGATCGCACTATATTCAATATGTTGCGATTCCACCGTTCCGATACACCGTTGTGTTGTGGTGTATACGGAGGAGTAAGCTGAGAGAGAATCTCTTTCTCTTTTAGATATTCACGGAATTCCGTGCTCAAGTATTCTCCTCCCCGATCAGATCGTAGGATATCGGTAGCACACGACCAAACGAAAATATAGAAATCAAATCTATAACATATCCTATCAAATGCAAAGCACGAAAACGAAATCAACCCTAACGGGTTTGCACGAAAATCCGAACCACATGCCACGGTGTGCATGAAAACAAAAATAGCGCCAAATGCAACAGGAGTGCATGAAACAATATCCACTGCATCAACTGTGCATGGAGCAAATATTGTTAGTGTATATGCCCTAGAGGCCATTACTGTATCATACTAGTTTGTATATTACTTAATGGATGCTTGGGATATTCACCTTGTATATACAATCTTGCTCAAAATAGTAGTATGCTACTTGGTTTGTTTCTACTTCAATGTGTACATGTGTTTATATTTTGTATATCGCCTATACACATTAGTGGAGCCCTTAGGATCTTTGCTTGATTACCAGCGATGTGATGGCCGTCACACTAATGGGGCTGGGTAATCTATAAGCACATCCTTATGCAGGTCCCTGGTCGCAGGACTATCGAGACAGGGCATCGATACTCCGGAGTAGACCAACGCATGCGCTTCTCATCCCAGTGTGGGAGACGGTCTGTCCCACAGCCGTCAGTACGTCGTACTTGAGATAGTATGCGGGTGCTCGTTAGGTTACGGGTACACTGGACAGGACTCGTCGGGAACTGACTAGTTGGTATTATACCTATCGTCAGTTATCAGTTCCCAGGTGACATGAGTACAGCTTAGTCTGCTGACTTGACACTGTCACTCCGCCTCGAGTGTGTTCCCACTGTACTTTGATCACTACCCTACCACGGCTCAAAGGAGTCGTGCAAACAGGTAGTGGTTGGGTGCAGTCCCGAAGCACTTGGAGGCAGTGACGGTTAGACAGGATTCGTCTCTCCCGGTATTGGGAGTTGACATCGCGCTGTGTCTAGGAGAGCCATTACACGAGTAGTCCCTGGCCAGGGCAAACGAGATATACTGGTAGGTTTCCAGTGTTATCTCAGGGTGTTTTGGGCTTCGCTCCGGCACGACTTGTACCGCTATTGGGGGACTGACGTTTACCACCCCCTAGGCCCGCCATGCGATGTATCAGACGAACAGACCGGACTGTACGGAGAATGTCACACTCAGGCTCAGTAGGAGTTCAGATGGGTTTCGCCTCGTCGGACTTCTTGTCGGCACTACCTGGGGACCGTTACGCACAGCTAGTGCCGCTTGCGGTTTGTGGTTAAACCCACTGCCAGCGTAGTGTCGAGTCTTTAGAGTCCCACACAGAAAGCTTTTCGCCTTTAGGCAAAAGAGTAGAGGTCGCATGGTATTGCGACAGGTCGCATGGTTTTGCGACAGGGTTCGGTCACATCCGTGCACTTATGCGCGTACAGTATCCGGACAGTTTACACTAGCGGGCTTTGGTTTAAGCCAGATCCTAGTGTACCTTATGAGATTGGATTTATCCGGTTTGCATTCGTGTTCCTCGGAACGCGGATGCGGGTGTGTATGCACAGTTGACAGGGAGGCAGAGGCAGCGGATTCTCATTAGGGTTGTTGACAGTTGACCGTTGACTATTTGACTTTTTGCTCAACCCTAATGAGAATTCGATATGTGATTAACTATTATATTAATTAAGTATTATGGTGATATGGTTGTTGACTTTGTTGACTTGTTGACTTTTGTTGACTTGTTGACTTTGTTGACTTGTTGACTTTTGTTGACTTGTTGACCGGTTGACTAGGCTTGACTAGTTGACCATCATGATAACCATAGCCATCATTTCATGGCAAAGACTTTTGTTTACTTGCTCATTTGTGTAAAATGAGTGCATGAAATGATATGGTTATGGTTGCTTCAACCATCACATAAGACTTTTGTTAGTATGATGAGTTATGATTGCTTTGGATTATGAGAGGGTGAAAGAAAAAAGAGAGCCTCATTCTTTCTTGCTCATTCTCTCTCTTGTTCTTGAGCTCTTGCTTTGCTCTCACCCTCAACCTCTTCCTCCCTCTCTTGATTCTATGGTTCTCTTGTCTCATGAGTTGAGAATCAAGAACCATAGATAAAATCCCACACAAACTATTCTCTACTCATTCTAGTTCACTAGGTTTAGCAAACCAAGTGAACTAGTTTCTTCAAAGAACGAAGAAGGAGCTAAAGGTTGGAGCTTTCAGGTGGATCTATCTTCGGCGTACGGAGACGACGAGAAGAAGCCAATCGGACCACCATCGGAGTTTGAAGACGAAGGAGTTCAAGACAAGCAAGGTATAACCCCCTAACCGAGTAGCTAGAAACTCGTAGTTAGGTTGTTAGATAGATGTTTAACCAAGATCCGGGTTTTAGGTCCATGTTACCACCTCCGTAAAAATCGTTTTTTACCAAATTCCGCATTCCCGAAAGTACCGGGAGAGGTAGCATGGACTTACAGTGGTATCAGAGCCTAGTTAAACTCTATCTAACTTGTTAGCAAGTAACTAGAAGATCGATCAAAGAAAAAGTCCCGAAAACGAACCCCGAAAATTTGCAGTTTCTGTCGATTTTTTTACTGTTCAAAAATTGATTATTTTAACACCTAAAATCGGCTCAGGCTTTTCTGTGAATAACCACCAAAGATGGACCCACGATCGAGTCAAAGCGCCGTGGAAGCGCGGCGGGAGCACGCTCCCGCCGCGGATCCGCGGCCGAGTTGACTCGGCCGAGGTCAATCTTTGGTGCAGTGTTATTCTGGGGGTATTTTGGGATTTTTAGTATATATATTTTCAACCCAGATTTTCCAGAACGAAAATTTTATTTTGGGGTCCCGAAAATCCGTATTTTTGATCGAACTTCTAAAAGACTTTAGCTAACGGGTTTTTTCTGTAATGTGATATTTGTATTGAACGTCTACTAATCGCTATATGTCGATTAGTAGGGGTTATACAATTCTGTGATCTGTAATGTGCTGGAATGTGTATATGAATATGTTGGATTGTCGCGGGTGAATAGCCGGGGGTTGTGAGACGAGAGTTTTCTTTTCTTTCAATTCATGTAAATTTGTAAATTGATGTAATAATTATTTGTATGGCCGCACAACCGGGTCGGGGTTGTAGCCGTCATTGTATAATTTCTTTTTACTGTTTTTGCTCCTAGGATAGACCCATGGAGGGGGTGCACAAACTACCGGGTATGCCGAAGTGTCGAGTGGCCTACTCATGGAGATGAGGGAGGTTGCTACGCTTCGGGTACTTGGCGGGTAGTTTGCCGCACCCGTAGGGGTCTTGGGTGGGGTTTTGGCTATTCACCGCGACCGTGTAATCTGTTTTTGTTACAGGCTCGTGCAAATTACAGATTCCTAGTATATCCAATGTATTCATCTGTGATCTGAAATGTTTATCATTGCAGTATATCTATATATGATATTATTTAGGCGTTGCTTATGTTTTACAGACGCGCTAGCCCAGCCCCCGCTCTGTCGTTAGTTAAGTAACCTAACGGGTAATGACGGGGCCCCGTGGCGAATGCGAATGGCATAAGCGTACGTCATATTTTGGTTGTTTTCTGCAATGGTAGGATTAAATGATGGGACGCATTAAAAGAACTAATGCAAGAATATCACGCATTAAAAGAACTAATGCAAGATAATAAACCAAGTTAAAGTCGTTGGAACACTTTCGAAAAACCACTCGGTTCTTTTCAAAACAAACTTTTAAAATACGGAGTTTGAGCCACTCCATTTAAAAGCTATCTCGTTCCATCGACCAAATCAAGTTCACTACGTTCACGGTTTTGCCAAAACCATCCGTAGCCCTCCATCATTTCAGTTAAATATTCCGTAGTATTCAAGCTATGTATTTTGACCTCACGCCAAGGCATAGTGATTGGTAGCTGCCGGATATTTATCTGTTGCATAGATAGAATGCGTTGGTTTGAGACAGTCGTACTGCCATTTTGGCCTACGTCAAGGGTATGTACGGGTGGGTTCAAATTAACCTGGATAATGATGGGACGAACTTGACATGTGACTTATGACATTTTGACCTCACGCCAAGGTCATAAGAGCATGGGGCAAAAATCCACATCGGGAGTTTCATAAGTACTGAAACTTGCTAGATTTACATACCATTTGGAGTGTGATGATTCTGGTAGGATTCCTTCAGTTTCGTCACGCAATGATATTTGGATCCCGATCCTACTGTGAGTATATGCTACTCCTCGGGAAATTTCTCACTTAACGATCAATGCTATAAACCTAGTAGGTGCCTAGAAAGGTGTTAGCGGGGCTACGCCCCCAGGGAAAAGAGGTTCTTTAATTAAGGAACTTCGCGAAAGCGTTGGAAAACCTCCCTCGAAGTACCGACACCGGCCTGGCTGAACGGTTAAGCAAGTATTGTACGGTGAGATTGATCCTGACTAATTCTTCCTTTATGGTTTGAGGAGGGATTCGAGAAACAGTGGGAGCCATCCTGTTTAGACAAACTAAAAACCACTCTAAACTTGCAAGAGCATCATGCTGAGTGTTTCTTCTTCTCTCTCCTAATTGCAGCGACCAATCAACATGACTGGACTTAAGTTACTCCTAGATAAAAACAAACTGACAGGGCCAAACTACAAAGATTGGCTCAGGAATGTCAAGATAGCAATCACTTACGACAAGCTGGGGTATCTTCTTACCACCAAAGCTCCCCCTGTCCCTGGTCCAACTTCCAGCGTCGCGGATAAGGAAATCCGCAAGACTTGGGAGATTGATAGCGCGAAGGCCAAATGCCTCCTGCTTGCCTCGATGGACAACGAACATCAGAGGAGGCACGAGAATATGGACATGGAATCCATATTGCTTCATACAAAAGAACTGTATGGAGAGCAATCTCGTATCGCAAGATACGAAGCGTCGAAAAAGTTATTTTCGACAAGAATGGCCGTCGGATCATCAGTAGCCGAGCACGTGCTAAAGATGATCGGCTACATTGAGGAGCTCGCTGACCTAGGGATCACATTGGAGAGTGAGCTATATACGGATATAGTTCTCCAGTCCCTTCCTTCCACTTACGCCCAGTTTATACTGAACTTCAACTTACAAGAAAAAGAGGTTGAACTTTCAGAGCTCCTCAACATGCTGAGGAGCGCAGAGGGCACCCTACAGAAAGGTAGGGATACATCCACTTTGTTTGTAGGAGGATCATCTTCTTCTAGGTCCAAGGCGAAAGCCAGGGGAAAGAAGAAGAAGGCCCCCGCCAAACCAAGGGGCGGTGTTAGTAAAGTGGATACGAAGGGAAAAGGTAAAGCAACAAAGATAGCGGGGAAGCTTGTGGATAAGGAAGAATGCTTCTATTGTCATAAGAAAGGACACTGGAAGAATGATTGCAGGGCCTGGAAGGCCAGAACACAGGAATTGAAGCAGGTTGCAGCTTCAGCTTCAGGTGTGTATGTTATTGAAAACTGTCTTTCAATAAACTCTACTTCCTGGGTATTGGATACCGGATCAGGATCTCATATCTGTAATTCTTTGCAGGCGTTGAGAAACCGTAGGGTTTTGAAGGCAGGTGACATGACCCTCAGAGTTGCGAACGGAGCTAGCATGGATGCTAAAGCCGTGGGGGACTATCACCTGGGAATGTCAGATGGACATGTTTTGGTTTTGCGTAATTGCTTTTTTGTACCCAACGCAACTTGTAATATCATTTCTGTATCTTTAGTTTCTAAAGAAGGTTATGAATTTGCGTTTGTAAGTAATGTTGTAAACATTCACCTTAATCAAGTTCTGATTGGGTCAGGTACATTGAGTAATGGTATATACGTATTGAACCAACCACAGATTTTCAATGTCCAGAATACACACAAAAGAAAGTCTCCAGAAATAAATCAGACTTTCTTGTGGCATTGTAGACTGGGTCACATCAATGAGAGAAGGTTGACTAAGTTACATACAGAGGGATATTTGAATGCGTTCGAATATCAATCGTATGCCACTTGTCAATCTTGTCTCAAAGGAAAGATGACAAAGACTCCGTTTACTGGACATGGAGTAAGAGCGAGCGAGCTCTTGGGACTCGTACACAGTGACGTGTGCGGTCCAATGTCTACACATGCGCGAAGCGGCCATTCTTACTTCATTACTTTTACGGATGACTTCTCAAGGTACGGTTATGTCTTCTTAATGAAACATAAGTCCGAAGCCTTTGGAAAATTCCAGGAGTATAAGAATGAAGTGGAGAAACAGACCGGCAAAAGTATTAAGATTCTAAGATCGGATCGAGGTGGAGAATACTTAAGTGCCGAGTTCCTGGACTATTTAAAAGAGAACGGAATTCTCTCTCAGCTTACTCCTCCATACACCCCGCAACATAACGGTGTATCGGAGAGACGGAACCGCACCCTATTGGATATGGTGCGGTCCATGATGAGTAACGCTGAGTTACCGCGATCATTCTGGGGGTATGCGCTAGAATCAGCTGCATACCTTTTGAACCGAGTTCCGACTAAGACTGTGCCTACCACCCCATATGAAATGTGGAGTGGGAAGAAACCCTATCTTCAATATCTGAAGATTTGGGGATGTCCAGCTTTTGTCAAAAAGCAGCATGCGGACAAACTCGAGGCACGCTCAGTACTGTGCAAGTTTGTGGGATACCCAAAGAACACCAGGGGGTATCTTTTCTACTACGCAGAGGAACAAAAAGTCCTTGTTTCTCGTAATGCCCACTTTCTAGAACACCAGTTCTTGGAAAAGGAAATTAGTGGGAGCGCAGTAGAACTGGAAGAAATTCCAGAACCACAGACTGTTACTGAAAGCTTAGTAGAACCAGAGGGTTCAACAGAACAGGACATTCCTGCGCCGCTCCGCAGAAGTAGTAGGCAGACTCATCCGCCCGAGAGATACTACGGTTTTCTCATTGACGGGGATAGAGAGGATTGCATCATAGATTATGATGAGCCTACTAGCTTCCAGCAGGCCGTTCAGAGCGTTGACTCAGTGAAATGGCTGGATGCAATGCGGACCGAAATGGAGTCCATGTACACCAACAAGGTATGGACGTTGGACATTGCTCCAGACGGGGTAAAACCCGTAGGATGCAAGTGGATCTTCAAAAGGAAGATTGGTGTAGATGGACAGGTTGAGACCTATAAAGCTAGGCTGGTAGCAAAAGGTTTCCGTCAAAGACCTGGCTTGGACTACGACGAAACCTTTTCTCCAGTAGCCATGCTGAAATCCATTCGGATCCTTCTTGCCATTGCTGCCTTCCACGATTATGAGATCTGGCAAATGGACGTAAAGACAGCTTTTCTAAATGGAAATTTAGAGGAGTGTGTCTATATGGACCAGCCAGAGGGTTTCATTCAGAGTGGGAGCAGCGGAAAGGTGTGCAAGTTGCTTAAGTCCATCTATGGACTAAAGCAGGCATCGCGGAGTTGGAACATCTGCTTTGATGAGACGGTCAAAGAATTTGGCTTTATCAAAAATCCAGATGAACCATGCATCTATAGTAGATTTGTAGCGAGAACTGTAGTATTCCTCGTTTTATACGTGGATGACATTCTCTTAATAGGAAATGACATTCCTATGCTACAATCTGTCAAGGGGTTCTTGTCACATAAGTTCTCCATGAAAGACCTGGGTGATGCCTCGTACATTCTGGGTATCCGGATCTACCGTGACAGATCCAAGAGGATATTAGGACTTTCTCAGTCCAGGTACATCGACACCATACTGAAGAGATTCAGTATGGAAGATTCCAAGCGCGGTAACCTACCGGCTTGTCACGGGATCACCCTCTCTAAAGAGATGTCTCCCAAGACTGATTTGGAGAGGGATCGCATGTCTATTATACCCTACGCTTCTGCGGTAGGCTCTATAATGTATGCGATGTTGTGTACCAGACCGGATGTAGCTTATGCACTGAGTGTGGTAAGCCGGTATCAGTCAAACCCTGGGGAGAAACACTGGATAGCGGTAAAGAACATTCTCAAGTACCTGAGAAGGACTAAGGAGATGTTCTTGGTGTATGGCGGAAAAGACCTCCAGATCGAGGCCTTTGCTGACTCCAGCTTCCAGAGTGACAAGGATGATTCCAAGTCCATGTCGGGTTTTGTCTTTACCCTCAATGGAGGGGCGGTGTGTTGGAAGAGTTCCAAACAGGAAACCGTTGCAGACTCGACGATGGAAGCGGAATACATCGCTGCATCTGATGCCGCAAAAGAAGCTGTCTGGATGAGGAAGTTCTTGAAAGAACTTCAGGTGGTTCCGTCCATTGTTGATCCAATACCTCTGTATTGCGACAACAACGGGGCTATAGCTTTAGCGAAGGAACCCAGGTCCCATCAGAGATCCAGGCACATCTTGAGGCGGTATCACCTGATCAGGGAGATCGTGGATCGCCAGGAGATCGAGGTTCGGAGAGTCGCTTCATAAGATAACACTGCAGATCCATTCACCAAGGCCCTGCCCCAGACTCAGTTCGAGCGGCTGATCGAGATGATAGGTCTTCGATACGCCAGTACATGGCCTTAGTGCAAGTGGGAGATTGTTAGTGTATATGCCCTAGAGGCCATTACTGTATCATACTAGTTTGTATATTACTTAATGGATGCTTGGGATATTCACCTTGTATATACAATCTTGCTCAAAATAGTAGTATGCTACTTGGTTTGTTTCTACTTCAATGTGTACATGTGTTTATATTTTGTATATCGCCTATACACATTAGTGGAGCCCTTAGGATCTTTGCTTGATTACCAGCAATGTGATGGCCGTCACACTAGTGGGGCTGGGTAATCTATAAGCACATCCTTATGCAGGTCCCTGGTCGCAGGACTATCGAGACAGGGCATCGATACTCCAGAGTAGACCAGCGCATGCGCTTCTCATCCCAGTGTGGGAGACGGTCTGTCCCACAGCCGTCAGTACGTCGTACTTGAGATAGTATGCGGGTGCTCGTTAGGTTACGGGTACACTGGACAGGACTCGTCGGGAACTGACTAGTTGGTATTATACCTATCGTCAGTTATCAGTTCCCAGGTGACATGAGTACAGCTTAGTCTGCTGACTTGACACTGTCACTCCGCCTCGAGTGTGTTCCCACTGTACTTTGATCACTACCCTACCACGGCTCAAAGGAGTCGTGCAAACAGGTAGTGGTTGGGTGCAGTCCCGAAGCACTTGGAGGCAGTGACGGTTAGACAGGATTCGTCTCTCCCGGTATTGGGGGTTGACATCGCGCTGTGTCTAGGAGAGCCATTACACGAGTAGTCCCTGGCCAGGGCAAACGAGATATACTGGTAGGTTTCCAGTGTTATCTCAGGGTGTTTTGGGCTTCGCTCCGGCACGACTTGTACCGCTATTGGGGGACTGACGTTTACCACCCCCTAGGCCCGCCATGCGATGTATCAGACGAACAGACCGGACTGTACGGAGAATGTCACACTCAGGCTCAGTAGAAGTTCAGATGGGTTTCGCCTCGTCGGTCTTCTTGTCGGCACTACCTGGGGACCGTTACGCACAGCTAGTGCCGCTTGCGGTCTGTGGTTAAACCCACTGCCAGCGTAGTGTCGAGTCTTTAGAGTCCCACACAGAAAGCTTTTCGCCTTTAGGCAAAAGAGTAGAGGTCGCATGGTATTGCGACAGGTCGCATGGTTTTGCGACAGGGTTCGGTCACATCCGTGCACTTGTGCGCGTACAGTGTCCGGACAGTTTACACTAGCGGGCTTTGGTTTAAGCCAGATCCTAGTGTACCTTATGGGATTGGATTTATCCGGTTTGCATTTATGTTCCTCGGAACGCGGATGCGGGTGTGTATGCACAGTTGACAGGGAGGCAGAGGCAGCGGATTCTCATTAGGGTTGTTGACAGTTGACCGTTGACTATTTGACTTTTTGCTCAACCCTAATGAGAATTCGATATGTGATTAACTATTATATTAATTAAGTATTATGGTGATATGGTTGTTGACTTTGTTGACTTGTTGACTTTTGTTGACTTGTTGACTTTTGTTGACTAGTTGACCTGTTGACCGGTTGACTAGGCTTGACTAGTTGACCATCATGATAACCATAGCCATCATTTCATGGCAAAGACTTTTGTTTACTTGCTCATTTGTGTAAAATGAGTGCATGAAATGATATGGTTATGGTTGCTTCAACCATCACATAAGACTTTTGTTAGTATGATGAGTTATGATTGCTTTGGATTATGAGAGGGTGAAAGGAAAAAGAGAGCCTCATTCTTTCTTGCTCATTCTCTCTCTTGTTCTTGAGCTCTTGCTTTGCTCTCACCCTCAACCTCTTCCTCCCTCTCTTGATTCTATGGTTCTCTTGTCTCATGAGTTGAGAATCAAGAACCATAGATAAAATCCCACACAAACTATTCTCTACTCATTCTAGTTCACTAGGTTTAGCAAACCGAGTGAACTAGTTTCTTCAAAGAACGAAGAAGGAGCTAAAGGTTGGAGCTTTCAGGTGGATCTATCTTCGGCGTACGGAGACGACGAGAAGAAGCCAATCGGACCACCATCGGAGTTTGAAGACGAAGGAGTTCAAGACAAGCAAGGTATAACCCCCTAACCGAGTAGCTAGAAACTCGTAGTTAGGTTGTTAGATAGATGTTTAACCAAGATCCGGGTTTTAGGTCCATGTTACCACCTCCGTAAAAATCGTTTTTTACCAAATTCCGCATTCCCGAAAGTACCGGGAGAGGTAGCATGGACTTACAAATATCAAGTGTATCTAAAGTGCACAAAATCAATCTCAAGTGTATCGAAGTGCACAAAATATCAAAACGTGCAACTGGTGTGCACAAAATCATACCAAGTATACTTAGAGTATATATATATAATCTTTTAATCATGTGCAACTGATATACACGAAAATATCTGTCTAGTGCATCTGGTGTGTACAACACTCCAATCGAGTGCAGTCACCTCGCACAGAAATCTCAAACAAGTGCACCTGGTGTGCACAAAATGTTAATCAAAGTGCAATCACCATGCATGGAAATCTCAAACAAGTGCACCTGGTGTGCACAAAATATCCGTGTGATCTTCAAATCCTCAAAATACACAAGTCAAAATAACGGACGTCGAGTTGTTCTTTACTCAATGTCGAAAAAGAAAAAAATTAGGATAAAAAAATGTAAATCGAAAACAAATGACTTCGAAGTATATTTTCTTCAATGTCGAAAGGTGTTTACGCACCCGGAACTGGCATAGCAAGGATTATCACTTGTCTTTTGCCATGGTCTAGCGTTCTCTGTCTCTGAATTCTGGTTCTTCCTATGGATCACTAACGCCACGGCCTCTTATACTCTCGACTGGTGAGGTGCAACGACGCAGTTAGTCTCATGCTGATACTTCTTAAGACATTTCCTTACCAAGTAGTCCAGTTCTCGCAATGCAACATGTTGACGACGGCGATCTCTAACCTCTGCGTGCGTGCCAAACAACTGATCCTAGGTCCAATCTCACTTGTTATAAAATCCAGGAATGAACCCGTCAAGTCTCCTGCTGATCTCATCTATCCAGTCTACCCGGGACTAGCACTCATTATTGAATCCCCTTCCATTTCAAAATAACTGCAATCTCATCAAGATTTTCCTCTGAAAGTATGGTTGCACACGCCTCTGCATATGTATCGAATCTCTAGTATTGACGGTGAAGAACAAATGCTCACTGAGACTTCGCACCAATCTCATGTTCCATTACTCTCCAATATCTGTCAAATATGGAGCGTATCGCGATAGTCACGCGAATTGCAAATCTTCGTCATGATCAAGCCCGGAGTCTTACAAAACTCGAAATATGAATCCGACATCTCTAACACTCCGTGGAAGAATCTGGCTAAGCTCACCTTTGAGAACTTGTCCCAATTCGCTGGAGGAAAACTCACTATACGATCTCTCTCGAGCGACTCATATCAGGTCTGAGCAGAACCCATCAAAAGAAGCTAATCAACTTTACCGATCTCATATCGGAGTGTCACAACGGATTAAATATCCTAGCCATCACTCATCTGAATGACTACGAATCCTCTGGTCCATCTATACTCGTAAATATCGGTGACTTTTAACTTAATGGATTCCGGAAGTGACACCTCGACAATCTCAGCAACGATTGGTACCACTGTCTGAACAATAGGCAACATGACGATCTTCGGAATAGTGTAAACATCAAGTCTCCAAGTCCGGCTGGTCTCCAAAAATGACCCGACCCTCTGATGCGGATTCCGAAGAAACTTACTTCAACATTAGAAACCTGATCATATAAGGATAAACAACATGTCCCTATGTCACCGGAATATCACCTTTGTCGATCCTTGTCCCAGACAAGTCTGCCATGACCGAATCTCTAACCGCAGCCCTCTTGGCTCACGTAGACATGGCGACCGGAACAATCAAAATGTATTGATGATGATAGATCAACGGAACGAATAAAAGAAATGATCTCAAGATATATATCCTAAGGTAACTTAGACGGAGTATCATATCGTAAATATGCCGCGGAACATATGTACGGTACATCACTCTACTTAGTACCTACTCCATCAACCAAGGTCATCCTATTTAACGAAAGTTCGGGTATAAGACCCCCAAAGTCAAGTCTAAGTTCTATAAGGTCAAGCCTAAGTTTTATAAGGTCAATCCTAGATAACAAAAGTGTATGCCTAGACTCCATATAGTCAAACCTAGACTCGAACAAAGATTAAACCAAACGCTCTGATACCAACTTTGTCACGACCCGAATGTGGCACGTGACCGGCACTTAAATCACGTGACATCTAAAGACGTCGACACGGTTCAAGTAAGCCGAAACCCGGAATCTAAACCCTTTTTGAAAATATTGGAGGTGGGGTTTAAAATAATCATCAGATGGGATTAGTTTAAAATAAACATTTAATTCTAACTAAGTATGTTTGAAAAATTATCTATGACGTTTTGAAATTCGGCAGCACCTCCTTTGTAAATTTTGAATAAAACCTGATACAATATAATAATAAAAACAGCATCCCAACGGGAGCCAGCTTCCACGCCCAAACGGCGAAGCAACCAAGCAGACAAAATACGACGCCTAACGGCGAAGAAAAGAAAAGCGAAACAAACTAACAAGTATAAAAGAGTCGACTCCAACGAATGCGACGCCCACAATACACAAACTCTAAGTCTCGCTTCTAAGTCCATAATATATAAATTCTAAGTCGATGGGGTTTTACTAGATACAAGAATATATAAATATACAAGGGTGGGTACGAACAAAAGTAGCCCACCTACCAAAGAAATCACCGAGAAAAAGTGTGTGCCGCAATCCGCCGATAATCCGAGCCGTATAACCTGCAAAAAACTGGGGCACAATGGGGGTGAGTTGCTAACTCAGTGAATAAAAGTACATCACAAGGTAAAAATCAAAATGCACAACGATACCTAGGTCATAAGTATAATACTATCATATCCTGAACTAATATATATATATATATATATATATATATATATATATATATATATATATATATATATATATATATGATATGCATAAGTATCATAAATGCAACACTATCCATCACTTGAACCCAAAATATATATGTAAAAGCTCTTCTTTAAAATAGCCGCGGAATACATATATTACGGCATAAAAGCAGATGTGATAGTATGAAGTATAATATGTATCTTATTTAAGATATAGGTTTTGCTGTTTTAGTAAAGAGTGATAAGAGCTTTACGGTTTAAAAGATCCCATGTCATACTAGACATGTCAAAATAATAAAACTATAGTTCGTTTTAGAAATCCTTTTTATATGCACCAACTGGTAAAAAGGTATTCAGGTACTGTCCCCCGGATCAGTCCTGATCGTCTACACTAATGCACAACTATAACTGTATAACTCGTATGATAACAACATATCAATATATGGATGTCCAGTATCGACACTGAAATCAGAAATCTCTCATATCCATCACCAACACGCAAATCCTCAAATCTCTTGTATCCATCACCGACATGCAAATGGAGATATCATCGACACCATCTCAACAGATGACCGCCTCTCGATATCCCTGGCCCCGATCAGTATCACTTGGATATCCGCCGTGCTCATCTCTAGCTCCGGCCAGTATCCCCTGAATATCTGCCGTGCTCATATCCATCTCCGGTATCGAGTGTCCTCGCTAGGCTCCCAGCCTCTAATGCGGCTTTCCTGCCCCTCGGTCTAGACCGGGTCCGCCATGTATCCGTTTGTTTACTCCCCCAGTCAGCCTGAATAAGTAGCAAGTCCGTAACCGTATATCTCCCCCACTCGGTTCGAAATAAAAGCAATCAGAAAACATCAAGCTCATGTAGACGTCAACTCATTGTATCCAGAAATATCAAGTAAAGAATACAGATACTTGCATAGATCATTCTGATGATATATTATATATATACATATATAACAGCGTCCCATACCACTGATATATATCATCGAAAGTAAAATATCATAAAAACTCATAAGAATCGAATACGAATACCAATGGTACTGGTATTCACAAAACTCAACAGATAATAAAGGTACGGTATGTAAATAAAGTCATATATATAACAACCGTAACAATTCTACTATGTCATGGCAATACTAATGATGTGTAGTGTAGCATACACGTCTGTGCTCGTGCAGTATGGCAATCGTTAGTATTTGTGCAAGTGTTCTATAAGTGTATAAAGTAGAAAGTAATTCTACCTATATCCGTAGCATATAATAAATTCAGATTTTCTGGATATAGGGAATTAATATGCCTCGTATCGGCATTACATACGTGTCACATTGTATATCGGTCCTACAGTGGCATGGCAATACCAATGAGATATAGTGTAACATATGCAACTGCGCTCGTGCAACATAGTACTCATTGGTAATTGTGCAGTGTTTTATCATTGTGTTCATATAACGGAAACATATCATCGATAAGTGTATCGCGAACACGTAAAGTAAATCTAAGCGTTTAGCATAAATATTAAACTTAACTACTTGCTATGAGCCATACCGTTATCATTTAAAATGGAACAAAACGTTGGTTTTGAAATAAGAAAGCTGCATTAGGTTAAAATAGATATTTGTTTTGGAAATTAGTATCGCATCCTTGTTATTTATCATTTAAAAGGAAAACGAATCGTTAGTTTTTAAAAGAGTATAGCTCACACGCACATAACCTTCTAAATTAGAATAATTCATGACTCCACGAGTCCAAAAGAAACTTGGCCGTATTCGGCACGCCAATCTCATCATCACAAGTACGACATGATCCCTCGTACTATATCATCTAAAACCATATCCACATCGTACGGACCTATTGTCGCGTATGTATCACCAAAACCATAAATTAAACTATATGCACATGAATAGTATACTAGATGCAAAATAACGTCAATAACATTAACTTAATTTATCATTAACAACTAACTAGATAGCGTAACTATCCTAATTAAATGGTTGCGGGGGTGTTATACGCCATCCAACCGACTTCCCCGTAGATATAAATCTACTCACCAACTTATCGAGCTCGTTGAATCCCCGATTGCTATGTCCGTCATCTCCGCCTCGGAAACCTTCGCGACCGTACCTATAATCGTAGTTAAATCATATCAACGTAAATATCATATTAAAAACTAAAACAACGAGCTAAGCACCGTAGGTTAGAACATACAGCTTACTTACTCCAAAAACGACAAGATATCCATGTTGTTAACGTACGAACGTCAACAGTTCAGTGACAGCACAGAAATACGAAAACCGTATCGAAATATCGGAAACTTAATAAAATCTTACTAGAACATTCTCAGATTTCACCGTATGAATATTGGGACAAATCAAACGATACTGTAGATTATAAAATAACCAAATAAAGTTACAGAAGAAAAACCAACACAAAATACTATAGGGGGCCCGGCGGCGCCGGCCAAATCAGGAATGTCGCCGGGTGAACATGGGAATTTGGGGCTCGAGCTTTAGGTGTAGTCTCCTAGTAGTCTCATAATACTACAGTCTTGTTAGTTTTTCTAGTGGTTCCAGATTTAATTTCAGTATGACCAATATGACAAAAATCTAGTTTTCTGATACTGCATACTAAAAACAGGTATCAAACAGAATTGAAATTATAAGGAAAGAAGAAAATATATCTATAGAGATGATTCACAAGGGAACACCAGTTCAAGAAGAGTATGTGGAAGCTCCTAAGTGTTGTATTGGCTCAAGCTTGAAGATGTGAACAACTTTGATGAAGGAAATCATGGATTTTCTTTTTGTGGTGGTGAAGACTTAGAACTTTTGGTGTTGGAGCTTGAAAAGAGTATGTTTGTTCAGTTTGAGAAAGCTAAAAGAATTTCTAAGTGTGGTGATAAGATAAGATGGAAGGTATTGTGTTTTGTGTAGAGAAAGCATGATGTGTTAAGAGAGGAGGAGGAGGTGGAGAGTGGTAAGGCGGTGGTGTAAAGTGAGAAGGAGGAGGTAGAGGGATGCGAGGTGTGGGTGTGTTGTGGAGATTGTGAGAGTTTAAACTAGCATATCATAAACCCATCCTCGCTCTAAATAAAGAATTTAAAACAAAAGAAAAACTCTTTTTCCCTTAATTAAATCCTTCATGTCACAAAATCTAAATCCATGTTTTTAAAAGAAACACAGCATTTTTCATAACACTTAAATACTATTATCTTATAATAACATCTCATGTCATGTTTAGAACAATTAAAATATCATTTTTTATGATATCATACATTTTTCTCCTATTTACCAAAATAATTACATTTTTACGGATATAAATCCGATAGCAAAATTCATATGCGATATCATTTTTGTAAACTCATTATATTCATATTTAAAATTATAAATTAATATTTATAATTTTCCAAAATGTTACAAAATCTAAATCTCTAAAGAAAAAGAATTGGAGATGATTGTGATTTTAATTTGAAAAATAAGATAGGCAGCCATTTGATGGGTATAGAAGATGAAAAAGAAAAATGAAAAGCAGGATCGCGTGCATTACACATGACCTCCATCGATTTTTCAAAAAAGCTTAACAGAATAAAAGTAGAGAGAAGTTAAGAAGTACCAAACTTAAAGGAAAACGGAGTATTGGGTAAGGGAAAAAGCTCAAGTAAGTTTATAGGAATTAGGGCTACCAACAGAGATGTTTTCAAGAAATAAGCCTTATATATATTATACAGATAGATAAAAATATCATGTTAGATGTTTTCTATAAAATTGCTAATATTTACTCCTGTTTTGATGATATAACATAAATGCCGCTTACAGAATTAATTGGGATAAAGTTATGGATACAAAAGTCCTATTATCTAATATTTCGAACTTCACATCGCACCAACATCAAAGAACGAAATATACCATATCTTCCACTAAATGACGATGTTAGATGGTATATAACAATTGTTAACTCATCACTCATTGATCAGATTTTCAAAATAATAAAAGAGCAAGAGATACCAACACTTATTTCCGACATTAACCATTATAACTTTGAAAAATGATTAAACCTTCTTTTTATTTTCCTTTATACAAGCTTATCTTTCGTCATAACTACCATTCCCAGCGGCAACAAGTCGAATAATGTTGGCCTCGGAAGTTTTCATGTTGTATGTATTAAATAATGCATCTCTAAATAAGGAATGATGCATTTCTAGATAAGGAGTCGAATTGATTATTTTTGTGAAATTTTCACTGCCAATTATAAATTTGGATTCCTATCGTAGTGTGTGTGTATTCAAAGTACAAATTTAAATCTGAAAATTAGTGGTATATCTTTCTGCTCATGCCTGGTTAGTGTTATACAGCAGTTCATGAAGAAGGCGCGGGTATCTCTACAGCTTGAACCTGCGCTAACGCCTACGTGTCATCTCAGGAGAACGAACCCCTGAATAAATAATATCAAGAAAATTGCTTAGCACGTCATATCAGTCGTCGCAGACCTCAAATAAGGGAGGTAAGCATCAGCTACAGCATGGAGCGTTCAATATGCATTTTACCAAACTCATTAATGGATCTCTTCCAATTGCTTCAGTCTTCATCTCTCCCCTATTTTGATGCCCTTCATCTGCGTCTTTACATGCAGAAACAACTCAACAAACCTTCTGAAACTAAAAGTACTTTCAGTTGCAACACTCGTCTTTCACACAATCAGTCAAAGGATAATACGTGTGAGAGGATTCTCGTAAAATCATGCATGCATTTGCATTTGTTGCATGTAACTGAAATTTTTCTATATAAATCCTAGTTAGTGTCCAATGAGCTCTATTGTCAGAAGAAGTAAGAGAGAAGCTTACCTAGCACAAGATGGGCATGCTTCAGTTTGAAGTTGTGCTCTTGTTTCTTGTTGTGGCGTTGCTAAGGGGCTGCACGTTGTCTCTTGGTGGGGTCACGGTGCTGCAACAGTACGGTCAGCAGCTGCCTGCTTCACCACCTCAAGGGCACCGATGGCTTCCGCCTCACCCGTGGATTCGGCCGCCACCTAGGCATGGCCAACCACCGCCTCCGTTTCCACAGTATTCGCCACCGCCGCCAACACCACAGTACTCGCCTCCACCGCCGTCACCACAGTATGGACAACCACCACCCCAGTATTCGCCACCTCCGCCATCTCCTCAGTATGGACAACCACCTCCTCAATACTTGCCACCTCCACCATCTCCAACTCCTCCAACTCCACAATATTCACCCCCACCACCACCAAATCCTCGATACTCACCACCCCCACCGTCTCCTACACCACCGCAGTACTCACCACCTCCACCGTCTCCTCCACCACCACAGATTTCACCTCCTCCACCCTCTCCTCCACCACCGCAGTACACACCACCTACACAGTACTCACCACCTCCACCCCAGTACTCACCTCCACCATCCTACACACCACCATCATCACCACCGCCATCATACGGACAACCACCACCCCAGCAGTCGCCACGTCCACCCTCGCATGGACAACCGCCACCTCAGCGCTCACCGCCTCCACCTGGGCATGGACAACCGCCACCTCAGCACTCACCGCCTCCACCCAGACATGGACAACCGCCACCTCAGCGCTCTCCACCTCCTCAATATGGACCACCAACACCGCCACCCTCCCATGGAAGGCCACCACCACATCATCATGGACATCCTCCGCCTTCTCACAGGTATCCACCCCCGCACGGACACCATGGGCATCCGCCTCCAACTCACAGAAGTCCGCCTCATCAAAGGTACCCGCCACCTCACTTGGCACATCCGCCGCCACATCATAGACAGTCACCTCCACATGCACCATCACTGCCATCGCCACCGCCACAGTATGGGCAGCCACCATCTCCACCAAGCCAAGGCCAACCACCACCGTCTCAATGGACACCACCGCCACACCGCCGGCAACCACCACCGTCTCCTCAATACCCGCCACCTGGCCAAGGACAACCACCACCTCAATACTATCAGCCTCCCCCACCGCCATATCTTAAATAGTGGCAGCTTCATCGTATCATCTACCATATATGCAGTACTACTACAAGTATAGTTCATGAAATTGTGTAGTTTTATTCGTCTAGAGTTTGGGTAATGTCTATCAAGTACTACTTCTGTAGTTTGATGGAAATGTCTGGTTTTCTTCGATTGGAGTTTGTGATGTGTTCATCTGAAGTCATGTATCCCTTTGCAATAATAAAAGTTATATCTTATTTTAGTGTATAAATCAGCATGACAATCATATATACTCTTGATAAATACCACATGAAAGTAATCGATTGCTAATTAAATTGTTAGAATATGCATCCTGATTGTGAGCAAAAAAGTAGTGATATGAAAAGGACTGTTGCTTGACCTAATTAAGAGTATAAATATTGGAGGGAAACTGCTGAATTAATTCGATAATATGAGCTACAAGTTAGAAAAGAATTTATGATCCTAATTCCATGCAGTACCTCTAATTAATGCAGCAGCAAAATTTTTCTGAAATAAAGAGTGTAGATTTACTGTTAATCTGTAAATGGAAATGATCTTTGCAAGTGGGAGCATTAGGCAAGGTCAGATTAGTCGACAACTAACCTGCTAGAATTTGCATGGCAAGGAACAGCGGAGCAGGAAAAGTTGAAATTGCATAGCATGTACGGCAGCAGAGATCCAATCATCAAAAGGATCTGCATGTAGTTGGAGAGGTACAAGAACAAAAAATTGCAAACCTGAAGCTCTTGGCCTACTTGAATTTAATAGATTATGCACTTATCTCTTGGCATAGCTAGCACCCTTGTAAACATAAAAATTAAGTTTGAGTGAATAATTTTTGTGCATGTTATTTGGTTATTTTTTGTTTCTCTTTTCTTTCTTTTCTTCCGCTTTTACTGGTAGAGCTTGTTTCATTAAGTTACTTCAATGAAAAACAGGGGGGGTTCTCCAACCATAGTTATCTAATAAAAAAATTTAAACATGTGCATACAGCTTTTATATAAAAGGAACCATGCTTGGAAATGGAAAAGGTAAACCGAATGAGAAGCATCTCTTCACTCTCAAACAAATTAAGCAGTGGCTTTCAGAGAGCTTGTATGAGAAAATTTGGTTATTTATTTGAGCCGCTTGGAGTAATCAGTGGTTCCTTATATAAGCATATTGCAAGCCTAAGATTTGTAAAAATAGATTAATGCTCTATACAAAGATTATGGCTTATGCCTCCATCAAGAATTAGCCGTCCTCCTCCTCTTCTTCTTCTCTTCTTCTTTTTTGATGGTCAGTTGGAGGGTGACTACGGGTGACTATGTGGAGGCTTCTCTCCGTTCAACGGTATGGTTGCTCTCCGACCATTGGTAGAAGGAGATCGCGATGCATATATAGCGTGGTAGGTAAGGTTATTCATCCGATCGACATGAGGTACAATCGATCCGTCTTTCTTATATAGAACTATCACATGCTACATATAGATTTACTTCCACCATATTATATGTTTGATCTCATCTAGATTTCTATCTTGATGATCGATCTTGTCTATTCTATATGCATGTGCGACATTGGTATAAGAGCCTTCGCGCTCACGCTCGTATGATATTAGATCCACAATATTTATTTTTTTATCAAAATCGTGTTTTTATCGATCTAAAGTTCGGCTGATATTTTTTCTAAATAAGAATCTAATTTTGGGTTCATGATATTATTTACTTTTGAGTGATTATATCATAAAATAGATGTAAGCTGGATAATGTGGAGATCCGTCTTGATTTTGTTTATGCATCATTAGTTCATATAGATATGATCTATTGTTACCTTTCGATTTTGATCATAAACGTGTCAAGAATTTTTGTTATGTAACAAAAGGACAAATTTTTTATTTAAAAAAATTATATATATATATATATATATATATAGGGTGAAATTCCGGTGCGCCCGAGGAGTCGCCAGCAACATCGCCAATCGACCACTGGTGGCGGCAGCGGCCTGGGTGGCTGGCCAACCATCGGCGGCCGTGGCAGGTCCAAGGCCGCAAGCTACACGTAAATCATTGGGATGGCGGCTGAATGGCTAAAAGGTCCTAACCCTAATTAATTAAAACCCTCACCCTAATTCTAAAACTAATTGTAGGCCCTCTTTAATATTTAGCGGCTGGGTCATTTAATTCTCAAGCTTTTTGTAAATATCTGGTCAAAATTTGCAAGAAAAATTTGTGGAATACCTCTGCGTATAGGCGCATAAACGCCGGCTTCCGTAACACAACTACCTGCTGCTGTGCACCCCTTGTCTTCACTGATAAGCTCTGCTGCTCCCTGCCTGCTTTAAGAACTTGCGCGAGAAAATGTTCAATTACAGAGATATAACATGCCTCTGGATTTCCACGTCCAAACTGCGCATGAACCTTCGTGCCCTATCAGCTTCTTTGGCCACCAAAGGTCCTACGAATCGGCTGAGCCGTGTCCATTCAGCCGCATGCGCATCCACGGATCCGCCATTCTGCTTCAAACTGATAAACTTTTCTTCCATTTCCTCCCGTGCAGTCTGCGGAAAGAACTTCTCCAAGAAACTCTGCGAGAAAGCATCCCAACTGATCGGCTTGGACAAACGGGTCTCTTCCACAAGCCACCACTCGCGGGCATACTCCACCAATTGGATGCGTACAACATCCACTCTCTGGTCCTCCGGAATCTGTGCTGCAATGAGCAGATTCTCCATATTGACTAGACACTGCTCCGCTGGCAACGACTCCTCCAAATCAGTGAAAATGGACGGACCAAGTCTCCTGAAATCCGCCACGATACCCACACGCTGTACTGGTTTGGCTGCAACAGTATCTACGGACTGCTGGACGGTCCACAAACCTACCTAAAAAGCTTCGGCTTGCCGCTGGTTCAGCTTGGTTTGCCGCTTCTAGTTCTCTAGCATTCCACGAATTACTCCAAGCAATACGGCGTCATCAACACGCCTCTGGTACGATCGCAGATTTCTATCCGCCATGATCCTGAAACCAAGACACCGAAGAGGATTAGTATGATAAACAAGATTCAAAAGTTGCGATGAACATAAACTGGTAGGCAATAAAACCGAGAGAAGTAAGGTAAAATAAAGACAATAAATCAAGGATATGAATGAAGACTAGAACTCCAAGTTACTTAAATAGAGTACCGCATTGTAACCATGCTGCAGTTCATAATTACAATCACATAACTCTGTTCAAGTCGTCCAAATTCTAGAGAGAAACAATAGAGAACCAAAAGTTTCAAGTCGAGATGCAAGGTTGTTTGCATATTATCAAGACAAGGGTCAAGAGAAAGATAAGATTCAAGGATCACGACAACAATGTGGCAGGACATGTTCCTAATTATGGGTTTTCTAATTCGTGTATTGGGTCCAATACCCAACTACAAAAGAATCAAATCCGATTAACCTAAATCCTATGTCTCTGATACCAAACAAACCCTGTCACGCCCCGCTTCCCAGAGTGCACTAAGATCGGCACGTGACAGAGCCAATCATGCTACCTGTGGTTAGGAAACATCCCTCCACAGTCACATTACGGCTGTCTATAAGATATCAAGAACGGTAGAAATAAAATAAACTATCTAGTATATGTCCATTTTCCAGAATAAACGAGTCAAGAAATAATATGCGGAAGCAACAAATCCAATAAACAATAACAATCTGGAAAGTACGTCCCAAATACGGGCTCACATCAGGAAATGAAAATTCTGAAAGAAAACTAAACTAAACTAAATACCAAATAGCTCTTCACTGCTCGGCCTGTCGACTGAAGTACTCCTGGTCGATCTGCGAAAAAGATAAAAGATCTGGGCCATGCAAAACCCAGACGTCAGTGCGTCATAATATCAAACAATAAAATATAATCAGGAGGTAACAAGATATGCAGGCATGAGCATGAACAGTGATGAGTGTATAACAGTAACATGAATATGGAACAGTGAAGTGTATGTGCATGCAGTGAGTAATCTATGCTACTGGGTTAATTACTCTCAAGTCTTTGAAATCAATTTAATGAATCGTCGATGTAACTCAATAGTATCCCGTGCGTGCCCGGGACCACGGTCCAGATTCTCGGGCTGAAATCTGAGACATGCCGCTAGGCATTAAACAGGAAACATGTACAGATGAATGATGTCAGCAGCAGCATCCCGGGGCTGGCCTAGCCCGTAAAACAGATCAGTATAAGCGTTGAACTGTTGAGTTACAAGTCAGCTTTCATCATTGATTTTCCCTTATCCCCAAGTTATGTATTCAAGTCAGGTATTGATAAATCTGGAGCAAATACCAATACAGGATAAATCAGGTACATGTTTGTCTATACAGACAACAGGATATGTCTATCGAGACAACATGTCAGGATTGTCGGCATTAGAAACAGGATCAGGTAACGGGTCAAGTAGTGGTGTATCAGGCCATGTCAGGTAGTGCACATGCATCAAATGGATGCCCAACAGTGAAGTGTAGCAAGTATCGAATCAGGGTAAAAGTACGGATGTACGGTAAAGCATGGATGCACAAATATCTATCATGGGTTACATCATGACTATGTAGGATGCACATTATCAAGCATGGGGGTACTAATATAACAATAATATGAATTAATATAATATGGCATGCAACTAGATATGCAGATTAATGGTATGGGTACACAATAAAACATGGATGCACAAATATCTATTAGGGGTTACATCATGACTATGTAGGATGCACAATATCAAGTATGAGGTGTTAATATAACAATAACATGAAATAAAATGATCTGTAGATACAGCTACATATATAATAAATGATATGGATGCATACGGGTATCCGAAAACAGTAAAACATTAGTATGGATGTATAATGCAATCAACATGTGATATTTTTATTCATATGGATGCAAAATAAGATACATTGCATGTAGCTAGATGAACTTTCCTGATCGGATCTTTCGACGGGTGCGTACGACACGTCCGACGTCCGGTAATCGTCGCAACGCACACGCGGCACGCTGGACGGGTCCAGGCAAGGTAAGAAGGTAACCACGCAGGCAGGGTACGTTCACTAGATTACTCGGGTCGTCGGCAGCGGCACGGCTCCAGCGGGTGATAACCGGAAAAGAAACAAGATCAAGAAAAGAAAGAAGAAAGAAGAAGAAGAAGAAGAAGAAGAAGAAGAAGAGAGGAGGGTGTTCTGGGTTGGTGCTGGGGTTTGGGAGAAGGCGAGGAGGTCGTTACGAAGGTGTGAGGCGACGGCAAGGGATCGCTGGCGCGGTGTGCAGGTGAGGCCGGGGTTTGGTTTGGGTTCTCGGGTGAGTTGCAGGGTGTTCGAGGAGGGAGGTGAGGCAGTGGAGAAGGTGTGAAGGTCGTGGTGAGGGTGATGATGTTTGGATGATGGGATGATCGGCGGCGACATGAGGGTTGGAGGCGGTGAGGGGTTTCTTGGGTTGTAAGTGTGCAGGGTGTCGTTGTCGGGTGCTCGGGAGAGGAAAGGAGGAGGGGAGAAGGAGGTGAGATCAAAGGGATGACGATGAGGGCGTGGAGGAAAATGAGGAAGGTGCAAAGGTCGACGAAGTGGAGGCGGCTAGGGTTAGGGTTCTTTTCTGGGATCTTCTTGTGGACGAAGAGACAAATTTAAAGAAGAGGAGGAAAAAGGAAGGTGGGCGTAGGGGGAAGGGAGGTGACGGGATCTCGCGAGGAACAGTATTCGCGAGAGGAGAGAGAGAGCGATCGAGAGGGGGGAGAGAGAGAGAGATATCTGTGAAATATAAATAATATTTAATATATAAATATATTTATGTAGAGAAAGAGAGATCGAGAGAAGAGAGAAAGAGATCTCTGTGTGTGAACAGTTAATAAAATTTTAAAAAAAAATCTTTTTTTAAAAAATATTTAGAACTAAATATATATATTCGTATGATTTTTAAAAGTTAAACAGTAAGAATAAAATATTAGGGACAAATTTGAGATTTTGGTTAATACAAAAATAGTCCAAAACACGCCCAGATCGGGTCTAAAAATCCAGTTTTAAAATACGGAAAATATATGTGTCGACCAACAACAAAACAGGATATCCGGGTCACGAAAAAGTATACCCCCAAGAACGGATGCATGCACGTGCACGTAACCATCCAAACGAGTCCGTTTCACTGAACGGGACGAGAACACGAGGTGCGGATGCTACCATAAGGTTAGGGGTATGATGCAAGCCATGCTATATATTTTTAAAATATTTTATTCGACTTTAAATGTTATATTTAAAAAAAATGCAGATGCCGGATAAAATGCCAGTATGCAGTACATAAAGAAAATGAAAGTGCACGGATCCACATAACAAGCCGGGATAAATTATAAACAGGAATCAAGACGGGTTTCCAGCAAGCGGGTCGGGTTGGATGCAAATACAGATGTCAAATACACTATTCGCACCCAAAACACAATAAATCAAGAAAATATCATGAATAAAGAAATACTCAAAATAGAATTGGTATAAATGAACTAGGGTGTTACATTATACCCAACTACAAAAGAATTTCGTCCTCGAAATTGCCAAAACAAGAAAAGATAAACAAACATGAAACTACGAGAAGAGGTGTGGAAACTTCTGTCGAATCTCGTTTTCTTGTTCCCAAGTTGATTCTCCATGCGAGCGATTCCCCCAAGAAACAAGTATGAGAGGGATAACCTTATTCTTGAGGACCTTTTCTCTTCAATCAACAATCGACGTCGGTCGTTCTTAGTAGGTCAAATCCTCCCTTACAGTCAGCTCCGAATGATCTAGCACGTGTGTTTCATCTCGAACATACATACGGAGTTGAGATACATAAAACACGTCATGAATATTCGCCAAAGATGGTGGTAACGCCAATCGATAAGCCACTTCTCTAGCACGCTCCATGTTCCCCTCCGAATGACGGCCTGGACTTTGCGTCTTGCCTGAGATTCGGGGCAGATGCTATGTGGTTTCATCCATCTCCCTCTCCGAAGATGCCAAGTTGATTTATGGCATCGTGTATCGGAGGTTTAGACGGATGCGGCCGATGTAGCAGACTTCGTCAGATTCCCCCTCAGGGTGAGGGGTTTTTGATTGTGGGGACGCTCTTCCGTGCAGGCACAAGCCCCTGCAGTTAATTACGCTACCGCATCGCGGTAACAATTTTCTCCTTCTCCAGAATTTCACTTCGTGTCGTTTGTGTTTGTTTTATTTGTGGTTGCCCGTGGATTGTATATGGAGACTGAGTAATGCCATCGTCCGTAGGACGGGGATTAGTCCAAATCCGTATTTACTTAGATTTGGGTTTGGTGTTTTTAGTTTAAGAATGTATTAGTCGCGTTGCGGCTAAGATCAACTTAAACGTTCGTCAAGAATACGTTAGTCCTGTTTTGGACTAAGATCAACTTGACGTGATGATCAATTTAATATCTGGCCATCGGGACTCGTCACCTCTCTAACGTCGTTGAAGGATTACAACGGCAGATGTCAGAGGAGTTCAGAGATGTACCCTGGAACCAAGGTTGATTTGGAGTTTTATAGTCCGTTTGAATGTTTAAGGATACGTTAGCCGTGTTTGGGGGCTAAGATCAACTTAAACGGGATCGTTTAGATCCGGAAAAAGAGCATTTGGAGGCTCTATTGTTTCAGTTTAGGGACATAGTGGTCCATAGGTAGTCTAAAGACATTTCGGTTCGATATTAGTTTAGGGACGTTTCGGTCCGATATTAGTTTAGGGACGTTTCGGTCCGATATTAGTTTAGGGATGTTTCGGTCCGATATTAGTTTAAGGACGTTTCGGTCCAATATTGATGTGTGGTCGTCGGGACCCGTCACCTCTCTGACGTCGTTGAAGGATTACAACGATAGGTGTCAGAGGAGTTCGGAGATGTACCCTCGAACCGGTAGTAAATTGATTTAAGAGAGCAATCTTGCTCAGTTAATTTAATTTAAGGACTTATGGCCAAAATTGGGCTAAGTCCAGTTTCAACATTTTTTATCTTTGGCCTGTGCTAGGGCTTTACCCCTTTTTAGTAATGCACTGCATTATTCTTGTTTTGGTTGGGTTCTGCCCTTTTATAAAGGATGCAGAGCATCTATTTTTTTGTTTGGGCTTTGCCCCCCCGTTTTAAAAATGCATAGCATTTTTTTTGTTAGGCCTGTTAGGCCTTTTAATTGGGCTCTGTCCCTTTTCTTTAATAATGCAGAGCATTAAATACTCTGACAGTGCTCCACGTGGCTTGTCAGGCGCTTTGCGCTAAGTAATGAGCGCAAACTCATATGGTGGTGACACGTGTCACGTTCTAGTGAGCGCAAGCGCAACAGCGTAGTGCGCTGCGCTGTTGCGCTGCTGACATGTGACGCTTCCTGGTGGCTTGCGCCAACACAGGAGCGCAACAGCGCTGTTCTTGCAAGTGCAGAGCACTGTTTTATCTTTTGATCGATTTTAAATCAAAGAAAAACAAGTTTTTCTTGTTTTCAAGGATCCAATGGTTCATAAGCAAGTGCAAAGCACTATTATTAGTTAGTTTTCTTTCTTATTGAAGATCGGTGATCTTGTTCTTAGATCAATGATATGTTTTTAAAAGAGTTTTCTCTTTTTCTGAAGGTTTTTACCTTTTTTTTTGTTCTTGAGGAATTCCTCAGAGTTCTTTTTTTTTTCTCAGAAAAAATGTTTCTCCCTTTGAATTGAGGTCTGGGGTCCCTTTTATAGTGCCCATAAATTAGTTAAATTTGTTAAAAAAAATCTTTCTCTGAGTGATTTGGGGAGTTTTCCCCACCGTTGGATCTTTGATCCAAAAGCCTCTGTTTTACAGAAGAAAATCTTCTTGTTTTAATAAGAACAGAAAAGATTTATTCTGTTTTGCGCAATTCCCTTAGCGCGTGACACGTGTCGCGCAGCGCAGCGCTTGCACAGCTGCGCAGACACGTGTCGCGCGGTGCAGCGCTTGCGCAGCTGCGCTTGCGCACCTGCGGGACACGTGTCGCACAGCGCAGCGCTTGCGCAACTGAACGTTGTTTCTTTTACTTTTAGTTTTTAAAAGAGCCCTGCTCTGATTGGACGCACCGCCTTGGGCGTTACGCTGTCGTATCAACTTCTGACACGTGGCGCGTTGCGCGCAGCGCACGGGATTTGAAGCGTTGCTTCAAAATTTGAATTTTTTTGAAATTCAAACAGTGCCTTGCTCTGATTGGGGAAACAAATGCCCCCCCACAGTTGCGCTCACGTGGCGCGCATGTGAGCGCAGCGGTGGCAAGATCCCAGCCTTTGGATCAACTGATAAGTTGAAGGGGCGCAGGCGCCTATAAATAGGACCCTTGGTCCTTAGAAAATTCTTACAACTTTCAAGAATTTTGATTCTCAGAGCCCTGCTCTTGCTTAAGAACTTCAAAGTTCAGAACTTAGAATCACTCTAGGTAATTTAAATTAAATTAAATTTAATTAACAGAGCCTTGCTCTTATAAATCTTTGATCTAAAGAGATCCCCATTGGGGTTTCACTAGCAGAGCTTTGCTCATTTTCAATGTTAGAAACTTTTAGGTAAAATTAATGTAAATCAAATTAATTTAAATTAATCTCAGTCAAAGAGCTTTGCTCTCATAGATCTTTTGATCTAAAGAGATCCCCATTGGGGTTTCATTAAGCTTTTGTTCATGGGTTTTAATCCCTGAACAGAGCTTTGCTCTCTAGGAATTTAGCCCTCTATGTATATTATTTTTCTTCTATCGCTGATCTTCCTGTGGTATTTCCTCCAGGCAAAATGGCGGTGCATCTATACAGTTTGCATGAGTTCATCACCTATGACGATATCCGCGCACAGGGTCGTCAACAAAACCAGGAGTTTACAGACGCTCAATGTGCAGAGGTCATGGGTCGTCTGAACGCAAGCAGTGGTTGGCTGCTACCCCGTCGTTCGGCTCTTTTGAAAGTCGTGCTGGGAGCAATATGGAGAGCACTTCCGGGTCTTCACGAGGCCCTGCCGCTCAATACGCTGGATGATGCCGAGGACAAGGTGCATTCAGTGTACCTGACAGGGCTGATCTCGAAGAAACGGCGGGACAGCCTCATTGACATCCTACACCAAATCTTCCAGCAGACGACGATAGTTGCTGCTTATCGAAGGCCGGGAGGGCTTGCCGGGGATCTTGACACAGAGGAGCGCGAGAGGCTGCGTATAAGAATAATTAGAAAGGCCAGAAGAACTCTGGATGGCCTTACTTTTGAATTCCTCAATCCGTGCCTCGGATCTGAGGTTATACCGTTGTAATAATTTGAATAATGTTTCTTATTCATTGCTCTTGTGATTGTAAGAATTTTTAGCAATATGAATGAAAACCCTCCTTTTTTTATTTCAGCTTGTCTTATTTCTCGTCCTGAGTCTTCTGCCCATGCATAAATGAATGCGTCTCGAACGCCTGATCAAATGTAAATCGGATGTTCTTTCTGTAGCTTTCTTCTTTCTCTTATTATCGGCATGCTATCTTAATAAACATGGTTGACGGATAATAGAGCACGCATCTTGACTTTCTTAAGAAATAGCGATGGCTTAGGCCGCAGGTTCAGATCTGCTGCCTAAGACTTTTCAACTCTATAAGCCGTGAGGGTCTCATAGAGACTTTTCTCCCTACGGATCGAGAGGATCTCGTAGGTGGGTTTTCTCCTTAGGAATCGTGAGGATTCCTAAGTGTGGTTTTCTCTTACAAGTCGTAAGGATCCTATAAGAGAATTTTTCCCTCTTACGAGTCGAGAGGACTTGTAAGCGGTTGTTCCCCTCCTTGTCGAAGTTCGACGTTGGAGAGTGAGACCCGTGGATGGTATGCAAGAGACCGTTTTGGGTCAACTTGCGGGGTCCCAGCGCTTAGGAAACAGGTTTCTTTTATGCCCACTGCCTAAGGCTTTATCTCACGAGTCGAACCGCCTCGACAATTTTTTCACAAGTCGAGACGAGTCGAGCGTTTCTCACAAGAACATCTTAACGTCGCATTTAACCTCTGCTCTTTACGACAGAAGCCCGTTAAGGTTGGTGGTACTTAGGGTTTTGGCCATCGTACCGTCGCATAAGCTGATATAGTCCTCGATAGGCAATCGTACTGTTCGAGTAGCCCTGCGACTGCCGTGTCGCTGATCCCTTCGGGGGCTGGACAAGACGTCTTCAAGCAATCCTCCTTGGCAGTTTGACCGTCGGAAGAGCAAGCGTTAGGAATTTTCCATGTCGCTTTTTACTTGAGGTTAAGCTTATTTTGGTGAGCCCCGATGAGTCATAACCACTCCGCGCTGGTGTGGGGATGATCTCCGATAGTCTTTCGGGCTTTATGTGAGTTGCCGTCAAGACCCTGAAGCTAGGAATTTGGCCTTTGCTTCGTTTGCTGGCATTGCGTCTGCTGTATCGAGACGAATGTTGCGGTGGGAACTAGGGATTTTGCCGTGGCTCCGTTTGTTTGATGACGTTGCGTCTGCTGTGTCGAGACGAACGTTGGGGTGACATCTCGTCTGCTGTATCGAGACGGACGTCGAGGTGGTGACCATTCTGTGCTGGTGCGAGATGATCTCCGATTGTCTTTCCGGTTTTATATGAGTTACAGTCAAGACGTCGAAGCTAGGAATGTGGCCTTCGCTTCGTTTGCTTTGGTGTGTCCAAATCCTGTTGGAGGAAGAACGCTGGGGTTGACATTTCGTCTGCTGTATCGAGACGAACGTCAAGGTGGTGACCACTCTGTGCTGGTGCGAGATGATCTCCGATTGTCTTTCCGGTTTTATGTGAGTTACCGTAAAGACGTTGAAGCTAGGAATATGGCATTCGCTTCGTTTGCTTTGTCACGTCCGAATCCCTGCTGGAGGAAGAACGCTGGGGTGACAACTCGTCTGCTGTATCGAAACGAACGTCGAGGAGGTGACCACTCCATGTGAGATGATCTCCGGTGGTCTTTCAGGCTTTATATGACTTGCCGTTAAGACCTTGAAGCTAGGAATTTGGCCTTCGCTTCATTTGCTCACACTGCGTCTGGTGTATTGAAACGAATGCTGAGGTGGAGCTGGGATTTTGCCATCACTCCGCTTGGTTTCGACCATGGGGTCTTTTGTTAACTTTGCATGTACACCCTGCTGGACTGCGAAGGAACGCCGTTATTGACATTGCGTCTGCTGTAACGAGACGAATGCTAAGGTGGAGTTGGGATTTTGCCGTTACTCCACTTTGTTTCGATCGTGAGGTCTTTTGTTGACGTTGCATCTGCCTCCAGCTGGACTGCGGAGGAACGCCGTTGTTGACATTGCGTCTACTGTATCGAGATGAACGTTGGGGTGACATCTCGTCTGCTGTATCGAGACGGACGTCGAGGTTGTCTCTAGGTTGCTGATGAACCGTCGAGTTTTGGAACTAGGGATTTTGCCGTGGCTCCATTTGTTTGATGATTGTTGCGTCTGCTGTGTCGAGACGAACGTCGAAGTGGTGACCATTCCGCACTGGTGTGAGATGATCTCCAGTTGTCTTTCAGGCTTTATATGACTCGCCGTTAAGACCTTGAAGCTAGGAATTTGGCCTTCGCTTCGTTTGCTTTGTCACGTCCGAATCCTGTAAGAGGAAGAACGCTGGGGTGACAATTCGTCTGCTGTATCGAAACGAACGTCGGGGTGGAGCTGGGATTTTGCCGTGGCTCCGTTTGTTTGATTGTTAGGCCGTAGATATTGCCGTTAAGATTTGGCTCCGTTTTCTGATGGAGCATTGGGAAGGAAAGGGTGCCTCTTTCTTTGTTTGTGCCCCTAGATCGTATACAGGGATTGCTGTACTATCGCCTGTAGGGCCAAAGTTTCATTCATTCATTTTTTTTTATTTCCGCGATGCTCTATCATTTCAGCTTTTATATCGCGAAGGTCGCGATTGCCCAATCATTTCGGCTATTTTTCGCGGTGCCCAATCATTTCGGCTATTTATTTTATTTTTACTCGCTGCTTTTTATTGCGAGTTGCCCAATCATTTCGGCTATTTTGCATGCATACATTTTTACTTGCTGCTTTTTATTGCAAGTTGCCCTATCATTTCGGCTATTTCGTATGCATGTGTGGCTCGCTGATTTTTTTATCGCGAGTGTGGAACTTGGAATCTGACACCAATCTCAGCATCAGTATCGCTACAACTGGAATATTACCAGGAGCGAATCATCATTTTCCATGAAGGGACTTGGAATTTGATACCGTTTTAGGCATCAGCATCGCTGCAACTGGGATATTGCCAGGAGCGAATCATCATTTGCCTTTGTCGATATCGAACAAAGGGTGGCTTAGTAAACAGGGTTAGGATTCTGTCGACTAAGGCTTTTGACTTCATGAGCCGTAAGGGTCTCACAAAGGTATTTCTCCCTACAAGTCGTGAGGATCTCGTAGGTGTGTTTTCTCCTTAGGGATCATGAGGATTCCTAAGTGTATGTCCCTATGTAAGTCGTAAGGATCTTACAAAAGGGTTTTCTCCTCATAAGTCGAGAGGACTTGCAAGGGTCGTTCACCATATGGACATATCCCCAGTCACGGATGGGACTTGGTTAGGGAATGTTTATTCGCGCCCGTGGATTGTATACAAGGGTCAGTATCGAGCCGCTTGTAGGGCCATAACGAAAGTTGTGGGGGTTGCTTAAGCACAGGTTTAGGTCTCTGTAACTTAAGACTTTCAAATCTTATGAGCCGTGAGGGTCCCATAAGAGAGTTCTCCTTACGAGTCGTGAGGATCTCGCAAGTGTATTTTCTCCTTAGGAATCGTGGGGATCCCTAAGTGTGCTGCTCCCTTTGTGAGTCGTAAGGATCTCACGTGGGTGGTTTCTCCTTACAAGGTCGAGGGGACCTTATAAGTGTCTTTTAATGAGATTGTGCCCTTTCGGGTTTTCACGAACACTCGCCGGTAGCCCTGCTGTTTTTTACTCACGGAGCCCTTTCGGGTTTTCATCCGTGCCCGTTTCGCTTATGGACATACCGTCTTTTTTTTGTGTTTACGAGGTCGCGCCCTTTCGGGTTTTCACGAACACTCGCCGGTAGTCCTGCTGTTTTTACTCACGGAGCCCTTTCGGGTTTTCATCCGTGCCCGTTTTGCTTATGGACATGCCGTCTCTTTTTTTTATTTTTATTTACGAGGTCGTGTCCTTTCGGGTTTTCACGAACACTCGCCGGTAGTCCTGCTGTTTTTACTCACGGAGCCCTTTCGGGTTTTCATCCGTGCCCGTTTTGCTTATGGACATACCATTTTTTACTTTTTTATTTTTTATTTTTTATTCTTTATATATATATATATTTTTATTTTTTTTATCTCGTCAGCCTAAGGATGCTGCGGTAGTGGTTTAAAGACATTTCGGTCATTTGCAAGTTTTAGGACATTGCGGTCCATCATTAGTTTAAGGACATCTCGGTCCGCCGTCGCCATATTTGAGGCGAATATCTAGTTTATTGACTTTTCGGTCTATGGGTCTTTCTCTATGACTGACCATGATGCCCCCGGCGTATCCATCTTTCTCAGAGCATGCGGTTGTGGCGGGTTCACCTTCCAATTTTCGGACAGCGCGAACTTGCCTTGTTGGTATTGGTCTTCGACCCAGTTCTTGAAGACGTAGCAATCCTCGATCAGATGACTTACCGTTTGATGGTAAGGGCAATAATTAGGATTATTAACATCGCCTAGCCGCAACGGACGTTTTGGACTCGGCAAATTGATGAGTCTGTCGCACACTGCCAGCTCGAACAGTCCCCTTGTTTTATCTTGCGGAAACGAGTAAGGACGTTTCAACTTTTCCTGGAGGGGTTGCCGCTTGTTGCTTTGGCGAGCAACCGGTCTAGGGTCACTTAATTGTTGTTGAGCGCTGGCGACAAAGGCCGTTTTTCCTTTTCCTTTATCCTTTTTTTCCGCTCCGTTGTTTGCGGGGCCGGGATTTTTTCCGAGTAGCGTGCGATTGCATGGCTGAACGTTCTCGCAGCTCCTCAATTCCTTCATTTTTGAAATAGATTCCCTGAGGGAAAGGTTGGGGGTAGCTTCTTCGTCAGAGTCGCTTCCAAAGGTGATAATTTGCGATACCTTAGAGTCGGCCGTATGACAATCGTCGACGGCTCTTTTGCGATCATCTATCGCATTTTTTCGACGTCTACAAGCTTCACATTTTGTCCTGTCGAAGTGTTTCTTTTGAGCGACATACCCTTGCCACCAACAGTTAAAAGATTCACAGTCTTCGGTAGGATGTATGATCTTCTGATGATATAAGCAGAAGTTAGGGTGCATCTCTACCTCAGCGAGAGTATTTTCTTCAAAGGGCGGTAGCTTCATTCCTACTGATAAAGCTTTGGCGAACCTTTTCCTCGTCTTGAATTTGTTTTTATCCGCAGTGGATGGCTTTTGATTTGACGGGAATGCTATGGCTTTTTCCAGTATGGCCATTTCACGCTCTTGATTGGCTTTTGCTTTCACACGAATTTCATTTAGGAAGACATCGATCAGCTCGTCTGATGGCTGTAGAATTTCCGGTTCGGGGTTCGCCATTGGTTTCTCGGCGCAAGAAGCTTCTTTATTATCTGTCAGTGAGTGAGAAATCACATGACAAGTCGCTACGTAGTCTTCGGATTCATCTGATGAGTTTTCTCCATCGTTTTCATTCTTGACTAAAGAACAAACTGCCCTCGGCGTGTCCGTCTTCTTTGGAGAGTGCGGCTGTAGTGGGTTTACCTTCCAGTTTTCCAACAGCGCGAACTTTCCTTGTAGGTACTGATCCTCGATCCATCCCTTAAAGACGAAACAATCCTCAATCGGGTGACTTACCGTTTGGTGGTAAGGGAAATAATTGAGATTATTAAGATCGCCTGGTTGCGATAGACGCTTTGGACTCGGCAGATTAATGAGTCTGTTGCGCACTGCTAGCTCGAACAGTCTTCTCGTTTTATTCTGAGGAAATGAGTAAGGACGTCCTAGCCTTTCTTCGAGGGAAGGGCGTGGACGCACGTTGTTTTGGCGAATGACCGGCTTTGAGTTGTTCGACTGTTACTGAGCATTGGCGACGACGATCGCTTTCCCTTTTCCTTTCTCATTTCGGGAATCTGGTTTTAGAGGAGACGGTCTATGGCCCATCTGGTCCATTTGGGCAAATTTGTCGATCAAGGCCTGGAAGGTAGTCGGCCTGAAGAACATCATGAATTGTGAGATGGTCGCCTGCGGATCGAGAGTGCCCACAAACATGCCTACCGCAGGTGCCTCTTCTATGCGTTGTTCGCATTTCGACCATAGGTTTCGCCATCGTGTTGCGTATTGGACCCACGTTTCGCTTGGCCTTATTCTGGCATTTATTAGTGCTGTTATCGGGGTGCGTTCACTAGCACTCGCGAATCTTTGTGTAAATAGCAACTCCATCTCTGCAAATGTTTTGACAGAGTCGTTAGGTAGCTCCGAATACCATTCAAAGGCTGTTTCTGCTAAGCTACCGACGAATTGACGTAGCAACAATTTGTCATCGCCTCCAGTATTGCCGCATAAGGCCCTGAATTGAGCGACATGCTGATGCGGATTCCCTGTCCCTTTATATACATGGAATTTAGGGATCGTATATCCCGGCGGGTAACTGATTTGGTCGTACCAGCTCGGATACGGTCGTCCGGTTCTAGAAATTTGCCCAACCGCTTCATTCACCTGATGAACCCGGATCTGCTGAGCTATATATTCGTCCAAGTCAGCTTTGGAGATTGCCTCCTCCTTGGCTGTTGACAGAGCCGGTGGAGGATTTGATGTTTCTCCCCTGTCGTCTTCAAGGACGATCGGAGGATCTTCAGCAGGAGGGTCCGGCTGTAACATCATCCCTACCATATCTTGGAAGAGGAGCGCCATCTGTTTTATGTTAGCCGCTTGCTCTGCAGCTTCTTTGTCCCTCTTTTCGAGGACTCTGCGTAAAAAGTCAGCGTCGGTTTCTTGTTCTTGACGCTCATCCGAAGACGTTTCAGAGCTTTCTTTTGGCTCAGTGAGTGCAGCCATCGTAGTCATCATTTCCTGAAGCTTTTGTTGTTGCTCCTGGGCTTTCGTCACGGATCGGGTGAGCGGTCGGTGGCCCGTAGAAGTGCGGCTTTCCTCCTTTCCAGAAGCCATATAAACAGTGTGCACCACCATGCCCCCAGATTTGGGCCGTTTGTGTTCAGCGCTTTTATGCTTCGCCATGTTCACAGAGGCTTTTTGCGGCCTCCTTTTCTTCTGAGTGATTGGAGTTAAGGGGGCCGTTGTAATGGGCACCGGGGTAACTATTGGTTTTTGGGGCTTGACGGAGTAATCCTTCTCTTGCCGAACCTTCAATTTTTTTCGTTGGCGGAGATAGTTTTCATCAATCACTGACTCCTGGACCTGTCGCCAGACTCTGTAAATTTTAGAGGACAGCCGTTGAGGGGGCTGTTCTAGCTTCTTCTCTGGAGTATTCTCCATAGGTGAAGGAGTTCGCTTCAGCACCGCAGTAGGAGAGTTTCTGCGCACCGTATTCAGCAATTCAAAGTTGTTCCCGGTTGGAACAGCAGCATCGATCCCCACCATCGGAGCTGGTGGCGTAAATCCAGAGGGGGAGTTTCCCCCAGCCTTTCTTACTCGACGCCAGTGGCGACGTCGAGCGTGTCTTGCGGATGGAGTCACCTCCATTGTTGGATAAGCTTCTTCATGCCCCCTGCTCTGGGTAGGGGAAGCAGCTTTGAGGACCTCGCCTGGAGCAGTAACCGGAATGGCCAGCCTCGTAAAAACTGACTTCTCGGAAGAAGGAACCTTTCCAATGATTTCGTCCGTTTGCGTCGGGATGGCTATCCGCTTTGGGATGGCAGCTTCGGGTATCGCAGGTTTGCGGACGTTCTGGCTCAGTCTGTTGAAAACTGAGGTATTGAAACTGGGCGACCTGTTGAGAGGGGTCGCGGCAGTGGTAAGTCGATCAAAGACCGGCTTCTTTGGAGCTTCTTGCGATGTCATTGGGGCATTGAAGCTCATTGGTGGGAGCATGGTCCTAAAATATAGTCCAGTGGTGGTTTGAGCCACCTGCTCCACCGGCATTTTGAAAAGGGAGGCCGCTTGGGGCCCATAAGTCATTCCTCCAGCAAGGACCGAGCGAGAATTGCAGTTGTAGGCAGTGCAGTTTGAAGCCATTGATCTTCTGTTTTCTACACGGAGCAAGACACCAAATCTTAGTACCTCGAATCCACAGGCAACCACAGTAAACCGCGATTCGTTCGCGAACACGACACACGAAGTGTGGAGTGGAAAGCGGAAAAGGTCCCACCGGGCGTGCCAGAATCTGTTCCCCTCCGAATGGCGGCCTAGACTTTGCGTCTTGCCTGAGATTCGGGGCAGATGCTATGTGGTTTCATCCGTCTATCTTTCCGAAGATGCCAAGTTGATTTATGGCACCGTGTATCGGAGGTTTAGACGGATGCGGCCGATGTAGCAGACTTCGTCAGATTCCCCCTCAGGGTGAGGGGTTTTTGATTGTGGGGACGCTCTTCCCTGCAGGCGCAAGCCCCTGCAGTTAATTACGCTACCGCATCGCGGTAACAACTTTCTCCTTCTCCAGAATTTCACTTCGTGTCGTGTGTGTTTTATTTGTGGTTGCCTGTGGATTGTATACGGAGACTGAGTAATGCCGTCGCCCGTAGGACGAGGATTATTCCAAATCCGTATTTACTTAGATTTGGGTTTGGTGTTTTTAGTTTAAGAATGCATTAGTCGCGTTGCGGCTAAGATCAACTTAAACGTTCGTCAAGAATACGTTAGTCCTGTTTTGGACTAAGATCAACTTGACGTGATGATCAATTTAATATCTGGCCATCGGGACTCGTCACCTCTCTAACGTCGTTGAAGGATTACAACGGCAGATGTCAGAGGAGTTCAGAGATGTACCCTGGAACCAAGGTTGATTTGGAGTTTTATAGTCCGTTTGAATGTTTAAAGATACGTTAGCCGTGTTTGGGGGCTAAGATCAACTTAAACGGGATCGTTTAGATCCGGCAAAAGAGCATTTGGAGGCTCTATTGTTCCAGTTTAGGGACATAGTGGTCCATAGGTAGTCTAAAGACGTTTCGGTCCGATATTAGTTTAGGGACGTTTCGGTCCGATATTAGTTTAAGGACATTTCGGTCCAATATTGATGTGTGGTCGTCGGGACCCGTCACCTCTCTGACGTCGTTGAAGGATTACAACGATAGGTGTCAGAGGAGTTCGGAGATGTACCCTCGAACCGGTAGTAAATTTATTTAAGAGAGCAATCTTGCTCAGTTAATTTAATTTAAGGACTTATGGCCAAAATTGGGCTAAGTCCAGTTTCAACATTTTTTATCTTTGGCCTGTGCTAGGGCTTTACCTATTTTTAGTAATGCACTGCATTATTCTTGTTTTGGTTGGGCTCTGCCCTTTTATAAAGGATGCAGAGCATCTATTTTTTTGTTTGGGCTTTGCCCCCCCTTTTTAAAAATGCATAGCATTTTTTTTGTTAGGCCTTTTAATTGGGCTCTGTCCCTTTTCTTTAATAATGCAGAGCATTAAATACTCTGACAGTGCTCCATGTGGCTTGTCAGGCGCTTTGTGCTAAGTAATGAGCGCAAACTCATATGGTGGTGACACGTGTCACGTTCTAGTGAGCGCAAGCGCAACAGCGCAGTGCGCTGCGCTCGTGCGCTGCGCTGTTGCGCTGCTGACACGTGGCGCTTCCTGGTGGCTTGCGCCAACACAGGAGCGCAACAGCGCTGTTCTTGCAAGTGCAGAGCACTGTTTTATCTTTTGATCGATTTTAAATCAAAGAAAAACAAGTTTTTCTTGTTTTCAAGGAACCAATGGTTCATAAGCAAGTGCAAAGCACTATTATTAGTTAGTTTTCTTTCTTATTGAAGATCGTTGATCTTGTTCTTAGATAAATGATCTGTTTTTAAAAGAGTTTTCTCTTTTTCTGAAGGTTTTTACCTTTTTTTGTTCTTGAGGAATTCCTCAGAGTTCTCTTTTTTTTTCTCAGAAAAAATGTTCCTCCCTTTGAATTGAGGTCTGGGGTCCCTTTTATAGTGCCCATAAATTAGTTAAATTTGTTAAAAAAAATCTTTCTCTGAGTGATTTGGGGAGTTTTCCCCACCGTTGGATCTTTGATCCAAAGGCCTCTGTTTTACAGAAGAAAATCTTCTTGTTTTAATAAGAACAGAAAAGATTTATTTTGTTTTGCGCAATTCCCTTAGCGCGTGACACGTGTCGCGCGGCGCAGCGCTTGCGCAGCTGCGCAGACACGTGTCGCGCGACGCAGCGCTTGCGCAGCTGCGCTTGCGCAGCTGCGCAGACACGTGCTTGCGCAGCTGTGCTTGCGCACCTGCGGGACACGTGTCGCACAGTGCAGCGTTTGCGCAACTGTGTTTGCGCAGCTGTGCTTGCGCAACTGCGCAGACACGTGTCACGCAGTGCAGCGCTTGCGCAACTGAACGTTGTTTCTTTTACTTTTAGTTTTTAAAAGAGCCCTGCTCTGATTGGACGCACCGCCTTGGGCGTTGCGCTGTCGTATCAACTTCTGACACGTGGCGCGTTGCGCGCAGCGCACGGGATTTGAAGCGATGCTTCAAAATTTGAATTTTTTTGAAATTCAAACAGAGCCTTGCTCTGATTGGGGAAACACTCCATAATCTCGAAAGGCCCACGAATCGAGGACTGAGCTTGCCTCGACTCCCAAAACGAACCACTCCTCTAGTCGGTGATATTTTCAAGAATACCAGATCACCAACAGCGAACTCTAGAGGTCTTCTCGATGTATCGGCCCAACTCTTCTGCCGATCTTGTGCTTCCTTCATGTGATTCCGGATAGTATTAACTTTCTCCACGGTTTGGACGATCAAATCCGGTCCCAACAATCTTCGCTCTCCAATATCGTCCCAACAAACGAATGAGCGACACTTGCGACCATACAATACTTCGAATGGAGCCATCTGAATAGTCTCCTGGACGCTGTTATTATACGAAAACTCCACCAAGTGTAGATGATCCTCCGATGAACCCTTGAAGTCCAACATGCAAGCTCTCAACATATCTTCAAGAGTTTGGATCGTTCTCTCCGACTGCCCATCTGTCTGAGGATGATAAGCGGTGCTAAATTTCAATCGCGTCCCCAAACTTTTCTGTAAACTCCTGCAGAAGTGCGATAAGAATCGGGTGTCACGGTCGGAAACGATGCTCACTCACAGGTACTCCATCCAATCTCACAATCTCCTGCATGTACCGTTCTTCCAACGCTTCCGTTGACTGACCAACTCGAAACGGTATGAAATGAGCTGCCTTGGTCAATCGATCAACAATTACCCAAACTGCATTGTTGCCCTTTGGACTCCGCGGTAAAGCAGTCATGAAATCAATGGTTATATGTTCCCACTTCCATTGAGGAATCGGAAGTGGTTGCAATAAACCAGCTACCCTTTGATGTTCAGCCTTAACTTGCTGACACACTAAGCACTTCGCTACAAAGTGAGCAATCTCCCTTTTCATAAGTTCCCACCAGAAATGCTGTCGTAGATCACGGTACATCTTCGTGCCTCCTAGATGTACGGAATATGTGGAACTGTGTGCCTCCTTCGTAACATCTTCGTGAATATCTCCTTTCGGCACACACAAACGCCTACCATATCGCAACGAACCATCTTCATGAATCAACAAGTCCGTTCGAAGTCCCGCTTCTACCTGTTCTCGAAACTTCTACAATCTTGGGTCCTGTGATTACGCTGCTTTAAAACTCTCGATCAACGATGACTGTACTTGCAGCTGCATCAACTGTCCCGAAGAATGTGGTAGCACGATCTCCAAATCGAATCTCCAAAAATCTTCGATAAGCACCTTCTGTACAGTCAACATCCGAATTGCTGGTAACCGACAAAGCGCATCCAACACTACATTAATTATCCCCGGATGGTACTTAAGATCAAGATCATAGTCAGCCATCGGCTCCAACCATCTACGCTACCTCATGTTGAGTTCCTTGTGCGTGAACACATATTTTAGGCTTTTGTGATCAGTGAATACTTCAACCCTTTCGCCCAATAAGTAGTGTCTCCAAATCTTCAAAGCGAAAATCACTGCTGCAAGCTCCAAATCATGAGTTGGGTAATTCTTCTCATGGGTCTTCAACTGTCTCGATGCGTAAGCTATAATTTTCCCATGCTGCATCAAAACACATCCCAAATCTTCCCAGATGTGTCGCTATGAATCACCAATCCTCCGGAACTGTCTGGTACGGTCAAAATAGGAGCGGTTATCAACCTTTGCTTCAATGCCTCAAAAGCTGACGCACAACTATCCGTCCATACAAACGGTAGCTCCTTACGCGTAAGCTTGGTCAAAGGCTTAGCCAAACGAGCAAAATTCTCTACGAATCTTCTATAGTATCCTGCAAGTCCAAGGAAACTTCTGATCTCTGCTACGTTCTTCAGAATCGGCCAATCTTGAACTGCTGCAATCTTCTCGGGATCAACGGCGATTCCATCTCCGGATATGACGTTCCCCAAAAACTTCACTTCTTCAAGCCAAAACTCGCACTTGCTCAGCTTTGCATATAATCTTTCTTGCCTCAATGTCTGCAGTGCGATCTTCAAGTGTTCTGCATGCTCTTCAAGGCTCCTCGAGTAGACCAGAATATCATCGATGAACACCACTATAAACTGGTCTAAGAACGGTGAAAAGATTTGGTTCATCAAATCCATAAATATCGTCGGTGCATTCGTGACTCCGAATGGCATCACTAAATACTCGTAATGTCCATATAGAGTTCGGAACGCAGCTTTGCAAATATCCTCTGATTTAACTCGGACCTGATGATATCCGGATCGCAAATCCAGCTTCGAGAATCCCTCGCGCCACTGAATTGCTCGAATAATTCGCCAATGCGAGGGATCGGGTACTTGTTGTTAATAGTCACCCAGTTTAATTCTCGATAATCAATGCACATCATTCTTGTGCCACCTTTCTTCTTGACTAGAAGAACTGGAGCTGCCCAGGGTGAATTGCTACTGCGAATCCAACCCTTCTCTAGCAATTCGGTAACCTGCTTCTTTACTTCTTCCAACTCCACTGGTGCCATTGCATAGTACGCCTTTGAGATTGGTGCTGCACCAGGAACAAGATCGATCACAAACTCCACATCTCATCTTGGCGGTAAACTCGAGATGTCCTCGAACATGTTTATGAACTCTTGAACTACAACTGGCGCTTCCTCCTTACCAACTTCCATTGACGAAAGAACACCGCTTGTCGGCCTAGCCCTAAACTCGACTGGCCCGACAGAACTGCTTCCTCCAGCAAAAACAAACTCCGGATGTCCGGTAATCTGAAAAATCACCTTCTTTGCCCTACAATCAATGTGAGCATGGAAAGTGCCGAGAAAGTCCATTCCCAAGACAACGTCATAACTGCCAGTATCGATCACCAAGAAATCTGCAAATAACTCTCGTTCGCAAATAACAACAGAACAATCCTTGCACTCAGTACGAGATATGATCTTCCCGTTCCTAGTGTGTATGTCCCAACAACTAGACGGTCCGTGCAAGAAATCGAATGTGCAACAATAAACTTGGACGACATAAAACAATGGAATGCACCAGAATCGAATAATGCTAATGCGGAAAAATCATGAACAAGTAGGATACCTGAAACAACATCATCTGAAGCCTTGGTCTCTTCAGCCGTCAGAGTAAAGGCTCGAGCTTGATTAGGTCCATGAGTTATCTGCTTTTGCCCCTGAATCTGCCTCTGCGGTGGCTTCTGAGAATTTTCCTTCAAACGAAGCTTCGATGGAAATGCATTGATAGAATGATCCGCTGATCCGCAAACCAAACAAAGTCCCAGCATCCTTCGGCAATCTCTTTTTAGGTGCCGGGTAGATGGCAAAAGTCATAAATCACGCTCCTTTTCTGATCGGCTACGACGGGCTTCTTCATCGGCACCACGCCACGCCGGTTCACCGGAATACCTCTGCGTATAGGCGCTCGGTTCGGCGTAAACGACGGCTTCCGTACCACAACTGCCTGCTGCTGTGCACCCCTTGTCTTCACTGATAAGCTCTGCTGCTCCCTGCCTGCTTTAAGAACTTGCGAGAAAGTGGTCAGTCCCAGAGATATAATGTGCCTCTGGATTTCCACGTCCAAACTGCACATGAACCATCGTGCCCTATCATCTTCTTTGGCCACCAAAGGTCCTGCGAATCGGCTGAGACGTGTCCATTCAGCCGCATGCGCATCCACGGATCCGCCATTCTGCTTCAAACTGATAAACTTTTCTTCCATTTCCTCCCGTGCAGTCTGCGGAAAGAACTTCTCCAGGAAACTCTGCGAGAAAGCATCCCAACTGATCGGCTTGGACAAACGGGTTTCTTCCACAAGCCACCACTCGCGGGCAAAGTCCACTAATTGGATGCGTACAACATCCACTCTCTGGTCCTCCGGAATCTGTGCTGCAACGAGCTGATTCTCCGTATTGACTAGCCACTGCTCCGCTGGCAACGGCTCCTCCAAACTAGTGAAAATAGACGGACCAAGTCTCCTAAAATCCACCACGGTACCCACACGCTGTACTGGTTTGGCTGCAACATTATCTACCGACTGTTGGACGGTCCGCAAATCTTCCTGAAAAGCTTCGGCTTGCCGCTGGTTCAGCTCAGTTCTCTAGCATCCCACGAATTATTCCAAGCAATGCGGCGTCATCAACATGCCTCTGGTACGATCGCAAATTTCTATCCGCCATGATCCTGAAATCAAGACACCGAAAAGGATTAGTATGATAAAGAAGATTCAAAACTTGCGATGAACATAAACTGGTAGGTAATGAAACCGAGAGAAACAAGGTAAAATAATGACCATAAATCAAGGATATGAATCAAGACTAGGACTACAAGTTACTTAAATAGAGTACCGCATTCTAACCATACTGCGGTTCATAATTACAATCACATAACTCTGTTCAATTCGCCCAAATTCTAGAGAGAAACAATAGGGAACTAAAAGTTTCATGTCGAGATGCAAGGTTGTTTGCATATCATCAAGAAAAGGGTCAAGAGAAAGATAAGATTCAAGGATCACGACAACAATGCGGTAGGACATGTTCCTAATTACGGGTTTTCTGATTCGTGTATTGGGTCCAATACCCAACTACAAAAGAATCAAACCCGATTAATCTAAATCCTATGTCTCTGATACCAAACAAACCCTGTCACGTCCCGCTTCCCAGAGTGCGCTAAGATCGGCACGTGACAGAGCCAACCATGCTAACTGTGGCTAGGAAATATCCCTCCACAATCACATTATGGCTGTGTATAAGATATCAGGAACAGTAGAAATAAAATAAACCATTTAGTACATGTCCATTTGCCAGAATAAATGTGTCAAGAAATAATATGCGAAATCAATAAATCCAATAAATAATAACAATCAGGAAAGTACGTCCCAAATACGGGCTCACATCAGGAAATGAAAATACTGAAAGAAAACTAAACTAAACTAAATACCAAATTGCTCTTCACTACTCGGCCTGTCGACTGAAGTACTCCTGGTCGATCTGCGAAAAAGATAAAGGATCTGGGCCATGCAAAACCCGGACGTCAGTGCGTCATAATATCAAACAATAAAATATAATCAGGAGGTAACAAGATATGCAGGCATGAGCATGAACAGTGATGAGTGTATAACAGTAACATGAATATGGAACAGTGAAGTGTATATGCATGCGGTGAGTAATCTATGCTACGGGGTTAATTACTCTCAAGTCTTTGAAATCAATTTAATGAATCGTCGATGTTACTAAATAGTATCCCGTGCGAGCCCAGGACCACGGTCCAGATTCTCGGACTGAAATCCGAGACATGCCTCTGGGTATTAAACAGGAAACATGTACAGATGAATGATGTCAGCAGCATCATCCCGGGGCTGGCCTAGCCCGCAAAACTGATCAGTATAAGCGTCAAACTGTTAAGTTACAAGTCGGGTTTCATCATTTATATCCGCTTACCCCCAAGTTATGTATTCAAGTCAGGTATTGATAAATCTGGAGCTAATGCCAACACAGGATCAAGCAGGTACAAATTTGTCTATACAGACAACAGGATATGTCCATCGGGACAACATATCAGGATTGTCGGCATTAAAAACAGGATCAGGTAACGGGTCAAGTAGTGGTGTATCAGGCCATGTCAGGTAGTGCGCATGCATCAAATGGATGCCCAACAGTAAAGTGTGGCAAGTATCGAATCGGGGTAAAAGTACGAATGTACGGTAAAGCATGGATGCACAAATATCTATCAGAGGTTACATCATGACTATGTAGGATGCACATTATCAAGTATGGGGTACTAATGTAATAATAATATGAATTAATATAATATGGCATGCAACTAGATATGCAGATTAATGATATGGATACACAATAAAACATGGATACACAAATATCTATTAGGGGTTACATCATGACTATGTAGGATGCACAATATCAAGCATGGGGTGTTAATATAACAATTACATGAAATAATATGATCTGTAGATGCAGCTACATGTATAATAAATGATATGGATGCATACGGGTATCCGAAAACAGTAAAACATTAGTATGGATGTATAATGCAATCAACATGTGATATTTTTATTCATATGGATGCAAAATAAGATATATAGCATGTAGCAAGATGAACTTTCCTGATCGGATCTTACGACGGGTGAGTACGGCACGTCCGACGACGGGTAATCGTCGCAACGCAAACGCGGCACGCAGGATGGGTCCAGGCAAGGTAAGAAGGTAACCACGCAGGCAGGGGACGTTCACTGGATTACTCGGGTCGTCGACAGCGGCACGGTTCCGGCGGGTGATAACCGGAAAAGAAACAAGTTCAAGAAAAGAAAGAAGAAGAAGAAGAAGAGAAGAGGGTGTTCTAGGATGGTGCCGGGGTTTGGGAAAAGGCGAGGAGGTCCTTACGAAGGTGTGAGGCGACGGTAAGGGATCGCCGGCTCGGTGTGCAAGTGAGGCCGGGGTTTGGTTTGGGTTTTCAGGTGAGTTGCAGGGTGTTCGAGGAGGGAGGTGAGGCAGTAGAGAACGTGTGAAGGTCGCGGTGAGGGTGGTGATGTCTGGGTGATGTGATGATCGGCGGCGAGATGAGGGCTGGAGGCGGTGAGGGGTTTCTTGGGTTGTAGGTGTGCAGGGTGTCGTCGTCGGGTGCTTAGGAGAGGAGAGGAGGAGGGGAGATGGAGGTGAGATCGAAGGGATGACGATGAGGGCGAGGAGGAAAATGAAGAAGGTGCAGAGGTTGACGAAGAGGAGGCGGCTAGGGTTAGGGTTCTTTTCTGGGATCTTCTCGTGGACGAAGGGGCAAATTTAAAGAAGAGGGGGAAAAAGGAAGGTGAGCGTAGGGGGAAGGGAGGTGCCGGGATCTCGCAAGGAACAGTATTCGCGAGAGGAGAGAGAGAGCGATCGAGAGGAGAGAGAAAGAGAGAGAGAGAGAGAGATATCTGTGAAATATAAATAATATTTAATATATAAATATATTTATGTAGAGAAAGAGAGATGGAGAGATGAGAGAAAGAGATCTGTGTGTGTGAACAGTTAATAAAATTTTGAAAAAATCTTTTTTTAAAAAATATTTAGAACTAAATATATATATTCGTATGATTTTTAAAAGTTAAACAGTAAGAATAAAATATTAGGGAAAAATTTGAGATTTTGGTTCAAAAATAGTCCAAAACACGCCCGGATCGGGTCTAAAAATCCAGTTTTAAAATACGGAAAATATGCGTGTCGACCAACAACAAAACAGGATATCCGGATCACGAAAAAGCATACCCCCAAGAACGGATGCATGCACGTGCACGTAACAATCCAAACGAGTCCGTTTCACTGAACGGGACGAGTACACGAGGTGCGGATGCTACCACAAGGTCAGGGGTATGATGCAAGCCATGCTATATATTTTTAAAATATTTTATTCGACTTTAAATGTTATATTTAAAAAAAATGCAGATGCCGGATAAAATGCCAGTATGCAGTACATAAAGAAAATGAAATTGCACGGATCCACATAACAAGCCGGGATAATCATAAACAGGAATCAAGACGGGTTTCCAGCAAGCGGGGCGGGTCGGATGCAAATACAGATGTCAAATACACTATTCGCACCCAAAACACAATAAATCAATAAAATACCATAAATAAAGAAATACTCAAAATAGAATTGGTATAAATGAACTAGGGTGTTACATTATACCCAACTACAAAAGAATTTCGTCCTCGAAATTGTCAAAACAAGAAAAGATAAACAAACATGAAACTACGAGAAGAGATGTGGAAATTTCTGTCGAATCTCGTTTTCTCGTTCCCAAGTTGATTCTCCATGCGAGCGATTCCTCCAATTAACAAGTACGAGAGGGATAACCTTGTTCTTGAGGACCTTTTCTCTTCAATCAACAATCGACGTCGGTCGTTCTTCGTAGGTCAAATCCTCCCTTACAGTCAGCTCCGAATGATCTAGCACGTGTGTTTCATCTCGAACATACATACGGAGTTGAGATACATGAAACACGTCATGAACATTCGCCAAAGATGGTGGTAACGCCAATCGATAAGCCACTTCTCTAGCACGCTCCATAATCTCGAAAGGCCCCACGAATCGAGGACTGAGCTTGTATCGACTCCCAAAACGAATCACTCCTCTAGTCGGTGATATCTTCAAGAATACCATATCACCAACAGCGAACTCTAGAGGTCTTCTCGATGTATCGGCCCAACTCTTCTGCCGATCTTGTGCTTCCTTCATGTGATTCCGGATAGTATTAGCTTTCTCCACGGTTTGGACGATCAAATCCGGTCCCAACAATCTTCGCTCTCCAATATCGTCCCAACAAACGAATGAGCGACACTTGCGACCATATAATGCTTCGAATGGAGCCATCTGAATAGTCCCCTGGACGCTGTTATTATACGAAAACTCCACCAAGTGTAGATGATCCTCCGATGAACCCTTGAAGTCCAACATGCAAGCTCTCAACATATCTTCAAGAGTTTGGATCGTTCTCTCCGACTGGCCATCTGTCTGAGGATGATAAGCGGTGCTAAACTTCAATCGCGTCCCCAAACTTTTCTGTAAACTCCTCCACAAGTGCGATAAGAATCGGGTGTCACGGTCGGAAATGATGCTAACTCACAGGTACTCCATGCAATATCACAATCTCCTGCATGTATCGTTCTGCCAACGCTTCCGTTAATTGACCAACTCGAAACGGTATGAAATGAGCTGCCTTGGTCAATCGATCAACAATCACCCAAACTGCATTGTTGCCCTTTGGACTCCGCGGTAAAGCAGTCATTGAATCAATGGTTATTTGTTCCCACTTCCATTGAGGAATCGGAAGTGGTTGCAATAAACTAGCTACCCTTTGATGTTCGGCCTTAACTTGCTGACACAGTAAGCACTTCGCTACAAAGTGAGCAACTCCCTTTTCATACGTTCCCACCAGAAATGCTTTCGTAGATCACGGTAAATCTTCGTGCCTCCTAGATATACGGAATATGTGGAACTGTGTGCCTCCTTCATAACATCTTTGTGAAAATCTCCTTTCGGCACACACAAACGACTAACATATCGCAACGAACCATCTTCATGAATCAACAAGTCCGTTCGAAGCCCCGCTTCTACCTGTTCTCGAAACTTCTGCAATCTTGGGTCTTGTGATTGCACTGCTTTAATACTCTCGATCAACGACGACTGTACTTGCAGCTGCATCAACTGTCCCGAAGAATGTGGTAGCACGATCTCCAAATCGAATCTCCGAAAATCTTCGATAAGCACCTTCTGTACAGTCAACATCCGAATTGCTGGTAACCGACAAAGCGCATCTGGCACTACATTAATTATCCCCGGATGGTACTTAAGATCAAGATCATAGTCAGCCATCAGCTCCAACCATCTACGCTGCCTCATGTTGAGTTCCTTGTGCGTGAACACATATTTTAGGCTTTTGTGATCAGTGAATACTTCAATCCTTTCGCCCAATAAGTAGTGTCTCCAAATCTTCAAAGCGAAAATCACTGCTGCAAGCTCCAAATCATGAGTTGGGTAATTCTTCTCATGGGTCTTCAACTGTCTCGATGCGTAAGCTATAACTTTTCCATGCTGCATCAAAACACATCCCAAATCTTTCCCAGATGTGTCGCTATGAATCATCAATCCTCCGGAACTGTCTGGTACGGTCAAAATAGGAGCGGTTATCAACCTTTGCTTCAATACCTCAAAAGCTGACGCACAACTATCCGCCCATACGAACGGTACCTCCTTACGCGTAAGCTTGGTCAAAGGCTCAGCCAAATGAGCAAAATTCTCCACGAATCTTCTGTAGTATCCTGCAAGTCCAAGGAAACTTCCGATCTCTGCTACGTTCTTCAGAATCGGCCAATCTTGAACTGCTGCAATCTTCTCGGGATCAACGGCAATTCCATCTCCGGATATGACGTTCCCCAAAAACTTCACTTTTTCAATCCAAAACTCGCGCTTGCTCATCTTTGCATATAATCTTTCTTGCCTCAATGTCTGCAGTGCGATCTTCAAGTATTCTGCATGCTCTTCAAGGCTCCTCGAGTAGACCAGAATATCATCGATGGACACCACTATAAACTGGTCTAAGAACGGTGAAAAGATTTGGTTCATCAAAACCATAAATATCGTCGGTGCATTCGTGACTTCGAATGGCATCACTAAATACTCGTAATGTCCATATAGAGTTCGGAACGCAGCCTTGCAAATATCTTCTGATTTAACTCGGACCTGATGATATCCGGAGCGCAAATCCTGCTTCGAGAATACCCTCGCACGACTGAGTTGCTCGAATAATTCGCCAATGTGAGGGATCGGGTGCTTGTTTTTAATAGTCACCCGGTTTAATTCTCGATAATCGATGCACATCCTTCTTGTGCCATCTTTCTTCTTGACTAGAAGAACTGGAGCTGCCCAGGGTGAATTGCTACTGCGAATCCAACCCTTCTCTAGCAATTCGGTAACCTGCTTCTTTACTTCTTTCAACTCCATTGGTGCCATTGCATAGTACGCCTTTGAATTTGGTGCTGCACCAGGAACAAGATCGATCACAAACTCCACATCTCATCTTGGTGGTAAACCCGAGATGTCCTCGAACATGTCCATGAACTCTTGAACTACAATTGGCGCTTCCTCCTTATCAACTTCCATTGACGAAAGAACACCGCTTGTCGACCTAGCCCTAAACTCGACTGGCCCGACAGAACTGCTTCCTCCAGGAAAAACAAACTCCGGATGTCCGGTAATCTGAAAAATCACCTTCTTTGCCCTACAATCAATGTGAGTGTGGAAAGTGCGGAGAAAGTCCATTCCCAAGACAACGTCATAACTGCCAGTATCGATCACCAAGAAATCTGCAAATAACTCTCGTCCGCAAATAACAACAGAACAATCCTTGCACTCACTACTAGATATGATCTTCCCGTTCCCAGTGTGTATGTCCCAACAACTAGACAGGTCCGTGCAAGAAATCGAATGTGCAGCAATAAACTTGGACGACATAAAACAATGGAATGCACCAGAATCGAATAATGCTAATGCGGAAAAATCATGAACAAGTAGGATACCTGAAACAACATCATCTGAAGCCTTGGTCTCTTCAACCGTCAAAGTAAAGGCTCGAGCTTGATTAGGTCCATGAGTTATCTGCTTCTGCCCCTGAATCTGCCTCTGCGGTGGCTTATGAGAATCTTCCTTCAAACGAAGCTTCGACGGATATGCATTGATAGAATGATCCGCTGATCCGCAAACCAAACAAAGTCCCAGCATCCTTCGGTAATCTCTTTTTAGGTGCCCGGGTAGATGGCAAAAGTCATAAATCACGCTCCTTCTCTGATCGGCTACGACGGGCTTCTTCATCGGCACCATGCCACGTCGGTTCACCGGAATACCTCTGCGTATTGGCTCTCGGTTCGGCGTAAACGCCGGCTTCCGTACCACAACTGCCTGCTGATGTGCACCCCTTGTCTTCACTGATAAGCTCTGCTGCTCCCTGCCTGCTTTAAGAACTTGCGAGAAAGTGGTCAATCCCAGATATATAATGTGCCTCTGGATTTCCACGTCCAAACTGCGCATGAACCTTCATGCCCTATCAGCTTCTTTAGCCACCAAAGGTCCTGCGAATCGGCTGAGACGTGTCCATTTAGCCGCATGCGCATCCACGGATCCGCCATTCTGCTTCAAACTGATAAACTTTTCTTCCATTTTCTCCCGTGCAGTCTGTGGAAAAAAATTCTCCAGGAAACTCTGTGAGAAAGCATCCCAACTGATCGGCTTGGACAAACGGGTCTCTTCCACAAGACACCACTCGCGGGCAAAGTCCACCAATTGGATGCGTACAACATCCACTCTCTGGTCCTCCGGAATCTGTGCTGCAATGAGCTGATTCTCCATATTGACTAACCACTGCTCCGCTGGCAACGGCTCCTCCAAACCAGTGAAAATAGACGAACCAAGTCTCCTGAAATCCGCCACGGTACCCACATGCTGTACTGGTTTGGCTGCAACAGTATCTATGGATTGTTGGACGGTCCGCAAACCTTCCTGAAAAGCTTCGGCTTGCCGCTGGTTCAGCTCGGTTTGCCGCTTCTGGTTCTTTAGCATCCCACGAATTACTCCAAGTAATGCGGCGTCATCAACACGCCTCTGGTACGATCACAGATTTCTATCCGCAATGATCCTGAAATCAAGACACCGAAGAGGATTAGTATGATAAAGAAGATTCAAAACTTGCGATGAACATAAACTGGTAGGTAATGAAACCGAGAGAAACAAGGTAAAATAATGACCATAAATCAAGGATATGAATCAAGACTAGGACTACAAGTTACTTAAATAGAGTACCGCATTCTAACCATACTGCAGTTCATAATTACAATCACATAACTCTGTTCAAGTCGTCCAAATTCTAGAGAGAAACAATAGGGAACTAAAAGTTTCATGTCGAGATGCAAGGTTGTTTGCATATCATCAAGAAAAGGGTCAAGAGAAAGATAAGATTTAAGGATCACGACAACAATGCGGCAGGACATGTTCCTAATTACGGGTTTTCTGATTCGTGTATTGGGTCCAATACCCAACTACAAAAGAATCAAACCCGATTAACCTAAATCCTATGTCTCTGATACCAAACAAACCCTGTCACGCCCCGCTTCCCAGAGTACGCTAAGATCGGCACGTGACAGAGCCAACCATGCTAACTGTGGCTAGAAAATATCCTTCCACAGTCACATTACGGCTGTGTATAAGATATCAAGAACAGTAGAAATAAAATAAACCATCTAGTACATGTCCATTTGCCAGAATAAACGAGTCAAGAAATAATATGCGGAAGCAATAAATCCAATAAACAATAACAATCTGGAAAGTACGTCCCAAATACGGGCTCACATCAGGAAATGAAAATACTGAAAGAAAACTAAACTAAACTAAATACCAAATTGCTCTTCACTGCTCGGCCTGTCGACTGAAGTACTCTTGGTCGGTCTGCGAAAAAGATAAAGGATCCGGACCATGCAAAACCCAGACGTCAGTGCGTCATAATATCAAACAATAAAATATAATCAGGAGGTAACAAGATATGCAGGCATGAGCATGAACAGTGATGAGTGTATAACAGTAACATGAATATGGAACAGTGAAGTGTATGTGCATGTGGTGAGTAATCTATGCTACGGGGTTAATTACTCTCAAGTCTTTGAAATCAATTTAATGAATCGTCGATGTTACTCAATAGTATCCCATGCGTGCCCGGGACCACGGTTCAGATTCTCGGGCTGAAATCCGAGACATGCCGCTAGGCATTAAACAGGAAATATGTACAGATGAATGATGTCAGCAGCAGCATCCCGGAGCTGGCCTAGGCCGTAAAACTGATCAGTATAAGCGTCGAACTGTTAAGTTACAAGTCGGGTTTCATCATTGATTTCCGCTTACCCCCAAGTTATGTATTCAATTCAGGTATTGATAAATCTGGAGCTAATGCCAACACAGGATCAAGCAGGTACAGATTTGTCTATACAGACAACATGATATGTCCATCGGGACAACATGTCAGGATTGTCGGCATTAAAAACATGATCAGGTAACGGGTCAAGTAGTGGTGTATCAGTCCATGTCAGGTAGTGCACATGCATCAAATGGATGCCCAACAGTAAAGTATAGCAAGTATCGAATCAGGGTAAAAATACAGATGTACGGTAAAGCATGGATGCACAAATATCTATCAGGGGTTACATCATGACTATTTAGGATGCACATTATCAAGCATGGGGTACTAATGTAACAATAATATGAATTAATATAATATGGCATGCAACTAGATATGCAGATTAATGGTATAGATACACAATAAAATATGGATGCACAAATATCTATTAGGGGTTACATCATGACTATGTAGGATGCACAATATCAAGTATGGGGTGTTAATATAACAATAACATGAAATAATATGATCTGTAAATGCAGCTACATGTATAATATATGATATGAATGCATACGGGTATCCGAAAACAGTAAAACATTAGTATGGATGTATAATGCAATCAACATGTGATATTTTTATTCATATGGATGCAAAATAAGATATATAGCATTTAGCAAGATGAACTTTCCTGATCGGGTCTTACGACGGGTGAGTACGGCACGTCCGATGTCGGGTAATCGTCGCAACGCAAACGCGGGACGCGGGACGGGTCCAGGCAAGGCAAGTAGGTAACCACGCAGGCAGGGGACGTTCACTGGATTACACGGGTCATCGGAAGCGGCACGGCTCCGGCGGGTGATAACCGGAAAAGAAACAAGTTCAAGAGAAGAAAGAAGAAGAAGAAGAAGAAGAGAGGAGGGTGTTCTGGGATGGTGCCGGGGTTTGGGAGAAGGCGAGGAGGTCGTTGCGAAGGTGTGAGGCGACGGTAAGGGATCGCCGGCGCGGTGTGCAGGTGAGGCCGGGGTTTGGTTTGGGTTTTCAGGTGAGTTGCAGGGTGTTCGAGGAGGGAGGTGAGGCAGTGGAGAAAGTGTGAAGGTCACGGTGAGGGTAGTGATGTCTGGGTGATGGGATGATCGGCGGTGAGATGAGGGTTGGAGGCGGTGAGGGGTTTCTTGGGTTGTAGGTGTGCAGGGTGTCGTCGTCGGGTGCTCGGGAGAGGAGAGGAGGAGGGGAGAAGGAGGTGAGATCGAAAAGATGACGATGAGGGCGAGGAGGAAAATGAGGAAGGTGCAGAGGTTGATGAAGAGGAGGCGGCTAAGGTTAGGGTTCTTTTCTAGGATCTTCTCGTGGGTGTAGCGGCAAATTTAAAGAAAAGGAGGAAAAAGGAAGGTGAGCGTAGGGGGAAGGGAGGTGACGGGATCTCGCAAGGAACAGTATTCGCGAGAGGAGAGAGAGAGCTTTCGAGAGGAGAGAAAAAGAGAGAGAGAGAGAGATCTATGAAATATAAATAATATTTAATAAATAAATATATTTATGTAGAGAAAGAGAGATCGAGAGGAGAGAGAAAGAGATCTGTGTGTGTGAACAGTTAATAAAATTTTTAAAAAATCTTTTTTAAAAAAATATTTAGAACTAAATATATATATTCGTATGATTTTTAAAAGTTAAACAGTAAGAATAAAATATTAGGGAAAAATTTGAGATTTTGGCTAATACAAAAATAGTCCAAAACAAACCCGGATCGGGCCTAAAAATCCAGTTTTAAAACACGGAAAATATACGTGTCGACCATTAACAAAACAGGATATCCAGGTCACGAAAAAGCATACCCCCAAGAACGGATGCATGCACGTGTACGTAACCATCCAAACGAGTCCGTTTCACTGAATGGGACGAGAACACGAGGTGCGGATGTTACCACAGGGTCAGAGGTATGATGCAAGCCATGCTATATATTTTTAAAATATTTTATTCGACTTTAAATGTTATATTTAAAAAAATGCAGATGTCGGATAAAATGCCAATATGCAGTACATAAAGAAAATGAAAGTGCACGGATCCACATAACAAGCCGGGATAAATCATAAACAGGAATCAAGACGGGTTTCCAGCAAGCGGGTCGGGTCAGATGCAAATACAGATATCAAATACACTATTCGCACCCAAAACACAATAAATCAAGAAAATACCATAAATAAAGAAATACTCAAAATAGAATTGGTATAAATGAACTAGGGTGTTACATTATACCCAACTACAAAAGAATTTCGTCCTCGAAATTCCCAAAACAAGAAAAGATAAACAAATATGAAACTACGAGAAGAGGTGTGGAAACTTCTGTCAAATCTCGTCTTCTCATTCCCAAGTTGATTCTCCATGCGAGCGATTCCCCTAAGAAACAAGTACGAGAGGGATAACCTTGTTCTTGAGGACCATTTCTCTTCAATCAACAATCGACGTCGGTCGTTCTTCGTAGGTCAAATCCTCCCTTACAGTCAGCTCCGAATGATCTAACACATGTGTTTCATCTCGAACATACATACGGAGTTGAGATACATGAAACACGTCATGAACATTCGCCAAAGATGGTGGTAACGCCAATCGATAAGCCACTTCTCTAACACGCTCCATAATCTCCAAAGGCCCCACGAATCGAGGACTGAGCTTGCCTCGACTCCCAAAACGAATCACTTCTCTAGTCGGTGATATCTTTAAGAATACCATATCACCAACAGCGAACTCTAGAGGTTTTCTCGATGTATCGACCCAACTCTTCTGCCGATCTTGTGCTGCCTTCATGTGATTCCGGATAGTATTAACTTTCTCCACGGTTTGGACGATCAAATCCAGTCCCAACAATCTTCGCTCTCTAACATTGTCCCAACAAACGAATGAGCGACACTTGCGACCATACAATGCTTCGAATGGAGCCATCTGAATAGTCGCCTGGAATCTGTTATTGTACGAAAACTCCACCAAGTATAGATGATCCTCCGATGAACCCTTGAAGTCCAACATGCAAGCTCTCAACATATCTTCAAGAGTTTGGATCGTTCTCTCAAACTGATAAACTTTTCTTCCATTTCCTCCCGTGCAGTCTCCGGAAAGAACTTCTCCAAGAAACTCTGCGAGAAAGCATCCCAACTGATCGGCTTGGACAAATGGATTCTCTTCCACAAGCCACCACTCCCAGGCATAGTCCACCAATTGGATGCGTACAACATCCACTCTCTGGTCCTCCAGAATCTGTGCTGCAACGAGCAGATTCTCTGTATTGACTAGCCACTGCTCCGTTGGCAACGGCTCCTCCGAACCAGTGAAAATGGACGGGCCAAGTCTCCTGAAATCCACCACGGTACCCACACGATATACTGGTTTGGCTGCAACAGTATCTACGGACTGTTGGACGGTCTGCAAACCTTCCTGAAAACCTTCGGCTTGCCGCTGGTTCAGCTCGGTTTGCCGCTTCTGGTTCTCTAGCATCCCACGAATTACTCCAAGCAATGCGGCGTCACCAACACGCCTCTGGTACGATCGCAGATTTCTATCTGCCATGATCCTGAAACCAAGACACCGAAGAGCATTAGTATGATAAACAAGATTCAAAACTTGCGATGAACATAAACTGGTAGGCAATGAAACCGAGAGAAGGTAAAATAATGACCATAAATCAAGGATACGAATCAAGATTAGGACTCCAAGTTACATAAATAGAGTACCGCATTGTAACCATACCGCAGTTCATAATTACAATCACATAATTCTGTTCAAGTCGCCCAAATTCTAGAGAGAAATAATAGGGAACTAAAAGTTTCAAGTCTAGATGCAAGGTTGTTTGCATGTCATCAAGTCAAGGGTCAAGAGAAAGATAAGATTCAAGGATCACGGCAACAATGCAGCAGGACATGTTCCTAATTACGGGTTTTCCGATTCGTGTATTGGGTCCAAAACCCAACTACAAAAGAATCAAACCCGATTAACCTAAATCATATGTCTCTGATTCCAAACAAACCCTGTCATGCCTCGCTTCCTAGAGTGCGCTAAGATCGGCACGTGACAGAGCCAACCATGCTAACTGTGGTTAGGAAATATCCCTCCACAGTCACATTACGGCTGTCTATAAGATATCAAGAACAGTAGAAATAAAATAAACTATCCAGTACATATCCATTTGCGAGAATAAACGAGTCAAGAAAAAATATACGGAAGCAATAAATCCAACAAATAATAACAATCTGGAAAGTACGTCCCAAATACGGGCTCACATCAGGAAATAAAAATGCTGAAAGAAAACTAAACTAAACTAAATACCAAATTGCTCTTCACTGCTCGGCCTGTCGACTGAAGAACTCATGGTCGGTCTGCGAAAGAGATAAAGATCTGGGCCATGCAAAACCCAAACGTCAGTGCGTCATAATATCAAACAATAAAATATAATCAGGAGGTAACAAGATATGCAGGCATGAGCATGAACAGTGATGAGTGTATAACAGTAACATGAATATGGAACAGTGAAGTGTATGTGTATGCGGTGAGTAATCTATGCTACTGGGTTAATTACTCTCAAGTCTTTGAAATCAATTTAATGAATCGTCGATGTAACTCAATAGTATTCCGTGTGTGCCCGGGACCACGGTCCATATTCTCAGGCTGAAATCCGAGACATGCCGCTAGGAATTAAACAGGAAACATGTACAGATGAATGATGTCAGCAGCTTCATCCCGGAGCTGGCCTAGCCTGTAAAACTGATCAGTATAAGTGTCGAACTGTTGAGTTACAAGTCAAGTTTTATTATTGATTTCCCCTTACCCCCAAGCTATGTGTTCAAGTCAGGTATTGATAAATCTGGAGCTAATGCCAACACAGGATCAAGCAGGTACAGGTTTGTCTATACAGAAAACGTGATATGTCCATCGGGACAACTTGTCAGGATTGTCGGCATTAGAAACATGATCAGGTAACGGGTCAAGTAGTGGTGTATCAGGCTATATCAGGTAGTGCACATGCATCAAATGGATGCCCAATAGTAAAGTGTAGCAAGTATCGAATCAGGGTAAAAGTACGGATGTACGGTAAAGCATGGATGCACAAATACCTATTAGGGGTTACATCATGATTATGTAGGATGCACATTATCAAGCATGGGGTACTAATGTAACAATAATATGAATTAATATAATATGGCATGCAACTAGATATGCAGATTAATGGTATGGATACACAATAAAACATGGATGCACAAATATCTATTAGGGGTTACATCATGACTATGTAGGATGCACAATATCAAGCATGGGGTGTTAATATAACAATAACATGAAATAATTTGATCTGTAGATGCAGCTACATGTATAATAAATGATATGGATGCATACGGGTATCCGAAAACAGTAAAAATTAGTATGGATGTATAATGCAATCAACATGTGATATTTTTATTCATATGGATGCAAAATAAGATACATAGCATGTAGCAAGATGAACTTTCCTGATCGGATCTTACGATGGGTGCGTACGGCACGTCCGACGTCGGGTAATCATCGCAATACAAACACGGCATGCTGGACGGGTCCAGGAAAGGCAAGAAGGTAACCACGCAGACAGGAGACGTTCACTGGATTACTCGGGTCGTCGGCAGGGGCACGGCTCTGGTGGGTGATAACCGGAAAAGAAACAAGATCAAGAAAAGAAAGAAGAAAGAAGAAGAACAACAAGAAGAAGAGATTAGGGTGTTCTGGGTTGGTGCTGGGGTTTGGGAGAAGGCGAGGAGGTCATTGCGAAGGTGTGAGGCGACGGCAAGGGATCGCCGGCGCGGTGTGCAGGTGAGGCCGGGGTTTGGTTTGGGTTTTCGGGTGAGTTGCAGGGTGTTCGAGGAGGGAGGTGTGGCAGTGGAGAAGGTGTGAAGGTCGTGGTGAGGGTGGTGATGTCTGGGTGATGGGATGATCGGCGGCGAGATGAGGGTTGGAGGCGGTGAGGGGTTTCTTGGGTTGTAGGTGTGCAGGGCGTCGTCGTCGGGTGCTCGGGAGAGGAAAGGAGGAGGGGAGAAGGAGGTGAGATCGAAGGGATGACGATGAGGGCGAGGAGGAAAATGAAGAAGGTGCAGAGGTCGACGAAGAGGAGGTGGCTAGGGTTAGGGTTCTTTTCTGGGATCTTCTCGTGGGCGAAGCGGCAAATTTAAAGATGAGGAGGAAGAAGGAAGGTGAGCATAGGGGGAAGGAAGGTGACGGGATCTCGCGAGGAAAAATATTCGCGAGAGGAGAGAGAGCGTTCGAGAGGTGAGAGAAAGAGAGAGAGATATCTATGAAATATAAATAATATTTAATATATAAATATATTTATATAGAGAAAGAGAGATCGAGAGGAGAGAGAAAGAGAACTGTGTGTGTGAACAATTAATAAAATTTTTAAAAAATCTTTTTTTAAAAAATATTTTGAACTAAATATATATATTCGTATGATTTTTAAAAGTTAAATAGTAAGAATAAAATATTAGGGAAAAATTTGAAATTTTGGCTAATACAGAAACAGTCCAAAATACGTCCGGGTCGGGTCTAAAAATCCAGTTTTAAAATACGGAAAATATACGTGTCGACCAACAACAAAACAGGATATCCGGGTCACGAAAAAGCATACCCCCAAGAACGGATGCACGCACGTGCACGTAGCCATCCAAACGAGTCCGCTTCACTGAACGGGACGAGAACACGAGGTGCAGATGCTACCACAGGGTCAGGGGTATGATGCAAGCCATGCTAGATATTTTTAAAATATTTTATTCGACTTTAAATATTATATTTAAAAAAATGCAGATGCCGGATAAAATGCCAGTATGCAGTACATAAAGAAAATGAAAGTGCACGGATCCACATAACAAGCCGAGATAAATCATAAACGGGAATCAAGACGGGTTTCTAGCAAGCGGGTCGGGTCGGATGCAAATACAGATGTCAAATACACTATTCGCACCCAAAACACAATAAATCAAGAAAATACCATAAATAAAGAAATACTCAAAATATAATTGGTATAAATGAACTAGGGTGTTACAGTTTTGGTCGCAAAATGTTGATTTCCTCAAAGAGAGAACAAACTAGTTCTTCGAGAAGGAATTTCTTAAAAACGTGATAGTGATCAGGATTTGGGATCCTGTTAGTTTTAAGGAGGGTCCTAAGTTAACCAACATAATAGGAGAAATTAGTTCCTTCGAAGGTTGGGGACAGTGGGAGCGATATTCATGATGATAGCTCAGAGTTAGTCACGGAACCTTAAGAGACTCGTGGGTTCAGACATGTTATTCATGGCAACATCGCTTATGTTATAAAACCCAAGTCATTTGAGGACACTATAAGACCTATTACGAAAGAGTGAATGATGTCGATGGAAGAGGTACAAGAGTTGACAACGAGAATTTAGATCTGGGATTTCATTGATTTTTCTTCCAGACTCAAGGCTGTTGAGAAGAACTGGGTTTTCAAAAGTCATGCGAAAGAAGGATGGTACTGATAAAAGATGCAAAGCATAATAGTTGGCAAAGGAGCTCACCCAGAGTAGGTGGACTGGGAATAAACATTCTTATTGGGGGTGATAACCAATGTCTGTCATCCTTCGCTAATGAATCGTTACACATAAAGATCAAGAACTAGTCCTGAAGACTTAGATTATTTTCTCGGTAGAGAATTTGGATAGAGAGATCTTGAAGTTCTGTCTATAGGTTTCGCACTAAGGGACTTGAGTCGACTTAGAAAGTCTATACATAGTTTGAAACAAATATCGAAGTAGTTGTATGTCCGATTCATCAATCCATATAGGATTATGGATTGACGATAATTGAATATGACAACTGTAAGTTTTGAGATATTGTCATTATATGTGAACGGTGTTGATATGATCAAAAGTGACTTGGAGACAGAAGAACCCACCTGATGGTGGTTGTCCTTGACTATCACGATAAAGGGCATGCGAGATATTGGAATCGTATTTGGGAAATGGATCCAAGAGGAACTATTTCAAGAACATTCTATGTTTGTCTTTGGAGACTCACATTAGGCATGTGTTAGAACTGTCACGACCCGAAAGTACGGAACGTGACTGGCACTTAAATTACGCAACATCTAAAGACGTAACGCAATCTAAGTAAGCCAAAACCCAGAAATCTAAACCGTTAAACAATTAGAGTGAAGGAAAACTTGTTTTAAAGAAAGCGATTTAAATAAAATAAGCCGCCTTAAACATTTTAAAAACATCAAATTTTCCCGAAAATTTCAGCAGAGTTCCCTTTGTAAATACTGGCCCCTAAACGGGTACAAAACAAGAATATATATACGTAATGAATAACGGTATCCCCAAGCGGAAGCTAGCTCTTCGCCAATGGCGGAATCACAACCACACGCAGTATATATATAATCACCGTGCAAAATAAGCATATAAAACATGAAAATAAGAAAGCATCACGTCGGCTCAAGTGAGCTCGACACCAGAGAAACAACATATATACAAATCTTACGGTTACACCCCTAAGTCGCATATACAATGGTAGAAGCAGTAGATACAGCAGATGGAGTATACTAGATACAATAATAATACAAAGTGGAAACAAAATATCCTCGCAACCCACCTACGAGCAATGCCGCAAGTCCAAGCAAAAGGAACAAAATGAGGGAGTGCGTCCGCCGCTACTGTGCTGACGGATCGGACCTGCAAGATACTGTAGCACAACAGGGGTGAGTGGCCAACTCGTGAGTAGTAAGTAACATCTAATAAGTCTATCATAGCATGCACGCAAATGCGTCACAACCTAAATATATCAATAGGATACGATGTACCAAGATGAATGCAACATGCATGCATAATCAAACACGAAACCTGAGCATGTCTGGTATGAGAAAATCTTTATTCTTATCTTAGAAAAACCATATGTGCACTGAACTGAAGTATCATTCATGAAATCAACAGAAAATCCGTGTCAAGTATCGACACAATATATCTATATCCCAATATCCCAATGTCTCAACATCTCAATAACTAAATGTCTCAATATCTCGGGCTCCGTCAGTCCGGATCGGCCCATATCATCAAATCTCACGACTACATCGGTATCCTCCGGATATCCGCCGCGTCAAACATCACCGGTAGGTAGTCCGCCCCTGCCGGGTTCATCGTCATCCCCACAAAAACACTCTCGCCCCGGGGTACCATACCGGGTCCACCATGTACCCGAGACAGTTCATCCTACTCCTCAGATCGGGTCTTCAAAACCAACAGAAATCAGGAAAACTCATGGTGGACGACATATACATCATATCACGAGGAAACCGCAACTTGCATTTTTAAAAGGATAATAAGTTTATAAAATTCTTGCGGTTTTCCCCAAAATCCAGAAATCTCATAAGTACTGAAATTCTCAAGAAGAATCATATTATGTAAACATGTCGGTGAAGATGAATGTCCATAGTATCACTAATATGATATACGATGTGTGACTAGAAAATGATGCATGGATGATGATGCAATGAAGTATATACATATGACTAGCAATCTTATGTATCCATCCTAATGAAATGAATATACAACAAGTTACATATTATAATTAATGAGATGTTCAGATACTGATTTAAACAAGTTTTAGAGTGCTCTTCACATAGCAATTACGAATGGCGTGTGTGTTCGCATAAATAGTGCACGTGCGGCATGAACCTATGATAATAGTGCAAGTGTCCTAAGTAATAATATCATATGTGAGAAAATGATGCAATGCAATAAGATGAATGATTAGGAGACTACGCATATAAATACAAGCACTACTAGTAATCCTGACTATCGGGCGCCTGGCGCCATCCAGACGATCCCCATAGATGTGTACATCTACTCATCCGGACGCCTCGGCTAATCTGATCCGATCACAGCCTTGCCTTTCCGCGCCGCGTCCGACGTCTCCTCAACCGATCCTAGAATTGCAAAAGCACAAAACATGAGGCTAAACTCTGAAAAGACACGAGGACGAACGATACTAATGAATGAACGTCCACAAGTTAAACTTGTGTGCACTTGGTGCACGAAACGCATACGACATCGCCACAACCTCAACTAGGATTGCTATATGAGATAACCACCAATCCTAGAACCCGATCGTACCGATCGCGCATTCACAATACATAATATATGTCATAGAAAATAGTATATAGATCATCACAACGTCAAACTAGACCAACATCTATTTATTCCAAAAACCTAGTAAGCATTCAAATGGGATTTCGGTGCAAAACTTCATGGATCAACGATCTAATGGCCACAATCATAAGTAAACATCTAAATTAAGCCATGCTCCACTAATCAAAATAATCTCCCACAAAACCCACAATAATCATGCAATTTGCTTGCATAATCACTCAATTAGAATAATTTGAAGCCACTTAAGTAAGGTAACCACTTAGATTAGGTTTGCAAGCACTACTAAAATAGGGGGTTGCCCCTACGGATAACGACATCTGTAGGGGCAGATTTAGTTTGGCCCTACGGATTAGTCCGTAGGGCCAAAAGGTTGCCCCTACAGTCCTTACATATTAATTTAAAAATATTAAATCTTAAATTGTTGTTTGCCCCTACGGAGCTACAAACCAAGAACCTATGGACTTATCCGTAGGGGCATCTAAATAGGGATTTAAGTAAAAAGGCACTGATAGATCCCTACGCTGATTATCTCTAAATATTATTTTCTCACTGCGCGCGAACCAAAATCCCCAAACCCTCGTTCCCGCCGATCGCCTGTGTGTTTCGTCGCCGTTCTCGTCGTCGCCAGCGCCGGCTGATTCGTCGTCGCCACCGCCTGCTTCTTCCTCATCTCCGTTTTCGTCGTCGCCTCCGATCGATCATCGCCTCTGCACAGGTAAGGAAATCTTCAATTAAACAAATTTTTGATTGTTTTAGGGCTATGGTTCATGGTTTAGGTACCGATGAGGCATCGGTTGGGGTTAGCGTTAGGGTTAGGGCTGGGGTTGGGGTTAGGGTTAGGGTTGGGGTTGGGGTTCGGCTGGGGCTGGGGCTGGGGCTGGGGGTAGGGTTAGGGTTAGGATTGGGGTTGGGGTTGGGGTTAGAAACCACTTCTTGACATTATTGATAGCAAATCTTAATTCATCTATGAGGATTACAGTTTCCAAGGACCAAAGAAAGTAAAATGTTTTGATACAGGAGATCATTAATGATATATTGTACAAGGAGCAACATATATAAATCATTCAATGGTTATAACCGCTCATTGGTTAATTTGGTGTGAAATCTTTGAAATTAGTATACTTAACGGTTATAAGATGCCGGTATGGCCCGAACCAAGACTAACTCTACAAGAGTGTCGGATGCTGATAAGCCAGTCAATAAGTAAAGGGTGTTATGAGCAATTAACCTTGACTTCATTTCTTGTTTCTTTTTCTGTAAATTTGATAGATATATCATGAAAACAAACCTTTAATTAAGATCAAGATAAGCTCTATGACGCGAGAAACCAACGACATTATCTTAGAATTGTGGTTGTCGAATTTGTTAAGGAAGTAATCTATAAAAGAGAAGGGGGTCACTGCTTGCATCCTCCATTTGAGGGTGCCGAGAACTAGAAGCTCCGTTCTTTGTATAGTTTTACCTTCAAATATGTACTTGGCCTCACCAATCTTACCCCCGATAGCCGGAACACACACATACAACAAGAATGCACAACAAACGCATAATTAGAGAGTGATTCGAGATGTTCAAGTTAAAAACAATATATGATACTCGATGATAATATGAAACCTTCATATTCTCATCGATACTCATATATGAAACTAAAAGCGCCACTTAGTCCCCGTCTATCGGTTAACATACGTGCGATATTCGTCGTGACATAGAACTATACGAAGGTTGTTAAATATCGGACGGTATAGCTCGATACTAACAACCGTCGTATAGTCTATGCGACAAGAAGATTCAATCGTATGGTAACCGATAGATTTGTCCCGTGTGGACAAATTAGGAATGTATAAACCAAACACCTTCATTCACTTGTGTTTTTATCCGTTTCGAGATATTTCGTCGGTACCTTTCCGCTGGTTCTCCGTGTACAAAGATAGATTAGATGTTTATTTCAACGTTGTTTCACAGCTTTGAAATGATTATCTATTCTATTACAGTGTACTCGGAGAACAGCGGGGAGGTGCTGCCGAAATTTACTCGAAACGGTTGAAAGCACAAGTGATGGGTGTTCGCTCTATACATTCTTAATGGGATAGAAACCTTACCCCTGACAGCCGGAACACACACATACAACAAGAATACACAACAAACGCATAATTAGAGAGTGATTCGAGATGTTCAAGTTAAAACCAATATATGATACTCGATGATAATATGAAACCTTCATATTCTCATCGATACTCATATATGAAACTAAAAGCGCCACTTAGTCCCCGTCTATCGGTTAACATACGTGCGATATTCGTAGTGACATAGAACTATACGAAGGTTGTTAAATATCGGACGGTATAGCTCGATACTAACAACCGTCGTATAGTCTATGCGACGAGAAGATTCAATCGTATGGTAACCGATAGATTTGTCCCGTGTGGACAAGTTAGGAATGTATAAAGCAAACACCTTCATTCACATGTGTTTTCATCCGTTTCGAGATATTTCGTCGGTACCTTTCCGCTGGTTCTCCGTGTACAAAGATAGATTAGATATTCATTTCAACGTTGTTTCACAACTTTGAAATGATTATCTATTCTATTACAGTGTACTCGGAGAACAGCGGGGAGGTGCTGCCGAAATTTACTCGAAACGGTTGAAAGCACAAGTGATGGGTGTTCGCTCTATATATTCTTAATGGGATAGAAGCCTTACCCCGACAGCCGAAACACACACATACAACAAGAATACAAAACAAACGCATAATTAGAGATTGATTCGAGATGTTCAAGTTAAAACCAATATATGATACTCGATGATAATATGAAACCTTCATATTCTCATCGATACTCATATATGAAACTAAAAGCGCCACTTAGTCCCCGTTTATCGGTTAACATACGTTCGATAATTTATTCTTTTCAACGACAAACGCACACACAAAGCATATACACGGATTTTCTCCTTTGTCAGTAACTATCTCGTTCTTATATTTCTCAATATAGTCACCATAACCTACAATTTATATGTTATACAGTCTAACATGGCCTATGAGTACGTCAGAGTTAAAGACTGGATGTATGTGGATTGGCAACAACATATGCAACCTAAGTTTGTCGCAGGAGTTGCTGCTTTCATTGAATTTGCACTCGCACATAATAAGATCATAATAGAGAAGATTCTCTGTCCGTGCGATAGATGTGGCAATAAGTACTGGCAGAAGGTAGAATTGGCAGAGCTTCATATTGTAAAATATAAGTTTACTAGACTTTATACAACTTGGAAATATCACGGGGAAGGAGAAGAATGCAGTAATGCGGCATAAGAAGAAGGAGAACACGATAATGCGACAGGAGAAGAAGGAGAATTTGGTAATGCGGCAGAAGGAGAAGACGGTAATTTATTTCCATCAGAAGAAATGGAGGATATGGTAGAGGCTGCCCTAGGTGAATCTATTTGTACCGAAGATGGCATTCCTTCCGGTCAAGGACCGCGTGCGGATAAATATGAAAATTTCATGAATGATGCTAGAAAACTAATTTATGAGAATACGAAGTATTCCACCCTCTCATGGTTCGTCCAACTTTTCCATATTAAGTGCCTAAATGGATGGAGCAACAAGTCATTGACGATGCTTTTTTCGTTCTTGAAAGATTCTATGCCCCCGGGAAATAACGTGCCCGACAGCTGGTACGGAGCCCAGAAGATGATGTCTGATTTGGGTCTAAAGTGCGAGAAGATTCAAGTATGTCCTAAAAAATGCGTGTTGTACCGGAAAGAGAATTCAGATTTGAAAGAGTGTCTAACATGCGGAGAGGCCAGGTATAGGCCGAAAGATTCTGATAAGAAGCCTGATATACCTGTCAAGATAGCATGATACTTTCCCATAACACAGAGGCTACAGAGGCTATTCAGGTGCAAGAAAACAGCCGAGGCAATGATTTGGCATCACCGTGCTCCTCCAAGTGAAGATGGAAAAATGAGCCATCCAAGAGATTCACCGGCATGGAAGGATTTCGATAGGAGGGACGCAATATTCAGTAGCGATCCTCGCAATGTCCGGCTCGGATTGGCTACTGATGGATTCTGCCCATTCAACTATATGGCTGGAAGTCACAGCACATGGCCCATTGTAATGATAATTTATAATCTGTCACCTTGGTTGGTTATGGACCAATCATATTTTATGATGCCTCTTCTTATCGACGGACTAAACTCACCGGGGAACAATATCGACGTCTATCTCCGACCTCTGATCGAGGAGTTGAAATCTTTGTTCATTTATGGTGTAGAGACATACGATGCAAACACAAATACAACCTTCATACTGCGTGCGGCTTTAATGTGGACAATTAATGACTTTCCTGCATATGGAATGCTATCAGGTTGGTCCGTACATGGTCACAAAGCATGTCCTCATTGCCATGAACACACAACATCAAAATTCTTGAATTTTAGCAGGAAGGTTTGTTATTGCGGCCATCGACGTTTCCTGCCTCCAGACCACCCCTATAGATTAGACACAGTTCACTTTGATGGTCATCAGGAGCTTCTTGGACCTCCATCCCCATTGTCCGGAGAGGACGTGACTGCTCAATGGGATGGTTACAATAATGTGACCTTCGGGATGGATCCGACGAAACAGGTCAAACCACCATTTTGGAACAAGTTAAACATTTTCTTCGAGCTTTCGTACTGGTCAACAAATTTAGTGCGTCATTGTCTGGACGTCATGCATATAGAGAAGGGAGTATAAGAGCACATACTCAACTTGCTTCTTTATAAAGACGGGAAATCGAAAGACAACCTGAATGCTCGGATGGATCTACAGGAGTGGGGAATAAGAAGTGAATTGCACCCTAGACCGGTAGCGGGTAAACCGGGCAAGTTTGTACTTCCCAATACCGCTTATCATATGTCACAACCGGAGAATAAAAGATTCCTGCAGGTGTTACATGATTTGAAAGTTCCCACAGGTTTCTCAGGATCATTCAGCAAGAAAATAAAAATTGTAAAAGGCAAGATCGATGGGCTGAAAAGTCATGATCACCATGTTATCGTGGAGCACCTTCTTCCATTAGCCCTCAGGACTTCTCTCCCCAAATCGGTTGGTCTAGTAATCAACGACCTATGTTGTTTTTTCAGAGAGTTGTGTGCTAAAACACTGGAGGTCGTGACGCTGGATAAACTAGAAAATTCTATTGCGTTGATACTTTGCAAGTTTGAGCGTATTTTCTCACCGTCATTCTTCGATATCATAATACACTTGACGATTAATCTTGCAACTGAGGCTAAGTTAGCCGGACCGGTACAATATCGATGGATGTATCCCGTCGAGAGGTACGTGTAATTTTTCGTTTCGCGCAATTTATAAATTTATTGTTGTCCTGTATGCCCGTATTTATTTATTCAACATATTTTCATTAGGTACCTCTACACTCTTAAAAAATATATACGCAATAAAAATCGACTAGTGGGTTCTATCATGCAAGGTTATCTTCTTGATGAAGCAACCACATTTTGTTCCTGCTATCTGGACGAGAACATTTAGACAAGACTTAACCGGCCTCGAAGAATTCAAGACGGGCCATATGGTAAAGCCGAGTATAAGAGGGTAGACACTATGTTTATCAACAAGATATACCGGTTTATCTTGCTTAATTGCGCATGTCTTGAACAAATTAGAGAGTAAGTTTTTTTGGATTAATTGTTATATTTGTGTTTGTGTGTGTATGAAATGATATAATATTAATGTCACCATTATTTATCGAAAACAGAATTCATTTTAACGAGGTACGTGAGGGGCATCCTGATTGGAACGAAGAACGATTGGAAAAATATCATCAGGATAACTTTTGTGATTGGGTCACAGATCATGTAAGTTATTCGAATAACATTTTATTGCTATCAGTTTTAATCTAAACTTGTATCGTTATGTATTTTTCGTAAAATTTGTTTTGTTAGATCCACGATCCGAACTTGTCTGCATCATTTGAGAGTGATTCAAGATGTTTAGCTCAATTTCCTAGTATGGAGGTTGCATATTACAAAGGATTTGGTGTCCTTGGATACAAATTCGAAGTTAAGGACATAGAAACATCTAGAACCACTCAGAATAGTGGGATTGCGACGGTAGGATCGGACGGTGTGATTTATTATGGGTACTTAAATTGTATACTCGGCATCCACTATCCCGGATGATCAGAACCCTTTTATATATTCCAGTGTACTTGGTACGATACGCGAACCAATACGGATAAATGGAGAAGCAACCTTGGGACTTGGAAAGATGAATATGGATTGACCAGTGTGAACACACTTCGATTTTACGGTCAGGAAGATCCGTTTATCTTTCCGAACCAAGCGTTCCAAGTATACTACTCACAGTGTTTGAAGCATCCGGGATGGAGTGTTGTATGCCGATGGAAACCCAGAGATGTCTACGATGTCCCAGAATTCGAGGACAGCGATGAGGATGAAGAAGAGAGAAGGCTTAGAGTGCTCCGACCATCTGTTTCGAAGGACGGGTTGTTTTCGGCCGATCATGAAGTTACGTGGGTTAGAAATGACATCGACGATGAAATCCAAGTAGATATGTATAATGCACCCACGAAACGAAAAAGGTTATCAGTAATGTTATATTATTACTTCACATTTTACGATCTATACATATATAGTCAATACTTTTAATGATTGTCTAATGCGTCCACGAACCGTTTATCTAGATTTGATGACGATGTCGGGAGCAGCGAGGGGCGGCAGGAGCTCCAGCCGCGGCAGAGGCAGAGGCAGAGGCAGAGCGGTTCTGCCGCCCGGAGAGCTGCGTAGGGAGCTTCAGAGGGCCGGTCTTGCACCCAGATCGGAGACCCCTTCGGATGCCTCCTTCCGTGTGGATTTTGCCACACCTCCAGGTATATTGCACGCATATCCATTTTGAATGTAATATTATAGATATTCATGCATGTTTATGTCAAAATTACTTATATTGTCAATGTTTGATTGTCTAGTTGTTGGTGATGCGTCCACATCAGGGACAGAGGCCACTCTCACTCTCCAGGTATGTTTATATATCATATAGTGCATGTATATTGATTTAGAATGCTATATCATAAATATACACACATTCCTTTTGCTCTTACTCAGATAGTAATTTTTATTATTGTCTAGCTGTAGGTGGTGACACCACCGCACCTGCGGGTATATTTATATATCCTATAGTGCATGCATATTGATTTAGAACGTTATATTATTGATCTACACATTCTTTTTGCAATTATTTATATAATTTATTTTTAATTGTCTAATTATAGGTGGTGCGTCCACATCTGACGCAGGGGCCACTCCTACCACTTCCGTACCCTCCGCATCGTCTGTAGGTTAGTATGAATAAATATAAAATATTTATTCATTTTACATATGCTCTATAGAATAAATATGAACTTCATGGAAATTTAGCGTCAATGTTTATTTTCTAGTTGGAGGGGATGCGTCCGCATCCGGGACACCGGCTGTTCCTCACCGGAGGAACTATCGTCCCGCTCGTGCTGCTGCCCGGGCCCAGGCTCGTGCTTTAGTCACCGGAGGTATATATCACACTTCAATTTTCTTTTAACCTTGATTTCTTAATACAACTCTGTCTTAATATTGATTGTCTTGATATTTCTTGCAAAAGCAGGGCCTCCCCATCCCCAGAGGAGGACTCGACGCCCGAATCAGTCCCATAAGCTGAGGCCTGACAGAGCTAGGGGGGAGGCAGCATTCCCCCTCTTTTTTACCCTTGACTATCGCTATACCATCCCCCATGTCGAGAGGTTCGGCCGGTATATGGGGGATGAGAGCCGGCTCGTGAAGAACTATCCACTTCACGTTGAGTGGGGAGAGCAGCACCGGCGCTCATTCGCCCGCTTCTTTGATCAGGCTCGGGTATTAATATATATTTTCATTTGATTTATCCAATATATTTATTATTAACACTTGCAATCTAATAACAATGTTTTTTTGTATTTTCAGTTAGATTACGATTTTCAGCCTGTACCCGACCCTGATCACCCTGGGAGGGTGCTCGACCTTCATGCTCTGTACAATGGCCTGATGAAGAACATGCAGACCAAGGTCCGATACAATAGGAATGAGCTGAAGGCCGACTGCTACTCCCTGTGGATGGCGACCCCCGAGGAAGAGAGAGCGGCCCTCCTATCTACTCCGGCGCTTGCGAGAGTCGACGTAGAGACATGGCCTCTATTGTGCGAATATTTCGACTCTCAACACAAACATGTATGTACTTTAAATGTAATTCATTATTTAGGATATAATTTCTTTTTTTTGTGTTCCTTAATTAGAAAACTAAATGTGAATGCGTTGTGCAGAAACAGGCCGCTCAAAATATAGAGAATAGGAAGTCGGCGAAGAGGGGTCGCCCCACTTACACAGGTGGCTCGAGGAATATTACTCGAGCCGTGGAGTTATCGGTAAATTACAATAGACCTTCTTTTGTGATATAATGCAATATTAAGAGTTATTTTCTAATATATCTAATATTAAGAGTTATTTTCTAATATTGCAGACAGCTCAGACCCTGGCGCAAGGTGGTACACCGAGCGTGCTGTCCGCATATCTTGCCGTCCACGGCACCTCGACAGATCCCGCCACGGGCGAGCTTCGATATCCCGACGTCGCTACCCAGGAGTATTGCGTAAGTGTTAATATTTATTCAACCCATATTTGAAATTTTAGTTTTGGAAGGTTCAAATTTAAATTTTATACTTATACTTTACTGCTTAATATGGGTATAGGAGCGGGTGGTTGAGCAGGCCGAGGCCTCGGGGATCGATTTTACCAGACAGAGTGATCCGAGGCTGCTGACCCCAGTCCTGGACGCCGCACACGGAGGGCACCACGGAGGTTGGGAGAGAGGCCGGGGACTGGTCCCTAGCAGGGCCCATATGAGGTTGGACTCTACCCCGGCGGTTACTTCCCCCGTCTCCAGTGAGCGACGTGTCCAGCAGAAACTGGAGAGCTTGAAGGACACCGTTCAGGAGTTGAAGGAGATGCTGGTATGTATACTACTTAATAGTAAAATATCATGTCATATTATAGATATCAACATATCCAATATTAGTACGTAGCCTGAGCTTATTTGTTTGTAGACTTAGGTTTGATTAATCATACATACATATCTAATTAAAATAAACTACTGTTTTCCAAACTAGATATCCAAATGGGGTTTCGAAATAACTTGATAATGATACGAATTCGAATAATACGCAGTTCTTACACGCTTATTACACACGTTAAGTCCAGACGCGACAGGGTATATCGGCCGAGCCTCCACATGCATCTCCTTCGGCTGCGGCTCCGCAAGTCACTATATCGGCTGCGGTTCCGCAGACAGCTCCTATAGCTCCACCGCCAGCTCAGACTCCCGCAGCCGCGGCTCCGCAAGCCACTACCTCGACGGCGGCTGCGCAGACCACATCGCCAGCTCCACAGCCCGCTCAGACTCCCGCACGCGCCGAATTGCATGATTTATTGACCGAGGAGCAGGCGCGCCAGATTCTAGCGTTTATCAGAGGTGGAGCTGGACCGAGCTAGGGTAGCTTTTTGATTCTTATTTTTTGAAACATGTATTTATTTATATGATACATATTGTATTACATTTTGGACGATATTGATATTGGTGGTCCTACGGTGTTTATATTTATATCATATTCTGTTTTTTGGTTTCTTTTGTATATTATATGCGTGAGATGTGTGTTCCCCTCCGAACGGCGGCCGAGATATGGGCTGTCTTGCCTGAAGTTCGGGGCAGATGCTAATAGGTGCTATCCGTTCACCTCTCCGAAGATGCCAAGTTGATTTATGGCACCGTGTATCGGAGGTTTAGACGGATGCGGCCGATGTAGCAGACTTCGTCAGATTCCCCCTCGCTTGAAGGGTTTTTTTTTATTGTGGGGACGCTCTTCCCTGCAAGCGCAAGCCCCCGCAGTTAATTACGCTACCGCATCGCGGTAACAACTTTCTCCTTCTCCAGCTGGTCACTTCGTGGCGTGGGTGTTTGTTTTGTTTGTGGTTGCCCGTGGATTGTATACGGAGACTGAGTTATGTCGTCGCCCGTAGGACGTGGACTAGTCCAAATCCGTGTTTTCTTAGATTTGGGTTTGGGGTTTTGGTTTGAGGATACGTTAGCCATATTTGAGGCTAAGATCAACTCAAACGTTTGTTAAGGATACGTTAGTCCAGTTTGAGACTAAGATCAACTTAACGGGATCGTTTAGATTCGACAAAAGAGCGTTTGGAGGCTCGATTGTTCCAGTTTAGGGACATGGTGGTCCATTGTATGTATGGCCGTCGGGACCCGTCACCTCTCTGACGACGTTGAAGGATTACAACGACAGATGTCAGAGGAGTTCAGAGATGTACCCTTGAGCCAAAGTTGATTGGGGGATTTATAGTCCAATTTGGGATTAAAGTCTGTTTGAAGGTTTAAGGATACGTTAGCCATATTTGAGGCTAAGATCAACTTAAACGGTTGTTAAGGATACGTTAGTCCAGTTTGGGACTAAGATCGACTTAACGGGATCGTTTAGATCCGACAAAAGAGCATTTGGGCTCTATTGTTCTAGTTTAGGGACATCGTGGTCCAAGTTCCAGTTTAGGGACGTGGTGGTCCAAGTTCCAGTTTAGGGACGTGGTGGTCCATATTCCAGTTTAGGGACGTGGTGGTCCATTGGTAGTTTAAGGACGCATAAGTCCATGGGTTTAAGGACCCCACAGTCCGTATCTTGGTTTAGGGACGCATAAGTCCATGAGTTTAAGGACCCCACAGTCCGTGTTGATGTGTGGTTGTCGGGACCCGTCACCTCTCTGAAGACGTTGAAGGATTACAACGACAAATATCAGAGGAGTTCCGAGATGTACCCTTGAACCAATGAGTTGGTTGAAAGAGCAGATGTGCTCAGTTCAAGATGATTTGAGGACTTATGGCCAGTTTGGGCTAAGTCCAATTATGTTTGAAATATTGGCCCTCTGTTGGTCCATTGAAGGAGAGGCTTTGCCTCTAGAAATTTAGCCAATTGGGCTAAAACTAGTGTTAAACACTAAAGACCAACAGTGTTGAACACTGGGAATAAGATTAGCAAGTTAGTGTTAAACACTAAAAGATAATCAGTGTTTAAACACTAGCAACAGGGCTTTCAAATTAGTGTTAAACACTAAAGCAAATCAGTGTTAAACACTGGTAATCAGAGATTTCAAATTAGTGTTAAACACTAAGCAAATCAGTGTTAAACACTTAGGACAAAGTCTTCAGATTAGTGTTAAACACTAAGGAGAGAGGGGTCACGTGTGGACACGTGAGAGCGCCCTGATTCCCTTTATTTTATTCTGCAGATCAGTGTTTAACTCTTTTAATTCTGGCGGCCATCACGTGTGAGCACGTGATGAAGGCCCTCGCTCTTGTCTGTTAGAATGCTCATTAGGGGTCACGTGGTGACACGTGAGGGCGCCCTAAATGTGGAGCCAGATCTCCTTTTCTTCGTTCTGTAAATAAGCGTTAGACACTTTTTATGTTTTCTTTGGAGCATCACGTGCCGCTACGTGAGGAGGATTAGTGCGCTGATTGTTAAAGCATCAGCCAAGGGGTCACGTGGGAGCACGTGAGAGCGCCCAAGGACTTTATTTCTTTTGCTTTTTCTTTCTGTGTTTCGGGGGTCACGTGGAGCACGTGATGCACTGCCTCAAAGGGCTTTCTGTAGATCTTTTGGGGGGGTCACGTGGTGACACGTGACCCTGCTTTTCTGTAGTTGCTTAGAAGATCTGTTAATCCCTCCCAGGAATCAAATTCCTCGTAGGGTTGAACCCTAACAATAATTTCAGAGAAATTAAATTCCTAGTTCTTTTTGAAGAGTTGAACTCTGAATTTTCTGTAGGAATTAAATTCCTCATATATGTGAAGAACTGAATATGGTTAAACCCTAATAAAAGCTTTAAGGAATTAAATCCCCACTCACTGTTAGAGAATTATTCTGGGGAATAAGATTAAGGGAATTAAATTCTTGTTGTTTTAACAGAACTAAGTTCTTAACTAGGGTTAAACCCTGATTCTTTTCATTCTGAAGGAATTAAATTCCCATAACACAGGGTCAAACCCTAATTTTATTTTGAAGGAATTAAATTCCTATAGTTCTGTGAGAATTAAATTCTCGTGCTTCCATTCCCTCTCTATGCTTTGGATCTGCATGGCAGGATCTCAACCCATTGAGAATTAAATTCTCAACTCAAGGGGAGATGTGCACTTTACAGATCCTCCATCAAAGAGAGAAGAAATATGTCCTTCTGTTTTATATCAGAGTTAAACTCTGTTGAGAATTAAATTCTCTTTTCTTTCAATGAAACCTTCCCTTTCTTACCTAGGGTTTTCTTTTGCAGAAGATCCAAATTCCTCTAAAGTATCAAGGCTCTCTCTCTTTCCCTCTGCATATATCTTTTTCTTGTGTGTCTCTTGGCTCCTATTTATAGGAGAGGCAGCCGAGTCAATTAGTTTTGGTGGATCTTTCATTAGGAGATTTGATTTGTATCCATCATTCGTTTTGGACCTTTGGATTATTAGGTGAATTTTACTCACCATTGGATTTTAAATCCAGAGATTCTCCTCTGTTATTTTGGTTAGATTTTACGGGGAAATCTTTCCAAATTCGAGATTTTCCCATAGATAGATGATATTTAATCATCTTTAATTCAATCGGTTGCTTTTGGAAAGATTTGAGAGGTCTTTTCTCAGAATTTAATTCTGTTAACAAATGGGCTTTGAAGTCGGTCACGTGTGGGCACGTGACCCTTGGTCACGTGTGGGCACGTGACCCTTGGTCACGTGTGGGCACGTGACCCCCTTGGAACGAGCCTTCTTCTTTCTTTTTGCGCTCTGTCTTCTGGTTGCTGCTTAACCGTCACGTGCCATCACGTGACCCCTGGTCACGTGTGAGCACGTGACCCTCGTCTAGACTCTTTTTCTTGATTTAACCGGAGAACAAGTCTGCTGCTTTTGAGTATCACGTGCCAACACGTGACCCTGGTCACGTGGGAGCACGTGACCTCTTCTGAAGCCTTTCCTTGATTTGATCAGGGAACCGGTTTACTTTTGAAGCCGCTTTCAAATGCCACGTGCCAACACGTGACCCTGGTCACGTGGGAGCACGTGACCCTTTCTGAAGCCCTTTTCCTTGATGCAGTCGGGAAGCTGAATTCGCCTTGCCGATGCTTTTAGATGTCACGTGCCAACACGTGACTGCTGGTCACGTGTAAGCACGCGACCCTTTTCTGAAGCCTCTTCCGTGGGCTTTCATGATTTTAAATCAGGAAACAATGTGATTATGAATACTACGATATATGTTGTGTGATGATTAATTTTATATTTGATTGATATATATATTAATGTGCACATGGCGAGAAAAAAATAAGCAGCCCTTTTTTTAAATAAAAACTGATAATATGTACCTACGGATTAATCCGTAGGTACACACGTTGCCCCTACGGATTAAACCGTAGGGGGAAAATATCAGAATAACTGATATTTTCCCCTGTGATCTCAGTATCAGGGGGTTGGGATTGCCCCTACGGATATATCCGTAGGGGCAAACAAATGCCCCTACGGATATGTACCTACGCATGTATCCGTAGGGGCTATTACTTGGCCCTACGGATTCATCCGTAGGTACAAGTAATCTATTTTAAAAAACCGTAAATAAAATAAATTTTTTGCCCCTACGGCCTACGCCGTAGGGCAAACGGGACCTACACAGAACTCCGTACGGGCAAGTTTTTGTCCGTAGGGGCAAGTTCAGGGCTTCAACTTGCACCTACGGCATTTATACCTACAGGGTATTTTCTTGCCCCTACGGCTGTATCCGTAGGGGCAACCCTTATTTGTAGTAGTGAAGGTCACTAGGTAGCAAACTACACTTAACTAACCTAGCAATGATGGTTAAAACCCAAACCCTAATTCAAACCTTTATCTTTAAAACTTCAAACTTACAATTAGAACAAAATAATACCTAAATAAGTTAGCTTAAAGAAATTAACCAACAAATTAATCATTGGGTTAATATTTATACCTCAAAAATTTGTAGATCTAACTTGCAAACTTGCTTCCAAAAATGGTTTCTTGCTCCAAGATCCTTGCTAGAATAGACCAAGGAGAATTGGGTGAAGATTTAACTTCGAATTTGTGAGATTTTTGTGTGGATTTTTGAAGGAAATTTGAGGATTTTGGAGATAGAAAAGAGATGAAGAAAAGAAGAGGTTGCAGCAGGGAGAGCTCGGCCAGTGCAGGGAAATGGGAGGTGAGTGAGTGTGTGTGTGTGTAGAAAGTTCCAAGTCAAGAAAATACCCCCATACCTCATTAATGCACCTTACTTCTTAATTCTATTTTTATTTTATTTTCTAATTAATATTTTCCTAGAAATCTCTAGAAGCATGGAGACAAAGTGATAAAAAGAGAACATATTATGAACTTGTTGTTACGGTGTCATGGTTCACAATTGTATGCTTAACCCATTCTTGTTTGTCATTAAAACTAATTAAATGTATAAGTGAAAACTTATAATAATATTTAAAATAATTAATTAAGGAAAAATATTTATGTAAACTAGCAATTTATAAGTGACTAATTAAATAACAAATGCTATCAATTACATAACTAAAATAGCTATAATTAAGTCTATATTGAAAAACAATTATAATTACGTTTTACGGACAACCCGAGTTATATTACCGATTATCGGAAAATTTACCTAGACGATTTTTAAAACGTCACAATCCCCCCCATTAAAGAAATTCAGTCTCCGAATTTAAAATTTAATTACGCGTACCTTCGAAGAGGTGGGGAAATTTCTTCCGCATCTCGCCCTCGGTCTCCCAGGTGACATTTTCGCCGTTCAGACCACGTCAAAGAACCTTTATGGACGGTATAACCTTTGACCTCAATTTCTTCACCCGCCGATCCAGAATGACCACCGGCTGCTCGGTGAAAGAAAGGTAATGCTCCAGCTGGATCGTCTGGTGCTGAATCATAAAAGAAGGGTCATGAAGGTACTTGCGGAGTATCGATACATGGAACACGAGGTGAACATCTGGGAAGTTAGGCGGAAGAGCCAACCGATAAGCAACTGAGCCGACTCGCTCGAGAATCTCGAAGGGATCCACATATCTGGGACTAGGCTTCCCTTTCCTCCCAAATCTCATCACGCCCTTCATCGGAGAGACCTTCAAGAAAACATGATCGCCTACCGTAAACTCAAGTCGGCGCCGACGTCGGTCTGCATAACATTTCTGCCTGCTCTGGACCGCTCACATCCTATCTCGAATCAACTGAATCTGTTCGGTCATCTCCTGCACAATATGCGGCCCCAAAATACTTCTCTCACTGAGCTCTGTCCAACATACGGGTGATCGACATCTCCTCCCATATAATGCCTAAAAGGGTGCCATCTGAATCGTCTCCTAGAAGCTGTTATTGTAGGAGAACTCTATCAAGAGCATATGATGATCCCAGCTACCACCGAAATCTAGAACGCAAGCTAAGAGCATGTCCTCAAGAGTCTGAATAGTCCGCTCTGACTGACCATCGGTCTGCGGATGAAAAGCTGTGTTGAAACTCAATCGGGTGCCCAAAGCCTCCTGAAGTTTCTGCCATAGTCGACTGGTGAACTGAGGGCCTCGGTCAGACACAATACAAGTCGGGACGCCATACAGTCATACAATCTCATCAATGTATATCTGGACATACTGAGCAAATCCAAAAGTGGTCTTCACTGGAAGAAAGTGAGCCGCTTTTATCAATCGGTCTACGATCACCCAAATAGAGTCATACCCTCGACTGGTCCTGGGTAGACCCACAATGAAGTCCATAGAAATCTGTTCCCACTTCCACTTCGGAATGGGCAAAGACTGCAACTCTCCAGCTGGCCTCTGGTTCTCGGTCTTGACTTGCTGACAAGTCAGACATCTCGAAACAAAGTCTGTGACATCTCTCTTCATCCCTTCCCACCAGTAAACATCTCCCAAATCATGGTACATCTTGGTGGAACCCGGATGAACACTATATACCCATCGATATGCCTCATCAAGAATCTCGCACCTAGGTCCCTCAGAATCTGGTACGCACAGTCGAGTCCCAAATTGTAGTACTCCTTGGTCGTCGATCATGAACCCTGAATCTCTGCCCTGTCGAACATGCTCTACGATCTCTGACAAACGGTCATCGCCGGACTGTGCCTCACAGATATGGTCAAGTAACTGTGGTCGTGCACGGATATGGGCCAGCTGTCCCTCGGTCGGAGTAAACTCGAACTGTACTCGGTTGTCGCATAGAATATGCCATTCTACCGTCGACTGCCTCTGAACTGTATTCAAACAAGATAAGCTACCTCCGGGCCTCCGACTCAAAGCATCTGCCACAACATTCGCCTTTCCCGGATGAGAAAGAATCTCGCAGTCATAGTCTTTCACTAGCTCCATCCAACGGCGATGTCTCAGATTTAGATCTCGCTGCTAAAACATATACTTCAAGCTCTTGTAGTCCGTGAATATTTGGCACGACTCACCGTATAGATAATGTCTCCAGATCTTGAGTGCAAAAACCATCGCGGCTATCTCTAAGTCATAAGTGGGATAGTTCTGTTCGTGCTTCTTCAACTTCCGAGAAGCATAAGCAACGACCCTATCATGCTGCATCAACACACAGCCTAGCCCCACTGGAAAAGCGTCACAATAAACCACAAAACCGCCCGATCCCGAAGGCAATGATAAAACTGGTGCAGGAGTCAAACGAGTCTTCAACTGCTGAAAGCTATGTTCGCATGCCTCGGTCCAAACAAAAGGAACTCCCTTCCGGGTCAACCCAGTCAGCGGTGCAACGATACGGGAGAAATCCTGAACAAAACGTCGATAGTAGCCGGCCAGACCTCTAGAAAGCTGCGGACCTCTGTAACTGACACCGGTCTGGGCCAACGCTGAACGGACTCGATCTTCTTCGGGTCTACACGTATACCATCTCTCGTCACCACGTGACCCAAGAAATCGACACTGTCAAGCTAGAATGCGTACTTGGAGAATTTTACGAACAGCTGGTGCTCTCTCAAAATCTGCAATGTGATCCACAAGTGCTGCTCGTGCTCCTCCCGGCTCCGGGAATATACTAAGATGTCATCAATGAATACAATGATGAACCGATCATGATACGACCTAAAAATATACTAAGATGTTCATCATGTCCATAAACGCTGCTGGGGCATTGGTGATCTCGAACGACATCACCAAGAACTCGTAATGCCCGTAACGTGTGCGAAAAGAAGTTTTCGGAATATCATCCCGTCGAACCCGCAACTGATAGTAATCTGATCGCAAGTCAATCTTCGAGAAATGTCCCGCACCCTGGAGCTGGTCGAACAAATCATCAATAAGAGGTAAGGGATATCTGTTCCGCACAGTAACCCGGTTCAGCTGACGATAGTCGATGCATAAGCGCATACTGCCATCTTTCTTCTTGACGAACAGAACAGGAGCACCCCAAGGAGACACACTCAGTCAAATAAGCCCTTTATCCAGCAAATCCTGCAACTGATCCTTCAGCTTTTTAAGCTCTGTTGGGGTCATCCGATAAGACGGTATGGAAATAGGCCCCGTGCCGGGGATCAAGTCGATGCAGAACTTAATATCATGCTCAGGCGGTAAACCAGGCAGCTCATCAGGAAAGACATCGGGAAACTCTCTCATAATCGGGACCTGGTCCAACGGGACCTCTATAGCTCTAGTATCACAAATATATGCCAAAAATCCCTGACATCCCTTCTTCAAGAGCTGACCAGCGCAAAGAGAAGAAATCAAGCAGGGAAGGGTGACGCTACGGTCTCCCAAAATAACCAGAACTGGCTCACCCGGAAAACTAAATCTGACTGCCTTCTCACGGCAGTCCATGGATGCATAACAAGTGGCTAGCCAGTCCATGTCCAGAAGAATGTCGAAGTCTAACATATCGAGGAGAATCAAATCAACCGAAGAATCCCTCTCCCCGATACGGACAGAACACGATCGAAAAACAAATCGAGCGACAAACGACTCACCTACCGGAGTAATAACAATAAGCGGCTGATCTAATGAAGATGACTCGGCTCAACATCGGTGCAAAGTGTGTAGATACATAAGAATGTGTGGAACCTGGGTTGAATAATACCCGCGCGTCAAAAGAACATACTAGCAAAGTACCTGTCACAATGGCATTGGATGCCCATGCATCCTGCGGAGTCAAAGCCAACACTCGGGCCCGCCATCCACTAATAGCTGGATTTCCTCTGCCTCTGCCTCTGCCTCCGTCGCCTCGTCCTCTCTGAATAGGACCGCCATGCCCACGGCCTCTAGGAGCATCTGCCTGGCGTGGAGCATCGCCAAGGGTAGGAAGTAGAGCTTTCTAAGGAGGGGGTGAAGGTGGGAAGGTCACAAGTGGTACTGTCGCCGTGCCCTGGAGTTTCACAGTACAGTCTCTGATACGATGATGCAGGCTCCCACATCGAAAACATCCCAATAGCGGCCGCTGTCCCTGTGGATAGGTACTATATAACCGTCCTGGTCTCGAGCCTCCGCCAGCACCACGGCTTGGCTTGGGCCTGCCACGACGTCTACCCATCTGCCTTAGGGCTGATACATCGGTACGAATCCGTTTCGATCCCTGAGCGACCGAACTCTCCGAGATACGCTCCTCCAGCAGTAAGGCTGCATCCATCGCGGCTGCATAAGTGTCAAAATGCTGGGCGCCAATAGCAAGAAATAACTGCATGTCTAATCCCCGCACGAACCTTTTTATACGTTTCTCTTCGGTGTCAACCAGGTATGGAGCATATCGGGACAACTGAGAAAACTGGATATTATACTCGGACACTGTCATCCAAGGAGTCTTGCGCAAAACCTCAAAACTATGGGCTCGAGCATCTCGAATGCTCTCCGGAAGGAAACGAGCAAGGAATACGGCTGTGAACTCATCCCAAGTCATAGGAGGTAGATCTGCAACTCGGACTCTCTCGACTGACTCGCACCACGTCTGAGTAAGAATCTCCAGACGAAAACTCACAAGCTCCACCCATCTATCATCAGAACATCTCAGCGAACGGCAAATCCTATCCATCCTGTCGAGGAATGTCTGCGGATCCTCCGCTGCATCTGTGCCGGTAAAGACTAGAGAATTCAGCCTCATAAACTCCTGTAATGATACGGGAATAGTCTCGGTAATAGTAGTAGGAACAGTTGTCTGGGCAGCAGGTACAATCGTGGTCTGTGCAGTGGGAGGAACATCCTCAAATCTCTGTGCTCGACTGGCCTCAACTAAAGATCCCATCATCTGACACAACTCCTGCATACCGGCCTCTAGCCTGGCAATACGGCCTGGGGAAGGCGGATCAATCTGTCCGTGAAGGGTAGGCGTACCGCCCTGATCCTTCCTCGTCTTAGACGAGCCTGCTCGAATCTCATCTCTAGCGGCAGCCCTCTGAGCCCCCGTGGCCTTCGGTGGCATATTGACTGGAATAAGAAACAGGATTAATAAGAACAGTGCAATCGAATCAAGAGATATAAGGAATCGAAGAAGGAAATACAAGCAGATATATCTTAAGGTCACTTAGACGGAGTACCGTATTGTAAGTATGCCGTGAAACATACCCACGCTACGTCACTCTGCTTAAGTCACCTCCTCCATCTACCAAGGGCCATCCTACACTCAGAAAGTTAACACCTATCGTTCTGATACCAACTTTGTCACGACTCGAAGGTACGGAATGTGATTGGCACTTAAATTACACAACGTTTAAAAGTTTAACGTAATCTAAGTAAGCCAAAACCCAGAAATCTAAACCGTTAAACAATTAGAATGAAGGAAAACTTGTTTTAAAGAAAGCGATTTAAACAAAATAAGTCGCCTTAAACATTTTAGAAACATCAAATTTTTCCGAAAATTTTGACAGAGTTCCCTTTGTAAATACTGGCCCCCAAACGGGTACAAAACAAGAATACATATAAGTAATGAATAACGGCATCTCCAAGCGGGAGCTAGCTCTTCGCCAATGGCGGAATCACAACCACATGAAGTATATATATATAATCACCGTGCAAAATAAGCATATAAAACACGAAAATAAGAAAGCATCACGTCGGCTCAAGTGAGCTCGACACCAGAGAAACAACATATATACAAATCTCACGGTCACACCCCTAAGTCGCATATACAATGGTAGAAGCAGTAGATACGGTAGATGGAGTATACTGGATACAATAATAATACAAAGTGAAAACAAAATATCCTCGCAACCCACCTACGAGCAATACCACAAGTCCAAACAAAAGGAACAAAATGAGGGAGTACGCCCATCAGTACTGTGCTGATGGGTCGGACCTGCAAGATACTGTGGCACAACGAGGTGAGTGGCCAACTCGTGAGTAGTAAGTAATATCTAATAAGGCTATCGTAGTATGCACGCAAATGCGTCACAACCTACATATATCAATATGATACGATGTACCAGGATGAATGCAACATGCATGCATGATCAAACACGAAACCTGAGCATGTCTGGTATGAGAAAATCTTTATTCTTATCTTAGAAAAACCATATGTGCAATGAACTGAAATATCATTCATGAAATCAACCGAAAATCCGTGTCAAGTATCGACACAATATATCTATATCCCAATATCTCAATGTCTCAACATCTCAATATCTAAATGTCTCAATATCTCAATATACTGGCCTCCGTCAGTCCGAATCGGCCCATATCATCAAATCTCACGACTACGTCGGTATCCTCCAGATATCCTCCATGTCAGACATCACCGGTAGATAGTCCGTCCCTGCCGGGCTCATCATCATCCCCACAAAAACACTCTCGTCCCGGGATACCATACCGGGTCCACCATGTACCCGAGACGGTTCATCCTACTCCTCGAATCAGGTCTCCAAAACCAACAAAAATCTGGAAAACTCATGGTGGACGACATATATATCATATCATGAAGAAACCGCAACTTGCATTTTTAAAAGGATAATAAGTTTATAAAATTCTTACGGTTTTCCTCAAAATCCAAAAATCTCATAACTACTGAAATCCTCAAGAAGAATCACATTATGTAAACATGTCGGTGAAAATGAATGTCCATGGTATCACTAATATGATATACGATATGTGACTAGAAAACGATACATGGATGATAATGCAATGAAGTATATACATATGACTAGCAATCTTATATATCCATCCTAATGAAATGAATATACAACAATTTACATATCATAATTAATGAGATGTTCAGATATTGATTTAAACAAGTTTTAGAGTGCTCGTGACATAGCAATTACCAATGGCGTGTGTTTTCGCATGAATAGTGCACGTGCGGTATGAACCAATGGTAATGGTGCATGTATCCTAGGTAATAATATCATATGTAAGAAGATGATGCAATGCAATAAGATGAATGACCAGAAGAGGACGCATATAAATACAAGTACTACTAATAATCCTGACTATCGGGTGCCTCGCGCCATCCAGACGATCCCCCATAGATGTGTACATCTACTCACCCGGACGCCTCTACTGATCTGATCCGATCACAGCCTTGCCTTTCCGCGCCGCGTCCGACGTCTTCTCAACCGATCCTAGAATTGCACAAGCACAAAACATGAGGCTAAACTCTGAAAAGACACGAGGACGAACGATACTAAAGAATGAACGTCCACAAGTTAAACTTGTGTGCACTTGGTGCACGAAACACGTACATCGCCACAAGCTCAACTAGGATTGCTATACGAGACAACCACCAATCCTAGAACCCGATCGTACCGATCGCGCATTCACAACACATAATATATGTCATAGAAAATAGTATATAGATCATCACAACGTCAAACTAAACCAACATCTATTTATACCAAAAACCTAGTAAGCATTCAAATGAGATTTCGGTGCAAAACTTCATGGATCAACGACCTAATGGCCACAATCACAAGTAAACATCCAAATTAAGCCATGCTCCACTAATCAAAATAATCTCCCACAAAACCCACAATAATCATGCAATTTGCTTGCATAGTCACTCAATTAGAATAATTTGAAGCCACTTAAGCAAGGTAACCACTTAAATTAAGTTTGCAAGGTCACTAGGTAGAAAACTACACTTAACTAACCTAGCAATGATGGTTAAAACCCTAACTCTAATTCAAACCCTTATCTTCAAAACTTCAATCTTACAATTAGAACCAAAATAATACCTAAATAAGTTAGCTTAAAGAAATTAACCAACAAATTAATTATTGGGTTAAGATTTATACCTCAAAAATTTGTAGATTTAACTTGCAAACTTGCCTCCAAAAATGGTTTCTTGCTCCAAGATCCTTGCTAGAATAGGCTAAGAAGAATTGGGTGAAGATTTAACTTTGAATTTGTAAGATTTTTGTGTGGATTTTTGAAGGAAATTTAAGGATTTTGGAGATAGAAAAGAGATGAAGAAAAGAAGAGGTTGCAGCAGGGAGGGCTCGGCCAGTGCAGGGAAATGGGAGGTGAGTGAGTGTGGGTGGGTGTGTAGAAAGTTCCAAGTCAAGAAAATACCCCCATACCTCATTAATGCACCTTACTTCTATTTTTATTTTATTTTATAATTAATATTTTCCTAGAAATCTCTAGAAGCATGGAGACAAAGTTATAAAAAGAGAATATATTATGAACTTGTTGTTAAGGTGTCATGGTTCACAATTGTAGGCTTAACCCATTCTCATTTGCCATTAACACTAATTAAATGTATAAGTGAAAACTTATAATAATATTTAAAATAATTTATTAAGGAAAAATATTTATGTAAACTAGCAATTTATAAGTGACCAATTAAATACCAAATGCTAGCAATTACATAGCTAAAATAAGTATAATTAGGTTTATGTTGAAAAACAATTATAATTACGTTTTACGGAAAACCCGAGTTATATTACCGATTATCTGGAAATTTACGTAGACGATTTTTAAAACATCACAAGAACAGTTCAACCCATACGATCGCTGCCTCGTTTTAGTCTCCAGTCATGAATGGTCGTATTCGTTTACCTTGATCTATATTCTAAGACTCTTGATAAAGTAAAACAGATATTGTGGTTCTATTTTGTATATCGATAGTTTAATGTACGCATAGTGTGTACTTGACCTAGTATATCCTGTACCTTTTGGACTTCATATTTAGGGTCTACTTTTGTTGAAGTGAAATATTATCATACGGTATTTATGTAGGATGGCCATTATACTTTGTGCTATAAAGGATCAGACTTGTGGTTGCTTAGATATACATATGCCGACTGGACTGGCGATTTGTATAAGAAAGCATCCATATTTGCATATGCTTTCTTTCTTAATGACAAGATCATTAATTGGATTAGCAAGTAGCATAAGTAGATAGTCCGTTTCACCATAGAAGATGAATATGTGGCTATCTTAGAAACGACCAAAAAGGGTTGTTTGGCTGTAAATAATCCTTCAGAATTTGCATGTAGTTCCACATGTGAGAGACATGCTTACTCTCTATTGCGACAAGAGATCGACAATAGCATTCTCGACATGTCTTGAATGTCCCAGGATGTCGAAGCACATCTTGATCTGTAACCATTTCATAAATTAAGTAGCAAGAAAAGAGGTCGTGCAATGTTTTATTCTTATGAGTCAGATAATCAGGGATCTATGACGAAGGATATGGTCAAAAAGCGGCTCTTGCACCATATTAGAGCCTTCGGGCTACGTCCTGGGTAACGATTAAGTGAGACCCCTTTTCACTTGTACTATTATTTTGATATTATTATGGATAGCGGTTTTATGGACAGGTTTTGAATAATAGTATATCACTTTCTTTCATAAACAATTGGGATACACATATCTATATTTATTTGACTTTAGCATGGAGTATATACATTGAGTGTACATGGTATATTTAGTGCACAGGATGTACGTTTATCATAGTTATGTCAGCATGTAGGAATCTCACTCACACGAGATATCCCCTTCGATGTTGTTGGCAGAACGCAAAGATGAGACTAAATGCCATGTGTCATTTGCTAGGAGCATTGACCACACTATCGTGTTACTAGGTGCGGCGACAGTGGGAGTGCTTTAAAAGTCGTCCTGACCGGGTCAGAATGAGGTTGTGGCATTTTTTTATGCCGAGCGACCGAAGTGGTGATCCTACAACCACTTTACCTGTTTAGTATTAGCCGGACTAGGGATCTGACTTGGCGCACGAGATGCTGGCTTGTCGGGAAATCCCAGGCATATCATGGGACGGTATGGCCGAACAAATAAATCACGGGATGATTGGGCTTGGATCTGTACGATATAAATTTAATGACATATGCTCTCAAAGAGAGAACTTATACCATAACATGTTGCCATATGATGTGTGCTGAGACTGTACATAAGAAGGTTGAAAGGGATATAATCCATCTTGCCCACAGTGTGAGCCCTTATAGATGACCGCCGTAATGGTAGGCTGTCATATGTACCCTTAGTGACACTGGACTGTCTGGATAGACTTATTATGAGCGCCTGCTAGTTTGGCTGTTGTTTTCTACCGCGATGAGACAATACCGCACATGCAGAGAAGTGTCTAAAAAGCGGGTGAATAACAAACCTAACTATTTAGAGCCAGAGGAAGATCGATTGGCGTGTCTCCTAATTGTTTTACATGACCAACTCTTATTAACGCCGAGGGCGAGATTTAAAAGTGCGATGAATCAAAAGAAGACAGGTGTTCAAGTACGCTTCAAATGGACCGAATGTGCTTAAGCAGACATGACTGATTGGATCTGGGGTACGATATTTCACGAGCGAAACATTCTATTTATGTTCTTTTTATATCCTTGTGTCGGTCCTAATAGATATAGCTGCAAGGCTATCCGGTTATAGGTTATCGACATCCACGTCGCACTAACATGTATGGAAAGGAATAAACGAAAAGAGGAAGATTCTCAAAGAGACATTGACTCATGGAGTCATCGGCTTAGGGAACTTTGGACGGCGCCCACTGAGTTGTGCGAGTGAGAGTATGTTGGCATTTGAGCCGCTTGGCCCATATCCGTCCAAGCGATTGGTGGTTTCCTATATAAGCATATTGCAAGTCTAGGGTTTGGCCCATATCCATCTAAGTGATTGGTAGTTCTCTATATAAGTATATTGCAAGTCTAAAGTTTGTAAAAAAGGATTAATGCTCTATACAAAGGTTAGGGTTTGTGCCTCCATCAAGAATTAGCCATCATCTTCTTCCTCTTCTCTTCTTCCTCTTTGATAGTTAGTAGCGGGGTGACTACGTGGAGGTTTCTCGCTGTTCAACGGTGTGGTTGTTCTCCGACCGTTTGTAGAAGGAGATCGCGATGCATACGCGGCGTGGAAAAGGTTATTCTTCCGATCGACATGAGATACAATCGATCCACCTTTCTTATATAAAATCATCAAATGCTACACATAGATTTGCTTCCGCTGTATTATATGTTTGATCTCATCTAAATTTCTATCTTGATGATCGATCTTGTCTATTCTATATGCATGTGCGACAATTTCGAATTAGCAAACTGTAAACGAACATATGCTGCACTATGTCCTTGAACGAATGCAGGCCTTGAAAGGAGAAGATCTAAATTTAAGTCTTTTATGAGGAAATTTGAATATGCAGCAAACATGTACAATGAGTATACATATAGGCTTTACGGTGTTGCAAAGTGGCCGCATCTCATTAGGTCTTGTTTCTTATTTGATTGGATGCGACATACAGTCAACCAATTAGGCCTCGCTTGGAAATATAATTTCTGAAACCACAGTTTTGTTTGAGTTAAAATGAAATCAAGTTCTCAAATTTGGTGTTTTACTAACTTTAGGTAGTTGTTTGGCAACATAGGAAAATGAAAAGGAGAGGGGTAGGTTCACAAAATAATGAATATCCAATAAGACAGTAGGTGTTCAGTTCTTTAGGGTTTGGTCTGTTTCTGTAAACGAGGCCTTGTTTAATAGGTGTAGATGACATTATGAAAATAATAAACACTTAGCGATTACCGAAGGTTGCACTGTTCATATTATACAAGTAATGGAAGTAGCATACACGTAGGAAACTGCAAGAGAAGCTAAACAGAGAACATCATACCAGTATTGAAGGTAAACTGCGTTACTACATTCACTGGGGAAAAGGAAAAAACAGTTCGGTAGCTCACAAGGCTCATAAGCTTGAGATCACGGGTTCGAATCCTAATGTAGGCTCATTGTTGTAAACAGACTCGCAATGTCAAGAAAGCATTGTAGCACCAACAATATTAGGTACCTCACATTCTGGAGATACAAGTCCTAACATCTAATTAGTACATGTGGATTTAATAAAAGGTGTGCATGCGACAATAAACATAAATATACAGTATGGTTTATAGCAACCTGTTAAAAAACGCATATATGGTTTGCATACCTTAAATAATAGGCTTCCTGAAAAACTATGGATAATACCACTCAAATATAGTTAGTTCGGGTAATAAATTTTACTGAATTAATCAATGTGGTTCAACTAATGTTAGATATATGAACTCAGAAGGCCGTTTTAATTATAAGGCAGCGAGACCCATGCAGGACTGACCATCTCCCTTGAATAAATGGGGTTTTGCTTCTGTCATCTTCATGATGGTTGAAAGCCTTGAACTTGTAGTCATCTTGTCAAAATTCTCATGCCCTACCAACTCTTGTCAACCTCGTAATCTCAGAAAACGTGTCATACTTCATAGCTAGGTGCCCGGTACATTTAGATGAATTGAAAATTTTGGAGGCTCGCTATGATTCATATGGCTGAAAAAAGGCCAGATAACCTGTTAATTATTCCTCAATAAGGGTATGCTACCCCACTTATGTTCGTGGTTTATTCCACAACAAAGTTGCCAACACGCGCATACAATGAGGCCAAGTTGGATTTGTTAATAATCACCAAACAATGGGGTAATTTCCTCTTGTTAAATTCATGGTAATAAAACTAAGTATTTGATATGCAACCAGCAAGGGACCAGGTGTCTAATAATCACCCCGTTTTTTAATTGAGCATAGAGCACAATTTGATGAACAGGAATTGGAATTCAAACTGATTCAAGCAACTAAGTAACATAAAATGTATACTATAATCATAGTGTTGAGATAATGTCGCTAAGCGTGGTTAACATGTAAATGAATCCTCTGTCCAGTGGTACATCCTACATTAGTATGAACCAAAAAAATATTAAAGAGACATAAACAAATGCATATTCATGAGTCCATGCTGCTACTGGTAGTGGAGGCGGTGGAATAATGAAAGGGGAATAGTAAATGCGATAGTCGAGAGGGGGGAGGTGATTAATTTCGGAGATTACGACTCAAATGCACAAAGTAGGTGAATGATGAATGATTGAATGGTGGGGTTTGTTGTTTACCAATGTGCATTCATATATAAAACTCCAACACTCCTCAAATATTAAAAATAACAATCAAAATTCTGAATTTCTGAAACCACAGCGGCGTTCGGATAAAAATAGAACCCCAATTCAATATACTTGGGTTTTCTAACCAGAGGTAGTTGTTTGCCAACACACCCCAGTTCCAATTCCAGAGTTTGGCCTGTTTCTGTGAGCTAGGCCTTGTTTATAGGTTTAGATCATATAAAAATAAATAATATGCAACATTTGGCATACGCCGAAAGTTGCACCGTTTGTACAAGTAACAAAATTCTTATATTTTGGCCTTAAGCCGCACTGTTTATACAAGTAACAAAATTCTTATAAATTTATCCTAAGAAAACAAAATTCTTATATGCGAAGGAAATGCAAGAGATGCTAAACAGTAAAAACATCATATCAGTAGTGAAATAATACTACAGGTAGCTACATTCTCCATGGAAAAATACTTGCTGCTTGCCTAATACGTCGATAGTCGCCCTCTTTATACAAGTAATATATTCTAAAAAACAAAATTCTTATATATGCAGGAAAATGCAGGAGGTGCTAAACATTGAAAACATCGCATCGGTAGTGAAATAATATTAGTATACCACATTACAAGTATCTACATTCTCTAAAGAAAAATATTTGCTGCCTGCCTAATGGAATGTACGTTCATTGCTTGTTACAAACTGGGGACATTTCTAGGCTTGCAACCTGTCGAGAAAGCAGCGTAACATCTATGCTATTAGGTACCTCACATTGTGGAGGAAAATAATGCTTAACCTGTAACCTCTATTAGGTACAGATAAAATTAACAATGGTGTGCATGATACAAGAAGGAAAAAACATTAAGAATACAGCATGGCTTGAAGCATCCTGAAGGGAAACATAAAGTGGATATTGAATGCCTGAATCAAATAGGTTTCCAACAAAATTACGAAGAATACCACACCAATACGGTTTCTTCAAATAAAGATTCTTCCTGAACAGGGGCGGAGCCAGGAAATTTTTCTTGGGGGGGCTAAGTACACCTATGACTACTGTAAGTTTGCATTGCAAAAATTGATTACAATCTTTCAAAATGTCGATAACATATCTATATATTCATTCTTCTTTATATTTGAATAAAAGAACTAGTCAATAAATTAAAGTTGAGCTCCAAGAAAAAAATCTCTTCTATAATTTATGGCTTTAAGAATATATTGTATATTAATAAACCAATTTTGCTAGAATATTATAAACGATTAGGGGAGAAAGAAAAAATGCATATATAAAATTCAAAAGAAATATAATGTATTACTTGATTAGTGCTAAATATACAAAACATGCAGTATGCATAACTTTCTTACTTTGAAAGAGGCAAAATGGTAGATAGTCCATAAATTTCAGAAAGTACAAATGAAATATGGTACAAATAGTTTTTGGTAGATAGTCAATAATTTTCCAAAATAAACGATACATTATCATATATGATAGCTGGTAGGATATGTTTTTTTCGGAAAAATAAATTTAAAACAGGCAAACCAATGGTGCCAACATGTGACTAAAAGGTATGGGGAAACACATGATACCAACTGAGCTAAAAAGGCATTTGACATTTGCTGATGAACCAACGTTATTTATTTTATGTGACTATATAGTATATTATATAGAAAAGCCCGAAGGACGGGGCCTGCCTGCTCTCCTGGCTCCGCCCCGTAGCTGAATTACTCAATGTGGTTCAATTAATTTTAGATATATAAACTTTTAGTTATAAGGCAGCAAGACCCGATGCAGCACCAACCATCTCTCTTAAATAGATAGGGTTTGTCTTATCTCCCCTTTGTCCTGGTTGTGCGCCATGAACTTGTCATGTTCTTGTCATCATATGCCCTATTGGGAATCATACTAGCAAGGAACAAAATCTCATGCTCTACCAGCTCTTGTCAAACCAAAGGAGCGTATCCCTGCCATAAAACTTTCCTCGGCCATATGAGAGTTTGCCGGTTCAATTCCTAAGTGGTAGTTAATTGAAATGGAGAATAGCTCTTGCCAATCGCTTTATCTCAGAAGACATGTAGTGCATAGCAAATTTAGGTGAATTGAACATTGTAAAGACTCGTTATCATTGTGATGGCTGCATGAAGACCAATGATTTGCAAGTTTATTCTCAATAGCAGGTCCTTGCCTCTTACTTACTCCAAACAACACAGGCAACACACACGAATGCACAAAAAAGAGACGAAGTAGACTTTGTAATAATTAACTAACTATGGTGTAATGCTCTCTTCCTGGAGCACCAAGAGTGGAACAATTGGTTAGGGCATGAAAATTTTGAGAGGGAGGTCAAAAGTTCGAGGCATGTAACCAACATAAGAATAGGAGACCAACCACATTTATAGGAAAGGGGGTGGATCCCATATTGGTCAAACAAGCTCCAAAAAAATGTTCTCTCCCTAAAACTGTGGTTGATGGACATGAATTATGTGTGGGATAAAGTAGCAAATAAGGAACTAGGTATCTTATACTTGCCTTAATCTTTGATTGAGCATGCCAACCTAGTAACCAGAAAAGAGAATGCATTATGATCCAAGGCTCCAAGCAACTCAAGGCACAAAATGCATTCTGTAATGACAGTGTCGAGATTGTAGTTAACCTTGTTAATTTGTAAACTAACACCGTCCAAAGTATGCTGTAATTACTACATATAAATCATGAGGACTGTATGAACAAAGGCATTTCCCCTGGTCCATGCTGGTGCTGGTGGTGAGATATGATTGGTGTAAACATGAAACGAATCAGAGGATAATAAATTTGATGGTTGAGATAGGTAAGATGATTAATTTCGGTGATTACGGCTACATGAACATACTAGGTGAAGGATGAGTAATTTTAGGTTGGAGATCTTTGTCTGTGTAATCTATCTTACTGAGCTAATAAATTCCAATATAAATCCTATCACAACACCTCTCTGCCTAAAATATATTATGATGCACCAGTAGTCCACCAAGTTAATGGACTTCTTAAAGAATCATTGACTTGACAAACAACCAAGTTAATGGACCTCTTAATGTGCAATTTAAGATCATGCCTAATGTAACGTTTCTGAAATCGTTATGCGTATTTTTCCGTTTTAGGATAAAATAGTCGGTATTTTCCGTTTTAATCCGATAGTGATCAAACTTCTGTATAGACTTGTTTGCAACTAGTTTTACTAGAATGAAGAAAGTTTGCGGGTTTTGTGGGTCACTTGAAAGTTTTGGTTCACTTTGATATTTTCCCTAATTAAAGTATTATTTTAAGTTGTTAATTATGCACTTAATTAGTGGTAATTACAATTTTGGCTTAGCTTAATTACTTCTAATGTGAATCTATGCTAATCTAATCACTAGATTTAGTTTAATCCAACCATAGAAAAATATCTAGATATTTGTGATTTAAATTGAAATTTTAAAAGAAAAGAAAAGGTGACAAAAGAGACTTTAATGTATTAATGAGCTTTTATCTTTGTTTTACACTAGATATTTCCACACTTTCACAAAAAACCCCTCACCTTTGCATCTTGGTTGAACCCATTTGCTTGCTGCCCTTCTTCTTTCCTCACTCCATTTCACTTCAAAAAGCTTCACAAAAATGATCAAAAATCATCAAATATTCACACAAACTCATAAATTAATCCATACCCACAATTCTTCATCTCCAAATTAGCTTAGATCTTCACTAAAAATTTCATTTTGGATGATAAAGTTTGGATTTTGTTGCTAAAAATGTGACCTATGTTTGTGAGGTATAAACTCTAATCCTAATCTTTAAATTGTTGCTTAAATTCTTAAAACTTGCTTATTTAGATGTTTAATATAGCTTCAAGTTCATGTTTAGTTCATTCATGAAAAGGATTATGAATTTCAAGTTAAGATTTTGATGTGTTTAAGTGGTTAATCATGAGGTATAGACTTGGGAAAACTTAATCAAATTGTGAGAATGATACTTGTTAAATTCCTATTTGTCTAATTGAGATAATTAGCAAACTAGGTTTTACTAAAATATGTTTTGGGTGAGATTAAAATTATGAAAATGGTTTGGATCACTATGTTAAGCTACTTTGTGTTGTTGGAAATTGCAAGAATTGTTAAACATCTAACTTTGTGTTAAGGTGAGCTAAAATGATATAAACCGCTGTTTACCCCAATCAGAGCAAAGCTCTGTTCAAATTCCAAGACGGGAAACGAAGTAACGCTTCTGTTTCCCCCAATCAGAGCAAAGCTCTGCTTTTGAAATTAAAGTTAAAATAATTGAAGCAACGCTTCAGCTGGCTTGCGCTCTGCGCTGCGCGACGCGTGTCAGCGCAGTTGCGCTGCGCTCTGCGCTGCGCGACGCGTGTCAGCGCAGTTGCGCTGCGCTCTGCGCTGCGCGACACGTGTCAAGCGCAGGTGCGCTTGCGCCAACTGTGCCAGCACTAAAATAGAATTAAAATTCCAGAAAGATCTTTCTGATCTTGTTATAACAAGAAAATTATCTTCTGTAAAACAGAAGCCCTTGGATCAAAGATCCAACGGTGGGGAAAAATCCCTAAATCACTCAGAGAAAGATCTCTTTAACCGATTTAACAAATCAATTGGCCCTATATAAAGGCCCCTAGACTTCAAGTCTAAAACACATTAACACAGGGAGAACTCCTCTAAAGAAAATTTTGAGAAAAAGCTCAGAGAAAAAAAAAAAGGTAAAAACCTTTGAATAAAAAGAAGAATTTTCTTCTAAAAAGATCAATGATCTAAGAACAAGATCAAGATCTTGAAAAAAAAAAATATATATAATAATAATAAAAAGAAGTAATTTACTTCTTCATTAGATCTTTCTGATCTAAATAAAGGCATTGCCTTTTGATGAACCATTGGTTCTGGAATCTTAAAAGATTCTCTTCTTTGATCTAAAATTGGATCAAGATATTAAACAGTGCCTTGCACTTTTGAGTTTGCATTGTTGCGCTCCTTGGATTGGCGCAAGCCACCAGAGAGCGCCACGTGTCAGCCCCAGAACAAACTGCGCCTTGCGCTTTAAAAAACATAGCACTGCTCTCTTAAAATTGGCGCAAATCACCAGAGCGCGCCACGTGTCAGCAGCGCAACAGCGCAGCGCACTGCCCTTGTGCTCACCAGAGCGTGACACGTGGCACCTCCACATGCGCTTGCACTTTGCGCTGGCGCAAAGCGCCTGACAAGCCACGTGGCGCTCTGTCAGACTAATTAATGCAGTGCATTATTAAAAAGAAGGGCAGAGTCCAATTAAAAAGGCCTAACAAGCCTAATAAAAAAAATGCAATGCATTATTAAAAAGGGGCAGAGCCCAAATAAAGGTCTGTCAGACCAAAACAGATGATGTGCATCATTTTAAAAAGGGCAGAGCCCAAATAAAGGTCTAATAGACCAAACAAAAAATGCCATGCAGGGGCAGAGCCCTAGTAAAGGCCTAACAGGCCAAATGCAAATAAAACGTTGAACATTTTTAACTGGACTTAGCCCAATACTGGCCGTAAATCCTCAAATTAAAATTGACTGAGCACGACTGCTCTCTTAAATCAATTACACCCGGTTCAAGGGTATATCTCTGAACTCCTCTGACGTCTGTCGTTGTAATCCTTCAACGTCGTCAGAGAGGTGATGGGTCCCGACGGTCATACATTCAATGGACCACTATGTTCCTAAACTGGAACAACAGAGCCCCTAAATGCTCTTTTGTCGGATCCAAACGATCCCGTTAAGTTGATCTTAGTCTCAAATTGGACTAACGTATCCTTAACAAACGTTTAAGTTGTCTTAGCCTCAAATATGGCTAACGTATCTTTAAACCAAACCCCCAAAACCAAATCTAAGAAAATACGGATTTGGACTAATCCACGTCCTACGGGCGACGACATAAATTAGTCTCCGTATACAATCCACGGGCAACCACAAACAAAACAAATACCCACGACACGAAGTGAAATTCTGGAGAAGGAGAAAGTTGTTACCGTGATGCGGTAGCGTAATTAACTGCAGGGACTTGCGCCTGCAGGGAAGAGCGTCCCCACAATCAAAAACCCCTCAAGCGAGGGGGAATCTGACGAAGTCTGCTACATCGGCCGCATCCGTCTAAACCTCCGATACACGGTGCCATAAATCAACTTGGCATCTTCGGAGAGGTGAACGGATAGCACCTATTAGCATCTGCCCCGAACCTCAGGCAAGACAGCCCATGTCTTGGCCGCCGTTCGGAGGGGAACAGATTCTGGCACGCCCGGTGGGACCTTTTCCTCTTTCCACTCCACACTTCGTGTGTCGTGTTCGCCAACGAATCGCGGTTTGCTTTGGTTGCCTGTGGATTCGAGGTACTAAGATTTGGTGTCTTTCTCCGTGCAGAAAACAGAAGATCAATGGCTTCAAACTGCACTACCTGCAACTGTAATTCTCGCTCCGTCCTTGCTAGAGGAGTGACTTATGGGCCCCAAGCTGTTAGTTATATGTATGTCCTAGAGGCCATTACTGTACATACGATGTATATTGTAGTGGATGCTGGGACATATATAGGGAGGACTTTCTTGCTCGATATGATAGTATGCTATCTGGTTGTACTTTATCTTAACATGTACTCTTTTTGTCTCTTTGTTACATGTTGATAAAGCCCTTAGGATATGTACTCGACTACTGGGACTATGATGAGATCATACTAGTGGGGCCACGGTAGTCGACGAGTACATCCTATAACTGTTCCTAGTCGAGGGTGTATCGAGACAGGGCATCGATACACCAGAGTAGACTAGCGTATACGCATCTTGACCCATATGATGGGCGATGGATGATCCCATATCCATCGGTGTTTGACATCAAGGATGGTGTACGGGTGCTCAGTGGAGACTGGGTACACTGGACGGACTCGCCGAGAACTCCCAGATGGTATTATACTTCACGTCAGATGGCAGTTCTCCGGTGACACTGGTACAGAGTAGTCTGTTGACCCAAGATCGTCATAGAGTCTTGTGTGATTCCCACTGTGCTTTGATTTCCATCATACCACGTCCAAGAGGGCGTGCAAAAAGGTGGCTTTTGGGTACAGTCCCGAATCACATGGAGGCAATGAGCGATAGGAGGGGATTTGTCTCTCCCGGTATAGAGAGTTGATGTTGTGCAGTGTTCGATTGGCTATAACTGGAAATCCCTGACCAGGGTTGCTGAGATTTACTGGTAAGTGTTACCAGTAGTTTCTCGAACTGTTATAGACCTCATATCGACACGACTCATCAAGCTACTGAGGTCTGACGTTTACCACCCCTAGGCGAGATATGCGACATATCAGACGACGAGACTGGACTGTATGGGAGTGTTACTGATTGGATTCGCGGGAGTGTGAGCAGGCTTGCTCGTTGATCTTCTGATCGCTCAATACCCGGGTGGCCGTTACGTTTAGCAGACCGCTTGCGGCTTGTGGGTGTTTGATATGAGCATCACCTACTGCCGGCGTATTGACGAGTCTTTAGAGTCCTACACAGAGGTTTCCTGGCTTAAGCGAAACGAAATAGGAGCGCATATGAGATATGTGCGGGACCGAGAATAATACCAGTATGTGATACTGTATTCTATTCTCGCGATTTGTATCATCGGTCGGTTATATGAGATATAGCCGGGTTACCGAATCAAGTGGTTATTCGATACATTGATACACTTGATATTAGTCGGTTATATGAGATATGACCGGATCATTAAATCAAGTATTGATTTAATGATTTAATGTATAATTATATATTTGATATATTATTTTACATTAACTAGTATTGGTTCACTTAAGATTGATTTTCTCACTTGATGTGCACAAGTTGTATATATGATATATGTTTGTGCACTAGTTTGTATCATGATTGATGATACATGCAAACTTGGATGTATGTATGACTTACACTATATTTAGGTTAATGGTAAAGGTTATTTATTTATTTAGTAATTCAAAAACGGTGGTTATTTTTGAAATAGCTTGAAGCTTCATGAAGCTTTCAAGCATCTTTGACAAAGTCCACCATTTTTGTTTTGCATGAGATTTTTTCTAACCTAACCATTAACCTAAACTCTAGTTTAGTCTCTACAAGGTTAGCTCATCCATGGTTGCAATATGATAGACTTCACTTGATTATTCATTTTAGTTAATTAATAATTCATTATATTCTTTTCTTTCTTCTTCTTCTTCTTCTTCAAGAAGAAAGCTTTCTAGAAAATTTTCAAGTGAAGATTAAGAGTGAGAAATCCAAATCTAAAATGAACCCATTTCCTATTTCATCATCCTCTACTACTTGCCATTTTGTTTAGGGTGTTCTCTTCACAAAGTTCTTGACCTAGTGAAGATGGAGCTTGGGTTTGAGTCTCCTCGACGTAGATCATCTTCGGCCTCGAAGTCAACGACCTAGCCCGCTCATTTCTCCGAAGAAACCATCGCTAGAGTCCGGAATCCCGATGATCGCAGCGAAGGGACGTCAACACGGAGCTTTAGAAGTGAAGGACCGGATCTACAAAGGTTGTAATCCCTTTTCACTTGTAGTTAAATTGTTTAACTTGCTTGTCTTCGCCTTATCTCTAGTAAACGATCTAGATTAGGGTTGTTCGGCACATCTTATTTTTGAATCGGGCATGGTTGATGCCTTGTAGAACCTCATGAGTGTGCCTAGGAACCCTACAGTGGTATCAGAGCCAAGCTAGAGCTTTAGGCGAAGTCTAGACGAAGTTTAATGTCCGATCGAACCCGAAAACCCCGATGTAAACCCTTCTCTGTACATTTTTTGAAAATGTGATTTTTTATGAATTAAAAATGCTCAGAAAAACAAGCAGAAAAAACTAAGAATTACTGTGAAGTACGGTCCACTAAGTCCCTGAAATGACCGCGGAACCGCGGCCAAACCAAGGGTTTGGCGGCGGTTCCGCAGCCAAAATTTGGACTTAGTCCCTCATATTTCATATATTTATTCTTAGGTCCTTTCTTGTCAATTATTTCTGGGAATTTTTTTATTCCACTCAAGTGTTGAGTTATCTAGGGTTGTATTGGGGACTCGTTTATTCGATCGGATAATTTAACTTTGTTTAGTTTGTTCCGGATATTTTTAGAAACTGTTAAAAAGTTCGAACGGATATCAATAACTCACTTTTTCCCGACCAGGAAAATTTCCAAGTGTTGGATTTTTCCGTTGTTTGAGAACGTCTGAATCGTGCAAGTTACGCAATGGACCCTCTAGAAGACAACAAACCTTAACTCGATTATGTGACCGTCTTGAACTTCCTTTTGAACCTTAGGGTTTGGGACAGTACGGCGTGCCACATGTGAGGCGTTGGCTTGACCCTTCTACGGCCGGACCATTGGTACTGTGGCATGTGATGGCTGTTTTTAAACTCCCCTCAAGTGTTGAGAACTATTTGGAAAACCTGGGTGTTTGATTATTCGATCGAAAAGTTTAACATTGTCTATTTATCTGGATTGTGATACAATATTTGGAATCCACATGTAGTTATGAGATAACTAATTTGAATGTTATAAACATAGCAGTTTAGTCTCAGATGATCGGTTGCCACGGAATTTTGATGTGATCAAAAGTCCGTCGCAATCACGTAGCGTACGCGGATACTCGCCGGGTAAACTTAATAGACAGCGACGCCCCATAGCCCCGACCAAATGACTGTAGGAAAACCCCGTCGCCAAAAGCATCCGTTCGGGTACTCGCGGCAGCAGTGTTCCGCCTTAGTGCACTTCGTCGACGGCATCCGGGGGTGCGGCCGTCTACTAAAGTTTGCGACGAGCATTCGATCTGTTTATCGGGAATCTTGTTGAATTGCCCGACTAGATATTGAAAAGTGTTTTCGATATAGAGACTAAAATGCGGGGTTTATAATTGTTAGGTATGTGATGTCTAAGGAGGTTGCGGATTCCAACTGTTGTAGTTTTACACTTATTTTCTGCGACCGTAAGTGTAATATACGATATCGCCGGTTTCGTTGCTATATGTCAACGACAATTGGGATGGGTATATTTACTTACGTTGATGACATGTGATATTATGTGTTGCTGGATATGTTATATTGGATCGTCGCGTTCTGAATAGCCGGGGGTTTTATGTGAGATGAGTGTTTTTCATTTTCATTCATGTAAAAACTTGTATGTAATATTCTTTTATTGGGGCACTTCCGGGATGAGATTGATGTCACCATTTGTATATTATTTACATTTCCGCACTAGGATAGACCCAAGGAGGGGAGCACAAGTAACCGGATTTTAGGGTCCAGTGGGAGACCATCTCGAGGAGTCGAGTCCGGGTCTCCTAACTCTAGAATTGGTAGGGTTGCTTGCCGCTCTCGTAGGGGTCTAGGGGTGTGGGATTGGCTATTCATCACGACCGTGGAATCCGTGTTCTATACAGGCTCAAAATAAAACACGGACGTCCTAGTATATCCAATATTTCATATGATATTTTCTGCTGCGTTATGTTCAGATAGATATTGTATATAGTATATATGATATATTATATAGACGTTGCTTATGTTTTACACCCGCGCTAGCCCTGCCTCGCTCTGCCGTTAGTTACCTAACCTAACGGTGCAGACGGGACATCGAGACGAATGCGGATGGCATAAGCGTACGTTATATTTATCTGTGATGTTTAGGTGACATAAATGATGGGACTTCATTAATATGATTAATGAAATAAAAGAAACCTAAAGATGTTGTAGAAACTTGTTTAAAAACTGGTAGCTCTAGTTCTTGCTTTGCATAGCGGTGTTCCTTGTAGAACATCCAGCACCTTATTCGATAAGGAAAGAGCCGAGATCCCTTCACCGGGAGTGACCCCTTTAGCAATAACTGGCAGATACTGCATTCTCGGTTTGTCTTTTGATTGCTTCTATAGTTCTTGCTTTGCATAGTGGTATATATGATATACCCTGCACCTTATTCGATGAGGAAAGGGCCGACGATCCCTTCACTGGGAGTGACCCCTTTAGCAAAACTAGAAAAGCCTCAAAAACATTCCATTTAAAAATCACTCGATTCTACAAAGATATCAAGTTCATTACGCAAAGGGTTTTCTTAAAAACCTGTCGTAGCCCTCCGTCATTTCAGATAAGTCCTACTTAGTATTCATGCTACGTTTGTTGACCTCCGTCAAGGCGTAGTGTGCGGTAGCTGATTAGTATTTATCTGCTTATGCATATGATACAGATTGGATTAGGATAGTCGTGCGGCCTTGTTGACCTCCGTCAAGGGTCGTGCGGGTGGGTTTAATTCAATCAGGAAATGACGGGTAGAACTTGACTAGCAGCCTATGGTTTGTTGACCTCCGTCAAGATCATAGGACGCTAGGGGTACAATATTATTGGGAATTTCAAGTGTTGAAATTTGCAATGAGATTGCATACCTTCTATGAGATAGTTGGATCCCGATACCCGCTGCGAGTAAGAGTTACTCCTGGGAGAGTTTTACACATTACAATTAGCCGATCAAGTAGGTATCTAGAAAGGTGTTAACGGGGTTACGCCTTTGGGAAAACGAGATTTACTTTAATTAGGTCCGTGCGAAAGCACGGGGAACCTCCCTCAAAGTACCGACACTCGTCTGGCTGAAATATTGGCGAAATTGTAGGGTGTAATTAATCCCGGCTAATCTTTCCTTTTAGGGTTTGAAGGAAGATTTGATAAAAACAATGGGAGCCATCCTGATTAGATAAAATAATAACCAATCTAATCTTGCAAGAGCATACGCTGAGTGTTTTCTTCTCTCTCTCCAGGTAGCGACCATATCACGCCTTAATCAAGATAGTAATACGGATATATTGACCGAACCCGCTTGTTATACTGAGCTGGGGTGTAACAACCCTAATTTTCTTATACACTTTTTCTATACAAAATTTTTAAAATTTTCAAAATCCACAAAGGGGTATTTTAGCCTAAGCACAAGATATAGGTAATTATTTTGTTTTTAATTACAAGCTACAAGAATGTAATAACTCCATTTTTAGTGTACAAGAAATTACTTTAAATTCAATGTATATTTGGAGTATTTACTCTTGCTGCTATCATTTTAAGTAATTAAATAACACCATAATTACAACAAGGAGCTTGTAGCTCATTGGTAATACCTTGCACTGCTGAACCAAGCCACCAGAGTTCAAATCCCACGCCCCATATTATTTTTATATTTATTTTGTTTAAAATTTTTGGAAAGTCAATAGTCAAACTGCCATAACTCACAAAACTTGAACTGAAGACAAAAAGTTAAATATACCATAAATCCCCCCAAGTGAAGCCCTACCCAACGGTACCCCGACTCGGTCGAGTCGGCCGGACGGCCGAGTCGTCAACACGGAACTTTTCCGTGTTGACCTGGTCTTTCCCCCTGCATACTTTAAAATTTTTGATCGGTTACCAGATTCTCAATAAATCACTTTTATTCCAAAATTTAATGATTTTTTAATGTTTTTATATATTTATATATTTTTTTTAATTAAAACCCTAACCCTAGCCTAACCCTATATAAACCCCCATACCCTCTACCCTCTCACCCTACATTCCTAAGTCCACTCTCTAAAAATTTCAAGAGAACTCGGTACATTAGAAAACGAGCGAAAGACGAAGCGCTGCCGAAATCGACGGCAAATCCCGGCGATCGTACTAGGACTCTTCACGACATTTTCGACGTACCGACCAACCCACTACATTCCTAGCACTCCCTAGCGTTGTCCAAACCCGTAAGTCCCTCTTTTCTACCTTTCTATTCTTTCATAAAATACGACTTTTTAAAACCCGACGGAAATCGGAACAAATCGATTTCTGATTCGGTTTTTCTATCAAAACTCACTTGTCACTAATTCCATAATACTTAAACATATTCATGTTGACTACTAATCACTTAAAAATCAATTTGGATAAAGTTTCTCACATGAAATGATAACTTTTGCAAAATACCGTATTTTCGCACTTAAATACTACCATGTTTAGTTTATCTCATTTAACCCTTTAACATTGCTATACCTTAAAATAGATCACGAGATAATGACCTACCTCCACACAAACGCAAATACAACCCTAATTGATATCATCAAAACTTAGAATACGATAATACAAGATTTTACATTAAAATACCATTTTCTTTATAAACCTTTTCTGAAAGTTCTAAGTTGTATACAATTTTAAAACAAAATCTTTTAATAGGAAAATACGATATGTCATGGACATCGATCATTTATCTAAACTTGACTTTGTGGTGTCTAGGCTAGTCAAGTGAGCTTAGGTAACTTTAAAAGGCCCATCTCACGATTCGTGAGCGGATCCCTTCTTCCTCACTTGTACTTACCTGGCCACAATTGGCGGTGAAGAGGCGATTTGAGGCATCTAATGACGTGTCGTTTAGACCATATAGAAATAGGCTAGTTGGCTTAGGAAACCCTAGAATCTAAAATACGGAAATTTACACCCTTTTACAAATAAATACCTTATCTTTATAAAACCGTTTTCTAAATGATTAGTATTTATTAAATCTTTGCAAAGCGCCACTATAACCCATCTTTGGGGAACCCGTTAGAGATTGTACGGTTTATCGTGCACCCTCGGACTTAGTAGTGCGAGATTCAGACCTCCGCAAGGAGCATTCGGTCTCGAAAGGTTTAAAATACGACATATAAGAAAAATGAGATTTCTGGAAAATACAATATTTATTAAAAATATTCTTGTATAAACATATGTATATTTATCATTTAAACACCTATCTTATTATAAGATAAAGTTTCCACCTTTTTTCTAAAAATTACAAGATTAAAAGTTACATTAAAATACCATGAATTTCAAATAAATCAATATTACAAATTAATACCTTTATTTATGTAATTAGGATATTTTCACTAGAAATAAGACAAAATAAAATCACACTCATTATAGCCATAAAGACGAATAATAAATACTTGAGGTGTATCTTGAAAACTATACAAAAGTATTTTTTACATAAAACCCCCTCAAGTTTTATAAATTACAATAAAGACCCTAACAAATATAGAACTTAAACTTACATTTCTTTTAGTCTGACTCGGATTTGAGTCTGATTATTTCTGACTTGAATATGATTCAAGTCAATCTATATTCTTAATATTCCAACTCAATATGAATACATGAATCCCAGAATCCAGTTAACAATCTATACAACTTGACTGAATCAAACCATGGATATACATCCATTATCCCGTTATTCCATTTATCTGATTATGCAGTTACAATCTGTTTACTGATATCATGGTTTTGGTCAGTCATCCAACTTACACAATACAATACAACAATACTATCAAAACACTACGGGGTTTGAGGGGTAGATTGGTACGGAAGGTGTTAAAGGTGGAACGAGGTGGTCAGATTAAGACACCTAACCATATTCCGTTGCTGTTGTACCGTGGCTTAACGGTTCCTTGTACATTCCGTTTGCCCCGGTCTCTAGCATATAGAGACCCCTCTCGTATACACTGGCATTCTTCTGTACCAAGCTACAAACAACAGCGTTAACACAATATTCCATAATATTCTACAACATACTATTTTAGAAAATACTCTTATACTGTCTTTCTAATTCTTCTTTATCTTTGGGACTTACCGAGCGATCTGTTCGCTGACGACATTCTATTTCTTTCTTCTTTGAATGTCGTCAGGTGCTTTGGACCCAGCAGAGATCGAGCCCACCGGTAAAGACTTGGAGCAGTTTCACGAAGACCCCGAGCTCTAGACATTGTATCTTGTTCTATTCAGTATTTTCATTTCCTGTTATGTCATTGTTTAGGCATCGCTTTTCATTTCAGTTGTATTTACTTTTCATGCATTGTACAAAAGAATGTTATTAATAAAGTTGTTATTTCTATATCTCTTGTCTCTTGTGATTACTTTATATTGCTTAGATACGCTTAGCGTATGTATTTCTAAGTATATACGTAGCGGACCTCGTCGCGTCTCCTTCGCCGTACACCGGGAAGCGGGGCGTGACAGGTTTTGTTGGTGGCCCATGCAGGTCAGAGCTGTATGAATCCCTATCATGCAGTTCTGGTCTGCTGAACAACCTAAGCAATATAACACAAGAACCAGCAACTAAAACATTCTTTACAATTCATGTTTCTTGAATTTTACAAATTTCTATTCCTTGAATCTTATCATTTCATGTATTTGAATCTGTCCTAACCCAAATTTTTCTTCAAGGTTATGGATTCCCCGAACAACACCAGCACCAATGTCAACAACACGCCTCCAGCACTACCTCTCACACCAGCTGTTCCTGCACCACCCACTGAGCAAACAGTGCTGCTTGAGGTGATTCGCAGCCTTCTCGAGGGACAACAACAACTCCTGAACCGTCCTGAGACCGACGCACCGAGAGTAAAGCAATTCAGGGCTTTACATCCCAAACAGTTCTCTGGAAATGGAAGCCCTCTTGAAGCGGAAGAATGGGCACAAAGCATCGAAGACGATCTGGCAGCAGCTCAAGTGCCAGACATCGCTTGGGTCCGTATGGCGAAGCTACAGCTCACGGAAAATGCTCGCAACTGGTGGATGGCGGAAGAAAGCCGTCTGGTACAGCCGATTGAATGGAAGACTTTTCGCGAGAAGTTCGACGCGAAATACTTCCCTGTGACTGCCAGGTTTGCAATGGAGCAGCAGTTCATTCATCTACAATAGGGTTCAATGTGGGACAAATCAGTAGATGAATACGACGCTGAATTCACCATGTTAAGACGATTCGCGGCACACTTGATACCGACGGACGAGATCAGAGCCCGTCGCTTTCAACAAGGACTGGACACGGAGATTCAGGCTGCTCTAGCCACGGGGAAATTTCTGACACATGAGGATGCTTTGGAAGCTGCCCGCAGTTATGAAGCGGTGATAAAAGCAAGGGGCAGACCTCAATCTGTCGGTTTGAAACGCCCTGCCACTCAAATGGCAGGGGGAGCCTCTTCCAGGCCATCGTTTGAACCCAGGAGAACTGAAGAAATTTGCCATTACTGCCATAGAAAGGGACACTTGTGGAAGGACTGTAGGCGCGCAAAAGGCCCGTGTCTAATTTGTGGCGCATCCAACCACGGAATTGGGAACTGTCCTTACAACAACAACTCAACTCACACACACACCAACTACACGCAGCGGCCAACCATCCAGGCTCCTGCAACTCATCCTGCACTATCTGCTCCACCACCTGCACAGCCTACTCGCCAATTCCAACAAGCAATGAGGGACATGCCTAGAGGGCAGAGAAACATGCCCCAAAGGCAGAATGTGCCACCAGCTAGAAGGAATGTACCACGGCGACAGACCTTCACATTAGAAACCATAGAAGCCGAGACTGTAGGTCAAGGTAACACCGGTAAGCCTTTTTTCACCATCGTATCACTTTTATACACTACAATCACCAAACTTCCTAGCACTGTTACACTTTCCTCTTAAAAATTTTGAGGACGAAATTTTTTATAAGGAGGGTAGAATGTAACCACCCTAATTTTCTTATACACTTTTTCTATACAAAATTTTTAAAATTTTCAAAATCCACAAAGCGGTATTTTAGCCTGAGCACAAGATATAGGTAATTATTTTGTTTTTAATTACAAGCTACAAGAATGTAATAACTCCATTTTTAGTGTACAAGAAATTACTTTAAATTCAATGTATACTTGGAGTATTTACTCTTGCTGCTATCATTTTAAGTAATTAAATAACACCATAATTACAACAAGGAGCTTGTAGATCATTAGTAATACCTTGCACTGCTGAACCAAGCCACAAGAATTCAAATCCCATGCCCCACATTATTTTTATATTTATTTTGTTTAAAATTTTTGGAAAGTCAACAGTCAAACTGCCATAACTCACAAAACTTGAACTGAAGACAAAAAGTTAACTATACCATAAATCCCCCCAAGTGAAGCCCTACCCAACGGTACCCCGACTCGGCCCAACTCGGTCGAGTCGGCCGGACGGCTGAGTCATCAACACGGAATTTTTCCGTGTTGACCTGGTCTTTCCCCCTGCATACTTTAAAATTTTTGATCGGTTATCAGATTCTCAATAAATCACTTTATATATTTTTATATTTTTTTAATTAAAACCCTAACCCTAGCCTAACCCTATATAAACCCCCATACCCTCTACCCTCTCACCCTACATTCCTAAGTCCACTCTCTAAAAATTTCAAGAGAACTCGGTACATTAGAAAACGAGCGAAAGGCGAAGCGCTGCCGAAATCGACGGCAAATCCTGGAGATCGTACTAGGACTCTTCACGACATTTTCGATGCACCGACCAACCCACTACATTCCTAGCACTCTCTAGCGTTGTCCAAACCCGTAAGTCCCTCTTTTCTACCTTTCTATTCTTTCATAAAATACGACTTTTTAAAACCCGACGGAAATCGGAACAAATCGATTTCCGATTCGGTTTTTCTATCAAAACTCACTTGTCACTAATTCCATAATGCTTAAACATATTCATGTTGACTACTAATCACTTAAAAATCAATTTGGATAAAGTTTCTCACATGAAATGATAAATTTTGCAAAATACCGTATTTTCGCACTTAAATACCACCATGTTTAGTTTATCTCATTTAACCCTTTAATATTGCTATACCTTAAAATAGATCACGAGGTAATGACCTACCTCCACACACACGCAAATACAACTCTAATTGATATCATCAAAACTTAGAATACGATAATACAAGATTTTACATTAAAATACCATTTTCTTTATAAACCTTTTCTGAAAATTCTAAGTTGTATACAATTTTAAAACAAAATCTTTTAATAGGAAAATACGATATGTCATGGATATCGATCGTTTATCTAAACCTGACTTTGCGGTGTCTAGGCTAGGCAAGTGAGCTTAGATAACTTTAAAAGGCCCGTCTCACGATTCGTGAGCGGATCCCTCCTTCCTCACTTGTACTTACCTGGCCACAATTAGAGGTGAAGAGGAGATTTGAGGCTTCTAATGACGTGTCGTTTAGACCATTTAGAAATATGCTAGTTGGCTTAGGAAACCCTAGAATCTAAAATACGGAAATTTACATCCTTTTACAAATAAATACCTTATCTTTATATAACCGTTTTCTAAATGATTAGTATTTATTAAATCTTTGCAAAGCGCCACTACAACCTATCTTTGGGGAACCCGTTAGGGATAGTATGGTTTATCGTGCACTCTCGGGCTTAGTAGTGCGAGATTCAGACCTCCGCAAGGAGCATTCGGTCTCGAAAGATTTAAAATACGACATTTAAGAAAATGAGATTTTTGGAAAATAAATTATTTATTAAAAATTATTCTTGTATAAACATATGTATATTTATCATTTAAATACCTATTTTATTATAAGCTAAAGTTTCCACATTTTTTCTAAAAATTACAAGATTAAAAGTTACATTAAAATACCATGAATTTCAAATAAATTAATATTACAAATTAATACCTTTATTTATGTAATTAGGATATTTTCACTAGAAATAAGACAAAATAAAATCACACTCATTATAGCCATAAAGACGAATAATAAATACTTGAGGTGTATCTTGAAAACTATATAAAAGTATTTTTTACATAAAAACCCCTCAAGTTTTATAAATTACAATAAAGACCCTAACAAATATAGAACTTAGACTTACATTTCTTTTATTCTGACTCGGGTTTGAGTCTGATTATTTCTGACTTGAATATGATTCAAGTCAATCTATATTCTTAATATTTCAACTCAATATGAATACATGAATCCCAGAATCCAGTTAACAATTTATACAACTTGACTGAAATTATCCCGTTATTCCATTTACCTGATTATGCAGTTACAATCTATTTACTGATATCATGGTTTTGGTCAGTCATTCAACTTACACAATACAATACAACAATACTATCAAAACACTACGGGGTTTGAGGGGTAGATTGGTACGGAAGGTGTTAAAGGTGGAACGAGGTGGTCAGATTAAGACACCTAACCATATTCCGTTGCTATTGTACTGTGGCTTAACGGTTCCTTGTACATTCCGTTTGCCCCGGTCTCTAGCATATAGAGACCCCTTTCGTATACATTGGCATCCTTCTGTACCAAGCTACAAACAACAGCGTTAACACAATATTCCATAATATTCTACAACATACTACTTTAGAAAATACTCTTATACTGTCTTTCTAATTCTTCTTTATCTTTGGGACTTACCGAGCGATATGTTCGCTGACGACATTCTATTTCTTTCTTCTTTGAATGTCGTCAGGTGCTTTGGACCCAGCAGAGATCGAGCCCACCGGTGAAGACTTGGAGCAGTTTCACGAAGACCCCGAGCTCTAGACATTATACCTTGTTCTATTCAGTATTTTCATTTCCTGTTATGCCATTGTTTAGGCATCGCTTTTCATTTCAGTTGTATTTACTTTTCATGCATTGTACAAAAGAATGTTATTAATAAAGTTGCTGTTATTTCTATATCTCTTGTCTCTTGTGATTTACTTTATATTGTTTAGATACGCTTAGCGTATGTACTTCTGAGTATATACGTAGCGGACCTCGTCGCGTCTCCTTCGCCGTACACCGGGAAGCGGGGCGTGACATGGAGAACGTTGGTCCCGCTCCAACTTATAATTGTTATAAGACAGAGCAGGATATAGGGGATTACCAGAATTCCCGTGCCGCCCAAAACGAAGAAAGTGCATGCTGATACATCTTCTTCGGGTGTGTTCATTACAGAGAACTGTTTCTCAGTATCCTTTACGTCCTGAGTATGAGATACCGGATCAGGATCCCGCATATGTAATCTGTTACATGGGCTAAAGAAAGGTAAAGAACTGAGAACGGGTGATAAGTTTCATGAGACAGAAAACGGTGCAAGTGTTGCAGCCAAGTCTGTTGGTCACTGTCACCCTGTATTACTAGAATACATTGATTCTGAACGAATGTTATTAGATACCGAACCTAATATACAACATCATATCAGTCTCTTTATTAGTAAAGAAAGGATATAATTTTGTATTGTTGGATAATGTTTTGAACATTTTCTATATCAAGAGTTGATCGGTTCAGGCACGTTATCTAAAAGCATTGATGTTCTAAATCAAACTACAGTTCTTAGAATACAGAACACACACAAGAGGAAGAGTTCAGAAATGAACGAATCCTTCTTGAGGTATTGTAGACTAGGCCATATCAATGTGACCCGACTAGCTGAAGTTACATATAGATGCATATTTAAATTAGTTTGAATTTATATCTTGTGAAACTTGCCGGTCATGTCACAAAGATAAGATGACCATAGCTCTGTTTATAGGAAACAGAGAAAGAGTTATTAAACTCTTGGGATTGTTACATGCTGATGTATGAAAGTCCCCTGTCTACACATGCCAAGACCGGTTCTTTATACTTCATTACATTCTCTGACGATCTCTCAAGATTCAGACATATGTTCCTGTTGAAACATAAGTCCGAAGCTTTTGAGATATTCACAGAATATAAGTTAGAAGTAGAGAACCAAAATACGGGTATAATTATTATGTCCTTTGATGAGATCAAGGAGGAGAATACTTGAGCACGGAATTCCTGGACTATTCTAAAGGAGAATGAGATTCTCTCTTAGCATTACTCCTCCGTATACACCACAGCACGTCGGTGTATCGGGGCGGAGTAATAGCACCCTATGTGATATGGTGTGCTCTATGATGAGTACTACTGAGTTTCCTATTTCCTTTTGGGAGTTATGCACTTGAGAAGCTGCATACCTATTGAATAGGGTTCAAATCAAATCAGTTGCCTACCACTTCATATGTGATATGGAATGGGAAGAGCCCATATCTTAAGTATGTTAAGATTTGGGGTTGTCCGGCCTATGTCTAAAAAGCAAAATCCGGACAAGCTCGAGATAAAGTAAGTTCTGTGGAAGTTTGTTGGATATCCCAAGCATTCGCAAGAGAATATCTTCTACCAAACCGAGAAACAAAAGTGTTTTATTTCTCAACGTGCCACCTTTGTGAAAGGGAATTTCTTGTGGAAAAATTAGTGGTCATGAGGTAGAACTGGAAGGAGTTCCAGCTATACAAACTACAGCAGATGATTTGATAGGACCAAAGGATTTAATAGTAACCAACAAATCTCAGCCTCTCCGCCGATCCAGTACGGTTCCTCGCCCACCTGAGAGATACTTCGGTTTCTCTATGACAGTGGGAGCGAGAATTGCATCATGAGATGATGACCCAACTAGTTTCGAGCTGGCCATCAGGAGTGGGACTCTGTAAGAATGGCTGGATGCTTATTGATCTGAGATGGAATCCTTATACACCAACAAAGTATGGACTTTGGTTGCTTTATCTGAAGGGTTAAATCCCCATCAGGAGCAAGTATATCTTGAGAAGATTACTTGGTGTGCATGGAAAAGTTAAGACTTTCAAAGATATGCTTAAGTCCATCCAGATCCTACTTGCCACGGCTACATACCATGACTACGATATCTGGTAGCTGGGTGTCATGACTGCTTTTCTAAAATGATGTTTTAGAAGAGAGCGTCTATAAGTACACAGCCAGAGGGCTTCGTAGATAGTGGGAGCAGCGGAAACGTGTGCAAGATGTTTTATATGATAAAATAGGCATCGCGGAGTTGGAACATCTGTTTTGATGTGGTAGTCAAAGAGTTTGACATCATCAAAATGGTAGATGAACCTTGTATATACAAAAAGGTAGTAGAGAGTATGGTGGTGATCCTCGTAGAGTACGTGGATGACATACTCTTGATAGGGAAGGAGTTTCCTATGCTACGCTCGGTCAATCTCCGCTTATCACAAAGATTCTCCATATAGGATCAAAGTGATACCTCATAAATCCTGGGTTTTTGATATATGAGATAGATCTAAATGGATGTTAGGATAATCACTAGTTGTAGTGAGATGGTATCAATCGATCCTTGGGAGAATCACTGGAAAGGTTCCAGAGTGATAAAGATGACTGAAAGTCAGTCACAGGCATTGTCTTTACCCTCAGTGGAGGGACAGTATGTTGGAAGAGTTCCAAGCTAGATACCGTAACATACTAGACGATTAAAGGCAAAATACGTCGTTACCAAGGATGCTACCAAAGAGGCAGTCTGGATATATATAAGTTCATGAGATGAACTTCGTTCCTACCATTGTGTGACAATGGAGTTGTGGCTTTTGCCAAGGAACCCCTGTCCCATCAGAAATCCAGATATAATTCTTAGGCAGTATCACCTGATCATGGAGATGGTTGATCTCCAGGGAGATCGAGGTTAGGAGAGCAGACACAGAGGACAACAGCGCGGATCCACTCACAAAGGCCTTTTTCCCAGTAGAGACTTTTATGGGATGGTTGAGTATGAGATACTTCAACCGCAGCTAATTGTTGGGTATATGATACCACAACAGAAGGACCTAGTGCAAGTGGGAGATTGTTAGTTATATGTATTCCCTAGAGGCCATTACTGTACATACGATGTATATTGTAGTGGATGCTGGGACATATATAGGGAGGACTTTCTTGCTCGACATGATAGTATGCTATCTGATTGTACTTTATCTTAACATGTACTCTTTTTGTCTCTTTGTTACATGTTGATAAAGCCCTTAGGATATGTACTCGACTACTGGGACTATGATGAGATCATACTAGTGGGGCCACGGTAGTCGACGAGTACATCCTATAACTGTTCCTAGTCGAGGGTGTATCGAGACAGGGCATCGATACACCAAAGTAGACTAGCGTATACGCATCTTGACCCATATGATGGGCGATGGATGATCCCATATTCATCGGTGTTTAACATCAATGATGGTGTACGGGTGCTCAGTGGAGACTGGGTACACTGGACGGACTCGCCGAGAACTCTCAGATGGTATTATACTTCACGTCAGATGGCAGTTCTCCGGTGACACTGGTACAGAGTAGTCTGTTGACCCGAGATCGTCATAGAGTCTTGTGTGATTCCCACTGTGCTTTGATTTCCATCATACCACGTCCAAGAGGGCGTGCAAAAAGGTGGTTTTTGGGTACAGTCCCGAATCACATGGAGGCAATGAGCGATAGGAGGGGATTCGTCTCTCCCGGTATAGGGAGTTGATGTTGCGCAGTGTTCGATTGGCTATAACTGGAAATCCCTGGCCAGGGTTGCTGAGATTTACCGGTAAGTGTTACCAGTAGTTTCTCGAACTGTTATAGACCTCATATCGACACGACTTATCAAGCTATTGGGGTCTGACGTTTACCACCCCTAGGAGAGATATTCGACATATCAGACGACGAGACTGGACTGTACGGGAGTGTTACTGATTGGATTCGCGGGAGTGTGAGCAGGCTTGCTCGTTGATCTTCTGATCGCTCAATACCCGGGTGGCCGTTACGTTTAGCAGACCGCTTGCGGCTTGTGGGTGTTTGATATGATCATCACCTACTGCCGGCGTATTGACGAGTCTTTAGAGTCCTACACAGATGTTTCCTGGCTCAAGCGAAACGAAATAGGAGCGCATATGAGATATGTACGGGACCGAGAATAATACCAGTATGTGATACTGTATTCTATTCTCGCGATTTGTATCATCGGTCGGTTATATGAAATATAGCCGGGTTACCGAATCAAGTGTTGATTCGATACATTAATACACTTGATATTAGTCGGTTATATGAGATATGACCGGATCATTAAATCAAGTGTTGATTTACTGATTTAATGTATAATTATATATTTGATATATTACTTTACATTAACTAGTATTGGTTCATTTAAGATTGATTTTCTCACTTGATGTGCACAAGTTGTATATATGATATATGTTTGTGCACTAGTTTGTATCATGATTGATGATACATGCAAACTTGGGTGTGTGTATGACTTACACTATATTTAGGTTAATGGTAAAGGTTATTTATTTATTTAGTAATTCAAAAACGGTGGTTATTTTTGAAATAGCTTGAAGCTTCATGAAGCTTTCAAGAATCTTTGACAAAGTCCACCATTTTTGTTTTGCATGAGATTTTTTCTAACCTAACCATTAACCTAAACTCTAGTTTAGTCTCTACAAGGTTAGCTCATCCATGGTTGCAATATGATAGACTTCACTTGATTATTCATTTTAGTTAATTAATAATTCATTATATTCTTTTCTTTCTTCTTCTTCTTCTTCAAGAAGAAGAAAGCTTTCTAGAAAATTTTCAAGTGAAGATTAAGAGTGAGAAATCCAAATCTAAAGTGAACCCATTTCCTATTTCATCATCCTCTACTACTTGCCATTTAGTTTAGGGTGTTCTCTTCACAAAGTTCTTGACCTAGTGAAGATGGAGCTTGGGTTTGAGTCTCCTCGACGTAGATCATCTTTGGTCTCGAAGTCAACGACCTAGCCCGCTCATTTCTCCGAAGAAACCATCGCTAGAGTCCAGGATCCCGATGATCGCAGCGAAGGGACGTCAACACGGAGCTTTAGAAGTGAAGGACCGGATCTACAATGGTTGTAATCCCTTTTCACTTGTAGTTAAATTGTTTAACTTGCTTGTCTTCGCCTTATCTCTAGTAAACGATCTAGATTAGGGTTGTTCGGCACATCTTATTTTTGAATCGGGCATGGTTGATGCCTTGTAGAACCTCATGAGTGTGCCTAGGAACCCTACACAAGCGACCTCCCTTTTCAAGATGCCAGTGGAGCATGTAACTCAAGCCACTACTGGACTATTCTTCGGGACCATGCTCCCACTGATGAGCTTCGATACCCCAACGGCGTCATAAGAAGATCCAAAGAAGTCGGTCTTTGATCGGCTTATAACTACCACGGCCCCTCTCAACGGGTCGCCCAACTTCAATACCTCAGTTTTCAACAGACTGGGCCAGAATGTCTACAAGCCCGCGATACCCGAAGCTGCCATCCCAAAGCAGATAGCCATCCCGGCTCAAGCGGACGAAATCATTGGAAAGGCTCCTCCTTCCAAGAAGTCAGTTTTTACAAGGCTGGCCATTCCGGTTGCTGCTCCAAGCGAGGTCCTCAAAGATGCTTCCCCTGCCCAGAGGTCTGTCTTTGACAGATTAGACATTGCTTCTCAACAGGTGTCAATCTTCGACAGGATAGCACCAATAACAGTCTCTCTTCAAAGCAGGAGGCATGACGAAGTCACCCTTATAGCTGAAACAACTCCATCCGCACGGCACGCTCGACGTCGCCACTGGCGCCGAGTGAGGAAGGCTGGGGGCAACTCCCCCTATGGAATAACTCCGCCAGCTCCGATGGTGGGGATCGATACTGCTGTTCCAACCGAGAACAGCTTTGAACTGCTCAACAAGGTGCGCAGAAACTCTCCTACTGCGGTGCTGAAGAGAACTCCTTCACCTATGAAGAACACTCCAGAGAAGAAGCTGGAGCAACCCCCTCAACGGCTTTCCTCTAAAATTTACAAGGTCTGGCGACAGGTCCAGGAGTCGGTGATTGATTAAGACTATCTCCGCCGACAGAAAAAGATGAAGGTTCGGCAGGAGAAGATTACTCCGTCAAGCCACAAAAAGCAACAGCTACTTGGGTGCCCACTACAATGGCCCCCTCAACTTCGACCACTCAAAAAAGAAGGAGGTCGGGGAAGATCCTTGTGCCTTTGGCAAATCGCAAAGACACTGAATCTAAACGCCCCAAGTCTAGGGGCATGGTGGTGCATACCGTTTATATGGCTTCCGGAAAGGAGGAAGACCGTGCTTCGATGGGTCGCCGACCGCTCACCCGATCCGTGACAAAAGCCCAAGAACAACAGCAGAAGCTTCAGGAAATGATGACTGCAATGACCGCACTTACCGGGCCAAAAGAAAGTTCGAAGGCATCATCAGAACAACACCACGAACAAGAAACTGACGCTGACTTCATACGTAGAGTCCTCGAAAAGAAGGACAAAAAAGCCGCAGAGCAAGCGTCTAACATAAAACAAATGGCGCTCCTCTTCCAAGAAATGGTAGGGATGATGTTACAGCCGGACCCTCCAGCTGAAGACCCTCCAGTCATTGTTGGGGACGATGGAGGGGAGACATCTAATCCTCCTCCGGCTCTTTCAGCAGCCAAGGAAAAAACCATTTCCAAAGCTGCACTGGATGACTATATTGCTCAGCAAAAACAAGTTCATCAGACGAATGAGGCGGCTGGGCAAATTGTTAGAGCCGGACGACCCTACCCGGGCTGGTATGACCGAATCAGTTACCCGCCGGGATATACGATCCCTAAGTTCCACGTATATAAAGGAACGGGGAATCCACATCAGCATGTCGCTCAATTCAGGGCCTTATGCGGCAACACTGGAGGCGACGACAAACTGCTGCTTCGCCAATTCGTCGGCAGCTTAGCAGAAACGGCCTTTGAAAGGTATTCGGAGCTACCTAACGACTCTGTCAAAACATTTGCGGAGATGGAGATACTGTTTACACAAAGATTCGCGAGTGCTAGTGAACGCACCCCGATAACGGCACTGATTAATGCCAGGGTGAAGCCAGGCGAGACGTGGGTCCAATACGCGATACAGTGGTGAAACTTATGGTCGAAGTGCGAACAACGTATCGAAGAAGCACCTGCGGTAGGCATGTTCGTGGGCACTCTTGATCCGCAAGCAACCATCTCGCAGTTCATGATGTTCTTTAAGCCAACTACTTTCCAGGCCTTGATCGACAAGTTGGCCCAAACGGATCAGATGGGAAATAAACCGTCTCCTCCAAAGCCAGACTCTCGAACTGAGAAAGGGAAAGCGATCGTTGTTGCCAATACTCAACAACAGCCGAGCAACTTAAAACCGGTTGTCCGTCGAAACAATATGCGTCCGCGCCCATCCCTTGAGGAAAGACTAGGACGTCCTTACTCGTTTCCTCAGGATAAAACAAGGAGACTGTTCGAGCTAGCAGTGCGCAACACACTCATCAATCTGCCGAGTCCAAAACGTCCGTTGCAGCCAAGCGATATCAACGATCCCAATTATTGCCCTTACCACCAAACGGTAACTCACCCGATCGAGGATTGCTTCGTCTTTAAGGGATGGATCGAAGACCAATACCTACAAGGCAAGTTTGCGCTGTCTGAAAAGTGGAAAGTAAACCCACCACAGCCGCACACTCCAAAGAAGACAGGCACGCCGGGGGCAACTTGTTCTTTTGTTGAAGAAACTCCAGGGGGGTCGTGCTTTCCGCCAAAACCAAAAAGATGCTGAATGATCTCCAGACATGCCCGGCAATCAGGTGGAAGAACCCGTTGGAACCTGAGATTATCGAAGGGATGCTGAAGCCGCGCCCAACTCCAAAGATCGGTGGTGATGGCCCAAGCATTCACACCCAGCTGTCGAAATCTTCAAAGAAGAAGAAGAAAAGATCCAAAAAGCCCATGAAACCTGGCGACAAGCGTACGGACCTGCAGAAATAAATCGACGCGCTGGAAGAGTATAACCAGAAAGCGCGGACTCCCATCACGCTCAAGGAGTTTCTCAGCCACGTCCTTGAAGACGGAGATGATGAAGAAGACTCATCAGATGGATCTGAGGACTATATGGCAAGCTGCCATGTGATCTCTCACTCATTGATAGATGATGAAGAGGCTCCTTGCACCGAGAAACCAAGGGCGGGCCCTGAACCAGAACTTCTGTGGCCGTCAGACGAAATGATCGATGCCTTCCTGAATGAGATTCGTCTAAAAAGTAAAGCCAATCAGGAGCGTGAGATGGCCATATTGGAAGGAGCCAAACGGCGGCGACTAGACGAAAGAGCCGAGGCACTCCTGTCAAATCAAAAGACATCCGCTGCGGATAAAAACAAATTCAAGACGAGGAAAAGGTTTGCTAAAATCATATCAATGGGAATGAAGCTACCACCCTCTGAAGAAAACACTCTCGGTGGAGTAGAGATGCATCCTAATTACTGCTTATATCATCAGAAGATCGCACATCCCACTGAAGACTGCGACTCCTTTAAGTGTTGGTGGCAAGGGTATGTCGCTCACAGGCAACACGTCAACAGAACAAAGCGGGAAGCTCGTAGACAGCGAAAAAATACAACAGATAAGCATAAAAGAATTGCCGGCAATTGCCATAAGGATGATCCCGGGGGATCACGAGTTCTCACCTTCGGGAGCGACTCTGATGAAAAAGTAGCCCTCGGCCCCCTCTTCAAGGAACCCATCTCTGAAACGATAGAATTGAGGAGTTGCGAGAACATTCATCCGCGCAATCATATGCTATCCGAAAAGAATCTCGGACCCACAAATAACGGAGCGAACAAAAAGGATAAAGGAAAGGGAAAAGCGGCCTTCATCGCCAACACTCAACAACAATCGAGTGGCCCTAGACCGGTTGTTCGCCAAAACAACAAGCGGCAACCCCTCTATGAGAGGTTGAAACGTCCTTACTCATTTCCCCAGGATAAAACGAAGAGGCTGTTCGAAGCGACAGTGCACAACAGACTTATCACTCTACCGGAGCCGAAACACCAGCTACAACTGAATGATGTCGACAATCCTAATTATTGCCCTTACCACCAAGTATTGGGCCATCCGATCGAAAACTGCTACGTTTTCAAAAACTAGGTTGAAGACCAATACCAACAGGGCAAGTTTGCGTTGTCCGAAAATTGGAAGGTGAGCCTGCCATAACCACATGCTCCGAGAAAGATGGATATGCCGGGGGCATCATGCTCATTCATAGGAAAAGCCCCATAGACCAAAAAGTCCGTCAAACTAGAGATTCGCCTCAAATACGGCGACGGCGGACCGAAACGTCCTTAAACTAACGACGGACCACTACGTCCTAAAACTAGGTGATGACCGAAACGTCTTTAAACTACTACCGCAGCATCCTCAGGCTGACGCGAATATAAAAAAGAAAGAAAGAGAATAAAAAAAAGAATAAAAAAAATAAATAAAAACGGTATGTCCATAAGCGAAATGGGCACGGATGAAAACCCAAAAGGGCTCCGTGAGTAAAAACAGCAGGGCTACTGGCGAGTGTTCGTGAAAACCCGAAAGGGCGCGACCTCGTTAGAATAAAGAATAAAAAGAATAAAAAAACGGTATGTCCATAAGCAAAATGGGCACGGATGAAAACCCGAAAGGGCTCCGTGAGTAAAAACAGCAGGGCTACCGGCGAGTGTTCGTGAAAACACGAAAGGGCGCGACCTCGTTAGAAAAAAGAATAAAAAGAATAAAAAAACGGTATGTCCATAAGCGAAATGGGCACGGATGAAAACCCGAAAGGGCGCAACCTCTTTAAAAGACACTTACAAGGTCCTCTTGACCTTGTAGGGAGAAACCACACGCGTGAGATCCTTACGACTCACAGGGAAGCAACACACTTAGGGATCCTCACGATTCCTAAGGAGAAATTACACTTGCGAGATCCTCACGACTAGTAAAGAGAACTCTCTTATGGGACCCTCACGGCTCATAAGATTTGAAAGTCTTAAGTTACAGAGACCTGAACCTGTTCTTAAGCAATCCCCACAACCTTCGATGGTGCCCTACAAGCGGCTCAATACTGACCCTTGTATACAATCCACGGACGCGAATAAACATTTCCCTAACCAAGTCCCACCCGTGACTGGGGATATGTCCATATGGTGAACAACCCTTGTAAGTCCTCTCGACTTATAAGGAGAAAACCCTTTGTAAGATCCTTACGACTTACAGGGGAACACACACTTAGGAATCCTCACGATTCCTAAGGAGAAAACGCACCTACGAGATCCTCACGACTCGTAGGGAGAAACACCTTTACGAGACCCTTACGGCTCAGGAAGTCAAAAGCCTTAGTCGACAGGATGCTAACCCTGTTTGCTAAGCCACCTTTGTTCGATATAGACAGAGGCAAATGATGATTCGCTCCTGACAATATTCCAGTTGTAGCGGTGCTGATGCCGAAATCGGTGTCTAATCCCAAGCTTGCAGTAAGAAGCTAGCAAGCCACACATGCGTACAAAACAGCCGAAATGATGGGGCAACTTGCAAACAAAATCAGCAAGTAAAAATGTGTGCATGCCAAATAGCCGAAATGATTGGGCAACTCGCAATAAAAAGCAGCGAGTGAAAATAAAGTAAATAGCCGAAATGATTGGGCAACTCGCAATAAAAAGCAGCGAGTGAAATAAAATAAATAGACGAAATGATTGGGCACCGCGAAAAAATAGCCGAAATGATTGGGCAATCGCGACCTTCGCGATATAAAAGCTAAAATGATAGAGCATCGCGGAAATAAAATAATAATATAAAAAAATGAATGAAACTTTTGCCCTACAGGTGAGATCACATCGATCCCTGTATACAATCCAGGGGCACAAACAAAGAGAGAACCATACCTTCCCAACAGGCTCCACTAGAAAGCAAAACCAAATCTCGACGGTTCATAGACAAGCTAGAGATAACCTCGACATTTGTCGCAATGTTGCAGACACAACGTCAACAAACGAAGCAAAGGCAGCAACGACAATTTAGAGATCAACACCGGCGTTCTTCGTCCCTCCAATCAGATGCAGACGTGACGTCAACAACCGACCTTAGAGTAGCAACGAAACGGAGCCATGGCAAAGTCCCTGGTTCCAAATATCAATGGCCACATCAACAGCCTGGAGACCAACAACGGTGTGCCTCCTCATTCCAGCAGGACATAGACGCTACACCATCAAACGGAGCCACGACATAGTCCTTAGTTCCAAATCTCAACGGTTCACAGACAACCTAGAGACCATCTCACCATTGGATCTTTGATCAAGCAGACACCTCCATTCATGCATGTGCAAAAGACTCAGAACGAGAAATAAGACAAGCTGAAATGAGAAATTTTCCATTTATATTGCAAAGGGTTCTTACAATCATAAAGGAATAGACAAAGACATTATTCAAATGATTACAACGGCAGAACCTCATATCCTGGATAGGGATTGAGGAACTCGAAAGTGACCTTGTCCAAGACTTTCCAAGCTTGGAGAACCATCCTGGTGTGTTTCCTTTCGCGAGCACGGGCATCGGGATCCCCACTGATGTTCTCCACCCTCCGATAGGCAGCAAGAATGGCGGACTGTTGAAAGGACTGGTGCAAGAGATCGACGAGATTGTCTCGCCGTCTCTTCGAGATTAAGTTCATTAGGTACACTGAGTGCACCTTGTCCTCGGCGGCGTCCAATGCCCTAAGCGGCATGCCGGTAAAGAATAGGGGAAGTGCTTCCCAAATTGCTCCCATAATAAGCTTCAGGAGAGGGGAGTGCTGAGGAAGCAGTTGACCGTGGTATGCGTCGAAGCGGCTCATGATTTCAGCACACTCGGCATTGGTAAATTCTCGGTTCTGAGAATGGACGAGTCGGCGGATGTCTCCATAAGAAATAATCTCGTCGAGATCGTACATGTGGGCGTCCATTACTCCTACAAAAGAGAATCAACAAAATTGTCAAACAGACTGATTAAGTAATTTCTTATTCAAGACATGCACATGAAGTTAAAATCCTCGAGGGCAATGCTCTACAGACAGGAGTGACACCTGTCAAAGTCAATTATGAAGGGAAGTTAAAGAAAGCCCCCGAGAACATGGAGAGCTATGCTTTAAAAAGATGATATAATTCATCAAAAATAAAGTTCCATCTTTAACCTCCAAGATCCATGAAAAACTCTTAAGAGTTCTTCTATATGATTTGGAAGGAGCAAAGCCCCATTAATGAATTAAGAAAATACAAGGAAAATCTTTTAGAGAGCAGAGCTCTATTAATGGAACCCTAATAGGGTTCCCTTTAGTTCTCTTTAGATCCCTTTAGACCTATAGAGTAAAGCTCTGCTAAGTGAAACCCTAAATGGGCTTTTTTTAGATCAGGGATCTATTGAGAGCAAGGCTCTTAAAATTGATTTAATTCAATCTAATTTAATTTTTACCTAAAAAGTTTTCAGAGTTTCAACTCTCAAAAGTGCTTGAACAAAAGAGCAAGGCTTTGAATAAAAATTCTTATAAAGAGTTGAAAATCATCTAAGAGACCAAAGGTCCTATTTATAGGCATTGAGAGCCGTTTCAACTTCCAAAAGGTGGCGCAACGGTTGGAATTCTGCCACTGCTGTGCTCACGTTTGGGGCCACGTAAGTGCAACGGTGGGGGGGCATTTGTTTACCCCAATCAGAGCAAACCTCTGTTCAAATTCCAAGGCGGGAAACGAAGCAACGCTTCTGTTTCCCCCAATCAGAGCAAAGCTCTTCTTTTGAAATTAAAGTTAAAATTAAAGTTAAAATAATTGAAGCAACGCTTCAGCTGGCTTGCGCTCTGTGCTGCGCGACAGGTGTCAGCGCAGTTGCGCTGCGCTCTGCGCTGCGCTCTGCGCTGCGCGACAGGTGTCAGCGCAGGTGCGCTACGCGACACGTGTCAGCGCAGTTGCGCTGCGCTCTGTGCTGCATGACACGTGTCAAGCGCAGGTGCGCTTGCGCCAACTGTGCCAGCACTAAAACAGAATTAAAATTCCAGAAATATCTTTCTGATCTTGTTAAAACAAGAAAATTATCTTCTGCAAAACAGAACCTCCTGGATCAAAGATCTAATGGTGGGGAAAAATCGCTAAATCACTCAGAGAAAGATCTCTTTAACCGATTTAACAAATCAATTGGCCCTATATAAAGGCCCCTTGACTCCAAGTTTAAAACACATTAACACAAGGAGAACTCCTCTAAAGAAAATTTTGAGAAAAAGCTCAGAGAAAAGAGAAAAGGTAAAAACCTTTGAATAAAAAGAAGAATTTTCTTCTAAAAAGATCAATGATCTAAGAACAAGATCAAGATCTTGAAAAAAAAAATATATAATAATAATAAAAAGAAGTAATTTACTTCTTCATTAGATCTTTCTGATCTACATAAAGGCATTGCCTTTTGATGAACCATTGGTTCTGGAATCTTAAAAGATTCTTTTCTTTGATCCAAAATTGGATTAAGATATTAAACAGTGCCTTGCACTTTTGAGTTTGCACTCTTGCGCTCTTTGGATTGACGCAAGCCACCAGAGAGCGCCACGTGTCAGCCCCAGAACAAACTGCGCCTTACGCTTTAAAAAACGGAGCACTGCTCTCTTAAAATTGGCGCAAGTCACCACAGCGCCACGTGTCAGCAGCGCAACAGCGCAGCGCACTGTCTCAGCGCACTGCGCTTGCGCTCACAAGAGCGTGACACGTGGCACCTCCACATGCGCTTGCGCTTTGCGCTGGCGCAAAGCGCCTGACAAGCCACGTGGCGCTCTGTCAGACTAATTAATGCAGTGCATTATTAAAAGGAAGGGCAGAGTCCAATTAAAAAGGCCTAACAGGCCTAATAAAAAAAATGCAATGCATTATTAAAAAGGGGCAGAGCCCAAATAAAGGTCTGTCAGACCAAAACAGATACTGCGCATCATTTTAAAAAGGGCAGAGCCCAAATAAAGGTCTAATAGCCCAAACAAAAAATGCCATGCATGGGCAGAGCCCTATTAAAGGCCTAACAGGCTAAATGCAAATAAAACATTGAACATTTTCAACTGGACTTAGCCCAATACTGGCCGTAAGTCCTCAAATTAAAATTGACTGAGCACGACTGCTCTCTTAAATCAATTTACACCTGGTTCAAGGGTACATCTCTGAAATCCTCTGACATCTGTCGTTGTAATCCTTCAACGTCGTCAGAGAGGTGATGGGTCTCGACAGCCATACATTCAATGGACCACTATGTCCCTAAACTGGAACAACATAGCCCCTAAATGCTCTTTTGTCGGATCCAAACGATCCCGTTAAGTTGATCTTAGTCTCAAATTGGACTAACGTATCCTTAACAAATGTTTAAGTTGATCTTAGCCTCAAATATGGCTAACGTATCCTTAAACCAAACCCCCAAAACCAAATCTAAGAAAATACGGATTTGGACTAATCCACGTCCTACGGGCGACGACATAAATTAGTCTCCGTATACAATCCACGGGCAACCACAAACAAAACAAACACCCACGACACGAAGTGAAATTCTGGAGAAGGAGAAAGTTGTTACCGCGATACGGTAGCGTAATTAACTGCAGGGGCTTGCGCCTGTAGGGAAGAGCGTCCCCACAATCAAAAACCCCTCAAACGAGGGGGAATCTGACGAAGTCTGCTACATCGGCCGCATCCGTCTAAACCTCCGATACACGGTGCCATAAATCAACTTGGCATTTTCGGGGAGGTGGACGGATAAAACCAAATAGCATCTGCCCCGAACCTCAGGCAAGATGTCCCATTTCTTGGCCGCCGTTCGGAGGGGAACAACCGCTTACTAGGTTTTTGGTAAAAATTAGACGTGGGTTTTAATGGGCGTGGTGATGATATATATATTTTTCTCTACGATAATTATTGTGTTGTGAATGAGTATTGGTACGACTGGATTTTTGGCGTGGCAGTTTTCATGTATAGCGACCCTAGTGAGGGTTTTGGTTATGTTTTCCGGTATTTGGATTTTCTTGGGTTTGCGACTGGATATTGTATTTGGTCGTTGGACATTTGTTCATCAACAACGAGAGTTGTTTGATTGTTTTGCATGCGTAGGCTATAGGTTCTAACCTATGAGCGCACCGCGTGCCGGTGTTGGATTTTGGAATTTGATGTTAATAGCTTTGTGAATTCATATTGATTGTAGGTACATTCGTGTGGATTCCGAGACGACGAAGTGCATCGACTACGGCTAAGCGAGAAGTGTAACAGGTGAGTAGATTTATATCTATGGGGAAAGTCGGATGGATGGCGTATAGCACCCTCGCAAACATTGATATGGAATATCGTTTAATTGTTATATCCTGATAAATGATATGAGACGGACGTGACTGTAGGATTTACAAACGATAATATGATAGAAGTTGATGCTAATGGACATATTGACTTATGAAATTATGATATGATAAGTGAATCATGATAGGTACGTAGTGAAAGAGATCAAGTATGACGTTTATAAAATGAGATGCGAGATGTTAATGTGATGAACGAGTATACGATGTGATATGATGATTTAGTGTAATATGTCGTTATATGGATTCGAGTCGATATGAGATTGTTGATACCTTTATAGGTCCCCTGATACGAGATTGACATGGATGTGACATGAGAGATAGGTATATATATATGGATAACGTTTTGCATATTGAGTGATATGCCGTACGAGACTTAGATCCGTACCCCCGATGTTGTATAGGTTGATAGAATCCCTATTTGTTTAATACCGCAGTACGTTAGATTACCGTACGTGATGAGTTTTACTTGTTGATTTATCCATACCCTTGTTTAGAGGATGCCGTACGATAGATTATACCGTACGTGATGTTGTAAGGCTGGAGACCGATTGATAGATTCACCGACTCGGATACGTATTGTAGACACGTATACCTTATAGCATTTAGTTCACGAGGTACTTTATGCTGCATTCATGTTATTCTCATTGCATTAAATATAGCTGTGCAAGTACACCTACATCATTATCGATGATGCGTATGTTACACTTACACAGATTGCCGGCTCACACATTTCATCATCGATAATTGCTATGCCACTTACACAGTAGAATTGCTACATCATGCTATGATGTACTTGCCATGTTTATATCACTATGCTAGGTTGCATGATATACTGCCATGTACACCCACATACCTTGTTACAGCTACATGTACATCATGTATACATATTGATATGTACACTCACATATCTTATTATAGCTGCATATACCCCTAAGTGGTATTGTATTGACATGTGATTTTGAGACGTTGATTATTGTGCTATTGCGCTTATGAAATGCATCCTACATACTTGCTTACATTTAGATACTTATACCTTGCTTCAGTTACATGTACACCTCGTATGATACTGCACTTGATTTCGAAGGATTTGGGGACCGTATGATATATTTTAAAACTGGATTCATTTAAAAGAGCGGTTTTTCCTTAATATGCTCATATTGCTGTTTTGTGTTGCATATGTTAGTTTTCATGGATTTAGGCATTGAAATATGGATTTCATGTGATTTATGGATTTGAGAACCGTGAGAGTATTTCAAGAAATTATGTATTGTTTGAAAACCCGATTTCTCTTGATATGATATTTCGATGCGTCCACCATGAGATTTCTCGGTTCAGATATTTGTGATATATACCCGATGCGAGGAGTGAGTGGGCCGTATGCGGGTACATGTTGGAGCCCGGTATGGTACCCCGGGGCAAGAAAGGTATGTCGATGGATAAGCCGATGAGCCTGGCAGGGGATGTACACTGCCTACCGGTGACAGTATTTGGACTCGGCGGTTATCTGGAGGATACCGACCGGAGTCATGAGATGGATTTAGGCCGACCCGTTCTGCCGGAGCCCGCCGGCTGATCCCGCAGACGGAGCGTATTATACGAGGAGTTACGTGTCGATGTTAGACACGGGTTTCATGATGTTTCGAGTGTCGGCGTTATACACTCAGGTTTCTATGATTTTGTTGTGTCACGAGGGACACACATTGATTTATATTCTCATATTTACCTGCATATACTTTTATGATATTTACATACAGGAGTTTTTGTGTCAGTAGTTGACACGTGGACGAGATCCACTGCATACATGCATTGATTATATTGGTGGACGAGATCCACTGCATACATGCATTGATTATATTGTTGGACGAGATCCACTGTATACTTGCATTGATTATATTGTTGGACGAGATCCACTGCATACATGCTTTGATTATATTGTTGGATGATATCCACTTGCTGACGGGTATTTATTTATGTGTTAGCATATATCCAGATACGGTCATCCTAATTATCATAGTATTACCTTTATGATATAATTGACTTAGAAATCGTTGTTTATTTCGATTTCTACCTGATGATGTTTTTCTATTCATGAGTTGGTAACTCACCCCCGTTGTGCCACAGTTCTTATAGGTTGACCGCATGGATCCGTAGCGGTATTGTTGACACACAGCTGTTTCGGGTGATTTGCTTTTAGTAGGTGGTATTTATTGGATCGTGCCACTCTTGTATTATTATTCCTGTTGTATCTGGTCAACTCCATCAAATCAGAAACTAGTAATTGTATATGTTGTAGACACAGAGAACTTGTAGTTGCGAGACTTGAGCGATGGGTTTTATGTTCGCTTTTGGGGTTGAGGTCTTGCTTTACTTTATTTTCTTACGTGGATCTTCGCCGTTGGGTATCGTATACTTGTTATTTATACTTGTGGTGGTTGTTTCCACCGTTGGGCATAATTTGCTTCCGTTTGGGATGCTTTATTTATATTCTGTGTTGTACCCGTTTTTGGGGTTAGTTTTTACAAGGGAGACGCTGCCCAAATTTTTAAAAGACAAAACATGATTTACTATACCTTTATTTCAAAGCTTCACCTCTTTATTTCTTAAAAAGGATTTAGATTTCTGGGTTTTAGCTTAGTTGAATTACGTTACGCCTGTAAACGTCGCGTGATTTAAGTGCTGGTCGTGAGCTAATATTTTGGGTCGTGACTAATTTGGTATTAGAGCGCTAGGTTTAACCTTGGTTCAAGTCTGGGTTTGACCATGTGGAGTTTAGGACGTATATATTTTGGAACCTAGGCTTGACCTTACGAAACTTAGACTTGAACAAGGGGGTGTTAGACCCGAACTTTCGTTTCATAGGCTGACCCTGATTGATGGAGTAGCTAGCTTGAGTAGAGTGACGTACCGTACGTATGTTCCGCGGCATATTTATGATACGATACTCCATTTAAGAAACCTTAGGATGTACATATCTTGAGACTGGTGATTCTCTTTGTTTTTCTTGATTATACATCCATTTAAGATCCTTGATTCGATTCGTTTACATAATCATACTCTCACTGATTCCGTTCCTCCCTATGATCATATATTCTTTCTGGATCTATTGATTCATTTCATCACTTGATCTATTTTCGTCGATACTTGTTTGAGGTTCCTGTCACCATGGTTTGAGCACAGTTTGAGCTGCTGCTAGTGATGCGATCAGGGCGAGCTCGTCGTGGACGAGGACTGACCATCGTGTTTTCTGGTGACATGGGAACGTATCGATATAGTGTGGTGTTGTGACCTCTCGTTTGAGACAAGTGTGCGGTTTTGTACCGGATGATCGAGCCATTGTCAGAAGCTGCCTGCTGTGAGAGGACTGTTGATGTACAGCATACCTCAGAGATTTGTGATATCATCGACCGTGCAGACAGATGACCCAGTTGTTGCTGAGATTGATGTGATGTCGCTTTTAGAGCTTACGAGCTGAGATTTCTGGAGTTTCCAGGCAGAGATGCGACAGGTGATAGCTATTCTATCTTGAGTTGAGAGACGAAAGTGATTCGTCAGATTTGATGCGCCGACGCAGGCCCTGTTGAGTTGAAGATTTCCAGTGTAGAGAGTCTTACTCAGATCTAGAGTAGATCGATCCAGAGATGACGTTGTTCGTCGGATGTCCCGATGTGAGATCGGTAAGCTGACCAGTTTCAGATGGAAGGACCTCACCCAGATGTGTTGTGAGTTGATCTAGAAACGGATGAGTTTTGAGTATTCCTCCGATGGTTGGGACGAGTTCCTGAGGACGCGTTCGGCTAGATATATTCTACAGATGATGAAGATACCGAGTTTGTGATTTCGAGTCCGTGCGAGAGATTCTGGATTGATTGTCGCCGAGAACATTTGCAGTACGTAGATAGCATGATATGATGTCAAAGTGGACGATAATAAGGACGAGTGGAACAAGAGGTTCGTGCGTGATACTGACGAGCTGTTGTTACTCCCCGTCGAGATTAAAAATCTGATATGTATGCAGAGGTGTTGGGATACGGCCAGTTCCCGAGAAAATGCTGTGCTGAGAACGCAGATGTTCAGAGAACGAGAAAAGATTATGTAAGTGTACCAGCCTCTGTACAGTTCGGTATAAGCGAGATCGAAAGAGACCTTGAGCCGGTTCCTTCCAGGACACTGCTGCGATGAGATTGCACCGAGGATCAGTTATGTCACGTGTTTTCAGAGGGCCAGAGGCCGACGCCAGTGATGTGCTGCTTTATGAGTGATCATACTAATTGGCCGAGAGATGACCTGAGGAGTGCTAGAGCGGAATCGTTTCCATAAGCACACCTGACCGGGAAGATGAGCCGATAGAGTGCAAGATTGGTAATCCACAAAGAAATGAGGACCCAGAGACAGAAGACGCCAAACTGTGAGCAGGAGGCAAGCGGATGTTCTTGCTCTGCCAGTTTGGGCGCACCGAATTTTTTCGATATTGTAGGAAGTGTACCTCAATGTCGTTTGTTGCGATTTGCGTTTGTGATCCGAGTATCATGCTTATATCGCTTGGATTTTAGTTTTGATGATCGAGTTTCAGGATATAGTTTTCGTGCACCATGCCTGCACCTACTGGGTATTTACATCTTTGTGCATAGTTATTGCACTTGATATATATATTTTATACACCGTTGTGTTGATGTCGATTTTGTGCCTTAGCTGCACATGTTTATGATTTCCTGGATTTCTTACAGTGGATTTGATATTTCGTGCAGTGGATGCACAGGATTTGATATTTCGTGCAGTGGATGCACAGGATTGATATTTCGTGGACTGGATGCACCGGATTCGTATTTTGTGCATTGGTTGCACTAAAATTATACTCCGTGCATTTGTTGCACCCGATTTATGTCTTTGAGCACTCATTTACCAGATTTGTGTTTTCATACGCGTGTGTACTTGATGTTCGTTTTCGTGCATGTGGGATGCACTTGATTTCGATTTCGTTCGTACATGACGGATGCACTTGATTTGGACTTTCGCGCACGTTGGGCGTGTGATATGATTTTTTGTGCACACCTGATGCACTCGATTGGGGTTTTCGTTTGTGCATGTTAGTTGCACTGGATTGAGATTGTCGGGCACTTTTGATGCACTAGTTGTTATTGTCGTGCACGCCGGTTGCATTGGACTGATGCTTTCGTGCACACCCGTTGCACTTAGTCTTACTTTTATGAATATTATAGCACCTGTATTTGGATTTGATTTCTGTGCGCACCAGACGCACCTGATTATTGGACACGCCTTTTGAATCTGAAATTGCTTTTGAGCACCTTGTTTTCATGATGAGGCCCTATACTTTGTAGTACCCTAGCAGGACTGATCCGAGAACAGTACATGTGTACTTTGCATGCATAAAAAGTTTACCAAGAGGTTTTCAAAAAGGAGCTATAGTCTCGCTATTTCTTACGTGTTTGCGAGTGGCATGAGCGTTTACAAAAGAAAACCTTTTGGGGTATTTTAAAAAGGGCGGAACGTATATTTTGATCAAAACGTATATGAAAGTATATTATTTCTTTACAAATGAGCGTCCGTCATTTGTGCCGTGAGTTACACATCACACGGCGATTCAGAAAAAGATTCTGCATATATTATTTCAGTTTTCGAGATTTTTCAAAAAGGATGTGTACTATATACATATTATAGCATTTGCTTAGTGTATATTGGATTTCAGTAGTGAATTTTGAGATCTGTATCTCCATTGTAACTCCGATGATATGCGTGCGAGTCCGATGATTTGTGTGATACTTGAAGGAGTTCGGTTTTGAGTTTCATTCACGGCTTCAGGCGCATGCGACGCGCTATGTTATTTCTGTTGCTTCCGTGATTTCGGATCCCTGTTGATTGAGTTGGATTTTGAAATGTTTTAACATTTGGGGGTTTAAATTTAAATTCGGGGACCGAATTTCTTTAAGGGGGGAAGATTATAACTTTTCTGAAATCGTTATGCGAATTTTTCCGTTTTAGAGTAAAATAGTCGGTATTTTCCGTTTTAACCCGATAGTGATCAAACTTCCGTATAGACTTGTTTGCAACTAGTTTTACTAGAATGAAGCTAGTTAGCGGGTTTTGTGAGTCACTTGGAAGTTTTGGTTCACTTTGATATTTTCCCTAATTAAAGTATTATTTTAAGTTGTTAATTATGCACTTAATTAGTGGTAATTACAATTTTGGCTTGGGTTAATTACTTCTAATGTGAATCTATGCTAATCTAATCACTAGATTTAGCTTAATCCAACCATAGAAAAATATCTAGATATTTGTGATTTAAATTGAAATTTTAAAAGAAAAAAAAGGTGGCAAAAAAGACTTTAATGCATTAATGAGCTTTTATCTTTGTTTTACACTAGATATTTCCACACTTCCACAAAAAAACCCTCACCTTTGCATCTTGGTCGAACCCATTTGCTTGCTACCCTTCTTCTTTCCTCACTCCATTTCACTTCAAAAAGCTTCACAAAAATGATCAAAAATCATCAAATATTCACACAAACTCATAAATTAATCCATACCCACAATTCTTCATCTCCAAACTAGCTTGGATCTTCACTAAAGACGTCATTTTAGATGATAAAGTTTGGGTTTTGTTGCTAAAATTGTGACCTATGTTTGTGAGATATAAACTCTAACCCTAATCTTTAAATTGTTGCTTAAATCCTTAAAACTTGCTTATTTAGATGTTTAATATAGCTTCAAGTTCATGTTTAGTTCATTCATGAAAAGGATTATGAATTTCAATTTAGGGTTTTGATATGTTTAAGTGGTTAATCATGAGGTATAGACTTGGGAAAACTTAATCAAATTGTGAGAATGATATTTGTTAAATTCCTATTTGTCTAATTGAGATAATTAGCAAACTAGGTTTTACTAAAACATGTTTTGGGTGAGATTAAAATTATGAAAATGGTTTGGATCACTATGTTAAGCTACTTTGTGTTGTTGGAAATTGCTAGAATTGTTAAACATCTAGCTTTGTGTTAAGGTGAGCTAAAATGATATAAACCGCTTACTAGGTTTTTGGTAAAAATTAGACGTGTGTTTTAATGGGCATGGTGATGATGAATATATTTTTATGTACGATAATTATTGTGTTGTGAATGAGTATTGGTGCGATTGGATTTTTGGCGTGGCGGTTTTCATGTATAGCGACCCTAGTGAGGGTTTTGCCTATATTTTCCGGTATTTGGATTTTCTTAGGTTTGCGACTGGATATTGTATTTGGTCATTGGACATTTGGAAGTCAACGACGAGGGTTGTTTGATTGTTTTGCATGCGTAGGCTATAGGTTCTAACTTTTGAGCGTACCGCGTGCCGTTGTTGGATTTCGGAATTTGATGTTAATAGCTTTGCGAATTCATATTGATTGTAGGTACATTCGCGTGGATTCCGAAACGACGAAGTTCATTGACTACGGCTAAGCGAGGAGTGTAGCGGGTGAGTAGATTTATATCTACGGGGAAAGTCGGGTGGATAGCGTATAGCACCCCCGCAAACATTGATATGGAATATCGTTTGATTGTTATATCCTGATAAATGATATGAGACGAACATGACTGTGGAATTTACAAACGATAATATAATAGAAGTTGATGCTAATGGACATATTGACTTATGAAATTATGATATGATAAGTGAATCATGATAGGTACGTAGTGAAAGAGATCAAGTGTGACGTTTATAAAATGAGATGCGAGATGTTAATGTGATGAACGAGTATACGATGCGATATGATGACTTAGTGTGATATGTCGTTATATGGATTCGAGTCGATATGAGATTGTTGATACCTTTATAGGTCCCCTGATACGAGATTGACATGAATGTGACCTGAGAGATAGGTATATATATATATGGATAACGTTTTGCATATTGAGTGATATGCCGTACGAGACTTAGATCCTTACCCCCGATGTTGTATAGGTTAATAGAATCCCTATTTGTTTAATGCCACAGTACGTTAGATTACCGTATGCGATGAGTTTTACTTGTTGATTTATCCATACCCTTGTTTAGAGGATACCGTACGATGGATTGTACCGTACGTGATGTTGTGAGGCTGGAGACCGATTGATAGATTCACCGACTCGGATACATATTGTAGACACGTATACCTTATAGCATTTAGTTCACGAGGTACTTTATGCTGCATTCATATTATTCTCATTGCATTAAATATACCTGTGCTAGTACACCTACACCACTATCGATGATGCGTATGTTACACTTACATAGATTGCCGGCACATACATTTCATCATCGATAATTGCTATGCCACTTACACAGTAGAATTGCTACATCATGCTATGATGTACTTGCCATGTTTATATCACTATGCTAGGTTGCATGATATACTGCCATGTACACCCACATACCTTGTTACAGCTACATGTACATCATGCATACATATTGACATGTACACTCACATATCTTACTATAGCTGCATATACCCCTAAGTGGTATTGTATTGACATGTGATTTTGAGACGTTGATTATTGTGCTATTGCGCTTATGAAATACATCCTACATACTTGCTTACATGTAGATACTTATACATTACTTCAGTTATATGTACACTTGGTATGATGCTGCACTTGATTTCGGAGGATTTGGGGACCGCATGATATATTTTAAAACTGGATTCATTTAAAAGAGCGGTTTTCCCTTAATATGCTCATATTGCTGTTTTATGTTGCATATGCTAGTTTTCATGGATTTACGCATTGAGATATGGATTTCATGTGATTTATGAATTTGAGAACCGTGGGAGTATTTCAAGAAACTATGTATTGTTTGAAAACCCGGTTTCTCTTGATATGATATTTCGATGCGTCCACCATGAGATTTCTCGGTTTAGAGATTTGTGATATATACCCGATACGAGGAGTGAGTGGGCCGTGTGCGGGTACATGTTGGAGCCCGATATGGTATCCCGGGGCAAGAAAGGTATGTCGATGGATAAGCCGATGAGCCTGGCAGGGGATGTGCACTGCCTACCGGTGACAGCATTTGGACTCGGCGGTTATCTGGAGGATACCGACCGGAGTCGTGAGATGGATTTAGGCCGATCCGTTCTGCCGGTGCCCACGGGCCGATCCCGCAGACGGAGCCTATTATACGAGGATTTACGTGTCGATGTTAGACACGGGTTTCATGATGTTTCGAGTGTCGGCGTTATACACTCAGGTTTCCATGATTTTGTTGTGTCACGAGGGACACACATTGATTTATATCCTCATATTTACATGCATATGCTTTTATGATATTTACATGCAGGAGTTTTTATGTCAGTGGTTGACACGTGGACGAGATCCACTGCATACATGCATTGATTATATTGGTGGACGAGATCCACTGCATACATGCTTTGATTATATTGTTGGATGATATCCACTTGTTGATGGGCATTTATTTATGTGTTGGCACATATGCAGATACGGTTACCCTAGATATCATAGTATTACCTTTATGATATAGTTGACCTAGGAATTGTTGTTTATTTCGATTTCTACCTGATAATGTTTTTCTATTCACGAGTTGACAACTCACCCCCGTTATGCCACAGTACTTGCAGGTTGACCGCATGGATCCGTAGCGGTATCGTTGGCACACAGTTGTTTCGGGTGATTTGCTTTTGGTAGGTGGTACCTATTGGATCGTGCCACTCTTGTATTATTATTCCTATTGTATCTAGTCAACTCCATCAAATCAGAAACTAGTAATTCTATATGTTGCAGACATAAATGACTTGTAGTTGCGAGACTTGAACGATGGGTTTTATGTTTGCTTTTGGGGTTGAGATCTTGCTTTACTTTATTTTCTTATGTGGATCTTCGCCGTTGGGCGCCGTATACTTGTTATTTATACTTGTGGTGGTTGTTTCCGCCGTTGGGCATGATTTGCTCCCGTTTGGGATGATTTATTTATATTCTGTGTTGTACCCGTTTTCGGGGTTAGTTTTTACAAGGGAGGTGCTGCCCAAAATTTTAAAATACAAAACATGATTTACTATTTCTTTATTTCAAAGCTTCAACTCTTTATTTCTTAAAAAGGGTTTAGATTTCTGGATTTCAGCTTACTTGAATTACGTTACGCCTGTAGATGTCGCGTGATTTAAATGCTGGTCGCAAGCTAATATTTTGGGTCGTGACACCTAAACTTAAGACCTTGTTTCTTGGAGGTAACAAACTAAGTGGATGGTCATCATGTTTGGACTTCTTCCATAGCTTTCTCAGTGACCAGTTCTAACATGGCTGGAGCTGGGGGAAATGATCTAGAAGGTTCTCTTTCAAATGGCATAGGTAATCTCTCAACGAATCTTCAAGCCTTCAGGGTTAGTTTAAATCAAATCAAGGGAAAAAATTTCCTACTGAATTGGGTGTCACTAGCTTGATGAAAACAGACATGGGCTACAACGAGCTGGTTGGAATAATGCCCTTACAAATCACAATGCTTGAAAGTCTTCAGTTACTAGTCTTAGAAAATAACAGAATATATGGATCAATTACAGACGAACTTCGTTGATTAGGAAGCTTGAATACACTATCACTTTCGGGGAACAATCTTTCTGGACCGATACCTGACTCCTTCGGCAATATCACTGGATTGCACACTTAATACTAAGCGCCATGGGCGGATCCATATAGGATCTGGTGGGGGCAACTGCTCCCACTGAACTTTTGTAAAAGTACTAAAGATTAATATCCGTTACAAATACGTATCATATTTAAGAACATATCTAACACACACACACACACATGCTAAAATAAATCGATAGTGGTCTAGCCTAGATTGCAAGTTAGTTTAATTCCATGGAGATGAAGAAGATCTTGGGTTCAAATCCGGCTGCTTGCTAAATTTATTTTATGCTTTAATTTTTTTGGGTGTGGGTTTCAAAGTGTCTTTATAATATAAAAAAATTCATTGCTTACTAAATTTTACTCTGTGGCATAGATTTCATATTGTCTTTATAACATAAAAAAAAATTCCAACCTATCTTACAATTTGTTCTCCTTTAAACACGCATAATGATTTTTAATAAAATATTAGTTTTATTTGGACTCCACCAACCGAAATTCCTGTGCATCTGCCCTTGCTAGACGCTAATGCATTATCTCTAAAAATTCCTGAAAACTTGTGGAGCTTGAATGGCCTTATCGAGTTAGACATATCACGAAACTTTCTTGAGGGAAAACTATCTTCAGGGGTAGGGAACATTAAATCCTTAGATACATTTGATATATCGATGAACAAGCTATCGGGTAACATTCCTAATGCTTTGAAGGAGCTCCTAATGCTCCGATATTTGGATCTATCTAACAACTTATTCGATGGTCATATCCCAAAAGAATTTGATGACCTTATGAAAAATCTTGAGGTTCTGAACCTTTCTTGCAACCATCTTACAGGGCCCATACCGATCTCTATAGCCGTTCTCCGGCATATCATCAGTATGAATTTATCTTTCAACTAACTGGAAGGAAAGATTCCAAATACTGGTGCTTTTTTTGAATCTCAAGAATGTGTCTTTGATGGGAAATGCAGTATTATGTGGAGATCCTAGAATAGGCTATCACATGCAATACAAATGATATTTGTAGGTCAATGACAAGGGAACATTTTCTCAAGTATATTCTTCCTGCCACTGTTTCAATTATAATCCTTGTTGCTTGTGGCATATCTTGTTAACATCCCTTTGGAAACAAACCAATGATTTTGCAGCTGTAGACGCAACACAATCGCGAGCTCGCTCTTGCCATGAAATACTTCAGCGATAAAAACTTGCTAGGAAGGGGAAGCATGGGCTCTGTGTTTAGCCGATGAGCCGATTGTTGCTGTAAAGTTTTGAGCTTGGAAGTAGATGGAGCTTTGAGGAGTTTCGATGACGAATGTTGTGCCCTAACTCTGTGAAATCTTGTTAAGGTCGTCAGCACTTGTTCCAACTTGGAATTTAAGGCGCCTGATAAAAATCACCATCTCTCTCTCTCTCCTCTTCTGAAAGCTTCTTATCTAGAGAAATCTTTTCTCCAGATATTTCTTTCTAAAATCTTTCTCATACTTTCCTCCTTCTTCTTTTTCCAGAAACTTCTATATCTAGATTTTTCTTTATTCATGTCACTATTTAGAGATGACACCTATAAATTTATAGATGCAAAGGCTTCAAGTTTGAGTGTGCTTGAGTAAAAGCAATAAACACTAGTGTAGTGAGAGAAGAGTGAGAGTTTCAAATCCTTATATTGCGAGTGTAATAAAGTGAAAAGTGTTGGAGTGTTCTTGTAGTTATAAGAGTTTGATAATAAAGTGTTTGTTTTTGCCTTTGTTCCACTTGCTCGTTTCTTTACAAGTGGTATCAGAACTACAATACTCTACAATTGGTTGCGGAGCGAAGTTCGAAACTGTGAAGCTTGTTCATAAGAGCACCACGTCACAATGGCGGATTTGGAGAATGCGGCTTAATGGACACAACTATAGCTATTGGAAGACTTGCATAGAGTCATATTTGCAAGGATAGGACCTTTGGAAGGTTGTTGGAGGAAGTGAGGCTACAACTCCACATGAGCCAGGTTACATGTCGCGGAAATGGAAGATAAAGGCAGGTAAAGCCATGTTTGTGCTTAAGATATCAGTTGAAGAGGATCTTCTTGAGCACATCAGAGATTCGGCAACTCCGAAAAAGGCATGGGATGCCTTTGCAACACTCTTCTCTAGAACAAATGACATACGACTTAAACTCCTCGAAAATCAGTTGATGGCGGTCAATCAAGGCGAGATGTCGATTAGCGAATACTTCATGAAGGTAAAGTCATTCTATCATGACATTGCTCAATTAGATCAGAAATCTAAGATTCCGAAGTCTAGACAGAGAAAAACTATTATTCATGGCCTAAAACCCGAATATAACGGGTTTATTATGACTATTCGTTGTCGGCCGACTCAACCAACTCTTCTCGAGCTAGAGAGTCTACTAGCCACTCAGGAGATATTAGCCAAACAAATGGCTAGTGTTTCAATAAAGAATGAAGAGAAAGCTCTCTTCACCAGTAAAAAGAAGACAAATTCAAGAAGCCAGCAATATAAACTTTTCGAAGAAAAGGCACGAGAGCATACAGAGAAGTACCGGTACAAGCAGAGAGCATGGCAAAGTGACAATTGAAAAGATGTCAAGACCGAGAGGCAACAATATGGAGCATGCTACAATTGTGAAAGAGAGGGTATTTTGCACTAGACCGTCGCTATAAGAGAAGTTCGGTCAAAGAAAATACAGAAACAACCAATAGCCATCAAGGAGTCATTGAGGAAGAGTGGGATGCCTCATCACTCTATGCTATTGAGGAAGCATGTTCCAGCAAAGATGTCGCTACAACCTCAATTATGGTCAAGACAGAATCGACTTTTGCAGCCACGTCTAATCGTGGAGCAGTAAACCATAGCGATGACTGGATTGTTGACTCCGGATGCTTCAACCATATGACCGGCGATAAAGAAAAGCTTGTAAGCGCGTCTGGGTATAAAGGCGTACGCGAGTTTGTGATAGCTAATAACTCAAGGTTGCCTATCACACATATTAGAAAGTCGGTGCTTGCTCCATATTTTAGTTCACATCAAGTACAGTTGCAGAATGTTTACCATGTTCCCGGGATGAAGAAGAATCTTCTATTCGTCTCACAACTCACAGAAACTGGAAACTATTTGGTATTTGGACCAAGAGATACCAAGGTATACAACTTGAAGACTTCAGGAAAGCCAATCATAGAAGAGAGCAAGCTGCAGTCGATCTATGTCATGTCAACAAAATCAGCATATGTAGATAAAACTCAAAAGAACAAAATGGCGAATTTATGGTATGCAAGACTTGGGCACGTTAGCTACCACATGCTCAAAATAATGATGGAGAAATCAATGCTCAAAGGTCTTCCATGACTGGAGATTCTTGCAGATACTGTATATGCAAGATACCAATATGGTAAGGTACATCAACTTCCATATAAGGAGTCAGAATTCAAGGCTAAGGAACCACTAGAACTTGTTCATTCTGATGTGTTTGGTCGAATTGCTCAAGCATCAACTAGCGGAATGCAATGCATGCTCACCTTCATTGATGATTTCTTAAAGTATGTATGGGTCTACTTTCTCAAAGAAAAGTCAGAAGTATTTCCTAAATTTAAAGAATTTCGAGAAAATGTAGAAAGTGAAGTTGGAAAGAAAATATGATGCTTGTGCACGGACAACAGGAGAGAATAATTCTAAGGAATTCTTGACCTATCTACGAGAAAATAAAATTAGACATCAATTGGCGTGTCCATACACGCCTCAACAAAATGGCATGGCAAAGAGAAAGAATCGACATCTTGCAGTGATTTGCCGAAATATGTTGCATTCTAAGAACGTGCCAAGACGTTTCTGGGCAGAATGCTTGAGGACAACGGCGTATGTGATCAACAGGCTACCACAACCAAGGTTGGGTTGCATATCACCCTTCGATAAATTATGGAAGACCCCACCAACTGTGGAACATTTTCGAGTATTCAGTTGTGTGTGCTATGTTTTTGTACCAGATCATCTCTGTAACAAGTTCAACAAAAAGGCGCTCCGGTGTATCTTTGTAGGGTATGATGATGAAAGAAAAGGATAGAGGTGTTGTGATCTAGTAACTGGAAGATGCCACACGTCATGAAATGTCGTATTCGACGAGGCATCTTCATGGTGGTCCTCACAAGATATAGTGTTACCAGATTCGAAGGATCTAGAAGCCAAGGTTCAGGAGAAGCTGGGGGAGACACAAAAAGTAGAAGAGCTACAAAGCCTGAATATGTTGAAACCATTTCTCCTACATCGCCCAAAAAAGGAATCCATGGCATGTTGGTGTCTATCAAAAGACACCTGAAGAAAATCGACCATGCCAGCAAGAAGACTTAGACGATATACTACAAATACAAACACGAAGATCGATGAGACAAAGAAATCCAAATCCTAAGTATGCTAATGCTGCAGTAGTCGAGGTAGGAGGGAAAGAACCATGCACATATGAGGCTTCAAAAAATAAATTGAATGAAGAAAGGCTATGAAAGAAGAAATTCAAGCACTAACGCAAAATGAAACTTAGGACCCGGTACCAAAACCTAAGGATGTGAAACCTATTTCATGCAAATGGGTTTACAAAGTAAAGACTCGGCCTAATGAATCGATTAAAAAGTACAAGGCTCGACTGCTCTCCCGAAGATTCTCTCAGAATATAGATTACACTACGAGAATACCTTCGGCCCGGTTGCAAAGATTACCGGTATACGTGTTCTATTAGCACTTGCAGCTTGTAGGACCGGAAGCTTTGGCAGATGAACGTTAAGAACACATTTTTACATGGAGAGCTAGATCGGGAAACATATATGGAGCAGCCAAAAGAGTTCGAGAGTAAGGCCAAATCAGGTTATGTATGCATATTGAAGAAAGCATTATACGGACTAAAGCAAGCACCTAGAGCATGGTATGGTAAGATTGTTAGTTGTATGTATGCCCTAAAGACCATTATTGTACATGATTGTATATTATAGTGGATACTTGGACATATATACGGAGGACTTTCTTGCTCGACATGATAGCATGCTATCTAGTTACTCTTTATCTTAACATGTATACTTGTATTGTCTCTCTGTTACATGTTGATAAAGCCCTTAGGATGTGAACTTGACTACCAGGATTATGATGCAGATCATAATAATAGGGCCAGGGCGGTCCACAAGTTCATTCTTTAATTGTTCCTAGTCGTGGGTGTATCGAGACATGACATCGATATTCCAGAGTAGACTAGCGTATACGTTTCTTGACCCATCTGATGGGCGATGGATGATCCCACATCCATTGGTGTTTGACATCAAAGATTGTATACGGGTGCTCAGTGGAGACTGGGTACACTGAACAGGACTCGCCGAGAACTCCTCGATGGTATTATACCTATCATCAGATAGCAGTTCTCTGGTGACACTGGTACAAGTTAGTATGTAGACCCGAGATCGTCATAGAGTCTTGTGTGATTCCCACTTTGCTTTGATTTCCACCTTACCATGTTTAAGAGAGCGTGCAAAACAGTGGTTTTTGGGTACAGTCCCGAGTCACATAGAGGCAATGAGCGATATGAGGGATTTCGTCTCTCCCGGTATTAAGGGTTGATGTTGCGCTGTGCTCGATTAGCTATAACAGGAAGTCCCTGGCCAGGGCTAATACTGAGATTTACTGGTAAATGTTATCAGTAGTTTCTCAACCCGTTATGAGCCTCACATCAGCATGACTTATCAAGTCATTAAAGTCTGACGTTTACCACCCCCAGACTAGATATGCGACATATCAGACGAAGAGACCGGACTGTACGGTAGTGTTACTTATTAGTTTTACGGGAGTATGGGCAAGCATGCTTGTTGATCTTTTGATCGTTCAATACCCGGGTAGCCGTTACATCCAGCTAGTACCGCTGACGGCCTGTGGGTGACTGATATGATCATTACCTACTGCAGGCGTATTGATGAGTCTTTAGAGTCCTACACAGAGGTTTCCTAGCTCATGCGAAACGAAGTATGGCATATATGTGATATTTGAGGGACCGAGATTAATACGTATATGTGATACCGTATTCCAATCTCGCGATATATGTTATATGTGATATAACCGGATTGTTGAATCAAGTATTGATTCAATGATATGTTATATGTATATGTAATATACATATAAATGATATTGGTCGGTTGTATGCGATACAGCCGGCTTATTAAATCAAGTGTTGATTTAATAATTTAATTTATGATTATATATTTGATATATTAATATACATTAACTAATATTAGCTCACTTAAGAAATTGTTTTCTCTAAATACATTTAAATGTATATGTGATATATATTAATGTATTTAATATGTGTCATGCTAGATGATACATTAGACTTGGATGTATGAGACTCATACCTAACTTAAGATAATTTGGGTATTTAAATATTAAGGGGAAAATCAAAATTATGTGGAAATTAGCATGACTAAGATGCTTGTGGAAGTATGGAAAAGGTTTGACTTTAGTCCACTAACTTTGTTTTACTCTAAATATTTATTAAGCTAACCATTATCTTTAGCCATACTTTAATCTCTACATGAGTTGATATAAGATATTCTCTCACCCATGGTTCACACTTGATTCATTCATCTACTTCTTCATCTCCTTCATTGCTCTCAAGCTCTCAAGTGAGAAGAAAAGGAAAAAGAAAAAAATTATTCTAAAGTAAGTAAAATTCCTACTTCATCAATCTATACCAAACTAGCCATTTAGTATAGCTTGTTTCTTCACTTGTTCATCAATTAGTGAAGAGATAGCTTGAGTTAGAGATTCTTCGACGTAGATCATCTTCGATCTCGAAGATCCTTGGGCAAGCTTGTTCCTTTCGTATAGTGGAGCCTAACGAGAGTCCGGGAGACCACTACTTAGAGCTAAGGGACTATTACACGGAGCTTTAGAAGTGAAGGACCGGTCTACAAAAATTGTATTCCTATATCACTCAGTGTAAAGTTGTTTACTTGCTTAGTTAAACCTTAATTCTCTAGTTAGATCTCTGGTTCGGGTTTGTTACCACACTAGATTTTTATAAAATTGTATGCTTGATGCCTTCCTAAACCTAGTAGTCATGCTAAGGAACCCAGCATTGGTATCAAAGCCAAGCTAGAAAATTATACGATGTGTTAGAATTACAAAACCGAAACAACTCCGAAACCTGGAATCCGAAACCTTAGTTTCTGTCGAATTTATTAAGTCCTATAAAAAAATTTTAAACAAGTGCAGAAAGCTAGTTATGATGTATTTATAACACCAAAAAATTTGAGGCAAAACACAAAAAAATCGGCCGGCCATATTGTCAAAAAAACCGGCCTCTCCTTTTTTCCTGTAGCAAAAGATCTAGAAATTTTTATGGTGTTCTGATCTCTTGGTTTTAGGGTTTCAGGTTATGTTTGTTTTTGCCAAGATTGCATGTGATGTTATCTTTCTGTAGTGGCAATACAGAGTGTTTCATAGTCGTATTTTAACATCATTTTGGGTTTGATATTGAAATATGATACAATATTTAGAATCCATGATAATTAGTTTTGTGAAAACTAGTTAGTGTTATGTAAATCTAGCAATTTAGTGTTTTTTGATAGATTGCCATGGAGTTTCGATTCGGATCAAAACTCCGTCGCAATCTCGTATAGTACGCGACCATTCGCCGGGTAATACTACTAGATAACCATACCCCATAGCCCCGACCAAGTGGCTGTAGGAGAACCCCGTTGCCAAAAGCATCCCCTCGGGTACTCGCTGCCACGGTGTTCCGCCTAAGTGCACTTCGTCGACGGCATCGGGGGTACGGCCATCTACTAATATTTCCGACGAGTATTCGATCAAGTAGTTGGGAATCTTGTTGAATTACCCGACTAGGTTATTGAAAAGGTGTTTTCAATATGAGACTAAAATGCAAGGTTTATATGTTAGGCATGAAATTCGGGGTATGAGATATTCCGGGTTTATGATTTCTAAGGATGTTGTGGATTCTAATTATTGTAGTTTTCGTTTTCTTTTCTGCGACCGTAAGTGTAATATGTGGTGTATCACCGGTTTCGTTGCTATACGTCAATGACAATTGGGATATGTATATTTACTTACGTTGATGACATGTGATGTTATGTGTTACTGTGATATGTTATATTGGATCGTCGTGTTTGAATAGCCGGGATGTTTTGCGTGAGATGAAAGTTTTTTATTTTCATTCATGTAAAAACTGTATGTAATATTCTTTTATTGGGACACTTCCGAGTTGAGGATGATGTCACCATTGATATATATTATTTACTTTTCCGCATTAGGATAGACCCAAGGCGGGGAGCATAAGTAACCGGGTTCTAGAGTCCAGTGGGAGACCATCTCGAGGAGTCGAGACCGGGTATCCTAACTCTAGAATTGGTAGGGTTGCTTGCCGCTCTCGTAGGGGTCTGGGGATGTGGGTTTGGCTATTCATCCCGACCATGGAATCCGTGTTTTTACTGGCTTAATTTAAAACACGGACTTTCTAGTATATCCAATATTTCATATGTTGATTTCTGCTGTAATGTTCTGTGATGAGATCATAAAATTGCCATGAGATGAATGCTTTATATTATATATATGATATATAATAAATGTTGCATATGTTTTGCATCTGCGCTAGTCCTGCCCCTACTCTACCGTTAGTTATCTAACCTAACGGTGCATGACGGGACCCCATGACGAATGCGGATGGCATAAGTGTACGTTATATAAGTATTTTCGTTTCTTCTTCTGTGATGCTTAGGAAGCATAAATGACGGGACTTCATTAATGAGATTAATAAAAAAGAAAGAAACCTACAGATGTTGTAAAATCCTATTTCAAAAAGGGTAGCTCTGGTTCTTGCTTTGCATAGCGGTATTCCTTATAGAATATCCAGCACCGCATTCGATGAGGAAAGTGCCTAGATCCTTTCACCGGGAGTGACTTATTTAGCAAAAGTTAGCAGATGCTACAACCCACTCGGTTTTGTCTTTTGATTGTTTCTCTAGTTCTTACTTTGCATAGTGGTATTCCTTAATGAATATCCAGCATCTCATTCGATGAGGAAAGAGCCGAGATCCTTTCACCGGGAGTGACCTCTTTAGCGAAACTAGCAAAAGCCTAAAAAACACTCCTTTTCAAAATCACTCGATTCTACAACGATATCAAGTTCATTACGTAAAAAGTTTTCTTAAAAAACCTGGCATAGCCCTCTACCATTTCAGATAAGTACTATTTAGTATTCGTGCTGCATTTGTTAACCTCCGTCAAGGTGTGGTGTACGGTAGATGATTAGTGCTTATCTGCAACGCATATGATGCGATTGGATTAGGGTAGTCGTACGGCCTTATTGACCTCCGTCAAGGGTCGTGCGGGTAGGTTTAATTCAATCACGAAATGACGGGTTGAACTTGACTAGCGACCTATGGTTTGTTGACCTCCGTCAAGGTCATAAGTTGCCAGGGGCAAAATATTATTGGGAATTTCAAGTGTTGAAATTTGCAATGAGATTGCATACCTTCTATGAGATAGTTGGATCCCGATACCCACTACGAGTAAGTGTTACTCATGGGAGAGTTTTACACTTTAAAATTGGCTAACCCATTAGGTGTCTAAAAAGGTGTTAACGGGGTTAAGCCTTTGGGAAAATGATGTTTACTTTAATTAGGTCCGTGCGAAAGCACGGGGAACCTCCCTCAAAGTACCGATACTGGCATGACCGAAAGATTGGCGAACTTGTAGGGTGTAATTAATCCCGGCTAGTCTTACCTTTTAGGGTTTGAAGGAAGATTTGATAAAAACAGTGGGAGCCATCCTGATTAGATAAAATAATAACCAATCTAATTTTTCAAGAGCATAAGCAAAGTGTTTTCTTCTCTCTCTCTCCAGATAGCGACCATGACATGCCTTAATCAAGATAATAATATGGATGTATTGACCGAACCCTCTTGTTATACTGGGCTGAAGAACGTTGGTTCCGCTCTATCTTATAATTGTTATAAGTCCGAGCAGGAAATAGGGGAATATCCGGATTCCCACGCCACCCAAACGAGGAATGAGTATGTTGATGCATCTTCTTCGGGTGTGTTTGTTACCGAGAACTGTTTCTCAGTACACTCTACGTCCTCAGTATTAGATACCGGATCTGGATCCCATATATGTAATATGTTACATGGGCTAAAGAAAGGTAGAGAACTGGGAATAGCTGATCATTCTATAAGAGTAGGGAATGGTGCAAATGTTGCAGCCAAAGCAGTTGGTGAATATCACCTTGTATTACCAACTGGTAATACATTGATTCTAAACGAATGTTATTACATACAGAACCTGATATGCAATATTATATAATTTTCTTTATTATGTAAAGAAGGATATAATCTTGTATTACAGGATAATGTTATGAATATTTTCCTGAATCAAAAATTGATTGGATCAGGAAAATTATATAATGTCATATACGTTCTAAATCAAATTACAGTTCTCAACGTACAGAACACACACAAGAGAAAAAGTTCAGAAATAAACGAGTCCTTCTTTTGGCATTATAGACTAGGTCAGCGACACGACTAGTTAAGTTGCATAAAGATGGATATTTGAATCAGTTTGAATTTACATCATATGAAACTTGACAGTCACGTCTCAAAGGTAAAATGACCAAAACTCCGTTTACTGGATACGGAGAAAGAGCTACCAAACTCTTGGGAATGATACATTGTGATGTATGCGGCCCTATGTCTACACATGCCAGGGTTGGTTCTTCGTACTTCATTATATTCATCGATGATCTCTCAAGATTCGAACATGTGTTCCTGTTGAAACACAAGTCTGAAACTTTTTAAGATATTCAAGGAATATAAGTACGAAGTGGTGAACCAAATGGGTAAAAGTATTAAAATCCTTCGATCTGATCGGGAAGGAGAATACTTAAGCACGGAGTTCCTGGATTATTTAAAAGAGAATGGGATTCTCTCTCAGCTTACTCTTTCGTATACACCACAGCACAGCGGTGTGGCGGAGCGGAGGAATCATATCTTATTAGATGTGGTGCGCTCTATAATGAGTAACGCTGAGTTACCTGTTTCCTTTTGGGGTTATGCGCTTGAGAAGCTGCATACCTTTTGAATAGAGTTCCATCCAAATCAATGTCTACCACTCCATATGAGATATGGAATGGGAAGAGACCATCTCTTAAACGAGTTAAGATATGGGGTTGTCCGGTCTATGTTTAAAACAAAAAATCCGGACAAGCTTGAGGCAAGGTCGGTTCTGTGCAAGTTTGTAGGATATCCCAAAAACTCACGTGGGTATATCTTCTACCACACCGAGGAAAAAAAGTGTTTGTTTCTCGCAATACCACCTTTTAGAAAAGAAATTTCTTATGGAAGAAATTAGTGGTCATGAGGTAGAACTGGAAGAAGTTCCAGCTAGACAAACTAACGGTTGATGATTTGGTAGAACCCGAGGATTCAATAGTTCCCGACGAACCTCAGCCTCTCCGTAGATCTATTAGGGTTCCTCATCCGCCTGAGAGATACTACGGTTTTCTCAATGATGGTGAAAGCGAGGATTGCATCATGGAAGATGATGACTCAGCTAGTTTCGAGCAGGCCATCACAAGTGGGGACTCTGTGAAATGGCTGGATGCTATGCGATCTGAGATGGAATCCATATACACCAACAAAGTATGAATTTTGGTAGTTGTACCTGAAGGGGTAAAACCCATCGGGAGCAAGTGGATCTTGAGAAGATTCTTAGTGTAGATGGAAAAGTTGAGACTTTTAAAGCAGGACTTGTTGCAAAAGGTTGTCGTCAATAACCAGGTGTGGATTTTGATGAAACCTTTTCTCCAGTGGCCATGCTTAAGTCCATCCGGATCCTAATTGCCATTGCTGCATACCATGACTACGAAATCTGGCAGATCGACGTCAAGACCGCTTTTCTAAATGATAATTTAGAAGAGAGCGTGTACATGACACTGCCAGAGGGCTTTGTAGACAGTGGGAGCAACGGAAAGGTGTGCAAGTTGCTTAAATCAAAATACGGATTAAAGCAGGCATCGCAGAGTTGGAACATATGTTTTGATGTGGCAGTCAAAGATTTTGACTTCATCAAAATGGTAGATGAACCTTGTATATACAAGAAAGTTGTAGAGAGTAAGGTTGTCTTTCTCGTATTGTACGTGGATGACATACTCTTGATAGGAAATGGTGTTCCTATACTACACTCGGTCAAGCTCTACTTATCACTATGTCTCTCCATAAAGGATTTGGGTGATGCCTCTTACATCCTGAGGAGAAACACCGGACAGCAGTGAAGAACATTCTTAAGTACTTAAGAAAGACTAAAGAAACGTTCTTGGTGTATGGTAACGGTGAACTCCAAGTGGAGTCCTTTACCGATTCGAGCTTTCAGAGTGATAAGGTCGACTGTAAGACAATCTCGGATTTCGTCTTTTACCCTCAGTGGAGGGACGGTATGTTGGAAGAGTTCCAAGCTAGATACCATGGCAGACTCAACGATAAAGGGTGAATACATCGCTGCCAACGATGCTACCAAAGAGGTTGTCTGAGTATAGATGTTCATGAGATGAACTTGGTTCCTACCATTATGGTGACAATGGAGCTGTGGCTTTGGCCTAGAAACCCCGATCCCATCAGTGATCCAGACATATTCTTAGGCAGTATCACCTGATCAGGGAGATGGTGGATCTCCGGGAGATCGAGGTCAGGAGAGTCGATAGGAAGAATTACACGGCGGATCCACTCACCAAGGCCTTTCCCTAGAGAGACTTTAAGAGATGTTGGGTATGAGATACTACAACAACTGGCCTTAGTGCAAGTGGGAGATTGTTAGTTGTATGTATGCCTTAGAGGCCATTATTGTACATGATTGTATATTATAGTGGATGCTTGGACATATATAGGGAGGAATTTCTTGCTCGACATGATAGCATGCTATCTGGTTACTCTTTATCTTAACATGTATACTTGTATTGTCTCTCTGTTATATGTTGATAAAGCCCTTAGGATGTAGACTTGACTATCAGGATTATGATGCATATCATACTAGTGGGGCCAGGGTTGTTCTCCTCCGAATACAGAGACGCGACCGCGTAGGTTCGTCTTGCCTGAATTTGGAGGCAGATACTAATTGGTGCTATCTATCCACCTCTCCGAAGATACCAAGTTGATTTATGACACCATGTATCGAAGGTTTAAACGGATGCGGCCGATGTAGCAGACTTCGTCAGATTCCCCCTCGTTGAGGGGCTTTTGATTGTGGGGACGCTCTTCCCTGCAGACGCAAGCCCCTGCAGTTAATTACGCTACCGCATCGAGGTAACCACTTTCTCCTTCTCCAGATGGTCATTTCGTGTCGTGGGTGTTTGTTTTGTTTTTGGTTACCCGTAGATTGTATACGGAGACTAATTTATGTTGTCCCCCGTATGGCGTGGATTAGTCCAAATCCGTATCTTGTTAGATTTGGGTTTGGGGTTGGGTTTAAGGATACATTAGTCTCATTTGAGACTAAGATCAACTTAAACGTTTGTTAAGGATACGTCAGTCTAATTTTAGACTAAGATCAACTTAACGGGATCGTTTAGATCCAACAAAAGAGCATTTGGGCTCTATTGTTTAGTTTAGGGACTTTGCGGTCCATTAATTTAAGGACATTACGGTCCAAGGTTAAAGACATCATAGTCCATGGGTTTAAGAACCCCACAGTCCGAGGTTAAGGACATCATAGTCCATGGGTTTAAGGACCCCACAGTCCGAGGTTAAGGACATCATAGTCCATGGGTTTAAAGACCCCACAGTCCGAGGTTAAGGATATCATAGTCCATGGGTTTAAGGACCCCACAGTCCGGTTTAAAGACGTTATAGTCTATGGAATGTATGGTTGTCGGGACCCGTCACCTTTCTGAAGACGTTGAAGGATTTCAACGACAAATATCAAAGGAATGAAGAGATGTACCCTTGAACCAATTTTGGTTGAGAGATCTGTAGTCCAATTTGAGAATAATATCTGTTAAAAGATTTATGAGCATATGGGCTCAATTAATCTGAATGAGGGGTTTATGGCCAACTTGGGCTCGGCCTACTCAGTTAAAAAAATGTTAAACAATTGACAATGCTGAGCATTGTTTTGAGTTCTGACAATATTTTTGTCATTTATTGAATACTGAGCATTCATCATAGCTCTGAGGCTTTATTCATAGAACAATTTATGTTCTTTTAGCGCACACGTAAGGAGCACATGGTGCGCTTGGCGCTTTGCGCCAGTTAAAAAGCGCAGAGCGCTTCTGTTGGGGAGCGCACACGTGAGGAGCACATGGCGCGCTTGGCGCTTTGCGCCAGTCAAAGAGTGCAGAGCGTTTCTGCTGGGTAGCGCACACGTGAGGAGCATGTGGTGCGCTTGGCGCTGAGCGCCATTCCAAAGAGCGTGAAGCGCTTCTGTTCAAGTAGCGTATACGTGGGAAGCACGTGGCGCGCTTGGCGCTAAGCGCCAGTCCAAGAGCGTAGAGCGCCAGTTTATGAGCGCAAAGCGCTATCTGTTCAGTGGCGCACACGTGAGGAACGCGTGGTGCGCTTGGCGCTAAGCGCCAGTCCAAGAGTGCAAAAGCGCATCTGATCAATTTTATGATCTAAGAAATAAATTCTCGCTTAGATGAGACTTTGTTTCAAGGTTCTAAGAACAAAGTTCTTATTTTGTAGGAGATATTTCAATCTCTTATTTTGATAAAAGGTTTTGCCTTTATGGATCTGTGATCCTAAGAGAATTGACTTATTCTCCCCCCTTTATTTTATAATGAGATGTTCATGATCTCTTTGTATAAAAAACCTTAGTCTTATAGATCTATGATCTGTGAGAAGAATTATGTTCTTCTTTTTAATATGAGATGGATTCATCTCTCTGTTTATTTTTACCTTGAAGAAAATCTTCTTCTTTTACCAAGAGCTTGGCTCTTCTTTCTGAGATTTCTCAAAATTTATGGGGGGGGGGGGAGGGGTTCCTCTGTATGAGACTTGAAGTCTTGAAGCCTTTATATAGGGCAAGCTGATTGGTTCAATCGGTTAAGGAGATCTTTTCTCCAATTGATTTGGGGATTTCCCCACCATTGGATCTTTGATCCAAAGGTTTCTGTTTTACAGAAGGCAATCTTCTTGTTTTTTAGGAAGATTGGAAAATTTTCCCATGCAGAATTTATTTTGTAACTTTGGTGATTTTTAATCACCCTTGGATCATTGATCCAACGATGCTCTGATTTACAGAGCACAATCTTTTTGTTTGGAAAGATTTTGAGAAATCTTTTTTAACAGAATTTTATTCTGGTCAATTAATGATTTATTATTATTATTGGATCTTTGATCTAACGGTAGGGAGATTTTAGTTCCAGCGTGCTAGCGCACACGTGCTTTGCACGTGGTGCGCTGCTTAGAGTGCAGCGCACTTGGCGCTAGCGCACCCGTGCTTTGCACGTGGTGCGCTGCTTATAGTGCAGCGCTGTTAGCGCTAGCGCACACGTTCTTTGCACGTGGTGCGATGCTATGAAGCGTTGCTTCATTTCAAAATTTGAATTTTGAACAGAGTTTTGCTCTGATTGGGGGAAACAAATGCCCCCCACCGTTGCGCTCACGTGGTCTACATGTGAGTGCAGCGGTGGCAGCATCTGCGTCCTTGGATCAACTCAGAAGTTGAAACGGTATCTCAGTGCCTATAAATAAGACCCTTGGCCCTTAGGATGATTTCTGTTCATCTTCTTCCTTCTGAGAATTTTTATTCTCTTGCAGAGCATATCTCTTTGGCTTAAGAACTTTCTTAAGGACAGAACTCTGTCAAAATCTTAGGTAAAGATTAAATCTTTTAAAGGACCTTTTAATAATTTAGGGTTTCACCCATTAACAGAGCTTTTCTCTTCATAGATATTTGATCTAAAGAAAACCCTTTTAGGGTTTTATTAACAGAGCTTTGCTCTCTTGAACCCATAGATCTAAAGAGATCTTTCTTGGGGTTTCTTAGCCCATTAACAGAGCTTTACTCATGAAGAACTCTTAGAGTTTGTTCATAGATCTTGAAGATCTCAGAATTTTTAATTCATTAAAAATTTTATTTTAAGTTTTCTGATGATCATTCCATCATTTTTACAGAGCAAGGCTCTTTAGAATTTCCTTTGAGGAATTTTCTTATTCCCAGAGCTGACAGACGTCACTTTGTCATAGAGCATTGCTCTCAAGGGGAGATTTACTCCCTGGCCCGAGGAATTCTTATTAAATGAGAATCAATTGAAGATTTCCTCATTTAATGACAATTTCATCAAATGATGAGACTGTTTTATTAATGATGAGTTATCATCTAGATTTTGTGGGTCATCTTTGGCCCCTTTTTACTGCATTGCAGTCTGGTACGGATTCAAAGTACCGTGTACCAAACTTAAACCGTAGCATTGGCGGATGAAAATTTGTTCTTTTCTGCGCAGGTACTATGTCTTTCGACACTTCTTTCCCGTTTGTCCATTCAGAAGGCGGATTCCCCGAAGCGCTAGTGGATAGGGAAGTCTTTGCGTTGATAAAGGATCATGACCCAGAGCACAAGAATCTTCATCTGTGGGGTAGATGGTATGATCAAATTATCAGAGGCCGCCGGAGCTTTTCTTGTGTGACACCCTCGGAGCCTATCTCGGCGATCCCTTATGCATATGCACCCCCGATAAATTATACTGTGGAGGAGGTGAATTGGACTTCAGAAGGTCTCCTTTGGCCTTCTATGGCCGCAATACCCGTGCAGCCGCCGGTAGCTTTGGACACTCTAGGGCGGCGCAAATGTCAGGGCGAATCGCGCCCTTGGGGACAGCCATACAACATAGGACTAACTCCCCGTCACCCGGCCGGATACCTGCAGTGGGCCCGATATATCCTATCGGTGAAGAAGTCACAGCTCATGAAGCTCGGATTGTACCCTGCAATCTACGCTTCCTTGTTCCAGTATTCCGCACCTCCTATATGGTGGATCAAGGCATTTCTAGAGCAATGGAACATTCCGACTCACACCTTCCTCCTATTGGATCGAGAAGTCTCCATTTCCTTAGAGGAGTTTGCCGAGGTCTCTGGTTTACCCATTAGGGGAGAACATTACGAGGAGCTGCTTCCTTCGGATGAGTATATTTTTGCTACCAAATCAGGGGTAATGGGTCTTACCCCAGAGAACGCCATTCAACACCAATTCCCAAGTTTGATAAAGGTGTTGAATGTCTATGAGAGCCTCTTTCTCGAATCCGGAGGCCGCGAGGTTAATTTTATGGATTTTATCGCTTGTTTTCTCCGTACGGAAGTACTATCGAAGGAAGCCGCGAAGTTCGCCAAACTCAACGATCCTTTTAGCTTAGGATCGGGCAACTCGCCGACGGCGGAGGCGGATCAGAAGAATTTCTTTCTCCCCGGCACCCCAGTCGTCCCTTTTGCAGAGCTGGCAGCTCCTGGGATTGACGAAGAAACATTCTTTTGGGGTTTCTTGGGTTATGGCTGAGCTGGTTTGCACTTCCGATGCACCCTCACCATATGAGGTCGTCCGACTTCTACCCAGCGCATCGAATGGTTGCTGGGATACAAGTGGCCGTCGGGATCGCTGGGTTAGCCCACTTGTATCATGGCCTCAGCTTGGCAGTGGATACTACTGAGCCAGGGGTGGAGCCTGCCAACTTCTCAATGCATTACTTCACCTCGTGGCTCGAGTTGCACGTGCTTGGCGTCTTCGGTATCCACAGAAGACCTTCTTTTTATGACAGATGCAAGTTCCCTCGGATAATGCGGCTAGTCGATGCATCCATCGTAAATCCGACACCGCGGGAAGCTAGGGGTTTGCTCCTTCGTCCACGCACGGTTGGAGATGGTATGTCCTTCACCGATAAAATTTTGACCGTCGGCCAGGAATCTACAAAAACGGTGCTGCCATTACAGGACATTTTTAAAGACGGGGCCTCTGTGTTGAAAGCTCGGGAAATTCTTCATCTGTATTCCATCAGGCCAGGCTTTCTTGTATTTAGGCAGAATGATGCGGCGTTGTTCATGAGATACAACCCACATCATTTCGCCCAACAACTAAGCTATAATCAGGGCATCCCGCTTGAGGCTTTCTTGGCAGAACCGGCTGCCACTGAAGAGGGCATCCAGAGCACGCTGCATCATTTTATGCGCCTAAACACAGGGTCCAACTTTTTCATTAGTGAACCGAGCTGCGTTCCGAAGGCCCTGAATGTGTATGTGGCGTGGTATCAACATTCGATAGGCGCCGTCATTAGAGAGGAAAAAAGATTGCTTCTTGATTGCAAGGGTGCAGTGTCGGCTGGTAATCCAAATGTTCCTCTGAAGCGATGGACCATTGTCCGTCCTCCCCTAAGGGAAGCTGCTGCGGTTGTGGCGCCATGTGATATGACTGAGCTACCGATGCCCCGTGCGCCCGTTGAAGCGGTGACTGTGGCGTCTCCCGAGTTTGACGTGGGTTCAGATATCAGGACTCGTCGTCCTAAGGTGTTTACCAAGCGTAAGCTTGTGCTAACGGCGACCTGTACTCACTCACAGAAGAGGAAGAAGTTGATTCCTTCTGCCGACGTCGTACTCGGCCAGGAGCCTCATGCTCCTTACAGTGAGGGCCTGAGCGAATATGGGACCAACGAGGGTCTATTCCCAGTACCAGATGATACTGATCTGGAGGCCGCCATCTCAGCTTCCGAGCGACTAGCTAGTCACAAAGTAGGACTGATTGTCCTCGCTGAGTCAGGTAGTCTTTAGTCGTATCTTTTGTCATTGCATTACATTTTATTATCGTGTTTAGACTGACACTTTTCTTTCAACTGCTATTTCCACTAAAGAGGCTCTCGCGGCTTCCCTTAAGACTTTTGAGGAGGAAGAAAGGCTTCGAGCCTCGCTGGGTCTTGGTATATTTCGGCTCATTATGCTTTCATTCCCCTTTCTTATGGGTAATCTGACCCCTTTTTTCATCTTCTCGCAGGGACTACTTCGACCCAAGTTATCCCAAGTGCCGTGCCGACTTTGCAGGCTGGTACAGGGACGATTCCAAGGCCGGCTACCAAAGTCCCAGCTTCCCCAGTATTTCCAAAAGAGGCTTTACTTAAGCAACCGATGACGGATGCCATAACGGCTCCAGAGATAGCTCCTGGCACGGACGATGACGTCCCCTTAACGGAGGTCCTGAGAAGATCAGCTCTCACGGCCCAGGCGGAAAAGAAGAGTAGAAAGCGTGCATCAAAGGAACATAACGCCGCCTTGGCCGTAGGTGCAGCCTCGAGCGCTGCTTCCCCCATCCCTGCTTCTTCAGAGGGTGTTCCGGCTGGCCTGTCTACCGCTCATAGACAGGTGGTACGCGCGGCTCGCGAAGTGATTGAAAGGCCATTTCAAGGTAACGTAACTCTGGGTCTTTTTATTAAGGTTTGATCCTCAGATTCTCATACGTCATACCCTGCAGGCTCGAGTCCTGATGAGGAAGTGGTAGGTGAGACGGCGGCAACCACTGAGCCTGAAGTGGCCACTCTTTCTCAAGAGTCTGGAACTGCCCCAATTGCCACTCTTTCCCCTTGCAGTTCCTTGCCATTGCCGAACGCTACGAGTATCACAACGGTTCTCGTGGAGTCGGGGGATGAAGCTACGGGCGGCGAAACCATTCCAATGGACGAGGGTGAAGCATTCGCTGCACCCAGTGATGCCCTTGTCGCGGTTTCGACCAGCGACACTTCAGGTAGATTTTAGTTCATTGCTTTCCTTTTCATTCTGCAATCTTTTCAATCTCTTCTGACAGTATTTCACTCGTTTCTAATGCAGGTGTGGTGAGCGTTGAAGTTGTGCCACCCGAGGAAGCATCGCCAGTTGCTGCTTTGACAGTTGCCTACCCTTTACCTCCTCTCGTGTCCTCCTGAATGCTGGAAGGTACGAGTTTGTGACTTATCGGTTTCATTACATGCAATATACTTTATATACTGACGTCGTATTATTACACCCTTACAGGAGTCCTTTTTGATCATCTGTATCAGGTACTGCACCCACATTTCTCCTTCCAGCCGGAGATTGCTTCATCTAGTGGCGTTGGTGATTATAGTCTCTAGCTAATATCTTCTCTTTTCTTTTACAAGCAGCCAAGTCGTTGCTAATTCTTCTTTGTTTTGACTGCAGCATTACAGATTGAAGGAGGAGATGAAAGAATAGTCACGCCACTGGTACTCCCGACCTTGTCACCTGCTGCGGCCGGTAAAGTATACTTCATCACTCATGTGTTTTATTTATTTTGCGAGTTAGCTTTGAACCGTAATTCAATTTGCAGCAGTCGCACCAGTTCCTTCTCCCTTCGAATCTTGTATATTAATGCCAGCAGGACCATTTTCTAGACGTCCATCTTCTAAGGGCGCTGCGACCAGCCTTCGTATGTTGAGTGAATCCATTGAAGAGCTTGACGCGGAGATCCGTGCACTCGCTGTAGATTTTGCTGCAGAGGTTAATCCTATGCTGGCGACACTCGTGAACTTCCATAGCGAGGGCGTCATTGCGTCTTGGGTTAATCACTGCAGGAAAATTGAGGCCTTCCTGCATGAGCTTTAGTTCGGACGTCCTGCTCCCGAGGTCCTGGCTGTGAACTCCCAACGGGCTGCGTGGGTCGAGAAGAGCACTCCCTAATTCCGTTATCTTGAACAAGAAGCGGCCTTGAAGCATAAGGAGCGCGAGGAGAATTCAAGCGAATCTGCCCGGCTGCATGCTCAGGTTGACGCAAATGCTGTACAACTGAAAGCTATCTTTGAGGGCCTTCTACGATGTATTTCTGACGGGCTAACGCTGAGGCAGAAGCTTGACCTCACCGAGCGAGATGCGTAGAGTCGTGAGGCAGCTCAACGGGTAATCGATGAGCAACTTTCATCTTATTTGCAGCAACGGGCTCAGGTTGAAGCGGAGTTGGTCGCGGCAGCTGACCGTGAAAAGGGACTAAGGGGAGTGCGCGAGCAACTGACTGGTTTATTGAAAACACCTTCCTCCCAATAGTTTTTTTTGTACCAATTATAATTTGTAATCTTTTTTCTTTTGAATAAAATTGTACTCATTTTTTATTCTTTCATATGATGTATCTTGCACCCAATTGAATTTATGAACAAAAGATACATTTCTTTCGTACTATCTTGTGTTATCTTTTGCTTTCTTCTCTTTTTCTTTGTTGCCGGCATGTTACTTTTAGCAAGTGTAACCTGTAGATGATAGAGAGAGCATTCCATCTTGAACTCTTTGAGAGGTAGCGATGGCTTAGGAAGCAGGTTCAAATCTGCTGCCTAAGGCTTTTCAACTTTGTGAGCCGTGAGGGTCTCATAAAGACTTTTCTCCCTACGAGTCGAGAGGATCCCGTAGGTGTATTTTCTCCCTAGGAGTCGTGAGGTTTCCTAAATGTGTGTTTTCTCTTAAGAGTCGTAAGGATATCACAAGAGAATTTCCTCCCTACAAGTCGAGAGGACTTGTAAGTGGTTGCTTCCTTTCCTGACGATGTTTGACTTAGGAGAGTGTGGCCTGTAGAAAATCTACCTTGACCTCTCTGCGGGGTAATGATGGCTTAGGAAACAGGGTTAGGATCTGCCACCTAAGACTTTTCAACTTTATGAGCCGTGAGGGTCTCATAAAGACTTTTCTCCCTACGAGTCGAGAGGATCTCGCAGGTGTATTTTCTCCTTAGGAATCATGAAGATTCCTAAGTACGTTTTCTCTTGAGAGTCGTAAGGATCTCATAAGAGAATTTTCTCGCCTACGAGTCGAGAGGACTCATCAGTGATTGATGAGTTGATCTGCTCCCGAGTCAAAGCATTGCTTTGACGGGGAAGCCGAGGGTTGACTTTATCCGCATTTCACGGAGTCAGGGGTTGACCTTGTCTGCATTTCACTCGGTCAGGGGTTTGACTTTGTCCGCATTTCATGGAGTCAGGGGTTGACCTTGTCCTCATTTCACGGGGTCAGGGGTTGACTTTTATCCGCATTTCACGGAATCAGGAGTTACTCTGGACATTTCCCATGGGGTCGGGATTGACATTAACCGTGTCTACGGAATCAGGATTCGCTCTGGGTGTTTCCCACGGGGTCAGGATTGACTTTAGCCGTGTTCTACAGGACCAGAATTTGCTCTGGACGATTCCCACAGGGTCAGGATTGACATTAGCCGTGTTCCACAGGATCAGGATCCGCTCTGGACGCTTCCCACGGGGTCAGGATTGACATTAGTCGTGTTCCACTAGACAAGGATTTGCTCTGGACGCTTCCCACGGGGTCAGGATTGACATTAGCTATGTTCCACAGGACCAGGATCCGCTCTGGACGCTTCCCACGGTGTCAAGATTGACATTAGCCGTGTTCCACTAGACCGGGATTTGCTCTGGACGCTTCCTACGGGGTCAGGATTGACATTAGCCATGTTCCACTAGACCAGGATTTGCTCTGGACGCTTCCCACGGGATCAGGATTGATATTAGCCATGTTCCACTAGACCAGGATTTGCTCTGGACGCTTTCCACGGGGTCAGGATTGACATTAGCCGTGTTCCACAGGACCAGGATCCGCTCTGGACGCTTCCCACGGGGTCAGGATTGACATTAGCCGTGTTCCACTAGACCAGGATTTGCTCTGGACGCTTCCTACGGGGTCAGGATTGACACTAGCCGTGTTCCACAGGACCAGGATCCGCTCTGGACGCTTCCCACGGGGTCAGGATTGACATTAGCCGTGTTCCACAGGACCAGGATCCGCTCTGGACGCTTCCCACGGGGTCAGGATTGACATTAGCCGTGTTCCACTAGACCGGGATTTGCTCTGGGCGCTTCCCACGGGGTCAGGATTGACATTAGCCGTGTTCTACTAGACCAGGATTTGCTCTGGACGCTTCCCACGGGGTCAGGATTGATATTAGCCGTGTTCTACTAGACCAGGATTTGCTCTGGACGCTTCCCACGGAGTCAGGATTGACATTAGCCGTGTTCCACAGGACCAAGATCCACTCTGGACGCTTCCCACGGGGTCAGGATTGACATTAGCCGTGTTCCACTAGACCAGGATTTGCTCTGGACGCTTCCTACGGGGTTAGGATTGACACTAGCCGTGTTCCATAGGACCGGGATCCGCTCTAGACGCTGCCCACGGGGTTAGGATTGACATTATCCGTGTTCCACAGGACCAGGATCCGCTCTGGACGCTTCCTACGGGGTTAGGATTGACATTAGCCGTGTTCCACTTGACAAGGATTTGCTCTGGACGCTTCCCACGGGGTCAGGATTGACATTAGCCGTGTTCCACTAAACCAGGATTTGCTCTGGACGCTTCCCACGGGGTTAGGATTGACATTAGCCGTGTTCCACAGGACCAGAATCCGCTCTGGACGCTTCCCACAGGGTTAGGATTGACATTAGCCGTGTTCCACTAGACCAACATTTGCTCTGGACGCTTCCCACGGGGTCAGGATTGACATTAGTCGTGTTCCACTTGTAGGGTTGCTGGGCACTGCCAAAAGGTTCTACGAGGCATCAACCATTCCCGATTAAAAATTTAGCCGTGCCGAACAACCCAAAGCCGGATCTTTAAACTAGAGTTTAGGCGAAAACAAGCATGTTAAACTCTTTAACACTAAGTGAGAGGGATTACAACCTTTATAGATCCGGTCCTTCACTTCTTAAGCTCCGTGTTGAGGTCCCTTCGCTGCGATCATCGTGTTCTGGACTCTCGAGAGGCGCCACGAAGAGAAAGATGCAGTCTTGCTTCCGATCTTCGATAACATAGATGATCTACCTTGAAGTTTCATTAACACAAGCTAACACTCACTAAATGAAGTGAACACCCTCATCTAAAGGGCAAGGATAGATGACAATGATGAAGTAGGATTTTTGCTCTCATTTATAATCTTTTTCTTACATATTCTCATCACAAATATCAAAGCAAGAATGCTTTGCAAAGGAGGAAGAAGAAGAAAAGAATAATTCCATTTGTGATGAATAATGAAAGGATAATTATGATGAATAATGCAACCATGGTCAAGTAACCTTTGTAGAGATTGAAGTAGGGTTAAGGGGTGTGGTTGGGTTAAGAAAATATCATGCAAAAATATCTAAACAAATATCTTTGCACAAAACAAAAAGAAAGCTTCTAGAAACTTCTAGAAAAGCTTAACCCTAATCAAACCCTAACCATGTTTAATCTCCACTAAACATGTTGCATTAGTTATCATATCATGTTACAATATTATATATCACATATATAATATTTATTGTAACAAAATAAAATAATACAATTAACATATAACGCATATATATCAATGTATTACCCGAGTGAGAAAAAGAATCTTTTAGTGAGCTAGTATTAGTTAATGTAATTTAATATATCATATATATTATTATAAATTAAATTATCGAATCAACACTTAATCCGACAATCCGACTATATCGCATATAACCGACTAATAAGATGACCCGGCTATATCACATATACCCGGCCGATATCTCATATCGCGAGAATCCAATACGGTATCATATACCGCATTATCCTCAGTCCCGCACATATCACATATGTGCCTCTACTCCGTTTTGCCTGAGTCAAGAAACCTATGTGTAGAACTCTAAAGAATCGTCAGTACGCCGGCAGTAGGTGATGATCATATCAAACACCCACAATCTGCAAGCAGTCAGCTAAACGTAACAGCGACCCAGGTATTGAGCGCTCAGAAGATCAACAAGCAAGCCTGTACATTCTCCTGTGAATCCAATCAGTAACACTCCCGTACAGTCCGGTCTCGTCGTCTGATATGTCGCATATCTCGCCTAGGGGTGGTAAACGTCAGACCCCAGTAGCTCGATAAGTCGTGTCGATTTGAGGTCTATAACAGTTCGAGAAACTACTGATAACACTTACCAGTAAATCTCAGCAACCCTGGCTAGGGATTTCCGGTTATAGCCAATCGAACACACCACAACATCAACTCTCTATACCGGGAGAGACAAATCCCCTCCTATCGCTCATTGCCTCCATGTGATTCGGGACTGTACCCAAAAGCCACCTTTTTGCACGCCCTCTTGGACGTGGTATGATGGAAATCAAAGCACAGTGGGAATCACACAAGACTCTATGACGATTTTGGGTCAACAGACTACTCTGTAGCAGTGTCACCGGAGAACTGCTATCTGACGTGAGGTATAATACCATCTGGGAGTTCTCGACGAGTCCGTCCAGTGTACCCAGTCTCCACTGAGCACCCGTACACCATCCTTGATGTCAAACACCAATGGATATGGGATCATCCATCGCCCATCATATGTGTCAAGATGTGTATACGCTAGTCTACTCTGGTGCATCGATACCCTGTCTCGATACACCCTCGACTAGGAACAGTTATAGGATGTACTCGTCGACTACCGTGGCCCCACTAGTATGATCTCATCATAGTCCCAGTAGTCGAGTACATATCCTAAGGGCTTTATCAACATGTAACATAGAGACAATCAGAGTACATGTTAAGATAAAGTACAACCAGATAACATACTATCATGTCGAGCAAGAAAGTTCTCCCTATATATGTCCAAGTATCCATTACAATATACATCATATGCACAGTAATGGCCTCTAGGGCATACATATAACTAACAATCTCCCACTTGCACTAGGGCCATCTGTTGAAGTATCTCATACTCAACTATCCCATAAAAAGTCTCTACTGGGAAAAAAGCCTTTGTGAGTGGATCCGCGCTGTTGTCCTCTGTGTCTACTCTCCTAACCTCAATCTCTCTGGAGATCAACCATCTCCATGATCAGGTGATACTGCCTAAGAATTATATCTGGATTTCTGATGGGACGGTAGTTCTTTGGCTAAAACCACAACTCTATTGTCACACATTGGTAGGAACGAAGTTCATCTCTTGAACTTATATATATCCAGACTGCCTCTTTGGTAGCATCTTTGGTAACGATGTATCTTTCCTTTAATCGTCTAGTATGTCACGGTATCTAGCTTGGAACTCTTCCAACATACCATCCCTCCACTGAGGGTAAAGACAATGCCTGCGACTGACATTCAGTCGTCCTTATCACCCTGGAACCTTTCCAGTGATTCTCCCCAGGATCGATTGATACCATCTCACTACAACTAGTGAGAATCCTAACATCCAATTAGATCTATCTCATAGATCCAAAACCTAGGATTTAGGAGGTATCGCCTTGATCCTATATGGAGAATCCTTGTGATAAGCGGAGATTGACCGAGCGTAGCATAGGAAACTCCTTCCCTATCAAGAGTATGTCATCCACGTACTTTACGAGGATCACCACCATACTCTCTACTACCTTTTTGTATATACAAGGTTCATCTACCATTTTGATGAAGTCAAACTCTTTGACTACCACATCAAAACAGATATTCCAACTCCGCGATGCCTACTTTATCCTATAAAGCATCTTGCTCACGTTTCCGCTGCTCCCACTGTCTACGAAGCCCTCTGGCTGTGTACTTATAGACGCTTTCTTCTAAAACATCATTTAGAAAAGCAGTCATGACACCCAACCACCAGATATCGTAGTCATGGTATGTAGCCGTGGCAAGTAGGATCTGGATGGACTTAAGCATAGTTTTGAAAGTCTCAACTTTTCCATGTACACCAAGTAATCTTCTCAAGATATACTTGCTCCTGATGGGGATTTAACCCTTCAGATAAAGCAACCAAAGTCCATACTTTGTTGGTGTATAAGGATTCCATCTCAGATCGCTAAGCATCCAGCCATTCTTACAGAGTCCCACTCCTGATGGCCAGCTCGAAACTAGTTGGGTCATCATCTCATGATGCAATCCTCGCTCCCACTGTTATAGAGAAACCGAAGTATCTCTCAGGTGGGTGAGGAACCCTACTAGATCGGCGGAGAGGCTGAGGTTCGTTGGAAACTATTGAATCCTTCGGGTTTACCAAATCATCAGCTGCAGTTTGTATAGCTGGAACTTTTCCAGTTCTACATAACAGACCTTGCCTCGAGCTTGTCCGGATTTTGCTTTTAGACATAGGCCGGACAACCCCAAATCTTAACAAACTTAAGATATGGGCTCTTCCCTTTTCATATCACATATGAAGTGGTAGGCAACTGATTTGATTTGAACCCTATTCAATAGGTATGCAACTTCTCAAGTGCATAACTCCCAAAAGGAAATAGGAAACTCAGTAGTACTCATCATAGAGTACACCATATCATATAGGGTGCTATTACTCCGCCCCGATATACCATCGTGCTATGGTGTATACGAAGGAGTAATGCCGAGAGAGAATCTCATTCTCCTTTAGAATAGTCCAGGAATCTCCGTGCTATGGTGTATACGAAGTATTCTCCTCCTTGATCTCATCAAAGGACATAATACTTATACCCGTATTTGGTTCTCTACTTCTAACTTATATTCTGTGAATATCTCAAAAGCTTCGGACTTATGTTTCAACAGGAACACATGTCTGAATCTTGAGAGATTATCAGAGAATGTAATGAAGTACAAAGAACCGGTCTTGGCATGTGTAGACATGGGACTTTCATACATCAGCATGTATTAATCCCAAGAGTTTATTAACTCTTTCTCTGTTTCCAATAAACAGAGCTATGGTCATCTTATCTTTGTGATATGACCGGCAAGTTTCACAAGATGTAAATTCAAACAGATTTAAATATGCATTTTAATGTAACTTCAGCTAGTCGGATCGCATTGATATGACCTAGTCTACAATGCCTCAAGAAGGATTCGTTCATTTCTGAACTCTTCCTCTCGTGTGTGTTCTGTATACTAAGAACTGTAGTTTGATTTAGAACGTCAATGCTTTTAGATAACATGCCTGAACTGATCAATTCTTGATATAGGAAATGTTCAAAATATTATCCAACAATACAAAATTATATCCTTTCTTTACTAATAAAGAGACTGATATGATGTTGTACATCAGGTTCGGTATCTAATAACATTCGTTTAGAATCAATGTATTCTGGTAATACAGGGTGATAGTGACCAACAGACTTGGCTGCAACACTTGCACCGTTTTCTATCTCATGAAACTTATCACCCGTTCTCAGTTCTCTACCTTTCTGTAGCCCATGTAACATATTATATATGCGGGATCCTGATCCGGTATCAAATACCCAGGACGTAAAGGATACTGAGAAACAGTTCTCTGTAATGAACACACCCGAAGATGATGCATCTGTATGCACTTTCTTCGTTTGGGCGGTACGGGAATTCTGGTAATCCCCAATTTCCTGCTCTATCTTATAACAATTATAAGTTGGAGCGGGACCAACGTTCCCCAGCTCAGTATAACAAGCGGGTTCAGTCAATATATCCGTATTATTATCTTGATTAAGGCATGATATGGTCGCTACCTGGAGAGAGAGAGAATAAAACACTCAGCGTATGCTCTTGCAAGATTAGATTGGTTATCTAATATATCTAATCAGGATGTCTCCCACTGTTTTAATCAAATCTTCCTTCAAACCCTAAAAGGAATGACTAGCCGGGATTAATTACACGCTATAAGTTCACCAATATTTCAGCCAGGCCAGTGCCGGTACTTTGAGGGAGGTCCCCGGTGCTTTCGCACGAACTTAATTAAAGTAAACCTTGTTTTCCCAGGGGCGTAACCCTGTTGACACCTTTCTAGACACCTACCTGATCGGCTAATTGTAATGTGTAAAACTCTCCCAGGAGTAACTCTTACTCACAGCGAGTATCGGGATCCAACTATCTCATAGAAGGTATGCAATCTCATTGCAAATTTCAACACTTGAAATTCCCAATAATATTTTACCCCTGGCAACTTATGACCTTGGCTAAGGTCAACAAATCATAAGTGCTAGCCAAGTTCAACCCGTCATTTCCCGATTGAATTAAACCCACCCGCACGACCCTTGGCTAAGGTCAACAAAGTCGCACGACTACCCTAACTCAATCGCATCATATGCTTATACAGATAAGCACTAATTAGCTACCACACACTACGCCTTGGCTAAGGTCAACAAACACATCACGAATACTAAGAAGTACTTATCTGAAATGACGGAGGGCTACGACAGGTTTTTAAGAAAAGCTTTTGCGTAATGAACTTGATATCGTTGTAGAATCGAGTGATTTTAAATGGAGTGTTTTTTAGGCTTTTCTAGTTTTGCTAAAGGGGTCACTCCGGGTGAAGGGATCGTCGGCCCTTTCCTCATCGAATAAGGTGCAGGATATTTCACAAATATCACCATGCAAAGTAAGAACTATAGAAGCAATCAAAAGACAAACCGAGTTTGTAGCATCTGCTAGTTTCACTAAAGAGGTCACTCCCGGTGAAGGGATCTCGGCTCTTTCCTTATCGAATAAGGTGCTGGATGTTCTACAAGGAACACCGCTATGCAAAGCAAAAACTAGAGCTACCAGTTTTTAAACAAGTTTCTACAACATCTTTAGGTTTCTTTTATTTCATTAATCTCATTAATGAAGTCCCATTTTATTATGCTTCACAAGCATCACATTTGAAACGAAATCTGCAATATAACATATATCTCATATATATAATATAAACATTCGTCTCAGGCAGTAATATGATCTCATCACAGAACATTGCAGCAGAAGAACATATGAAATATTGGATATACTAGGATGTCCGTGTTTTCAATACGAGCCTGTATAAAACACGGATTCCACGGTCACGATGAATAGCCAAACCCACATCCCTAGACCCCTACGAGAGCGGCAAGTAACACTGCCAATTCTAGGGTTAGGAGACCCGGTCTCGACTCCTCGAGATGGTCTCCCACTGGACCCTAGAACCCGGTTACTTGTGCTCCCCTCCTTGGGTCTACGTAATGCGGAAAAGTAAATAATATACAAAGGTGATATCATCCTCAGCCCGGAAGTGCCCCAATAAAAGAATATTACATACAAATGAATTTTACATGAATGAAAATAAAAACCCTCATCTCACATAAAACCCCCGGCTATTCAAACGCGACGATCCAATACAACATATCACAGCAACACATAATATCTCATATCATCAACGTAAGCAAGTATGCGTATCCCGATTGTCGTTGATGTATAGCAACGAAGCCGGCGATACACCACATACTACGCTTACGGTCACAGAAAAGAAAGTGTAAAACTACAACAGTTGGAATCCGCAACCTTTTTAGACATCGCATGCCTAACCAAATGAATTCCTTAGACATCTCATGCTTAACAATTATAAACCCCGGATGTTAGTCTCATTATCGAAAACTCTTTTCAATATCAAGTCGGACAATTCAACAAGATTCCCGACATCCAGATCAAATGCTCTTCGCAAACTTTAGTAGATGGCCGTACCCCCGGATGCCGTCGACGAAGTGCACTAAGGCGGAACACCGCTGCCGCGAGCACCCTAACGGATGCTTTTGGCGATGGGGTTTTCTTACAGTCACTTGGTCGGGGCTTTGGGGCGTGGCTGTCTATTAAGTTTACCCGGCGAGTATCCGCGTACGCTACGTGATTGCGATGGACTTTTGATCACATCAAAATTCCGTGGCAACCGATCATCTGAGACTAAACTGCTAGATTTACAACATTCAAATCAGTTATCTCATAACTACATGTGGATTCCAAATATTGTATTACATTCCAGATAAAAAGACAATGTTAAACTTTCCGATCGAATAATCAAACACCCAAGATTTCCCTTTAAGTTCTAAACACTTGAAATAAGTTCAAAAACATTCATCACGTGCCACAGTACCAATGGTCCAGCCATAGAAGGGTCAAACCAACGCCTCACATGTGGCACGCCATACTGCCACAAACCCTAAGGTTTAGAGGCAGTTCAAGATAGTCATATAATCGAGTTAAGGTTTGTTGTCTTCTAGAGGGTCCACCGCGTTACATGCACGACTTAGAACGTTCTTAAACTCGAGAAAAAATTCAACTTTTGAAAAAAAATTCGACAGGGGAAAAAGTGAGTTATTGATATCCGTTCGAACTTTTTAACAGTTTCTAAAAATTATCCGGACAAAACTAAACGAAGTTAAATTATCCGATCGAATCAACGAGTCCCCAATACAACCCTAGAAAACTCAACACTTGAGTGGAATTAAAAAATTCCCAGAAAAAAATGACAAGAAAGGACCTAAGAATAAATATATGAAATATGAGGGACTAAGTCCAAATTTTGGCCGCGGAACCGCCGCCAAACCCATGGTTTGGCCGCGGTTCCGTGGTCAAGTGAGCGACTTAGTGGACCGTACTTCACAGTAATTCTTAGTTTTTCCTGCTTGTTTTTCTGAGCATTTTTAATTCATAAAAAAACACATTTTTGAAAAATGTACAGAGAGGGGTAAACATCGGGGTTTCCGGGTTCGATCGGACTTTAAACTTCGTTCAGACTTCGCCTAAAGCTCTAGCTTGTCTCTGATACCACTGTAGGGTTGTTGGTTACTGCCACAAGGTTCTACGAGGTATCAACCATGCCCGATTAAAAATTTAGCCGTGCCGAACAACCCAAAGCCGGATCTTTAAACTAGAGTTTAGGCGAAAACAAGCATGTTAAACTCTTTAACACTAAGTGAGAGAGATTACAACCTTTGTAGATCCGGTCCTTCACTTCTTAAGCTCCGTGTTGAGGTCCCTTCGCTGCGATCATCGTGTTCCGGACTCTCGAGAGGCGACCAGAAGAGAAAGATACAGTCTTGCTTCCGATCTTCGATAACATAGATGATCTACCTTGAAGTTTCATTAACACAAGCTAACACTCACTAAATGAAGTGAACACCCTCATCTAAAGGGCAAGGATAGATGGCAATGATGAAGTAGGATTTTTGCTCTCATTTATAATCTTTTTCTCACATATTTTCATCACAAATATCAAAGCAAGAAAGCTTTGCAAAGGAGGAGGAGGAAGAAGAAAAGAATAATTCCATTTGTGATGAATAATGAAAGGATAATTATGATGAATAATGCAACCATGGTCATGTAACCTTTGTAGAGATTGAAGTAGGGTTAAGGGGTATGGTTGGGTTAAGGAAATATCATGCAAAAATATCTAAACAAATATATTTGGACAAAACAAAAAGAAAGGTTCTAGAAACTTCTAGAAAAGCTTAACCCTAATCAAACGCTAACCATGTTTAATCTCCATTAAACATGTTGCATTAGTTATCATATCATTTTACAATATTATATATCACATATATAATATTTATTGTAACAAAATAAAATAATACAATTAACATATATCGCATATATATCAATGTATTACCCGAGTGAGAAAAAGAATCTTTTAGTGAGCTAATATTAGTTAATGTAATTTAATATATCATATATATTATTATACATTAAATTATCGAATCAACACTTGATCCGACAATCCGGCTATATCGCATATAACCGACTAATACGATGACCCGGCTATATCACATATACCCGGACGATATCTCATATCGCGAGAATCTAATACGGTATCATATACCGCATTATCCTCGGTCCCGCACATATCACATATGTGCCCCTACTCCGTTTTGCCTGAGTCAAGAAACCTCTGTGTAGGACTCTAAAGAATCGTCAATACGCCGGCAGTAGGTGATGATCATATCAAACACCCACAAGCTGCAAGCGGTCAGCTAAACGTAACAGCCACCCAGGTATTGAGCGCTCAGAAGATCAACAAGCAAGCCTGTACATTCTCCTGTGAATCCAATCAGTAACACTCCCGTACAGTCCGGTCTCGTCATCTGATATGTCGCATATCTCGCCTAGGGATGGTAAACGTCAGACCCCAGTAGCTCGATAAGTCGTATCGATTTGAGGTCTATAACAGTTCGAGAAACTACTGATAACACATACCAGTAAATCTCAGCAACCCTGGCCAGGGATTTCCGGTTATAGCCAATCGAATACAGCACAACATCAACTCCCTATACCGGGAGAGACGAATCCCCTCCTATCGCTCATTGCCTCCATATGATTCGGGACTGTACCTAAAAGCCACCTTTTTGCACGCCCTCTTGGACGTGGTATGATGGAAATCAAAGCACAGTGGGAATCACACAAGACTCTATGATGATTTCGGGTCAACAGACCACTCTGTACCAGTGTCACCGGAGAACTGCCATCTGACGTGAAGTATAATACCATCTGAGAGTTCTCGGCGAGTCCGTCCAGTGTACCCAGTCTCCACTGAGCACCCGTACACCATCCTTGATGTCAAACACCACTGGATATGGGATCATCCATCGCCCATTATATGGGTCAAGATGCGTATACGCTAGTCTACTCTGGTGCATCGATGCCCTGCCTCGATACACCCTCAACTAGGAACAGTTATAGGATGTACTCGTCGACTACCGTGGCCCCACTAGTATGATCTTATCATAGTCCCAGTAGTCGAGTACATATCCTAAGGGCTTTATCAACATGTAACATAGAGACAATCATAGTACATGTTAAGATAAAGTACAACCAGATAGCATACTATCATGTCGAGCAAGAAAGTCCTCCCTATATATGTCCAAGCATCCATTACAATATACATCATAAGTACAGTAATGGCCTCTAGGGGATACATATAACTAACACCACTAGACCAGGATTTGCTCTGGACGCTTCCCACGGGGTCAGGATTGACATTAGCCGTGTTCCACAGGACTAGGATCCGCTCTGAACACTTTCCACGGGGTTAGGATTGAAATTAGCCGTGCTCCACTAGACCAGGATTTGCTCTGGACGCTTCCCACGGGGTCAGGATTGACACTGGCCGTGTTCTACTAGACCAGGATTTGCTCTGGACGCTTCCCATGGGGTCAGGATTGATATTTGCCGTGTTCCACAGGACCGGAATCCACTCTGGATGTTTCCCACAGGGTTAGGATTGGCATTAGCCGTGTTCCACTAGATCAGGATTTGCTCTGGACGCTTCCCACGAGGTCAGGATTGGCACTAGCCGCCTCGTACTAAGAAGCAAGTCAGACTAGGGCAAGAGAGCGACTCACGTTCCACTAGACCAGAATTTGCTCTGGACGCTTCCCATGTGGTCAGGATTGACACTGGCCGTGTTCCACTAGATCAGGATTTACTCTGGATGCTTCCCACAGGGTCAGGATTGACATTAGCCGTGTTCCACGAGATCAGGAAGGGTTGACTCTCGGTTGTCTGTGCATCGCCGAGTCATGGAACTGGGAATTTTGCCGTGGCTCCGATTTGCTGATGTTGCGTCTGTTGTAATGAGACGAATGTTGAGATGATCTCCAGGCTGTCTGTGAACCGTCGAGATTTGGCTTCTTTTTCTGATGGAGCCTGGTAGGATGGTATGGTTCCCTCTTTGTTTATGCCCCTGGATTGTATACAGGGATCGATGTGATCTCGCCTGCAGGGCAAAAAGTTTTCATTTTATATATTTTTCTTTCTGCGATGCTCTATCATTTCAGCTTTTATATCGCAAAAGTCGTGATTGCCTAATCATTTCGGCTATTTTTTGCAGTGCCCAATCATTTCGGATATTTGTTTTATTTTCTCGCTGCTTTTTATTGCGAGTTGCCCAACCATTTCGGCTATTTTGTATGCATACATTTTTACTTGCTGATTTTGTTGCAAGTTGCCCCATCATTTCGGCTATTTTGTATGCATTTGTGGCTCGCTGGCTTTTCGCTGCGAGTTTAGGATTTGATACCGATTTAGGCATCAGCATCGCTACAACTGGGATATTTCCAGGAGCGAATCATCATTTGCCTTTGTCGATGTCGAACAAAGGTGGCTTAGTAAACAGGGTTAAAATCCTGTCGACTAAGGCTTTTGACTTCATGAGCCGTAAGGGTCTTATAAAGGTATTTCTCCCTACGAGTCGTGAGGATCTCGTAGGTGCGTTTTCTCCTTAAGAATCGTGAGGAGTCTTAAGTGTATGGTCTTTTGTAAGTCGTAAAGATCTTTCATGAGTTCTTTCTCCTTATAAGTCGAGAGGACTTACAAGTGTCTTTTTCCATATGAGAATATCCCCAGTCTCTGGTGGAACTTTGTTAGGGAAATGTTTATTCGCGCCCGTGGATTGTATACAAGGGTCGATATTGGGATGCTTGTAGGGCAGCATTGGAGGTTGTGATGGCTTAAGAACAGGTTCAGATCCCTGTAGCTTAAGGCTTTTGAATCCTATAAGCCGTTAGGGTCTCAATGGGGAATTCTCCTTATGAGTCATGAGGATCTCGTAAGTGTAACTTCTCCTTAGGAATCGTGGGGATCCCTAAGTGTGTTGCTCCCTTGTGAGTCGTAAGGATCTCACGCAGGTATTTTCTCCTCACAAGATCGAGAGGACCTTGCAAGTATCTTTTAACGAGATTGCGGCCTTTCGGGTTTTCACAACACTTGCCGGTAGCCCTGCTATTTTTACTCACGGAGCCCTTTCGGGTTTTCATCTGTGCCCATCTCGCTTATGGACATACCGTTTTCTTTCTTCTCTTTTTTTAATTATTTTTTATTATTATTTTTTTGTGTCAGCCTAGGGATGCTGCAGTCCGTAGTAGTTTATTGACGTCTCGGTCAATAGCCAGTTTTAGGACATAGTAGTCCATCGTTAGTTTAAGGACGTTTCGGTCCGTTTACCAGCTACTACTTATAGAGTTTGGGATTAGGAAGATAGCGAGCGGACATAGGTGTCGTCATCTATCGTTGACCTAAACTGTGACTCGTCAGGCGTAGTATTTTTTCAGGAAGCGACCGTTTATTGGCCTGAAAGGTCTTACACCATGCATGCCCATGAGCAGATAGGCTCCACCCTGGTAAACTTTGTCTATGATATACGGGCCTTCATAGTTCGGCTCGAATTTCCCCCGTTTCGCACGATTGGGGATCATAGGTCTCTTGACCACTAGCACGAGTTCGCCTTGGCGGAATGTTCTCGGCCTAGTCAATATTTCGTATGAGCGCGTCATCTTTTCTTTATAAGCCTCCGGGTTTTGTTGCGCCATGAGTCGGGTTTCATCGAGGGAGTCGAGCTCCTCAAGCCGAATGTGAGCATTCTCTTCGTTCGTTAGCTCGTAATGAACTGCCACTCGTAGAGAGGGTAACTCTATCTCGAGGGGGAGTACTGCTTCTGTGCTGAATACCAATGCATACGGCGTTGTGTTCGTGGCTGTTTTGAACGTAGTTCGATACACTCAGAGAGCTTCATGCAGTCTCTCGTGCCAGTCTTTCTTATTTCGAGACACCATCTTTTTCACGATCTTCGTCAAGGTCTTGTTGAAAGCCTCAACTAAACCGTTAGCTCGGGGATTATAGACCGAAGAGTATCTCCAGTCTATATTATGCTGTTGTGCGAAGCGGCTGATCTTGTGGCTTCTGCAGGCTGGCCCGTTATCGGAGATAATCCATCGCGGAGTGCCGAACCGGTAAATAACGCGTGTCTTGAAAAAATGGAGGATATTCTCCGTCTTCTCTTCTCTTAGCGGTACTGCTTCTGCCCATTTGGAGAAGTAATCAGTTGTCGCCAAAATGAATCGATGTCCTCTGGACGATACTGGTTCGATGGGGCTCGATTATGTAGGTTCCCCACATTTCGAACGGCCAGCTAGCCACCGTTGGATGTAGTGGATTTGGATGCTGATGGATAAAGTCCCCATGAATCTGGCATGAGTGGCACTGCTTCACGTATTCGAGACAGTTTTGGATCATTGTGGGCCAATAATAGCCCATCCTTTTGATCTTCAGCTTCATCTTCGGCCCGGCTTGGTGAGAGCCGCAGAGTCTGTCGTGAGTTTCTTGGACGACTCTCTTTGCCTCTTCAGGTCCCAGGCATCTTAGCCACAGAGAATCAAATGATCTCTTATACAGAGTATCATTGACGAAGGCAAAAGACAGAGCTCGTTTCATGAGCTGATGTCTTAAGGATGCATCTTCAGGCATTCGACCGGATTTGAAGTAGTCTATAAAAACTTCTCTCCGATCCTTAGCCTTTTCTTGGTCTTTTATTTGTAAGGCCGTTTGCTTGATAGCTCCCTTCTCTTCGGACGAATCCGGAGATATTTCTGCCGGTGCAAGAACCCGACGGCTTTGCACGACGATCCTTACGTCATCGAGGTTCTCGTCGACCAGTTCTTTAGCGAGCTTGGCTAATGCGTCCGCTTTGCTGTTTTCCGCATGCGGTATACTTTTCAGAATGTAGGAAGAAATTTGAGTCAGCAATTGCTGCACTCTCTCGCCGTACTTCACCAACTCAGGCTTGCACGTTTGATAGTCGCCATTTACTTGACTAACGACCAGCTGGAAGTCTCCGTATATAAGGAGGTTTTCGATTCCTATGTCGATAGCGATCTCAAGACCTGTTATCAAGGCTTCATATTCGGCTTCATTGTTCGTCCTTGGTTCTGTCAAGGAAAAGGCAAAGCGCATTATACCCCTGATTTAATTATAGGGGTGCTTTGTTTGCGCTTCTTCATGGAAGACGCTCCATCGAAGTAGAGTTCCCACTTTGTATCATTCTCTCTTCACTCCCTGTCGATCGTGTCAAACACGTGCTCGTCGGGCAATTCGCAGTTCAAAGGAGAGTCAGCAGGTATCGGATGCTCAGCGAGGAAGTCGGCGATAGCCTGGCCTTTTACTGCCTTGAGGGGACAATAAGTTATCGTGAACTCCATCAAGAGCAGGGCCCATTTAGCGAGACGTCCCGTTAATATGGCCTTTGACATCAAATATTTGAGGGAATCCACCTTTGATATGAGATGGACCTCATGTGCCAACGCATAGTGTCCGAGCTTCGTTATCGTGAAGATCAACGCCAGGCAGTGTTTTTCGATGGGGAAGTAGTTGCTTTCTTCCCCCAGAAGACCTCGACTCAAATAGTAGAGGGCTCTCTCCTTCCCTTGGTCGTTCTCTTGTGCCCACAGCGTGCCTAAGGAACCTTCGAGGGCTGTTGAGTACAGAATGAAGGGCTTTCCCTTGACTGGAGCGGTTAGCACCGTAGGATTCTGTAGGTATTGCTTGATTTCGTCTAGTGCGCTTTGGCATTTGCGATCCCATACGAAAGGGGTCCTCTTCTTCATCAGGTGACTGTAGGGGTGGCATTTGCTAGAGAGATTGGCTATAAATCGCCGGATATACGCGAGCTTTCCTTGGAGAGATCGCAGTTTCTTGAGAGTCCTCGGTGGAGGAATTTCCATGATCTCCTTGATCTTCGACCGGTCTATCTCGATGCCTCAGTGTCGGACGACGAATCCTAGAAACTTGCCTGAGGAAACTCCGAATGCGCATTTGAGAGGGTTCATCTTCAGATTGTATTTCCGAAGACGCTGAAACACGATCTTCAGATGCTCTAAATGTTCTTCGTGTGATTTGATTTTCACTACGAGGTCGTCGATATAGCATTCGACGATTTCATGTATGGGGTCATCGAAAATCTTCGTCATAGCCCTCTGATAGGTGGCACCGGCGTCTTTTAGACCGAAGGGCATCACCTTGTCGCAGAATATGCCCAAAGGGGTCTGGAAAGCGGTATGCTTCTGGTCCTCGGGATGCATGTTTATCTGATTGTATCCTGATGAGCCGTCCATGAAGGAGAAAACTTCTTGAGTGGACGTATTATCTATCATCAGCTCAGTGACCGGTACTGGAAAGTCGTCCTTCGGGCAAGTTTTGTTGAGATCCCGAAAGTCCACACATATGCGCACCGTCCCATTTTTCTTCATCACCAGGACGATGTTGGCAATCCAGTCAGGGTATTGAACTTCCTGGATGAAGCCGGAGTCGATTAGCTTCTTGACCTCGGCGTTGATGCTTATCTCAAGCTCGAGCTGCATTCTTCTCGGTGCTTGTTTGACTAGCTTGAGGTCAGGAGATATTTCCAATCTGTGTATGGCTATTTCTGGATCTAGTTCCGGCATCTCGGAGTAATTCCATGCGAAACAGACTTTATATTGTATGAGCACATCTTTCAGCGTAGTCACCCTTTCTTCAGACAACAGCTCACTGACGAATGTTGGCCGCGGGTCACCTGCCGTCCCCAAGTCAATTATCTTGAGATTATCTGCAGTAGTATGTATCCCATCTTCCAGCTCTTTTGGCACCGGTGGAAACTCTGAGATCACCTCGTCATCATTGTTTTCGAAGCACCAGGGGAGGTCATCCATATTCTCGAGTTCTTCTTCTGACAGCGTTATCACGTGACAGGTATGAGATCGTTTCCAAAACCCATGTTGATCTGGTTCTACTCTCGCTATACACGTCGCTTTCGGTTCATGCTTCTGTGGCGGGGTTATCCTCCAATTGCTGGATAGAGCAAACCTGCCTTATTGATATTGGTCTTCGACCCAGTTCTTGAAGGTGAAGCAGTCTTCGAGAGGATGTCGTATTGCTCGGTGATAGGAGCAATAGTCTGGATGAGACACCTCGTCTGCTTGCTCGGGGTGCTTGGACTCCAGGAGCGTAATCATCCGATATTTCACGACAAGTTCAAATATCTTCCTTGTCTTATCTTGGGGAAAAGAATATGCTCGACCCATCTTTTTTTATAAGAGACGGATCCCGGATGCTCGATTCTCGATCGCGCGGCTTCTTAGACCCGCTTTGCCATTGTCGAACATTTTTTCCGTTCTTTGGTTTATTTTTGCCTCTGCGCCGGGTCTTTTGTACGACGGGCTGGTGACGAAGAACGTCGTCATTCTCCGTATCCTGCTGAAGGAGGCGCTGCTTCTTGGCTTTCTCGTAAATAGCCATTTCGCGATTATGGTCGTCTCGAACCTTTTGACCCGCTTCCCTTATAAGCTTATCCATATGTTCTTCGAACGACGGACTTGGCATTTTCACGGCGGGACCACGTTTTGGTTCAGGGTTAGCATCTTCCCACAGAGCATCTCCTTCTTCATCGAAGTCATGTATGACGTAGCAGCCGTGAAATCGCTCCTGTTTCTTGGATCGGATATATCCAAGCCTGATCGCTTCCATTCTCCCGTTGGACAATTTTCTCTAAGTTCCGGGGACGTTCCAGATCCTGTTGTAGAACTGGGCTTATCGAGTAGTTTGTTTTAAGGGTACGCCTTGGCGCCTCAACAGCCTTTTTAATCCTTCTGTGTAGTATCTGGGCAGACGGATGGGCTGGAGCCTGTCAAGTGTAGAACAGCACCATGCCAGATTTCATTCTCCACTTTGGTTTCCCCGGATCGGTAGAATAGGATCGCCTTTTCACCTTTTCGCCTGGGAGGGACATAGAATGTCTACAGTTCCTGCACACTATAGGTATCAAGTGCGCGGAACCATGGCGATTTGCAAACTCCGATCATCATCGGCAAAGGCTTGAATTGATGGCCGATCAGAAAATACGGCATTGACTTCATCTTCCGAGTCGCTGCCGAAGACCAACCTAGGGGTGGACGGTCTCGGCTTGTTGTATTGGGGCGGCCCTGAATAGACTATCTCTTCCTCCTCCTCATTATCACTCCCGAAGACCGGAATGGTAGTGATAGTTTTTTGCTTGTCCTCCGGTTTATGGCATCTCTTCGTGTCCTCAAAGTCTGGTAAGAAGTATTTTGCATTTTCGTACTTTCGGAATTCATTCACGGAGAATGGGTTCAATTCCCCTGTCACGGTATATTCAAGCCCATCTTTGAAGTATTTCATACACTGATGCTGTATAGAAGGAATGCTGTTGTATTCATGTAACCAAGGCCTGCCGAGCAAAACATTATAGCATGTCTTGGCGTCAATGACGTGAAATTTAATGTCCGTGACGAGTAGCCCAAAGCATAACGTCAGTATCACAGACCCGGGCGTCCTTAATGATTGGGAGTCAAACCCGGAGATAGTGATTTTATCCCGAGCGAGGTGTTGAACGCTCATGCAGATTTCCTTCAACATTCTTACATTGAGGAAGTTGATGGAGGACCCATTATCAATCAGGATTTAGCCTATCTTGATATCATGACAGTACCCGGAGACGTACAAAGGACGGTTATACTCGCATGTCTCGAGAAGGAGGTCTTCGTCGCGGAAGGTGATGTCGGCTGTGTGAACTTCTTCCAGCTCGTCCTTCATCTTTTGTTTGGTGAGGAAAGCTTGGAACTATTCGGGCTCTTGTAGTGCCTTGATCAAAGAATCTCTCGCCTCTTTGGATAGCAGAAGGGAGTCGAGAATGTTTAGCTGTGAGGGTATCTTCCTCAGGTGTGCCAGAACATTGTAATCCACCTTGTTTTTCTTGGGCGGATCCTTGGCTGCCAGTTCTTCGACGGCTCGATCATTGAGGGCGATATCCTCAGGGATCTTTTCTTTCCCCTTATCCTTTTTATACGATCTCTTGTTTGCAGGTCCGAGATTTTTTTCAGGCAGCATACGATTGCGCAGCTGAATGTTCTCACAGGTCTTCATTCCTTCCGTTTCAGAGATGGATTCCTTGAAGAGAGGGCCAATGGCTATTTCTTCGTCAGAGTCACTCCCGAAGGTGAGAACTTATGATCCCCTGTTATCAACCATATGACAGTTGCCGGCAGTTCTTTTATGCTCATCTGTCGTGCTTCTTTGTTCCCGACGAGTTTTGCGCTTCATCCGCTTGAAATGCTGCCGGTGAGCTACATATACTTGCCACTAATTTTTAAGGGCGTTGCATTCTTCGGTGGGGTGCGCAATATTTTGATGATATAAACAGTAATTAGGATGCACATCCTCTTCATCAAGATGTATATTGCCGGGAGAATTTTCTCTAAAAGAGGGCAGCTTCATTCCCATCGATGTGGCTTTGGAGAACCTCTTCCTTGTCTTGATCCTGCTTTTATTTGCGACGGATACACTCTAATCTGGTGGGAGCGTTTCCTCCCTTTCGTGCAGTCGCCGGCGTTTGGCCTTTTCGAATATGGCCATCTCGCGCTCTCGATCAGCCTTGCTTTTCAGAAGAGCTTCATGCAGGAATGCGTCAATCATTTCGTTTGATGGTCCTAGAAGTTCCGGCTCAGGATCTGCCCCCAGTTTCTCTGTATCCGGAGCTTCTTCACTGTTTATCAACGAGTGATAGATCACATGGCAGCTTGCCACATAATCTTCAGGTTTATCTGACGAGTCTTCTCCATTGTCATCCTCTCCGTCCTTAAGGACGTGGCTAAGAAACTCTTGAAGTGTGACCGGGGTTCGCGCCCTCTGGTTATATTCTTCCCGCGCATCGATATGTTTTTGCAGGTCCGTGCGCTTGTCACCAGGCTTCACGGGCTTTTTGGTCTTCTTTTTCTTCGAAGACTTTGACGGCTGGGTATGGACGCTTTGACTATTCCCACCAATTTTTGGAGTTGGGCGCGGCTTCAGCATTCCCTCGATGACTTCGGGTTCCAGCGGACTTTTCCATTTGATCGCCATGTTTGGAGATCCTTCAACATTCTTTTCGTTTTGGTTGAAAGAGCGATCTCCCATGGAGCTTCTTCGACAAAAGAGCATGATGCCTCCGATGTGTCCGCCTTTTTGAGAGCGTGCGGCTGTGGCGGGTTTACTTTCTAATTCTCGGACAGTGCGAACTTGCCCTACTGGTATTGGTTCTCAATCCACGCTTTGAAGATGAAGCAATCTTCGATTGGATGACCTATCGCTTGGTGATAGGGGCAATAATTGGGATTATTAGCCTCTCCGGATTGCAATGGGCGTTTTGGATCCGACAGGTTGATAAGCCTGTTGCGTACCGCCAGCTCGAACAATCTCCTCATTTTGTCCCGGGAAAACGAATAAGGGCGCTTCATTTTCTCATTATAAAATCACCGTCTTTCGTCTTGGCGGTCAGATAGTTTTGGACCACTGGGCTGCTGTTGAGCATTGGCGATGAAGGTCGCTTTCCTTTTCCCTTTTACATTCCACAGCTCCGGTTTCGAAAAGGAAGGCCTGTGGCCCATCTGGTCCATTTGGGCCAGCTTGTCAATCAAGGCCTGGAAAGTGGTCGGCTTGAAAAACATCATGAATTATGAAATGGTCGCCTGAGGGTCGAGGGTCCCTATGAACATGCCTACCGCAGGTGCCTCCTCCATCCACTGCTCGCACTTCGACCATAGATTCCACCACCGTATCGCGTACTGGACCTAAGTTTCTCTCGGCTTCACCCTTGGCATTGATCAGCGCCGTGATTGGGGTACGTTCGCTAGCGCTCGCAAAACGTTGGGTGAATAGCAGCTCCATCTCTGCAAATGTCTTGACAGAGTCATTCGGGAGTTCGGAATACCACTCGAATGCTGTTTCCGATAAGCTGCCAACGAATTGGCGAAGCAGTAGCTTATCGTTGCCTCCGGTGTTGCCGCACAAGGCTCTGAATTGAGCGACGTGCTGATGGGGATTTCCCGTCCCCTTATATACGTGGAATTTGGGGATCGTGTATCCCGGCGGGTACTTTATTTGGTCGTACCAACCCGGATAGGGTAGTCCAGTTTTAACAATTTGTCCAGCTGCTTCATTCGCCCGATGAACTCGTATCTGCTGAGCGATGTAATCATCCAGGGTGGCTTTTGAGATGGTCTCCTCCTTGGCTGCTGACAAAGCCGGCAGAGGATTTGATGTCTCTCCTCTATCATCTTCAATTATTACTGGAGGGTCTTCGGCTGGAGGGTCCTGCTGGATCATCATGCCCACCATATCTTGGAATAGAAGGGTCATTTGTTTTATATTGGCCGCTTGTTCCGCAGCCTCTTTGTCCTTCTTCTCAAGCATTCTCCGAACGAATTCAGCATCAGTTTCCTGCTCACGGCGCTGCTCTGAGGATGTCTCTGGGCTTGCTTTCGGTCCTGTAAGTGCGGCCATAGCTGTTAACATCTCTAGGAGCTTTTGTTGTTGTTGCTCCTGGGCCTTAGTCACTGATCGCGTAAGCGGCCGATGACCCATGGAGATACGACTATCCTCTTTTCCGGATGCCATATAGATGGTGTGCACCACCATGCCCCCAGATTTGGGGCGTTTGGGTTCAGTGGTCTTCCGATTCGTTGCAGACGCAGGAATTTTCTCCGGCCTTCTCCTCTTGTGGGCAGTCGAAGTTGAGGGGGCCGTTGCGGTGGGCACCCAAGCAGCTGTCGCCTTCTGTGGCTTGACAGGACGGTCGTCTTCTCACTGAACTTTCACCTTTTTCTGTCGGCGAGAGTAATCTTGATCAATCACCGAGTTTTGGACTTGTCGCCAAACTTTATAAATTTTAGAGGACAGCCACTGAGGGGGCTACTCTAGCTTCGCCTTTGTGACCTTTTCAACAGGCGGATGAGACTTTTTTAGCACGACAGTTGGCGAATTCCTGCGTACCCTATTAAGTAGTTCAAAGCTGTTCCCAGTTGGAACAGCAGCATCAACTTCCACCATTGGAGCTGGCAGAGTCAGTCCAGAAGGGGAATTGCCCCCAGCTTTGCTCACTCGGCGCCAGTGGCGACGTCGAGCATGTCGAGCCGACGGTACTGGCTCAACTATGGGGGTGGCTTCATCATGCCCCCTGTCTTGGTGAAGGGTTATTGCTGGTGCGAGCCTCTTGAAGACTGGCATTCATTGAGAGGGAATGGCCAGCCTGTCGAAGGCAGACTTTCGAGTGGGGGAAGCGACCTTAGGACTTCGCTTGGGTGGGGAATTGTAACGGCCAGTCTTGTGAAGACCGACCCTTTGGCAAGAGAAGCCGCTTTGATGATTTCAGGAACGAGAATAGCTATCCTTTTTGGGATAACCCCTTCTGGTATTGCGGGCTTCTTCATGGGCCCGTTGGAGCTTTGGTCTGTCTGCTAAAAACTGAGGCGTTTGGTTTGGGCGACCCGTTAAGAGGGGCCGTAGTAGTGGTAAGCCGATCAAAGACCGACTTCTTATGAGCTTCTTGCAATGGTACAGGGGCGTTGAAGCTCATCGGTGGGAGCATGGTCCCGAAGAATAACCCAGTGGTGGCCTGAGTTATCTGCTCTACTGGCACCTTGAAAAAGGAGGCCGCTTGGGGCCCGTAGGTTATACCTCCAGATGAGGCGGAATGGGAGTTGCAGTTGCAGTTGGTGCAGTTTGAAGCCATCGATCTTCTGTTTTCTGCACGGAGCAAGACACCAAATCTTAGTACTTTGAACCCAAGGGCAACCATATTAAACCGCGATTAGTTCGCGAACACGACACACGAAGTGTGGAGTGGAAAGAGGAAAAGGTCCTACCGGGCGTGCCAGAATCTGTTCTCCTCCGAATACAGAGACGCGACCGCGTATGTTCGTCTTGCCTGAATTTAGGGGCAGATTCTAATTGGTGCTATACGTCCACCTCTCCGAAGATGCCAAGTTGATTCATGACACCATATATCGAAGGTTTAAACGGATACGGCCGATGTAGTAGACTTCGTTAGATTCTCCCTCATTGAGGGGTTTTTGATTGTGGGGACGCTCTTCCCTGCAGGCGCAAGCCCCTGCAGTTAATTACGCTACTGCATCGCGGTAACCACTTTCTCCTTCTCCAGATGGTCACTTCGTGTCGTGGGTGTTTGTTTTGTTTTTGGTTGCCCGTGGATTGTATACGGAGACTAATTTATGTTGTCGTCCGTAGGGCGTGGATTAGTCCAAATCCGTATCTTCTTAAATTTGGGTTTGGGGTTGGGTTTAAGGATACGTTAATCTCATTTGAGACTAAGATCAACTTAAACGTTTGTTAATGATACGTTAGTCTAATTTTAGACTAAGATCAACTTAACGGGATCGTTTAGATCCAACAAAAGAGTATTTGGGCTCTATTGTTTAGTTTAGGGACTTTGCGGTCCATTAGTTTAAGGACATTACGGTCCAAGATTAAGGACATCATAGTCCATAGGTTTAAGGACCCCACAGTCCGAGGTTAAGGACATCATAGTCCATGGGTTTAAGGACCCCACAGTCCGAGGTTAAAAACATCATAGTCCATGGGTTTAAGGACCCTACAGTCCGAGGTTAAGGACATCATATTCCATGGGTTTGAGGACCCCACAGTCCGGTTTAAAGATGTCATAGTCTATGGAATGTATGGTTGTCACCCCTCACTTCTCTGAAGACGTTGAAGGATTACAATGACAAATATCAAAGGAGTGAAGAGATGTACCCTTGAACCAATTTTGGTTGAGAGATCTGTAGTCCAATTTGGGACTAAGATCTGTTAAAAGATTTATGAGCATATGGGCTCAATTAATCTGAATGAGGGGTTTATGGCCAACTTGGGCTCGGCCCACTCAGTTAAAAAAATGTTAAATATTTGACAATGCTGAGCATTGTTTTGAGTTCTGACAATATTTTTGTCTTTTATTGAATGCTGAGCATTCATCATAGCTCTGAGGCTTTATTCATAGAACAATTTATGTTCTTTTAGCGCACACGTGAGGAGCACATAGTGCGCTTTGCGTCAGTCAAAGAGCGCAGAGCGCTTCTGTTGGGGAGCGCACACGTGAGGAGCATGTGGCGCGATTGGCGCTTTGCGCCAGTCAAATAGCGCAGAGCGCTTCTGCTGGGTAGTGCACACGTGAGGAGCACGTGGTGCGCTTGGCGCTGAGCGCCAGTCCAAAGAGCGCGAAGCGCTTCTGTTCAAGTAGCGTATACGTAGAAAGCACGTGGCGCCCTTGGCGCTGAGCGCCAGTCCAAGAGCGCAGAGCGCCAGTTTATGAGCGCAAAGCGCTATCTGTTCAGTGACGCACACGTGGTGCGCTTGGCGCTGAGCGCCAGTCCAAGAGAGCAAAAGCGCATCTGATCAATTTTATGATCTGAGAAATAAATTCTCGTTTAGAAGAGACTTTATCTCAAGGTTCTAAGACCAATGTTCTTATTTTGTAGGAGATGTTTCAATCTTTTATTTTGATGAAGGCTTTGCCTTTATGGATCTGTTATCCTAAGAGAATTGACTTATTCTCCCCTCTTTATTTTATAATGAGATGTTCATGATCTCTTTGTATAAAAGACCTTAGTTTTATAGATCTATGATCTGTGAGAAGAATTATGTTCTTCTTTTTAATATGAGATGATTTCATCTCTCTGTTTATTTTTACCTTGAAGAAAATCTTCTTCTTTTACCGAGAGCTTGGCTCTTCTTTCTGAGATTTCTCAAAATTTATTGGGGGGGGGGGGGGGGTTCCTGTAACAACCATAATTTTCTTATACACTGTTTCCATACAAATTTTTAAATTGTTTTTTTTCAAAATCCTTAAAGGGGTATTTATTGCCTGAGCACAAGACTTAAGTAATTAATTAGCAATTTAATTACAAGAAGGAGCTTGTGGCTCATTGGTAATACCTTACACTGCTGAACCAAGCCACCAGATTTCAAATCCCATACCCTATATTATTTTTAATATTGATTTTTTTAAAACCTTTAGAATACCAAGGGTTTACACGTGCATATTTCATAAAAAACCCACTACACTAAAAAATGTAACATTGCCAGAGGTTAGATGAACCGTCGGGGGAGGGGGGATCCCGACCGCCTGACTCGGCCGGGAATCGGCCAAATCAGCCTCGACTCGGCCGGGAATCGGCCAAATCGGCCTCGACTCGGCCGACTCAATCCTCCGACCGAGTCACGACCGAGTCGGCCGATTCCGGCGACGGCCCCAATAAAAAAAATGTGTCTTTTGGCCTCCCCTGTACACCTGCAAAATTTTATCCTCAGACCATTTCCAGAACACTTTTAAAACCCCAATTACTCCACTTTTAATACATTTTTATTATATTTTATCACATTTTTTTTATTTTAAACTTTTCATCTATCCTAACCCCAGCCTAACCCTATAAATACCAACCCTACACACTACCCTCTCACCCCCAAACTCTGAGCCAACTCTCTAAAATTTCCAAGAAACCTTGTGTACTTTGAAAATGAGCACGAAGCGAAGCTACGGTGAAATTTCCGGCGAACTTCCGGCGATCACACTAGGAGCTCCCGGCGATGAAACGATGCACCGGCGACTCGTCCCGATCCATCTCCCTCTCCTTGTTGTCCTAAACTCGTAAGTCCCCAAATTCTACCTCTCTTTTCTTTTCTAAAATACGGATTTACAAACCCGACGGAATCGGAACAAATCCGATTTCCGATTCGGTTTTCTTATAAAACTTCACTTCTCATTAATACATTTATGCTTAAACTCTCTCATGTTGACTAGTAAACACTAATCAACCAAATTAATCAAGTTTCATTTCATAAAATGATGGCTATTTCACTTTACCGTATTTTTCATTTAAATACCAACCATTAAACTTGTTATACCTTTAAGTAGATCACGAGATAACAACCTACCTCCTCACACACTCATATGCAACATAGAATATGGGAAATAGACATCTTTACAAATAAATACCATAATTAATAAAACCGTTTTTGTTTAATGATTAGTATTTATACAAATCTTTGCAAAGCGCCGCTACAACCCATTTGGAGAACCCGTTCGGGATGGTGCGGATTATCGCACATTCTCGGGCTTAGTAGTGCGGGATGCAGACCTCCGCAAGGAGCATTCGGTCTCGAAATATTTAAAATACGACATCTTAAGAAAATGAGATTTCTAGAATATTATATATATATACTAAAATTATTTTCATATAAATATATGTATATGTAACATAAAAATATCTATTTTGAATTATTACAAATATTCCACTTTTTCTAAAAATGTCACAAGAATCATTTTACACTAAAATACCATGAATTCCATACAAAACCAATATTACCAATAAATACCATTTATTATGAAAATAGGATATTTTCAATAGAAATATCACAATATAAAATCTACATTCATTACAACTCTAAAGACGATTAATAAATACTTGGAGTGCATTTTGAAAAGTATATAAAAGTATTTTTACATAAAACTCCCTCCAGTTCTATAATTTACGATAAGGACCCTAGTAAATATAGGTTTAAGCGGGACCAATCTCTTGAGCCTCATGGAGCCGGAGAAGTGGGTGTTTGCCTATCTAAGGTAGAAAACTTAACAACGGTGTTATCAATACGGTAATCATCTTGGAAAAAATACACAAATCATGCAGCCCATGTGCAGCGGTTACCGATAACATCAAAACAATCAGGACTTCATTTTACCTTTATAATTGTTTGACTCAGTTTGAGTCTCATTATAATCTGACTTGAATATGATTCAAGTACAATCTACAATCTACAATCTACAATTTACAATATTACAATTCAACATGAATCCATGAATCCATTATTCCATATATTCAATCTATCAACTTGACCGAACCGAACCATGGATATACATCCCATTTACATGATTATACAGTTACATCCGTTTATTGATATCATGGTTTTGGTCAGTCATCCAACTATACAATCTATACAATACAATACAACAATACAATTAAAACACTACAGGGTTTAAGGGGTAGATTGGTACGGAAGGTGTTAGAAGTGGCACGAGACTACAACCATAAGACACCTAACCTATATTCCGTTGCTGTTGTACCGTGGCCCAACGGTTCCTTGAGTTTCTGATACCTTAGTCTCCGAGGCAAGTGAGACTCCTCTCGTATACACTGGCATCCTTCTGTACCAAGGTACAAACAACAGCGTTAACACAATATTATAACAATATAGTACAACTATAAAAGTTACCTTTTATTCTGTCTACTTCTCCTTTATCTTTGGGACTTACCGAGCGATCTGTTCGCTGATGACATTCTCTTTCTTTCTTCTTTGGATGTCGTCAGGTGATCTGGACACGTCAGAGATCGAGCCCACTGCTGAAGACTTGGACCAGTTCAGTGAAGATCCCGAGCTCTATTCATTGTACACTTTCCATTCAGTACTTTCATTTCTTTTATACCATTGTTTAGGCATTGCTTTTTATTTAGTTGTATTTACTTTTCATGCATTGTACAAAAGAATGTTAATAAATAAAGTTGTTGTTCAGTTCATATCTTTTGTCTCTTGTGTATTTACTTTATGTTTCTTAGATACGCTTAGCGTATTTACTTCACAGTAAATACGTAGCGGCCTCGTCACGTCCTCTGCCCGTATACTAGGAAGCGGGGCGTGACAGTTCCTCTGTATGAGACTTGAAGTCTTGAAGCATTTATATAGGGCAAGCTGATTGGTTCAATCGGTTAAGGAGATCTTTTCTCCAATTGATTTGGGGATTTCCCAACCGTTGGATCTTTGATCCAAAGGCTTCTATTTTACAGAAGGCAATCTTCTTGTTTTTTAACAAGATTGGGAAATTTTCCCATACAGAATTTATTTTGTAACTTTGGTGATTTTTAATCACCCTTGGATCATTGATCCAACGGTGCTATGATTTACAGAGCACAATCTTTTTGTTTGGAAAGATTTTGAGGAATCTTTCTTTAACAGAATTTTATTTTGGTCAATTAATGATTTATCATTATTATTGGATCTTTGATCTAACGGTGGGGAGCTTTTAGTTCCAGCGCTAGCGCACCCTATGCTTTGCATGTGGTGCGCTGCTTAGAATGCAGCGCACTTGGCGCTAGCGCACACGTGCTTTGCACGTGGTGCGTTGCTTATAGTGCAGCGCTCTTAGCGCTAGCGCACACGTGCTTTGCACGTGGTGCGCTGCTATGAAGCGTTGCTTCATTTTAAAATTTGAATTTTGAACAAAGTTTTGCTCTGATTGGGGGAAACAAGGGCAGTCCACAAGTTCATCCTTTAATTATTCCTAGTCGTGGGTGTATCGAGACAGGGTATCGATATTCCAGAGTAGACTAGTATATACGTTTCTTGACCTATTTGATAGGCGATGGATGATCCTACATCCATTGGTGTTTGACATCAAAGATTGTATACGTATGCTCAGTAGAGACTGGGTATACTGAACAGGACTCGCCGAGAACTCCTATATGGTATTATACCTATCATCAAATAGCAGTTCTCTGAAGACATTGGTACAGGTTAGTCTGTAGACCCGAGATCGTCATAGAGTCTTGTGTGATTCCCACTGTGCTTTGATTTCCACCTTACCACGTTCAAGAGAGCGTGCAAAATGGTGGTTTTTGGATACAGTCCCGAGTCACATGGAGGCAATAAGCGTTAGGAGGGGTTTCGTCTCTCCCAGTATTGGGGGTTGATGTTGCGCTGTGCTCGATTGGCTATAATAGGAAGTCCCTAGGCAGGGCTGACACTGAGATTTACTGGTATATGTTATCGGTAGTTTCTCGACCCGTTATGAGCCTCACATCGGCATGACTTATCAAGTTATTGGGAGTCTGACGTTTACCACCCCAAGACTAGATATGCGACATATCAGAAGAAGAGACCGGACTGTACGGTAGTGTTACTTATTGGATTCACGGGAGTATGGGCAAGCTTGCTTGTTGATCTTCTGATCGCTTAATACCCGGATAGCCGTTACGTCCAGCTAGTACCGCTAACGGCTTGTGGGTGACTGATATGATCATCACCTACTACCGGTGTATTGACGTGTCTTTAGAGTCCTACACAGAGGTTTCCTAGCTCATGCGAAACGAAGTAGGGCACATATGTGATATGTGCGGGACCGAGATTAATACGTGTATGTGATACCGTATTCCAATCTCACGATATAGGTTATATATGATATAACCGGATTGTTGAATCAAGTGTTGATACAATGATATGTTATATGTATATGTGATATACATATAAATGATATTAGTCGGTTGTATGCGATACAACAGGGTTATTAAATCAAGTGTTGATTTAATAATTTAATGTATGATTATATATTTGATATATTAATATACATTAACTAATATTAGCACACTTAAGAAATTGTTTTCTCTAAATACATTTAAATGTATATGTGATATATATTAATGTATTTAAAATGTGTCATGCTAGATGATACATTGGACATGGGTGTATGAGACTCATACCCAACTTAAGATAATTTGGGTATTTAAATATTAAGAGGGGAAATCAAAATTAGGTGAAAATTAGCATGGCTAAGATGCTTGTAAGCCAGTACGCTATCGAGTTTGAAAATCGAATATTGCCAGGAGAATGGAGAAGGTTTGACTTTAGTCCACTAATTTTGTTTTACTCTAGATATTTATTAACCTAGCCATTATCTTTAGCCATGCTTTAGTCTCTACATGAGTCGATATAAGATATTTTCTTACCCATGGTTCACACTTGATTCATTCATCTACTTCTTCATCTCCTTCATTACTCTCTAGCTCTCCAGTGAGAAGAAAAGGAAAAAGAAAAAAAATTATTCTAAAGTGAGCAAAATTCCTACTTCACTAATCTATACCAAACTAGCCATTTAGTATAGATTGTTTCTTCACTTGTTCATCAATTAGTGAAGAGGTAGCTTGAGTTAGAGGTTTTTCGACGTAGATCATATTCGGCCTCGAAGATCCTTGAGCAAGCTTGTTCCTTTCGCCTAATAGAGCCTAACGAGAGTCTGAGAGACCACTACTTAGAGCTAAGGGACTACTACACAAAGCTTTAGAAGTGAAGGACCGGTCTACAAAGGCTGTATTCCTATATCACTCAGTGTAAAGTTGTTTACTTGCTTAGTTAAACCTTAATTTTCTAGTTAGATCCTTGGTTCGGGTTGTTAGCACACTAAATTTTTATAAAATTGCATGCTTGATACCTTTCTAAACCTAGTAGTCGTGCTAAGGAACCCAGCAAAGATAGCAAGATTCTTAATACAAAATAGATATTCAGTTACACCTACAAATTCCAGTCTATTCGTAGAAGTTCGGGATGAAAAACTGGCAATAGTACTTGTCTATGTTGGCGATCTCATCATCACTGGAGATGATGAAAGAGAGATAAATCAAACCAGAGTCAATCTCTCGGTATGTTTCAAATGAAGGAGCTTAGAAAGTTAAAGCACTTTCTTAGTCTCGAGATTGATCGAACCGAAGAAGGATTATTTCTATGCCAGCAAAAGTATGCAAAAGATCTTTTACAAAAATTTAGGATGCTTGATTGTAAACCAATCGCAACTTCTATAGAAATTAATTCAAGACTCTGCCTGGCTGAAGGAAAAGAACTAGATGATGTTGTGATGTATAGGTAATTGGTCGGAAGCTTAATTTATCTAACTTTGACCAAGCCGGACATTGCGCATTCGCAGTTGGAGTAATAAGTCGGTTCATGCAGCAGCCAAAGAAGCCTCATTTGAAAGCGGTACAACGAATAATAAAGTACGTAAAAAACCATTGATTACGGTCTCTTCTATAAGAAAGGAAAAACATGTGAAGCAATAGGATATTGTGATGCTGATTATACATGAGATCATAATACATGTCGATCTACCACTGTGAATGTCTTTAGTTTTGGTTCCGCAGCAGTTTCGTAGTGCAGCAAGATGCAACCAACAATATCGCTATCAAGTACTAAAGCAGAGCGACAGCAATGGCAGCCCAAGAATATGTATGGTTAAAGAAGCTTATGGAGGATCTTCTTCAACCTGTTCATTACCCAGTGCGATTATATTGTGATAATCAATCCGCAATACGTCTAGCTAAAAATCCAGGTTTCATGCAAGAACGAAGCACGTAGAGGTACACTACCACTTCATACCAGAGAAGATATTGCAAGGTGAAATTGAGATGAAGCATATAAAGACGGAAGATTAGGTTGCAAATGTACTTACCAAAGGACTTAACAGTGCTAAGTTTGAAATGTTCAGGAGGTAACTTAGTATGATCAGCAGATCGGTTTTAGAGGAGAGAGTACTTGTTGAGAGGGAATGATAAAATTCATCAACTCTCTCTTCTCTTCTAAAAGCTTCTTATCCAGAGAAATCTTTTCTTTAAATATTTCTTTCTAGAATCTTTCTCATACTTTCCTCCCTCTACTTTTTCCAGAAAAGTCTATTTTTATAGTTTTCTTTATTCATGCCGCTACTTATACTTAAAGATGACACCTATAAATAGATGCAAAGGCTTCAAGGTTGAGTGTGCTTGAGTGGAAGCAATAAATACTAGCGTGGTGAAAGTGAGAGTTCCAAATCCTTATATTGTGAGGAGTGTAATAAAATGAAAAGTGTGAGTGTCCTTATAATTATAAGAGTTCGATAATAAAGTGTTTGTTTTTGCCATTGTTCCACTTGCTTGTTTCTTTATAGCGCTTGTTCTCCAATTTCTTCCAAATGGAAGCCTTGAGATGTGGTTGTACTCCAAAAACCACTGCTTGAATTTGCTCCAGAGGATTAACATAGTATTAGAAGTGGCACCAGCCCTTGAGTACCTCCTTCACCACCATCTTCAGCTTATCGTGCACTGCGATCTGAAGCCAAGCAATGTGTTGTTTGATGAAGACATGACTGGATATTTAGGGGACTTTGGCATTGCTAAACTAATGATAGGTGATAGCAGGACCATTATATCGACAAGAGTATTACGGACATTTGGCTAAGCACATTGATAAACTTTTATTGGGAATGCCTCATTAATCTTTAGTTGAGTTTAGCTTTGATCTGATACAATTATCTTATTTATGTTATTATTTTGGTTTGTGTAACAGAGTATGCATCAACAGGAAGAGTTTCAAGAAAGGGAAACGTATATAGCTTCGGCATATTGTTGCTAGAAATCTTCGCTGGGAAAAAAGCCTACAGATCCGATATTTGTCGAAGAAGTAAGCCTGCAGAAATGGGTATCTGACGCACATCCTGCTGCTCTATTCGAAATCGTAGTGATGGTGATCAATATTGGCCTCGCCAGATCGTGACTCGTGGAAGATGACGTGCCCCAGAGCTCAGAAGAAAGGGCCTACGGGGGCCGAGCAGGCCATCCCTGTGCCCGACCCGCAAGCATAAACTGGCTCTTCTCAGATCCCCCATGCACAAATTGGCTTTCTCGGCCTCCCAGCTTGCCTCCGAGCTATCACAGGACCAAGATGCCTCGGTTCTCCCGCTCGCCCCCGAGCTCTCCCGCCGAGGCCATTTTCCTCGGTCTCATCGACCGACCGACAGTACCACTCGCAGGCATAACCGCCGCTCCGTGAATCTTGCCATGCGCGAGATCTCCGCTGGCCACATCCTACGTTCCATGCCTTTACGATCCCCATTAACGAGCCTGTCTCGCCATTAATAGGAAGATCCGCTTATCACGCGGGCATGACGTCGGGAGCGTAACCGCCGGCGTGATTCTCACGCCTGCTCCTGCATGCCGCCGCCGCTATATAAACCCCTCTCCCAGAGGGATCAAATAGGCCATTTTTTACTCCACTTAGCCGTTACTCTGCTCAGATCTTGCACTAACTTGATCGTTGGAGGGTCCTCGGTGGTACCAAACCATCCCGGGACTTCTTTGCAGGTACTCGACGCTGAACTCCTCAAATCACCTATCTCATCAAAACCCATTGAGATCCACACGCAACAAAAGATCACCACCAAAATCCACCGGGAGATCAACGGAAGACAACATCTGACGGAGACCCGAAAAGGACCTCCATCAGTTGGCGCCGTCTGTGGGAACGCAAACTCCACAAAAACAAAGTTGGCCTTCCGATCTCCGTCCGCATGGCGAGTAACCATCCTGAAGATCCCGGTACCAGCCACTGCCTTCCCCTCACCGGAGGCATGGATGAGCCTCTTCCAGCGACCTTCATCAACGCCCTCGCCATCCAGATAGATCGGCTGCAGTCCCTCATGGAGGCGCTCGTCCGCGTCCAAGCGGCCGGGCCTGGGCCCCAGATCGCCGCTCTGCCGTCTCCAGAGGGCTTTGCCCCCATCGGGACGGCCGACCACCAGCAGGTACTCTCTGAGGCCCGTTGGGCGTCCCACGGCTCCACACCAAGGTCCGTCACCAGAATGCCTCGAGCCTCCTCACGACCCTTGTCCCCCTGAGGAGATGTCAGTCACCTTGCCTGTCCACAGGCATGGTCGACACCACCTCCCTCGGCGGGGTAGCACAGAAGGGGTTCTACTCGGCGGCTCGAGAGCCACCTCGCCCAGGGATCTGAGGCACCTCATCGAGAGGAACCGGGGCCGCTCCTAGACGCAGGTCACCCACAGTGGAGGCCAGGGATCCCAAGGCGTCGATTCCTCGGGATACCACGGTCGACTCGACGCCCTCGAGGAGAAGATCGAGGCAAGCGCCGGGAGGCTCACCTCTCGAGCGACGGGGCTAAGCACGCCTCCGATTTGCTCACAAAGCCATTTACCGAGGAATTGCTCGCCGTCCATGTCTCCTCGCACAACAAGCCACCAAAGGTTTCTATGTTCGACGGGAAAACCGCCCCGAAGGACCATTTGGACGCTTTCACTGCGGGGATGAGCTTCCAGGACCACTCCGACACTGCCCAGTGCAGGGCTTTCCCGACTACCCTCATCCGCGCAGGTCGGGACTGGTTCCGGGGGCTCGAGCCCCGCTCAATCTCGACCTTCGACGAGCTGGCTACTCAGTTTCTCGGCCACTTCGTTGGGAACCGTCGGCAGAAGTGCACAGTCGACTACCTCTTCACGGTTAAGAGTGGGGACAAGGAGACGTTCAAGGCCTACATCACCCGCTTCTACAACGCCCTTCTCGAGGTCCCCGAGCACCGGGACAAGACCGTCATCACGACGCTCAGATCTGGTTTGAGGCACAAGGAGTGGTTATGCTCCTTTGCGTTAGCACAACCTAAGACCATGGCCGAGGTCAAGGCGTGGACCGAGCGCGAGGTTCAGCTGGAATCCGAGGTGAACGCGAACCTCCCCCGAGCAGAACGATCCGATCAGAAGAAGATGGATCGGGAAGAGAGGCCGGACCGTCAGCAGCCCTATCACCTGAAGTTCCAGGAGTATACCCCCTTCAATGTCTCCCTCGCAGTATTGCTAGAGGAGGCCCAGAATGAGGGGTTCTTCAAGTTCCCTCTGATCCCGCGTCAGGCCACGAAGTGAACCCGGGGCCCTTACTGCGCTTTCCACCGGACACTGGGCCACGCCATGGAGGATTGCAAGCAAATCAGGGACTACATTGAAGAGCTCATCCGATCGGGACACCTCGCCGTATACTTGAGGGACAAACGACAGGCCGACCGCGAACAGGAGTAGCATCGCCCTCCCGCTGACCTGACCATCGGTCAGATCATGCTCGTTTCGGCGGACGGCCAGCACGGAACTCAGGAAGCCCCGTACCCTGCGCCAAGCACGGAGGCCAACATTCCTCCAGGGAGCTCGGACTGAGCCAATAAAGTTATCTACTAGCCTATACTTTTCTTTTATGGCAATGTAAACTCTTCTTAGGGTCTGTTATTAATTTAATAAAGATCAATGGAACATTGCGAAAAAGAAGGAAAAACCATGTTTATCCAAAAGGTATTATGGGCTCCTTGGCCATACACGCAAAAAGGAAAAGGAAGTTATAACAGTGGGGGAAGGGGGTGCAGGGAGCACTGCTCGTGATACCCGGTAAAGATCTCCGCCAGCCAGGGCCTCGCAAGGTCCAACCTCTGCCCCACGGTGGGTGCCACCCCCACATTCAATGCGCATGCTGCGCGCGCGATCGCCGTGACTATTCCTGTTTCCCATACCCGCGACTGGATGGTCGGGCGAAACCTCATGAAGAATCAACCGAGCAGCTACCCTGCTCGGCTATCCCTGGGGGGTAGCGTCCCTACCGCAACGCCAGGGACTAGAAAGTCCTCCTTAGAGGCAGCTCAGCAGCTTCCCTGCTCGGCTATCCCTGGCGGGTAGCTTCCCTACCGCAACGCCAGGGATCAGAAAGCCCTCCCAGAGGTAGTCGAGCCCGAGGATCCCTCGCTCGGCTATCCTTCAGGACAAAAGCCCTCGCCAAGAAGCACCGGGCAGTAACCCTGCCCGGCCAAGGGTCCTTGGTAGGCTTCTTACAGCCCCTCCCGCGCCAAGGACCAAAGTCCTCCCAGAGGCAGTCGGGTCCTTGCTTGGCTATCCCCGGCTGGTAGCTTCCTACCACAACCGACAGGGATCAAAGTCCTCGCCAAGAGGCACTGGGCGGTAACCCCGCTCGGTCCCCGTCCTAAAGGATCAAAGCCCTCGCAAGAGGCAACCGAGCAGCTGCCCTGCTCGGTCAACTCTGGCTGGTAGCTCCCTACCCACGACGCCAGGGATCAAAGCCCTCACAAGAGGCACCCGAGCGGCTACCTCGCTCGTTCATCCCAGGCTGGTAGTTGCCTACCCACGACGCCAGAGATCAAAGCCCTCGCCAAGAGGCAACCGCGCAGCTTCACTGCCTGGTCATCCTTAGTGGGCTCCTTACAGCCCCTCCAACGCTAAGGATCAAAGCCCTCGCAAGAGGCAACCGAGCAGTCGCCCTGCTCGATCGTCTCTGGTGGGTAGCCTCCCTACCGCAACGCCAGGGACCAGAAAGTCCTCCTTAGAGGCGGCTCGGCAGCTTCCCTGCTCGGCTATCCTTGGCGGGTAGCTTCCCTACCGCAACGCCAAGGATCGGAAAGCCCTCCCAGAGGCGTTTGAGCCTGAGGATCCCTCGCTCGGCTATCCGTCGGGACAAAAGCCCTCGCCAAGAGGCACCGGGCAGAAACCTTTCCCGGCCAAGGGTCCTTGGCAAGCTTCCTCCAGCCCTTCCCGCGCTGAGGATCAAAGTCCTCGCCAAGAGGCACTGGGCGGTAACACCGCTCGGTCCCCGTCCTGAAGGATCAAAGCCCTCACAAGAGGCAACCGAGCAGCTACCCTGCTCGGTCATCTCCGGCTGGTGGTTGATGATGGCATTGCCAGAAGTCAAAAGATGGCACCCCCCCTTGGAGCCACCGAGCAGCCTCCCACTCATGCTCGGCACAAATACGGCGAACAGCGTTCTGCTCGTCACCCGCAGAGGATCCGAGACCCCAGTTAGGGGCATCAAGTCTGTCCAGGTCTAAACGATCTCCTCTCGACTTCGGGGCCCATGGGGATACTTACTCGGCAACGCTTGGCATGCTCGTCGGCAAGTGATCGAAATCAACTCGACGGACGATCGCTAGACAGATGGCCAATCTGACATGAAAACACAACGGTGCAAGCAGAGATATCTTACGGGCATTCTTCACAAACAGATGATAGAGCGCGATTCGATGAAACCAAAGAAAAAAAATTTACTACCAAAGACAAAGGCTTTACAAAGGGTGTTTCTTGGGGGTCCCCAGCCTTACAAAATTCTAAAAACAAAGAAATAAAAGGAGGAAGACGGGGGCTCTAGACCTCGGGGCCAGGTGCGACCTCAGGGTCCTTGACATCCACCACGTGACGCGCGGGATCCTCGGCGGTTTCCTCGCCAGGAACCTCTTCCCCCTGCTCATTGGCGTCCGCAAGGGGGAACTCGACCCGGAGATCTTTGTCGGCAAACTCCGGCATCTGAGCCTTAACGACATCGAGGGCGTCGTGCCAGATGCGGGTAGTAGCCACGGCCAGGTCATCATAAAAGTCCTTCGACTTCTTATAGCTCTCCACCGCCTTCAGTTCGGCCGACTTGGCCGCCTCGGCCGCCTCCCTAAGCTCCTTCCGGAGGGTCTTCACCGTTCTCTTCAGGTTGCCGGTAAGCACTTGGGCATCCCCGAGCTTGGCCTCGGTAATCACGGCAACCTTGCGCTGCCGGACTACCTCCCATTTCCCGGCCTCCACCTCGCCTTCCAAGGCGGCAACCCTTGCCGTCACCGCCTCCAGCTCCCGCCTGGAGCTCTCTTGCAGCGAGGCGAGCCGACCCGCGGCCTCCAGTGCTAGGGCTACCACCTCGGCTTCCATACGCAAGGCGAGGGAAACGAGCTGGAGAACCTGGGAAATACGAAAGAGATCAGAAAGACGAAGCAGGCACCGAATTTCACAATGAACCAAACACTTACCTGCACAGACTCCTAGGCGATGGACGCCAGCTGAGCCCTGAAGGTCCCCCCGGGAACTCTACCCCCGGCCGTGGCCTCTATCTCATGCAGAAGGCTATCCGCAACGGATAGCCCTGATGGCACCGCGAACCGGAAGCCCCCTTCCTCCACCACGATCGGTGAGGACCGGCCCGGGAAGGTGTCTGGGAGCTCCTCTTGAGCGGCTCCGAGGGAGAGCTGATCTCCTCCTCCGAGACCGGGTCCTCCAGAACCAGAGCCCGCTTCTGGCCCGACACTCTGCTGGGACCCAGGGCGGGATCCGCCCCCGAACGCTCGAGGGACACCACCACCGGAGCAGTAGGAGCTGGGGCGGGCTTCGCATGAGAAGAGCTGGCGCCCCCAGCCTTCGTAACCTTCCTCGGCTGGCGCATGGAGGCTTTAAGCGAGTCGAAGTCCATGGATCCTGCACAAAGAAAATACCCAAAAAGTCAGCGACACGAGCAAAACACAAGCCAAAAAGCAAGCCTAACTTACCGACGAACTCAACGAGGCTAAGCCCGGCCCAGCTCAGGACCCTCTCAGACAGCAGCACATCAGGTCGGGGGATGGGCTCCCACGACGCCATTCTCACCGCGGCGGGGTCATTGGACTGGTTCCTCGGCAAACATTTCTCCCTCGACCACTTGGTATTCACGGGCTAGTCCTCGCCCTCGGGAGGGAAAACGAAGAAAAATTTCTTCTTCCAATCATGAATAGAAGAGGGCAAGGCCACGACCCCGGTCCCGGCAGCGCCCCCCGGCCGCTTTCTGAAAGAGAGATAGACCCATCTTGGGTTGCCCGTTTGACCACCAGGGTGACTTTTGAAGACGAGAGAAGAATCAAGAAGGGAGAGGCTGAAGGGAACCGCCTGTAACTTCAGGCGGATCAAGAACCCGAGGAGGATCCTCCATGAGTTCGGCACTAACTGGCCGTGGGCCAAACCGAAAAAATTCAGCGCTGCGACGACCTCAGGAGAGAAGGGCAGGCGCATTCCGCCCCAAAAAGCTTCTAAATACAAGGCGATCTTCCTGCCCCGTACTTGATCCACCCTCTCTCCCTCCTTGGCCAGTCGGAGCGTGTAACACGAGGGGATGTGGAAGCGAGCCCGAGCATTGGCGAGCTCATCCTCATACCTCACCCAACACGAGGAGCCGGAGGCCACATCGGCCGCCTCCTCCCTGGGGGCTGCCCCCGCCGCACGATCCCGGGGAGAGGATCCAACCCCTGCTCCTCGGCGGGACTCGGACACAACTAAAGGGCCCCTAGAATCTACTCCTACAACATCTACTGACTCTACAAAGGAAGACATTTAATCTTGAAAAAGGGAATCTTCAGGAGCCGAAAGCGGGAGAAAGAAGACGAGCGCCGAGCAACCAGGATTTAGGAGAGGGAAATATGAAGGAGTAGGGGCCCAAGGGCGGACCCCACCCCTGTTTATTGCTGCAAGCGGCCTCATCCAATGACGCCCGTCATCTCCCGTCGAAACGACTCTTCACGTCCAGCGGCTTTGATCGCCCCACGTGTCAATCATACGCTGGACCGCGTCCCATCAGACGTCGCAGGCCTGCATACGTCGCGTCGGCCAATCGACGCTTGACGCGTGGACCGTCGCTTTAGTGGCAGAGTGCACGAACCGGCGCACCTTCTTTAAATGCAGAGATCTCACCCTGATTCGCTAGCGAAAAAGACAACTGACAGCCCGAGGACTCATCCCGACAAAGCCTTAGGAAGGAGCTCACCTCGGGACGCCTGACAGTCCACTCCTGACCCGACCCGCTAGCCGGTCGGGACAAGAGTGGGGGGCTAATGATGGTGCTCAATATTGGCCTCGCCAGATTGTGACACGTGGTAGATGACATGTCCCGGAGCTCAGAAGAAAGGGCCTACGGGGGCCGACCAAGCCACCCCTGTGCCCGACCTGTAAGCACAAGCTGGCTCTTCTCAGAGCCCCCATGCACAAAATTGGCTTCCTCGGCCTCCCAGCTCGCCTCCGAGCTATCACAGGACCAAGATGCCTCGGTTCTCCCTCTCGCCCCTGAGCTCTTCCGCTGAGGCCATTTTCCTCGGTCTCATCGACCGACCAACGGTACCACTCGCAGGCATAACCGCCGCTCCACGAATCTCGCCACGCGAGATCTCCGTCGGCCACATCCCATGTTCCATGCCTTTACGATCCCCATTAACGAGCCTGTCTCGCCATTAATAGGAGGATCCACTTATCACGCGGGCGTGACGTTGGGAGCGTAACGGCCGGCGTGATTCTTGTGCCTGCCCCTGTATGCCGCCGCCGCTATATAAACCCCTCTCCCAGAGGGATCAAGTAGCCCATTTTTTACTCCGCTTAGCCGTTACTCTGCTCGGATCTTGCACTAACTTGATCGTCGGAGGGTCCTCGGTGGTACCAAACCATCCCGTGGCTTCTTTGCAGGTACTCGGCGCTGAACTCCTTAAATCACCAATCTCATCAAAACCCATTGAGATCCACACGTAACAAAAGATCACCACCAAAATCCATCGGGAGATCAACGGAAGACAACATCTGACAAGAGACCCGAAAAGGACCTCCATCACGTAGGCTGTGATATTTTGAAAGATGGATTCGGAAATGAAAGGGCTAACAAAGATATAATCTCCAAGCATGCATGCATGTTTATCTCAAGTAATCGATTTAGGTATACTCTGCTCAAGGAGCTCAGATACAGAAAGGCCTTTGCCGAAAGAAATTGTCCCAAATTTGCAGAAAATTAAAATGGCATGCTTGTCCATATGCCTATTGCTTCGTCGAATCTGAAGTAAACCAAATTGTGTGTCCAGGGTACACATGTATGCTTATTAATTTGCTGGATACTCAGATTATTTGTTAACGAGACAGTTATAAGAAGCTTTCTATGTCACCATTAGGTGAGACAATTCTGTTGGCAACTTGAGATGCATTTCAAAAGACGAGCATGAGGAAAGTTAACTAGGCATGTGATATCAAGATGTTCAATAGTTCAAGCAGAGATGTTCAATAATCAATAGTTCAAGAAATGTACGACATTTATGCATATAAATGCAGGACACAGCAGTGCTTAGAGAATATACTGTTTCGCAGGCATACTTCCATCAAATGGTGCGTACTGCTGTAACACTTGCTCCATATTTACAATGGATTGTTTTATCTAGTTATGGCCGCCTTAACCCTGTCCTTATTTCTAATATAAATAATGGCACATGAATATCTGGATTTATATAAAAATGACATGTATAGTTGGGATAAACAGTTTGGCAATATCCTAGCCTAATTAAAGAGATTTTTATAAATAAATAAAATGAAGTATATGAAATAACTGTATGCAAATAGAATGGCTATTATAAAGCAATAAAGATTTGAGCACTAGTAATTCTGAAAGAACACAACCGACATTAAATTTGAGGATGTTGTAAGCTACAATAAAAATCCTCTAATGAAATATTCTTCCTGGCCTTTAAGCTTGAAAAACTGCAAAGAGAAGTTCGGTGAGCTTTGGTAAAGATGTTATCTGGCAAAAACAATAGGTAGCCAAGTCAGAAACAAGAATAATTGCCATGCAGTTGCATATAAATCATTTAAATGCTAATCATGAATCGTGCTAAACAAATGTGCTATGAGGTAACCCCAGATAGAAATTAAGTTTGACAATCTCCTCATTATGTTAGTAAGAACCTTAACTTTTTTGGTTGCCGTCATCAATTCATCTAAGCTTAAGTAGAATCGGATAAAAGCTTTTCATTACTTTATTGAAGACAAATTGAATTTTTTTCTTTCTCCTAACCGAAAAGAAACTATCAAAAAATAATAAAGATTGTATTTTTTTTCAACCACATTGCATCCCTATCAAACGACTGCCTTTCTTGCATATTAAATTCTCAAAATTAGGAGCAACTACGCAATCTTAACCCTAATAAATTAACAAACTACATCGATTGAATGAAAGGAACCCAAAAGATTTTTAAGAAAATATTGAAGACGGATTATTAACTAAAGATTATTTCGATTGGGCAAGCTTACTACTGAAATGTAAGTATTCGATTGAGGAAACTTACAAAAATAAAGCAAATTTTCTCAAATCCAAACTGGTGATAACTTGAAACTAAAGATTGCTGAAAACCAAAAGGCGCGATCTGATGAAAGTTTCGACAAGAAACGATAAAAACCTTAATTCGAAAATAAGGGTCTGTTATTTCAGGAGAGAACCTCCGCTTTCTTTTTTGCTAAAATGCGCACATTTGTCTGAAAAACTGAAAACCCCTTTACAATTTGCTACAATTTGAAGTTTATAGCGAGAACCCAAAGGAAGTCTTATATTTTCCATCATAAGACCGTTTTTGGCCAAAAATGACTCTTTAATAAATTTAATTGACTAGCCAAGTATTTTTTCTTTTATCTTTATTTTTTCCAAATCCATACTCACTTGACTCTCTGCTCACTCTTTGGAGAAATAAAGAGAAAGTAGATGGTGTTTTGAATTAGACATTTTGGGAATGAAAAACCAGAAAGAAAGGTTTGGAGAGAAAATTTTAAAGAAGAAAATGGAAAATAAAATTTGGAGAAAAAAGATTTGAGAGTCATTATGGAAAATATACACCAAAAACCAATGGGGTTGAAATTTTGGAGTAAAGTACATGTTCTTCAAGTTTATGGGGTTAAGTGACGGTCGTTTACTGCATTTTAGCCTTTTTTCTTTTTCTTTTTCTTTCAATGCAAAACGTTTTTTAAGATCGGACAAAGAACCAATCCCGGCAGTCATTTTGCACTGATAGTGCTCGATATTGGCGATCCCCAAGATCGTGACACATGGCAGGTGACATGCCTTAGAACTCAGAAGAAGAGGCCCACGGGGGCCAACCAAGCCACCCTGTACCCGACCTGCAAGCACAAGCTAGCTTTCCTCGGGGCTCTCTGCAAATTAGCCCCCTCGGCCCCTCAGCTCGCCTCGAGCTGCTGCAGGACCAAGACTCCTCGGCCTCTTCGCTCATCCCCGAGCTGCCGCTAAGGCCGTCTTCCTCAGCCCTCCGATCAACTCCACCACTCCCAGGCGTAACCGCCGCTCCGCGAATCTTGCCATGCACGGACTTTACGCCAGCAACGTCCCACGTTCCACGCCATCATGATCCCCATTAATGGGCGATCCGCTCTCTACGCGGGCGTGACGTCGGGAGCGTAACTGCCGGCGAGATTCTCGCGCCCGTTGCTGCGTGCTCTACCGCTATATAAACCCCCATCATAGAGGGGTCAAGTAAGCCATTTTTACTCTTTTAAGCCGTTACTCTGCTCGGATCTCATCATTAACTTGAGCATCGGAGGGTCCTTGGTGGTACCAAACCATCCCGGGACTTCTTTGCAGGTACTCGGCACCAACTCCCTCACTTCACTTTCTCCTCCAAAAACCCATTGAGACCCACACGCAACGAAGGATAATCAACTAAGTCCATCGCGAGATCAACGGAAGACAACATCTGACGGAGGCCTGAAAAGGACCTCCATCAGTTGGCGCCGTCTGGGAATCAACTCCCCAAAACACAAAGTTGGCCTTCCGATCTCCCCCCAAATGGCGAGCAGCCACCCTGAGGATCCCGGTATCAGCCGCCGCCTTACACTCACCGAACGCGGGGATGAGCCTCCTCCGATGACCGTCATCAACGCCCTCGCAGGCCGGATAGATCGGCTGCAATCCCTCATGGAGGCCCTCATCCGCGTCCAAACGGCCGGACCCGAGCCCCAGATCGTCGCTCCACCGCCTCCAGAAGGCTCTGCCCCCGTCAGGGCGGCTGACCACCAGCAGGCAACGACCCCTGGCCATCGATCTCTCGAGCCGGTGCCCCCTGATGCCCGCTGGGCGCCCCACGGCTCCACACCAAGATCCGCCGCCAGGGCACCCCTCCCCGAGCCTCCATGCGACCCTTATCCCCCTGAGGAGGTGTCAGTCACCTCGCCTCTCCACAGGCGCGGTCGACACCACCACACTCGGCGGGGCCGCACAGAAGGGGCTCACCTCGGCGGTTCCAGAGCCACATCACCTCGGGATCTGAGGCACCACATCGAGACGAACCGAGGCCGCTCCCATACGCAGGTCACCCGCAGCGGAGGCCAGGGATCCCAAGGCGCCGACTCCTCGGGATACTGCGGTCGGCTCGACGCCCTCGAGAAGAAAATTGAGGGCATGCGCCGGGAGGCTCACCTCTCGAGCGACAGGGCTAAGTATGCCTCCGACTTGCTCACAAAGTCGTTCACTGAGGAATTGCTCTCCGTCCACGTCTCCTCGCGCAACAAGCCTCCAAAGGTCTCTCTGTTCGACGGGAAAACCGACCCGAAAGACCATCTAGACGCTTTCACCGCAGGGATGAGCTTCCAGGATCACTCCGACGCCGTCCAGTGCAGAGCCTTCCCGGCCACCCTTATTCGCACAGGTCGGGACTGGTTCCGGGGGCTCGAGCCTCGCTCAATTTCGACCTTCGACGAGCTAGATACCCAGTTCCTCAGCCATTTTATGGGGAACCGTCGACAGAAGCGCATGGTCGACTACCTCTTCACGGTTAAGAGTGGGGATAAGGAAACGTTCAAGGCCTACATTACCCGTTTCTACAACGCCCTTCTCGAGGTGCCTGAGCATCGGGACGAGACCGTCATCACGGCGCTTAGATCCGGTCTGAGACACAAGGAATGGTTACGCTCCTTCGCGTTAGCGCAACCTAAGACCATAGCCGAGGTCAAGGCGTGGACCGAACGCGAGATTCAGCTGGAATCCGAGGTGAATGCTAACCTCCCCCGGGCAGAACGGACCGACTAGAAGAAGAGGGCTCGGGAGGAGAGGCCGGAGCATCAGCAGCCCTACCATCCGAAGTTCTAGGAGTATACCCCCCTCAACGTCTCCCTCGCGGTGTTGCTAGAGGAGGCCCAGAATGAGGGGTTCTTCAAGTTCCCTCCGATCCCGCGTTAGGCCGCAAAGCGAACCCGGGGCCCCTACTGCGCTTTCCACCGGGTACTGGGCCACGCCACGGAGGACTGCAAACAACTAAGGGACTACATCGAAGAGCTCATCCGATCTGGGCACCTCGCCGCCTACCTGAGGGACAAACGGCAGGCCGACCGTGAGTAGGAGCAGCATCACCCTCCTGCCGACCTGACCATCGGTCAGATCATGCTCGCCTCGACGGACGACCAGCCCGGAGCTCGGGGGGCGCCATGCCCCATGTAAGGCATGGGGACCAACAGCCCTTCAGGGAGCTCGGCCCAGGCCTCTAAAGTCATCTACTAGCCTGTACCTTTCTTTTAAAGCAATGTAAATTCTTCCTAGGACTCGATGTTAATTTAATAAAGATCAGTGGAGCATTGCGAAAAGGAAAGGAAAGCTTTGTTTATTCAAAGGGTATTATGGGCTCCTCAGCCATACATGCAAAAAAAAAATTTACAACAGTGGTGGAAGGGGATGCGGCGAGCACTGCTCGTGGTATTCGGCGAAAATCTCCACCAACCGGGGCCACGCAAGGTCCAACAGCTGTCCTCAGCTCGTAGCATTCGCGAATGAGCGCTTCTGAGTGGGCCAGCCGGTTCGCGGAGATTAAGCCGAAACGCCTCAAAGACCGCAACTTGCCCACGGCCTCATCAAAGAGCAGCTCAGACAGGGGGTTGTAAAGCCCCGGCGATGCCCTCCAGATGGAGTACATCAGCAGCTGCAGCAGAGAGGAGCGTCTGGGGAGCAGCCGGCCAAAATGGTCCTCAATGCTCCCGTAGACCAGCTGCACCGTGTCCTCGGTGCAGTACGGGTTGTAAAGGTACACATCTTCAAAGCGGACTATGTCGGGGATAGTAAAAGGGAAGTTCTGCATTCTCGACGACCTGTTTACGAAGGAATGAAGGACCAGTACTCCTTCAGCCTTATATAGCCCACTGTGCAGCCCAACAGTCGCCCGCTTTCACCCAGGGAGTCACCGCCACGCGGCAGCCATCGAGCCTTCTCCGGTGGAGTCGAAGCGACGCGCCCTTAGCGCTTCGCCTCCCCCCGCATTCAATGCACTGGCTACGAGCGTCGTCGCCTCGGCCGTTCCCATTCCCCGCACCAACAGCTGGACGGACGGGCTACACCTCGTCAAGATTCTACCCAGCAGCCACCCTGCTCGGTCGTCCCCAGTGGGCAGCTTCCCTGCCGCAACGCCGGGGATCAAAAAGCCCTCCCAGAGGCAGTCGAGCCCGAGGTTCCCTCGCTCGGCTATCCCCAGCGGGCAGCTTCCCTGCCACAACGCCGGGGATCAAAAAGCCCTCTCAGAGGCAGTCGGGCCCGAGGATTCCTTTCGCGGCTATCCCCAGCGGGCAGCTTCCCTGCCGCAACGCCAGGGATCAAAAAGCCTTCCCAGAGGCAGTCGGGTCCTTGCTCGGCTATCCCCGGCTGGTAGCTTCCTACCACAACCGACAGGGATCAAAGTCCTCGCCAAGAGGCATTGGGAAGTAACCCTGCTCGGTCCCTATCCTGAAGGATCAAAGCCCTCACAAGAGGCAACCAAGCAGCTACCCTGCTCGGTAAAAACTCCGGCTGGTAGCTCTCTACCCGCGACGCCAGGGATAGAACCCCCTCATAAGAGGCACCAGAGCGGCTGCCCCGCCCGTTCATCCCAGGCTGGCAGTTGTCTACCCACGACGCCAAAGGCCAAAGCCCTCACCAAGAGGCAACCGCGCAACTTCATTGCCCGGTCATCCTTAGTGGGCCTCTTACAACCCCTCCAGCACTAAGGACCAAGCCCTCGCAAGAAGCAACCGAGTAGCTACCCTGCTCGGCCATCCCTGGCGGGTAGCTCCCATACCACCACGCCAGGAACCAGAAAGCCTTTGCAAGAGGTGACAGGGTAGTTGCCCTGCCCAGTCACCCCCGGATGGTGACCAACACTCAGAATCAGAGATGCACTGTGGCCCGTGGAGGACCCGAGACCCCAGTGAGGGGCGTCAGGTCTGTCCAAGTCTAAACGATCTCCCCTCGACTCCGGGGCCCAGGGAGATACCTCCTCGGAAGCGCTCGCAGACAACTCGACGGACGATCGCTAGACAGATGGCCAACCTGACATAAAAGCACAACGGTACAGGCAAAAAATATCCCACGAGCTTCTCCACAAACAGACAGCAAAGCGCAATTCTATGGAGCCGAAGAAAAACTTTATTACTACCAAAGGCAAAAGTTTTTCTTTTTACAAAGGGTATTTTTTGGGCTCCCCAGCCTTACAAAATTCAAAAGAAGAACAAAATAAAGGTAGGGGAATGGAGGCTCTACACCTCGGGGCCAGGCACGACCTCGAGGTCCTCGACCTCCACCACTTGGCGCCCTGGGTCCTCAGCCACCTCCTCGCCGGGAACTTCTTCCCCTTGCTCGTCGGCGCCCACGAGGGGTAACTCGGCCCGGAGATCTGCGTCGTCGAATCCCGGCATTCGAGACTTAACGGCATCGAGGGCGTCATGCCAAATGCGGGTCGTGGCCATGGCCAGGTCATCATAAAAATCTTTCGACCCCTTATAGCTCGTCACCGCCCTCGATTTAGCCGACTTAGCCGCTTCGGCCGCCGCGCCCAACTCCTTTCGGAGGGTCTTCACCGTGCTCTTCAGGTTGCCGGCGAGCACCTGAGAGTCCTCAAGTTTGCCCTCGGCGATTACGGCGGCCTCGCGATGCCGGGCGACCTCCCTTTTCCCGACATCCACCTCGCCCTCCAAGGCGGCGATCCTCGCCGACACCGCCTCCTGCTCTCGCCTGGAGCTCTCTTGCAGCGATGCGAGCCGACCCGCAGGCTCCAACGCCGGGGCTACCACCTCGGTTTCCAAGCGAAGGGCGAAGGCTACGTGCTGGAGAACTTGGGAGACAAAGGATCAGAAAGATGAAAGGGGCACCAAATCTTACAATGAACTAGGGGCTTACCTGCACGGACTCCTGGGCGATCACGCCAGCTGAGCCCTGAGGGTCCCCCCAGGAACTCGACCCCCGGCCGAGGTCTCTATCTCATGCAAGAGGTTGTCTGCGACCGACAGCCCCGACGGCACCGCGAACCGGAGCCCCCCTTCCTCCACTACGGTCGGCGAGGACCGGCCTCGGGAGGGTCTCCGGGAACTCCTCTTAAGCGACTTCGAGGGAGAGTCGGTCTCCTCTTCCGAGGCCGTGTCCTCCAGAATCAGGGCCCGCTTCCGACCCGATGCTCTGCTAGGGCCCGGGGCAGGATCCGCCACCGAACGTCCTCGGGGCGCCGCCACCGGGGCGGTAGGAGCCGGGGCGGGCTGCGCTAGAGAAGAGCTGGTGCCCCCGGTCCTAGTAGGCTGCCTCGACTGGCGCATAGAATCTCGGAGGGAGGCGAAGTCCATGGACCCTGCATGAAACAAACACCCAACAGATCTGCAACACGAGTAAAACGTAAACCCAAAAAGCAAGCCTAACTTACCGACGAACTCGACGGGGCTAAGCCTAGCCCAGCTCAAAACCCTCTTGGATAGCAGCACGTCATGTCGAGGGATGGGTTCCCACGACGCCACTCTCACCGCGGCGGGGTCATCGGACAGGTTCCCCGGCAGACACTTCTCCCTTGACCACTTGGTGGGCACAGGCCAGTTCTCGCCCTCGGGAGGGGAAACGAAGAAAATTTTCTTTTTCCAATCGTGAATGGAGGAGGGCAAGGCCACGACCCCATTCCCGGCAGTGACCCCCGGCCGCTTCCTAAAAGTAAGATAAACCCATCTCGGGTCGCTCGCACGACCGCCGGGGTGACTCTTGAAGACAAGGGAAGAATCGAGAAGGGAAAGGCTGAAGGAAACCACCTGCAACTTCAGGCGGATCAAGAACCCGAGGAGAATCCTCCACGAGTTCGGCACTAACTGGCCGGGGACCAAACCGAAGAAATTCAGCACGGCGATGCCCTCAGGAGAGAAGGGCAGGCGCATTTCTCCCCAAAAATCTTCCAAATACAGGGCAATCTCCCTGCCCCGTACCTGATCTGCCCTCTCTCCCTCCTTGGCCAGACGAAGTGTGTAGCGCGGGGGGATGTGGAAGCGAGCCCGAGCGTTGGCGAGCTCGTCCTCATGCCTCACCCAGCACGGGGTGCTGGGGGCCGCATCTGCCGCCTCCTGCCTAGAGGCGGCCCCCGCCTCACGATCCCGGGGAGAGGATCCAACCCCTGCTCCCCGAGAAGACTCAGACATGGCTAAAGGAACCCTAGCATCTACTCCTACAACATCTACTGATTCTACAGGGGAAGACATCTAACCTGGGAAAAGAAATTCTTCAAGGGCTAAAAACGAAAGAGGGGAGACGAGCGCCGAGCAGCTGAGGCTTGAGAGAGGAAAATATGAAGGAGTAAAGGCCCTAGGGCAGACCCCACCCATATTTATTGTTGTATACGGCCTCATCTAATGGCGCCCATCGTCTCCCGCCTAAACGGCTCCTCACGCCCAGTGGCTCCGATCGCTCCACGTGGCAGTCCAGCACAGAACCGTGTCCCATCAGACGCTGTAGGCCTGCATGCATCGCATCAGCCAATCGGCGCCCGACACGTGGACTGTCGCTCCAAATTGCAGAGTGCACGAACCGGCGCTCCTTCTTTAAATGCAAAGATCTTGCCTTGATTCGCTAGCAGAAAAGACAACCGACGGCCCGAGGACTCGTCCCGACGAAACCCCAGAAGGGATCCCACCTCGGTAGGCCCGGCAGTCCACTCCTGACCCGACCCGCTAGCTGGTCGGGACAAGAGTGGGGGCTAATGATAGTGCTCGATATTGGTGGTCCCTAAGATCATGACACGTGGCAGGTGACGTGCCCTAGAACTCAGAAGAAGAGGCCTACGGGGGCCAACCAAGCCACCCTGTACCCGACCTGCAAGCACAAGCTAGCTTTCCTCGGGGCTCCATGCAAATTAGCCTCCTCGGCCCCTCAGCTCGCCTCGAGCTGCCGCAGGACCAGGCCTCCCCGGCCTCCTCGCTCGTCCCCGAGCTGCCGCCAAGGCCGTCTTCCTCAGCCTTCCGACCAACTCCACCACCCCCAGGCATAACCGCCGCTCCGCGAATCTCGCCATGCGCGGATTTTACGCCAGCAACGTCCCACGTTCCGCGCCATCACGATCCCCATTAATGGGCGATCCGCTCTCTACGCGGGCGTGACGTCAGGAGCGTAACTGCCGGCGAGATTCTTGCGCCCGTTGCTGCGTGCTCCACCGCTATATAAACCCCCATCACAGAGGGGTCAAGTAAGCCATTTTTTACTCTTTTAAGCCGTTACTCTGCTCGGATCTCATCACTAACTTGAGCGTCGGAGGGTCCTTGGTGGTACCAAACCACCCCGGGACTTTTTTGCAGGTACTCGGCACCAACTCCCTCACTTCACTTCCTCCTCCAAAAACCCATTGAGACCCACACGCAACAGAGGATAATCAACTAAGTCCATCGCGAGATCAACGGAAAACAACATCTGACGGAGGCCTGAAAAGGACCTCCATCATGCACCAACTGCAATAAAGCCCTTCAAGGAAAATATGAGATTCTTGAAAACTATCAAGCACTCCAATTAAATTTCATATACCATCAAGCATCAATTTGCAATGCAGCATCTTTGTTTCCTTCACTGAATTTCAGGAAAATTTAGTTTCAGAAATTTGGCTCGCTTCCACTAGGCTTATTGATGGAGCTTCGGATCTCCTTCAGATGTTGTCCTCCGTCGATCTTGTGATGGCAGTCTGGACGGCTGAGATTTAGTTGAAGTGTTATTGAGCGTGTGGATCTCAATGGGTTGGTGTTGGACGCCGAGCTATCTGGAAAGAAGTCCCGAGGTGTATGACCACCGTAGGACCCTCCGACGATCAACTTAGAGCCGAGGTATATATGCAGAGTAGCGGCGTATTGAAATAAATTCGAGTTACTTGAGTCGTCAGAGTGAGGGGTTTATATAGTAGTCGCGTGGAGCGAGCGGGCGCGAGATCTTCGCCTTCAGTTACGTCTCAGCATTATCCCCGCCTTAAATGGCGGGATGCGCCCATTAATGGAGGGATGCAGATCATGAGGAGGTGGATATCTCTTCCTAGCGATATACACGGAGCCGTTGCGGGGGCGCCTGGGCTCCATGCTATTGTTCGAGGGAGACCGAGGGAGCTCGGTCTGTCATAGCTCGGAGGTGAGCTGGGAGGCCGAGGAAGCTCGGCGCATTAGGAGCTCGGAGACAAGCTGGGAGGCCCAGGAAGCTAGGCCCGTTAGAAAGCTCGGAGACGGGCACGGAGATTGAGAGAGCTCGGAGACGAGCTGTTGGTAGTTTGCTGAGTGAAGGTGGAGAGTATTCAGGGAGATCTCTTGAAAGGTCGGATCGGTCCTCGGAGATCCGAAGACCCGAGAAATCCTCGCAACTCATTTATTCCACCTATGTAGTTTTTGGGACACGTCAACCGCCACGTGTCATCATCTGAGGAGACGCCATACCGGAGCATCATCATTTATATTGCAAGAAATCCCTCTCTCTGCACTCAATTATCCTCCAATGAACTTTATCCCATCAACCCTACTGTTACTATTTTAGATAATTTTCAAATTCTTGTTCTAGAGTACCTTTGGTTTTCGAACGTTTTTCTATGTCAAAGTTTCATTTGTTATCCGTAATTTATACGAGTGGCAATGTGGAGATATGATTGGCAAAATGGAAAGAAGTTAATTAGGGATCGGTATATTCATCATTAAATACTTGTGAGATCACAGGTAGTTCTTTCTTGATGAACGATTATGTACCCTTGAAATGATTGCAAAAGTGTTGTTAGATCTGTCTTTAATTTATTTACCAAAAGATATTTTATAGAACTAAAAAATATCCATCATTATATATCATACAAAAATAATTTTCTTTTTATGGAATATATCATACAAAATTAGCAATACCTACCTTCAACTTAAAACATAAAATGGAAACATAATCCAGAGGAATAGAGAACAAAAACTAGCTCAATTATCCAATGAGTCCTAAGATTCAATACATTAATGCTACAAAAGCATAAGCATGAGTCGGCATTTTACCCTTTTCAAGAAAAATACAAAGAGACTGACAAAATTTCTTAAATTTGTGTTTCTCTTTCAACTTGTCGGGCCGTTTGGTTGACGAGATTTGAAACTACATGCAACATTTATTGTAAGAAATTCTTATTTTGGTAAGTTTTAGTAAACCCCATCCACCGGTTTTTGAAACAACCCCGTTGAACTTTTAAAATACTATAAGACCCCACTAAACTGCCAATATTATATGAAACCGTTAGTTTGATTGCCTCATGCAAACCACAATTGAACTGAATAACCCCAAAATGTTTACAGATAAATTGAATAGACTCAAAATGAAAGGAATATGATTTTTCGACAAAAATATCTATCATTTTTTTAATAGAAGTATCCTTCAATAGGATTTTATAGTATTTTTAAAGTTCAATACGGTTATCTCAAAATGCTCAAAAGATGAATGAGATTTAGTAAAATTTACCCTTCTTATTTCCCATTTCCCAATCGCTTTTTGTCAAGATTTGAAAATCAAGTTGCAAAAAATACAAAAAAAAGCTGCAACAAATGCTGCAGCCAAATTGGCTCTAGCAAATACTTTGATTTATTAAAATAATAAAACTCAATTCTACGTTAAAGCGATCAATTAAAGAATGAAGCTAGAGTACCAATTCCAAAGATTTCGAATTGAAACCGGAACTTTTTGGCCACCACTTTTAGTCTCGTGGTTTTCCAATCATAATACCCTCAATATTCCAACAATGCGTTGACTGTGCTAACCTCACCATATAAAAACATGTTGGGATACCACTTGCAGCTTGCTACAAAATACAAATTCATGAAATAATGCCCAACACTTGATCTGTAAATCTTATAGCTTTTTTACCAATTGTTTTTAAGCCAAACAATGGATTTGCTATGGAAATGCATATCCTTATACGAAGTTTGCTGAACCAATATTGTACGTGCGATACACATGTGTTGTAAAATAAGATTTTTATATGGATATTTTCACTACCTTTAACTCAAAATCGTTATTAATCTTTATTAATCATCTTAACTTTTTTCCCATTTTTTGTTATGATTCCGAATTTGCCTAATGTAGGTAATTTCTGTTTCTATTTTAATTTTTCTTTGTATTTTTTCTAATTTCTTTTTGTCTTTAAATTTTTTTGAAATTCCACATGGCATCCATATGTACGTTGCCTATTACTCCAATCTGAATTTATAATCGCAGCTGCCTTAAAATTATAGTTATAATAGTAGAGAAAACAAAGATATAAAGGTTTATGTACAAATTTATAGGCCATATTTATTTTGGGCTTTTGAACATGAAAGAGAATATTTAATGATTAAGTTTATGAGAGAGGGATGAGGTGGTTGTTGACTCTTCATTTTCTTATTTTTATCTTTTCATGTTAGATAAGGTGAACATCTTTAATTTTCAACTTCGAGTATTAGAATTTTGTCATTTTTTATTTTATCGATATTAGGGTTTCTCGGCGCTCGCGCAGCGGAGGCGAAAAATGCGAACAAAAATTTCAAGCGAGCGATAGAAAACACAATCTAGAAATCGTATCCAAATACTAAACTCGTAATCTAAACATAAAAGGTTGCGAACATACAAACCGTATCGCGTGTCCACCTAATCGTGGAAGACCTCTTCAAACTTCTCGTAGGCCGTCAGGAACAAACTTGAGGGACGACCGCGTTTGCTGAAATTGACCCACCTGAGAGAAATCGATCCAAGCTCCTGCTTCACATCAAAAACCCAAATGAAGCAACTAAAGATTCAAATTTGCTAGAAGTGAATGCTTAGGGATGTAGAGATTTTTCACTATTTTTTCTCTCTCCATTTTCATAAATCTTAAGAAAGGTATAAAAGAGAATATGAGGAAGAAGAAGATGAGGCTCTCGAAACCAAAAATGAGCCAGTCTTAGATGAATAAAATTGTAAAGAGAGAAAATATCAACCACCAAACAATAACAACCATAATTGATTTTAGAATATAAAATCAAACCCATCCCTCTATACTATTTCATACATCCACCTCATCATGCCACATCATTTATTTGATTTTCTAAAAAAAAATCTAGAAATGAGGTACTCTTGTTTTAGAAGTATTTTATATAAATACGGAATACAATCCCGGTATATGTGACAAAATACATACACGGGTATCCGTATAAAAATACAGATAGCCAAGAGAAATAAAATGAATAGTGAACATAATACTAGAATATATATATTAAAAAATAATGTAAATTATTAAATCAAAACTTGATTTAATAATCCAGTTTAATCATAAGCCGGCTAGTTTTATCAACCGTCTGATTAAAATTCGTGTAACCAGTACACGTATTTCGTCTAATTAAAGTTCGTGTAACCAGTACACGTACTTAATCGGACCCCTGCATGTATCAATATACGGACTCTACATCATATCGCATAAACCGGGAAAACCCACTATATGGGACTCTAAAGACTCAACAATACGCTGGCAGTAAGTTACTGGATAAATTCATAACCACAAGCACGTCAACGGCACTACCTGTATGTAACGGCTACCCAGATATATGTCGAAAGGGAGGTCGACAATCAAGTCCGTCCGTATGCTACTGAGCCTAAATGTTACAATCTCCGTACAGTCTGATCTCTTCGTCTAAGAGTATCGCATACCGGGTCTCGTCATACCCCTAATAACCCGATAAGTCATACCAAAATCAAGCTTATCACTCACCGAGAAACTACTGAACTCCCAACAGTAAATCTCATCTACTCTGGTCAGGGATTTATGGTGATAGCCAACCGAACACAGCGCGGCATCGACTCCTAATATGAGAAGAGACGAATCCTTGACAATTGCTCAGGGCCTCCATGTGGCTCGGGATTGTATCCAACTAAAACCTGTTTACACGACTTCTTTGAGCCGTGGTAGGGTAGAATCAAAGTACAGTGGGAACTCATACAAGATAAATGACGATCTCAGATCAAAAAACTAATCTGTACATATGTTATTAGAGAACAGCTATCTGACGATAGGTATAATACCATCTAGAAGTTTTGTAACCCCCTAGTACGTTTATACAATATAGCTTAGTATTTTTAAAACTTGTTTTATAATTATTTTATTTATCTATTGGGTTGTAAATGATTCGAATAGTAGTAGTCGTTATCCAAACCGACCCGTGTGTTTAGAACACAATATGGTGTAAGACCGTGTCTAAGATTTACCAGTAAAGTGTATCTATATGAATCTAATATAATAGCTACATTATGTAATTAGATCTTTATATATATTTATATATCACAAGTTATGAATAAAATTATATTTTGCTACCTGACATTGCATGATATATCACCTCATCTCATTTCACCTCTATCTATTATGTGCAAATTTTAAAATATAAGTTAACAGAATATTTAATAATCTTTATATTTATAATTAAATCTTTATATATGTTAATTAAATCTTACTTAGGGGCATATTTATTTAATATAAGATTATGCATTATGGTTTAAGATATTTACGTATGTGTATATTTCTCGAAAATATATTTTTAGAAATATTAGGGAGAAAGTTTGGTAACATTTGGTATTATCTACAAATCATAATACATATATAAATATGTAATACATATACTAATCCTCCCCCCCTCTCTATATATATATTATAAACATTTTATATTTTTTCTTTATAAAACCCTTTTTCTCTCTCCTCTCGGTCTCTCCCGAGCCCTAACCCACGCCCTCGCCACCTCATTGCCGTCCCCACATCATCGTCATCGTCCCCCCTTCATCATCACTGTTTCCCCCCAATAATAAAAGATCAAGGCTCTGTTCAAAATTTGAAAAGAGGCAGCGCCTCACGTGCCTTACACGAAAGCGCTAGCACCGAGAGTTAAAAACTCTGAGGCAGTGTCTCACGTGCCTTGCATGAGAGCGCCCGCGCCAGAACTAAAAGTTCTCTGCCATTGGATCAAAGATCCAATGGAGATGATAAATCATCAAAATACAAAATTAAATTCTGTTGAGTAAATATTCCTCAAATCTTTCTAAGCAAGAAAGATTATCCTCTGTAAAACAGAGCACCGTTGGATTAAAAAACCAATGGTGATTACAAATCACCAAACTACAGAATAAGCTCTGTATAGGAAAATATTTCCCAATCTTGTTAAAAACAAGAAATATCTTTTGTAAAACAGAAGTCCTTAGATCAAAGATCCAACGGTGGATAAAATTCCCAAATCAATTAAGGATCTCTCAATGAGAGATTTCTTTAACTAAATCAACAAATCGACCTCTACTATATAAAGGACCCAAGACTTCAAGTCTGGCAAAGAGGAACCCCCCCATAAACTTTAAGTTCGAAAAGAAGAGCAAGCAAAAAAAAAAAGTTTTAAGAGAGAAAAAGGAAGAAGAACTTTCTTCAAGGTAAATAAAGATAATAGAGATCATAGTAACTCATCTGCATATCTAAGAGTTTAACCCTCATAAAGAACATAGTTTTTTCCCCTGGATCTGAGACCCATGAGACAAGTCTCCCACAAATGAGAATTTAATTCTCGTGGGGACGAATTTGTTCCTGGGATCGAAGATCCAGGGGAGAACAGAGAATTGAACTCTTCAGAAAAATGTGCAAAGAAAGAAACAGTACCAGTGCCTCACGTGCCCTTCACGTGGGTGTTGCTCAGATAAAGAGTGCTTAGCACTCAATAGCCGGCTCTCAATGCCAAGCACCTCACGTGGACGCTTTTCAAATAAAGAGTGCTTAGCACTCAATGGTTGGCGCTCAGCGCCAAGCGTCTCACGTGCCCCTCACGTGGATGCTGTTCAAATAAAGAGTGCCTAGCACTCAATGGTTGGCACTCAACGTCAAGTGCTTCACGTGCTCCTCACGTGGGCGCTGCTTAACATAAAGTGCTCTGCACTCATCAAACAGCGCCTAGCGCCAGGCACCTCACGTGCTCCACACGTAAGCGCCATAAAGAGTGTTTAACACTCCATAAAAAAAACAAAAAGGGGGGTTAAAGTAAAGGATGGGCGTCAGAACCCATATCAATGCCCAGCACTGTTTGCACAGAAAAAGGACTGAGCCCAAATAAGTGTTTAACATTTTATTCAAAGATTAAATGGGCTGAGTCCAAGTTGACCAAATGCTCAACTCAGATCAACCGAGCCCATGTGCTCATCATGTCTCAAACTGGTCTTAGTCCTAAACATAACTACAGATCTCCCAATTGATATTGGTTTAAAGGTACATCTCCTCACACCTCTGAAACATGTCGTTGTAATTCTTCAGCGACTTTAGAGAGGTGGCGGGTCCCGACAACCAACAACTTCATGGACCGCAACGTCTTTAAACAAGCTATGGACCACAACGTCCTTAAATTAAAACAATATAGAGTCCAATTACTCTTCTGTTGGGTCTGAATGATCCCAAAAATCCTGTTGAGTAGATCTTAGTATAAAATTAGACTAACGTATCTTCGACAAACATTTAAATCGATCTTAATCCCAAACGAAATTAATGATCCTTAAATCAAACCAAACTCAAATCTAAGAAAATACGGATTTGGACTAACCCACGCCCTACGGGCGACAACATAAATTAGTCTCCGTATACAATCCATGGGCAACCAAAAATAAAACAAACACACACGACACGAAGTGACCTTCTGGAGAAAGAGAAAGTAGTTACCGCGATGCGGTAACGTAATTAACTGCAGGGGCTTGTGCCTGCAGGGAAGAGCGTCCCCACAATCAAAAACCCCTCACAATGAGGGGGAATCTGACGAAGTCCGCTACAATGGCCACATCTGTCCAAACCTCCGATACACGGTGCCATAAATCAACTTAGCATCTTTGGAGAGGTGGACGGATAAAACCAAATAGCATCTGCCCCCAAATTCAGGTAAGATGACCTACGCAGGAGAAAGCCAGGAAGTATCGTCGGAACAATGCCAGGAGCAGGAGACCGACACCGAATTCCTACGGAGGGTGCTTGAAAAGAAAGACAAAGAGGCCACGGAACAAGCGGCTAATATAAAACAAATGGCGCTTCTGTTCCAAGACATGGTTGGGATGATGATCCAGCCGGATTCTCCAGCCGAAGACCCTCCAATAATCATTGAAGACGACAGAGGGGAGACATCAAACCCTTCTCTGGCTTTATCAGCAGCCAGGGAGGAAACGATCTCCAAAGCTACCCTTGATGACTACATAGCTCAACAAATACGAGCTCATCAAGCGAATGAAGCGGCAGGCCAAGTCGTCAGAACAAGGAGACCATATCCAGGCTGGTATAACAAAATTAAGTACTCGCTAGGATATACAATCCCCAAATTCCATGTGTATAAGGGGACGGGAAATCCGCATCAACACGTTGCTCAATTCAGAGCTTTGTTCGGTAATACCGGGGGCGATAAAAGACTGTTGCTTCGCTAGTTTGTTGGCAGCTTATCAGAGACGGAATTTGAATGGTACTCCGAGCTCCCAAATGACTCTGTCAAGACATTTACAGAGATGGAACTACTGTTCACACAACGGTTCACAAGCGCAAGCAAGCGCACCCCAATCATGACATTAATCAACGCCAGAATGAAACCGGGAGAGACCTGGGTTCAATACGCAATTCTGCGGCGTAACCTATAGTCAAAGTGTGAACATCGCATAGAAGAAGCTCCTGCTGTGGGAATGTTCGTGGGGACCCTTGATCCTCAGGCAACTAAATCCCAGTTTATGATGTTCTTCAAGCCGACCACCTTCCAGGCCTTGATTGATAAACTGGCTCAAATGGACCAGATGGGCCATAGGCCGTCTTCTTCAAAGACGGATCTTCGGAATGAAAAGGGCAAAGGGAAATAGACCTTCGTCGCCAACGCTCAACAACAACCGAGTGACCTGAAACCGGTTGCTCGCCAAAACAACAACCCAAGATCCTTCTAAGAAAAGTTGAGACGTCCTTACTCGTTCCTCCGGGATAAAACGAGGAGACTATTCAAACTGGCGATGCGCAACAGGCTCATCACTCTGCCAGATCCGAGACGCCCACTGCAATCGGGCGCCGTCAACAATCCCAATTACTGCCCCTACCACCGAATAGTGGGCCACCCAATCGAAAATTGCTACGTCTATAAAAACTGGGTCGAAGACCAGTACCAACAGGGCAAGTTCGCGCTGTCTAAAAACTGGAAGGTAAACCCGCCGCAGCAGTACGCTCCTAAAATGGTGGATACGCTGGGAGTATCATGCTCATTTGTAGAGGAAGCTCCGTGGGAAGTTATCCTCTCGGCTAAAACTAAAAGAATACTGAAGGATCTTTAAGCATGTCCGACGATTAGGTAGAAAAGCCCGCTGGAGCCTGAGATTATTGACGGGATGCTGAAACCGCGCCCAATGCCGAAAGTTGGTAACGATGGGCAAAACCTCCAGGCCAAGCCTCCGACGTATTCAAAGAAAAAGAAAAAGGCCAAGAAGCCCGTGCAGCTCGACGGAAATCGTACGGGTCTGCAAAAATACATCGACGCACTGCAGGAATACAACCAAAAGGCATGGACCCCAGTCACACTGAAAGAATTCTTCAAGCATGTTCTTGAGAATGGAGACAGTGACATTGATGAAGGAGACGGCTCGTCAGAAGAATCCGAGGATTATATGGCGAGTTGCTACATGATCTCTCACTCGTCGATAAATAGAAAAGAGGCTCCTGACGTAGAGAAACTGGGGGCAGATCCAGAACCAAAATCCATGAAACAGTCAGATGATTTGATCGACAAGCTGCTGAACGAAGCCCTCCAAAAGAGCAAAGCTGACCGAGAACGTGAAGCGGCCATTTACGAAAAGACCAAGCGTCGGTGTCAGGCTGAAAAATCTCCGGTAATGAGAAGCTATAAAGTACCTCAACCGGATTGAAGCGCCCTTGCCAGCAGCAAGAGCAGAATTAAGGTAGGGAAGCAATTCGCCAAAGCTCTGTCAATGGGACTGAATCTGCCACCTTTCAAAGGAAATACTTCCAGGAGTACGTGCCTCGACGAAGCGAATGTACATCCGAAATACTGCTTATACCATCGGAAGGTCACACACCCTACCGAAGAGTGCAATGGCTTCAAGAAGTGGTGGCAGGGATACGTTGCCCATCGACAATGCTTCAAGCGAATGAAGCGCAAAGCCTGTCGGGAACAGAGAAGCGCGACAGACGAGCGTGAAGGAACGGCTGGCAACTGTCATATGGTTGATACCAGTTTGACAAGAGGGAATTCTCAAGTCCTTACCTTTGGGAGTGATTCGGACGAGGAAATGGCCCTCGACCCTCTCTTCAAGGAATCTACCTCTAGAAAAGAAGAAGAGACGAGAAACTGTGAGAACATTCAGCTGCATAATCATACGTTACCTGAAAAGAATCTCGGACCTTCAAACAAAGGTTCGAGCAAAAGGGACAAAGGGAAGGAAAAAGTCCCTTAGGAGATTGCCCTCGATGATAGAGTCGTTGAGGAACTCATAGCCAAGGACCCGCTTAAGAAGAAAAAGGTGGATTACAATGTCCAGGCACATCTGAGAAAGATACCCTCACAATTGAGTATCTTGGATGCCCTTTTCCTGTCTAAAGAGGCACGAGATTCCCTGATCAAGGCGTTACAAGAGCCCGACCAGTTTCAAGCCTTCCTGGCGGAAGAAAAGATGAAGGAAGAGCTGGAAGAAGTCCACACGGCTGATATCACATTCAGAGATGAAGACCTCCTTCTCGAAACGTGCGAGCACAACCGTCCGCTGCATGTAACCGGGTATTGTCATGATATCAAGATAGGGAAGATCCTGGTCGACAACGGGTCCTCCGTCAACCTTCTCAACGTAAGGGTGTTAAAGGAGGTTTACATGAATGTGCAGCACCTAGCTCAGGATAAAATTACCATCTCCGGTTTTGACTCCCAATTATCACAAACGCTTGGGTCTGTAATGCTGACATTACGCTTCGGGCTGCTTGTCACTGACATCAAGTTCCATGTTATTGATGCCAAGACTTGCTACAATGCTTTGCTCTGCAGGCCTTGGTTACATAAGTACAACATCTTCCCTTCTACACAACATCAGTGTATGAAGTACTTTAAGGATGGCCTCGAGTACTCAGTTACAGGGGAGCTGAACCCATTCTCCGTAAATGAAGTCCGCAAATTCTCCGTAAATGAAGTCCGCAAATATAAAGACGCCAAGTACTTCTTACCAGGCTTCGAAGACATGGAAAGATGTCGCAAACCGGAGAATAAACAAAAAGACATCGCCACTATCCTAATATTTGGGAGCGATACCGAGGAGGATGAAGAGATGGTCTACTTGGGACAACCCCAAGGCAACAGGCCAGGACCATCTACGCCTATTTTGGTCTTTGGCAGCGATTCCGAAGATGAAGTCAACACAGTATTCTCTGTTCGTCCATCAATACAAACCTTCGTTGGAGCTGATCAGAGCTTGCAAATCACCATGGTTCTGCAGCACCATTATAGAGAACTTGACGCGCTTGACACATACGGCGTGCAAGAGCTGCAGACCTTCTACGTTCCTCCTAGGCGAAAAGGCGATCCTATTCTACTAATCTACGGAGACTAAAGTGGAAAAGGAAGTCTGGCATGGTACCGATTTTGCACTCGATAGGCTCCAACCAATCCGTCTATCCAGATATTACGCTGAGGGATTGAAAAGGCTATTGAGATCCAAGGCGTACCTTTCAAATAGACTGCTCGACAAGCCCAGTTCTATAACAAGATTTGGGACGTTACCGGGACTCAGCGGAAGATGCCTAATGAAAGAATGGAGACGACTGGCCTTGGATACGTTCGGTCCAAGAAAAGGGAGCGGTTCCATGGCTGCCATGTCATAAATAACTCCGGTGGAGAAGCGAATGCATTTCCAGATAGCGTTGGTGTCGAACCAGAGCGAGATCCCGCCGTAAGAATACCAAGCCCGTCATTCAAAGAACAGATTGACAAGCTGATAAGAGAAGTGGGTCAAAAGGTTCGGGATGACCATAACCACGAAATGGCCATTTACGAGAAAGCCAGGATGCAGCGTATCATTCAGCAGGCTACAGAAGGAGAAGACGACGATGCCCTTCACCCTCAGCCTGTTGTGTGCTCTCGTGGCAAGGAAAAAGTCCGGCGCAGAGGCAATGACAAGATCAAGAACGGGGACGGCGTTCAAAGACAGTGAAGCGGATCCAAGAAGCCACGCAAGCGAGAAAAATTCAACTGGAACCCGTCTTTTATGAAGAAGAAGGGTCGGGAGTACTCTTTCCCTAAAGACAAGACAAGGAAAATATTCAAGCTTGTCATGAAGCATCAAATGATGATACTCCCGGAGTCTCGATACCTCGAACAGATAAACGAGGTCCATCACCCAGATTATTGCTCCTACCACCGAGTAGTGGGACATCCTCTCGAAGGCTGCTTCACCTTCAAAGACTGGGTTGAAGATCAGTATCAGCAAGGCATGTTTGCTCTATCCGACAGTTGGAGGGTTTCCCCGTCATGAAAGCATGAGCCGAGAGCAACCTACACTGCGTGGGAAAGTCTAGATCAGAATCGAGCTTGGAAACGAGCTCGTACCTGCTATATAATAACATTCTCAAAGGAGGGAGAGCACGAGAATACGGACGTCCTCTCCCAGTGTTTCGTAAATGAAGATGAGAATGAGGTGATCTCAAAATTTCCACCGGTGCCAAAAGAGCTAGAAGATGTGATACACACCACAGCAGACAACCTGAGAAAAATCGACCTGGGGACGGCAAACGAGCCAAAGCCAACGTCCGTCAGTGAGCTATTGTCTGAGAAATAGGTGGCCACGTTAAAAGACGTGCTTATGCAGTATAAAGTCTGTTTCGCATGGAACTATTCCGAGATGCTAGGATTAGATCCAGAGATAGCTGTGCATAAACTGGTAATATCGCCGGACGTCAAGCCAGTCAAAAAGGCGCTAAGAAGAATACGGCTCGAGCTTGAGATGAGTATCAATGCCGAAGTCAAGAAGCTAATCGACTCCGGCTTCATCCAAGAAGTTCAATACCCTGACTGGATCGCCAATATCGTTTTAGTAATGAAGAAAAATGGGACAGTACGCATCTACGTAGATTTTCAGGATCTCAACAAAGCTTGTCCGAAGGATGACTTCCCAGTGCCTGTTAGTGAGCCGATGATCGATAACACATCCACCCATGAAGTCTTCTCCTTCATGGACGGATCCTCACGGTACAATCAAATCAAGATGCATCCTGAAGACCAAAAGCATACTGCTATCCGGACTCCGCTGGGCATATTTTGCTACAAAGTGATGCTCTTCGGTCTGAAGAACGCTGGCGCCACCTACCAGAGGGCCATGACAAAGATCTTTGATGACCTCATACACGAGATTGTCGAATGTTATATTGACAACCTTGTGGTGATAAGAAAATCGTACGAGGAGCGTTGGGAGAATCTGAAGATAGTGTTCCAGCGCCCAGAAGTACAACCTGAAGATGAACCTTCTGAAATGCGCGTATGGAGTTTCCTCAGGAAAATTCCTAGGATTCATCGTTCGACACCGGGACATCGAAATAGACCCGTCAAAGATCAAGGCGATTATGGAAATACCTTCGCCAAGAACTCTCAAGCAACCGCGGTCTCTCCAAGGAAAGCTCGCGTATATCCGGCGGTTCATAGCTAACCTCTCCGGCAAATGCCGCCCCTACAGTCATCTAATGAAGAAGGGGGCCCCATTCATTTGGGATCGTAAATGCCAAAGCGCGCTGGACGAAATCAAGCAATATCTGCAGAACCCGTCGGTACTGACTGCTCCAGTCAAGGGAAAGCCCATCATCCTGTACACAACAATCCTTGAAGGTTCTTTAGGCGCGCTATGGGCACAAGAGAACGACCGGGGAAAGGAGAGAGCTCTGTACTATTTGAGTCGAGTTCTCCCGGGGGCAGAAAACAATTACACCCCCATCGAAAAGCATTTCCTGGCACTGATCTTCACGATAACGAAGCTTCGACATTATGTCCTGGCACATGAAGTCCATCTCATATCAAAGGTGGATCCTCTCAAGTATTTGATGTCGAGAGCCATATTAACAGGAAGGCTTGCCAAATGGGCCCTCCTTTTGATGGAGTTCTCGATAGTATATCAACCCCTCAAGGCAATAAAAGGCCAGGTTATCGCTGACTTTCTTGCTGAGCATCCGATACCAGTAAATTCTCCCTTAAACTGCGAGTTGCCGGACGAACACGCGTTTAACGCAATTAGCGGGGAGAAAGAAGGGAGTGATACCCGATGGGAACTCTACTTCGATGGGGCATCGTCTATGAAGAGGCAGAAGAAAAGCACCCTCGTAATCAAAGCCGAAGTAGGCCTTATCTTTGTGACTCCACAAGGAGGGATAATGCGTTTTCCCTTTCCCTAATGGAGCCAAGAACAAACAACGAAACAGAATATGAATCTTTGATAACAGGTCTCGAGATCGCCATTGACATGGGGATCGAAAACCTCCTCATATATGGAGACTCCCAGCTGGTCGTCAGCCAAGTAAATGGCGACTATCAGACGTGTAAACCGAGTTGGTAAAATATGGCGAGAGAGTGCAGCAATTGCTGACGCAAATCCCCTCCTATACCTTGGAAATCATACCGCGTGCGGAAAATAGCAAGGCAGATGCGTTAGCCAAGCTCGCTAAAGAAATGGCCGACGTAAACCTCGATGACGTAAGGATCATTGTACAAAGCCGCCGGATTCTCGCACCGGCAGAGATATCTTTGAAGATGTCTAAAGAAGAGGAAGCAACCGAAAAAGCGGCCTTCCAATTAGAGGATGAAGAAAAGGCGAAGGATTGGAGAGAAGTCTTCATAGACTACTTCAAATCCCATCGAACGCCCGAAAACGCATCATCAAGACATCAGCTCATGAAGTGAGCTCTATCTTTCGCCTTCGTCAATGATACTTTATATAAGAGACCGTTCGATTGTTTGTGATTAAGGTGTCTGGGACCAGAAGAAGTAAGGAGAGTCGTCCAAGAAACTCATGACGGACTCTGCGGTTCTCATCAAGTCGGGCCAAAGATGAAGCTGAATATCAAAAGAATAGGTTACTATTGGCCCAAGATGATTCAGGACTGCCTCGAATATACGAAGCAATGTCACTCATGCCAAATTCATGGGGACTTTATCCACCAACATCTGAATCAGTTACACCCAACATTGGCTAGCTGGCCATTCGAAATGTGAGGAACCGATATAATCTGGCCCATTGAGCCAGCATCATCGAAGGGACATCGGTTCATACTAGAAACAACCGATTACTTCTCTAAGTAGGCAGAAGCAATACCGTTAAGAGAGGTGAAGACGGAGAACATCCTCCATTTCTTCAAGACACATGTCATCTACCGGTTCGGCACTCTGCGACGGATCATTTCGGATAATGGGCCGGCCTACAGAAGCCATAAGATCAGCCTCTTCACACAACAGCATAAAATAGATTGGAGATACTCTTTGTTCTATAATCCCCGAGCTAACGGTCTAGCTGAGGCTTTCAACAAGACCTTGACAAAGATCATAAAGAAAACGGTGTCCAGAAATAAAAAGGACTGGCACAAGAGATTGCATGAAGCTCTCTGGACTTATCGGACCACGTTCAAGACGGCCACGAATACAACGCCATCTCTTCGACGAAATGCCTGCATCAGATTTGCTTTGGGTTGCGTTGGTATTTGGCACGGAAGCAGTACTTCCCTTGGAGATAGAGCTACCCTCTCTACGAGTAGCGGTTCGATACGAGCTGACGGATGAAGAAAATGCCCATCTTCGACTTGAGGAGCTCGATGCCCTCGATGAAACTCATCTCATGGCGCAGCAAAACCTAGAAGCTTACAAACCAAGGATGACGCGCTCATACGAAAGATTGACTAGGCCGAGAACATTCCGCCAAGGCGAACTCGTGCTAGTCGTAAATAGACCTATGATCCACAATCGTGCTAAACGAGGGAAATTCGAGCCGAATCATGAGGGCCCGTACATCATAGACAAGGTCTACCAAGGTGGGGCCTACTTGCTCATGGATATGCATAGCGAAAGACCCTTCCGGCCAATAAACGGCCGGTTCCTTAACAAATACTACGCTTGACAAGTCACGGCTCAGGTTAATGATGGATGACGACGCTCGTGTCCGCTCGCTGTCTTCTTGAGTCCAAACTCTATAAGTAGTATCTAGCGAAACCTCGCCTCAAAATCCCAACGGACCACAATGTCCTTAAACTAGCTATGGACCGAGATGTCCTTAAACTAACGATGGACCGGGATGTCTCTAAACTAACAATAGACCGTGATGTCCTTAAACTAAATATGCCGCCTCAAAACTTGGCGACAGTGGAATCCAGGTCCACAAATCCTAACAGCGAGGATTGCAACTTAATTCTCTCTGGCTCCACAGCTACCCCGGTTGGCGAAGTCTCACCGTAAAAAAAATGTCCACAAGCGAAATGGACGCGGATGAAAACCTGAAAGGGCTCCGTGAGTAAAAACAGCAGGACTGCCAGCGAGTTCGTGAAAACCCTAAAGGGCGCAGACTCGTAAAAAAAATTCATGCACACTTGCAAGGTCCTCTCGGCCTTATAGGGAGAAAATACCTGCATGAGATCCTTACGACTCACAAGGGAGCAACACACTTAGGGTTCCCCACGATTCCTAAGGAGAAATTACACTTACGAGATCCTCATGACTCGTAAGGAGAATCCCCTTTATGAGACCCTCACAGCTTATAGGATTCGAAAGCCTTAAGTTACAGGGATCTGAACCTGTCCTTAAGTCATCACATTCCCCAGATTGCCCTACAAGCGATTCAATATTGACCCTTGTATACAATACATGGGCACAAATAAACGTTTCCCCCACCAAGTCCCACCAACGACGAGGAATGTCCTCATGTGATGAACGACACTTGTAAGTCCTCTCGACTTATAAGGAGAAAACACTCTTATACGATCCTTACGACTTATATGAGAATATACACTTAGGAATCCTTACGACTCCTAAGGAGAAAACACACCTGCGGGATCGCCACGACTCGTAGGGAGAAACACCTTTATGAGACCCTTACGGCTCATGAAGTCAAAAGCCTTAGTCGACAGGATCCTAACCCTGTTTGCTAAGCAACCTTCCTTCGAATCGACAAAGGCAAATGATGATTCGCTCCTGGCAATATCCCAGTTTTAGCGATGGTGATGCCTAAATCGGTATCAAATTCTAAGTGAAAAATCAGCGAGCCAAAAATGCATATAAAATAGCCTAAATGATTAGGCAACTCGCAATAAAAGCAGCGAGTAAAGAAAAAACAGCTGAAATGATTGGGCACCGCGAAAAAATAGCCGAAATGATTGGGCAATCGCGACTTTCGCGATATGAAAAGCTGAAATGATAGAGCATCGCGGAGAAAAAAATGAAATTTCTGCCATGCAGGTGAGATCACATTGACCCATGTATACAATCCATGGGCATAAATGAAAAAGGAACCATATTTCCCCTACCGGGCTTCGTCAAAGGGAAACCAAGTCTCGACGGCATCATCTATAGCCTAGAGATTAACAACTGCGATCTTCCTCCTTCCAGCAGGATGCAGACGTGACATCAACAAACAGAGCCATGGCAAAGTCCCCTAGTTCCAAATCTCGACGGTTCACGGACAACCTAGAGACTACCTCGAAGCCATAGTAAAGTCCCTAGTTCTAAGTCTTGACGGCAATATTTGCAGCCTAGAGATCAACAACAGCGTTCTTCCTCCCTCCAGCAGGATGCAGACGCGACATCAACAAACGGAGCCATGGTAAAGTCCCCTAGTTCCAAATCTCGATGGTTCACAGACAACCCAAAGATAATCTCGACATTCATCGCAATATTGCAGACACAATATCAACAAATGAAGCAAAGGAAGATCCCTAACTTTAGGGTCTTGACGGCAACTCAAATGAGATCTGAAAGACTATCGGAGATCATCCCACTCCAGCGCGGAGTGGTCATAACTCATCGGGGCTCCCAAATTGAGCCTAATCTTAAGTAAAAAGCGACATGGAATATCCCTAACGCTTGCTCTTTCGACGGTAATATCATCTGGAAGATTACTTGAAGACGTCTTGTCCAGCCCCCGAAGGGATCAGAGACATGACAGTCGCGGGGCTACTCGAACAACAAGATTGTGTATCTAGGAATACACCGGCCAACACGACGGTACGAGGGGTAAAAAACCCTAGTACCACAGATCCTAACGGACTTCTATTAGCAGGAGTTAACTGTGACGTTAGGACATCCTTGTGAGAACTTCTTGATTCATCTCGACTTGTGGGGAAAATAATGTTCCTGCGAGAACATCTCGACTTGTCTCGTAGGGAAAAGCCTTAGGCAATGGGGATAAGGACCTGTTTCCTAAGCACTGGGGCCCTGCAAGTCGGTCCAAGATGGACTATTGTATACTACTCACGGGCCACACTCTCCAAAGTCGAATATCGACAAGGAGGGAAACAACCACCTACGAGTCCTCTCGACTTCTTAGGGGGAAAATTCTCTTATGAGATCTCTACGACTCTCAAAAGAAAACGCACTTAGAAGTCCTCATGACTCCTAAGGAGAAAACACACCTGCGGGATCCTCACGACTCGTAGGGAGAAAAGTTTTTATGAGACCATCACGGCTCTTAAAGTTGAAAAGTCTTGGGTGGCAGATCCGAACCGGCTTCCTAAACCATCGCTGCCCTACAAATAGGTTCAAGATGGACTATTGTATACTATCTATGGGCCACACTCTCCAAGTCGAATATCAACAAGGAGGGAAAAAACCACTTACGAATCCTCTCGACTTGTAAGGGGGAAAATTCTCTTGTGAGATCCTTACGGCTCTTAAGAAAAAACGCGCTTAGGAGTACTCACGACTCCTAAGAAGAAAATACAACTACGGGATCCTCACGACTCGTAGAGAGAAAAGTCTTTATGAGACCCTCATGGCTCATAAAGTTGAAAAGTCTTGGACGGCAGATCCGAACCTACTTCCTAAGCCATCGCTTTCCTACAAGGAGATCAAGATGGATTATCTACATGCCGCACGTTTGCCAAAAGTAACATGCCAATATGAAATAAAATATGCCTTTAATTCATGAATTCAAGTGAATACAAGATACATTTCATAAAGGAATCAAAATGAATACATGTTATTCATGAATCACAAGTTTACAGTCAGTACAAAAAGGGGGGTACAGAGACGGTTATCAAGGAGGAGGCGTCTTCAACAAATCAGCCAGCCGCTCGCGCGTTCCTCTCAATCCTTTCTCGTGGTCAGCTACCGCGGCCAACTCCGCTTCAACTTGAGTCCGTTGCCGCAAACAGTACGAAAAGTTTTCATCGGTTTCTAGCATGGCAGCTTCGCAATCTTGCATGACCCGCTCGGTGAAGTCAAGCGTCCGCCTAAGTGTCAACCCATCTGAGATACATCACTGGAGGTTGTCGAAAACAGCTTTTAGCTGCGTAGCATTCGCTTCAACCTGGGCACACAATCGGACGGATTCGATGGAAGCCACCTTATGTTCCTTTCGTCTCAGGGTCGCCTCTTGTTTAAAATGGTGAATGAAAGGAACGCTATGCTCGACCCATGCAGCCCTTTGGGAGTTCGAAGCCAACACCTCAGGAGTGAGACGCTTGAGCTCAATCTCGTGCAGGCAAGCCTCGATCTTTCTGCAGTAATCAACCCAAGATCCGATGAGATCTTCATCATGGATGTTCATGAGTGTCGCCAGCATTGGATTGACTTCAACGGCAAAATCCGTAGCAAAACTGAGGGCCTCGGCATCGAGATCTTCGATAAATTCGCTCAACATTTGCCGGCTATTTGCGGTGCCCCTGGAAGATATGCATTTAGCGAAGGGCCCTATGGGCATTGGAATGCGAGACTCGAAAGGAGCTGGAGCCGGTGCAATTGCTGCAAAATGAATTACGGTCAAATGTCGACTCGGGAGATAAAGAAAATACACGAAAGATGGAGTCTATTATACCGGCTGTGACAGGCGGCAGGATGAGGAGTACCGGAAGCACAGCTATTCTTTCATCTCCTCCTCTGACCCGTGATTCTATGATCAATATGAAGAATTCTTAGCAACAATACGTCTATTCGTAAAAGAAGGGGGAGATGTTAGATGAAAACTATACTAACCGATACCAGAAGGTGGAACGATTTCCGACTGAAAGGAGAAATGCGGTTTCAACACCTGGTATAGATGGTCGAAAAGGACTCCTGCAGAGTTGCGACAATATACTGTCAATACAAGGAGGATAGTATCCACAATGAAACAAATAAGTCAAAAACCCACACCTTCCAATATTTGAGGGGGCACAGAAGAAAGCGAGGGGACAACGACCATCAGAGCAGCAACCGACGACACTTCTTCAGACGACACAGTCTCAGGGTTCACCGTGCCTATACTCAAGACAAACAAAATATCATTAGAAGGGCTGAACATGATTGAAAAACTCAAAAATAGCGACCCAGCGACTACCTGATAAATCATGGACCGAAACCGTGACGGAGGTGTCATCGGGTGTAACAGCTTCTTCGCTCTCTCTCGGAGGAGTAGATTCCACGCCCATAGCTTCATCCCCTGACTCAACCAGGGCCGTCGTGATGCTTGCGACGACCGCCAATACCAAGGAGCCACAGGGAGAAAGGGCAGTGGTCTGGACAGTCCCAGATTCCCGAGAAAGAGTAGCAACTTCAGGCACTGTAACCGCCAGAGTTTTACCTGTCATCCCATCGCCAAGACATGGCCCTGCAGAAAATGCATATGTCAAAATTCGAAGATCAAGTTCTAGTAAAAGACTGGGCGTTACATTAGCTTGGATCAGCTTTTCAGTTTCTTCCCGAGCGGCGCGTGCAACCTGTCTACAGGCGATAGACAAGGCAGAGGAAACATCCGCCGAAGGAGTATCAGCAAGCGGGATGCTGCTTGAGCCTGCATCTACGGCCAAACCGGCATCGTGTTCTCTCGCCGCATACATCCTACGCTTCTTTTCAGTCTGAGCAGTGAGGAATGATCTCCTCAAGACCTCTGACAAGAGGACGTCGTCGTCCGAACTGAGCTCTACCTCCGGAGCCGTTACGGCATCCGTCATCGGCTGCTTCAGCAAAGCCTCCTGCAGTGATGTTGGAAGAGCTGGGGCCACAATAGTTGGCTCTGAAAGTTTTGCCGCATCGCTACTCGGGATCGGCACTGCACTTGGAATAACCTGAGTCAAGGTAGTCCCTCCAATAAAGTAAAGGAGATAGTCAGAGCGTGAATAAAAAGAATAGGGGTGTAATGAAGCGACTCATACCAAGACCCAAAGAAGCACGGAGCCTCTTTTCCTCCTCGAATGTCTTGAGGGAAGCCGCGAGAACCTCTTCGGCAGAAATACCTGTTGTAGAAGAAAGCGTCAATACAAACATAACAAAGAGAAAAGATATAGCCGCGGAAGAATATAACTGAAAGTATATCTGATTTCGCGATAGTAATCAGCGCCGCTTCCTCACGAGCCAGTCACTCGGAAGCCACAAGGGCAGCCTGGAGATCAGTATCATCCGCAGGCACGATGAATAAACCCTCATTGGTCCCGTATTCGCATAAACCCTTACTATAGGGAGCATGTGGCTCCTTGCCAAATATGACATCGGCAGAGAATAATGACTTCTTCTTTTCCTGCGAGCGGACGCCGACGGCCGATGACAAGAGCTTGCGCTTGATGGGCATTTTCGGGCGACGGGCCCCAATTTCTACACCAACACCGGATTCCAGGGATGCTTCAGCTACCGTTTCTACAGGAACACAGGGTGGAGGCTTCTCAGGGAAGGCGCACGAGGCCACAACTGCAGCAACTTCTCTTAAGGAGGGACGAACGGCGGTCCGTCGCTTCAAAGGAACTGCTGGATTACCGGATGGAACAGCATCCTTATGATCAAGTAATAGCTGCCTCTCTTCCCTAATAACAGCATATGTCACATGCTGATACCACGCCACGTAGGCATTCGAAGCTTTCGGCACATAGCTTAGCTCGCTGATGAGAAAGTTAGACCCCGTATTTAGCTTCATAAAGTGGTGCAGCGCACTGTGGATACCTCTTCCGTAGCAACCAGCTCGGCTAAGAAAGCCTCGAGCGGGACACCCTGATCGTAACCCGACTGTTGAGCGAAACAGTGTGGGTTATACCTCATGAACAATGCCGAGACGCCTTGCCTGAACACTAGAAAGCCTGGCCTAATCGAATATAAGTGCAGGATCTCCCGAGCCTTCAACGTAAGAGCCCCATCTTTGAAAGTATCACGCAGCGATTGCACTGCCTTGGTAGATTCCTTGCCGATAGTTAAGACTCTATCGACAAAGGTCATACTATCCCCGACCATACGTGGACGAAGGACCACACGTCGAGCCTCTCGCTGCGACGGATTTAATGCGGAAGCGTCAACTAGGAACATGACCCGGGGAAAGCTGTCGTAGAAGCGGGGCCGTTTGTTGACTCCGAAAGCACCAAGCACGTGCATCTCGACCCAGGACGTGAAGTAGTGCAATGGGAGATGTACGGGCTTTATCCCCGGCTGAGCAGTGTCTGCCGCTAAGCTCAGGCCATGGTATAAATGAGCCAGCCCCGCTATCACAATGGCTACACGAGTCCCTGCAACCATGCGGTGGGCGGGATAAAAGACAACGGCCTCATATAGCGAGGGTGTATCGGAAGCACAAATCATCTCAACCACAAGCCGATAAACCCCAAGAAGAACGTCTCTTCATCGACATTTGAAGCAGGAAGCTCTGCGAAAGGAACAACCGGGGTGTCCGGAATGAAGAAGCTTCTTAAATCTGCTTCCGCCGTCGGCTGGTTATCCAAACCGAAACCAAACGGGTCGTCAAGCTTGGCGAATTTCGCGGCTTGTTTTGACAAGACTTCTGGGCGAAGAAAGCGAGCGATGAAGTCTGTGAAGCTGACTCTATGCCCTCAGACTCTAGAAATAGACTCTCGTAAATGTTCAACACCTTGATTACGCTCGGGAATCGATGTTGAATGGCATTCTCCGGGGTAAGGCCCATCACCACTGATTTGGTGGTGAAGATGCACTCGTCAGGGGGAAGTACTCCTCGTAATGTTCCCCTCTGACAGGTAAGCCCGAAATTTCCGTGAACTCCTCTAAGAAAATCGAAACTTCCCGGTCCAATAAAAGAAAAGTGTGAGTCGGGATGTTCCATTGCTCTAGGAAAGTCTTTACCCACCATACATGAGGCGCGGGATACTGGAAAAGAGATGCATAAATTGTGGGATACAACCCGAGCTTCAACAACAGCGACTTCTTGGCCAACAGGATGTATCGAGCCCACTACAGGTATCCGGCTGAATAGCGATGAGTCAAACTAATCATATATACTTGTCCCCAAGGGCGCGACTCTCATTGACATATGTGTTTCCCCAAGAGATCCAAAGCCATCGGCGGCTGTACGGTTATTGAAGCCATAGAAGGATGAAGGCGACCCTCCGAGGTCCAGTTAACCTCCTCTACAGCGCAATTCACTTGAGGCGAGTCGGCGTAATGAATTGCTGAAATTGGCTCTGAGGGCGCCGTACAAGAAAAACTACGCCGACCCCGAATGATCTGATTATACCACGACCCCCCATAAGTGAAGATACTTCTGCTTTGGGTCGTGATCTCTGATAAGCGCGAAGACTTCCTGATTCACGGGCCTGTCGGCGAAGGCGCTCTCTAAACGAACAAAAGGGAAGGAAGAATCGAAAGCCATAGTACCTGCACGAAAAGAGGCGAGGGTTAGTTGCCAAGGCTATAATCCGAATTCTACCACTTGGTACTTTAAAATTGTACCATACTGCAATGCAGGAGAAAGGGACCAAGATGGACCTACAAAATCAAGATGATGTCCCATCATTGATGGGGCAGTCACTCATTAAGGATGGAATCCTAAAAGGATTCTCATTTAATGAGAAACTCATTGGGCTAAGGAGTTGAACTTCTTCGAGAGCAGTGCCCTGCAGACAGAAATCATATATGTCAAATGTAATTAAGAAGGGAATAAAGTTCCCCCAATTTTTTTTAAAGAGCTATGCATTGAGAAAAAACAATGGTATAATCTACCAGAACCTTTAAAAGCAAAGCATTTTACAGAATAAAATCCCAAGATCTTTAAGATCTGCAAAACAAACTCTAAGAGTTCTTCATGGAAGATGAACCGTGTTCTAATTAATGGGTTAAATAACCCTAAAAATATATCTTAAAGATCTGTGATCTAAGAAGAGCAAAGCTCTGTTTAATGGGTTCAATTATGATCCTTACCAAAGATTTTGGGCAGAATTATAACTCTAGAAAAGATTTCTGTGGGCAGAGATCTAAGCTCTGAAAGGAGAATTAAATTCTCAGGAGAAGAAAGAAAAGAAGAAGATGAACAACAGTCATCTCAAGGGCCAAAAACCCTACTTATAGGAAGGGGAAGCCGATTCAACTTCTAAGAAGATCCAACGGTGAAAAGCTGCCACCGCTGCACTCACGTGTAAACCACGTGAGCGCAACGGTGGGGGGGCATTTGTTTCCCCCCAATAATAAAAGAGCAAGGCTCTGTTCAAAATTTGAAAAGAGGCAGCGCCTCACGTGCCTTGCACGAGGGCGCCAGCGCCGAGAGTTAAAAACTCTAAGGCAGCGTCTCATGTGCCTTGCACAAGGGCACCAGCGTCGAGAGTTAAAAACTCTGAGGCAGCGTCTCATGTGCCTTGCACGAGGGCACCAGCGCCGAGAGTTAAAAACTCTGAGGCGGCGCCTCACGTGCCTTGCACGAGGGTGCCCGCGCCAGAACTAAAAGTTCTCTACCATTGGATCAAACATCCAACAGAGATGATAAATTATCAAAATACAGAATTAAATTCTGTTGAGAAAACATTCCTCAAATCTTTCTGAACAAGAAAAATTATCCCCTGTAAAACAGAGCACCATTGGATTAAAAATCCAATGGTGATTAAAAATCACCAAGCTACAGAATAAACTCTATATGGGAAAATATTTCCCGATCTTGTTAAAAACAAGAAATATCTTCTGTAAAACAGAAGTCTTTGGATCAAAGATCCAACGGTGGATAAAATCCCCAAATCAATTAAGGATCTCTCAATGAGAGATTTATTTAATTAAATCAACAAATCGGCCTCTACTATATAAAAGACCCAAGACTTCAAGTCTGTTAGAGAAGAATCCCCCCATAAACTTCAAGTTCAAAAAGAAGAGCAAGCAAAAAAGAAAGCTTTAAGAGAGAAGAAGGAAAAAGAACTTTCTTTAAGGTAAATAAAGATAATAGAGATCATAGTATCTCATCTGCATATTAAAGGGTTTAACCCTCATAAAGAACATAGTTCTTTCCCCTGGATCCGAGACCCATGAGATAGGTCTCCCACAAATGAGAATTTAATTCTTGTGGGGACGAATTTGTTCTTGGGATCGAAGATCCAGGGGAGAACAGAGAATTGAACTCTTCAGAAAAATGCGCAAAGAAAGAAACAGCGCCAGCGCCTCACGTGCCCTTCACGTGGGCGCTGCTCAGATAAAAAGTGCTTAGCACTCAATGGTTGGCGCTCAGCGCTAAGCGCCTCACGTTCCCCTCACGTGGGCGTTGTTCAAATAAAGAGTGCTTAGCACTCAATGTTTAGCGCTCAGCGCCAAGTGCTTCACGTGCCCCTCACGTGGGCGCTGTTCAAATAAAGAGTGCTTAGCATTCAATAGTTGGCGCTCAGCACCAAGCGCCTCACGTGCCCCTCACATGGGCGCTGCTTAACATAAAGTGCTATGCACTCAACAAACAGTGCCTAGTGCCAGGCGCCTCACGTGCTCCACACGTGGGCGCCATAAAGAGTGTTTAACACTCCATAAAAAACCAAAAAGGGGGTTAAAGTAAATGGTGAGCGTCAGAACCCATATCATTGTCCAACACTGTTTGCACAGAAAAGGGACTGAGCCCAAATAAGTGTTTAACATTTCAATCAAAGATTAAATGGGCTGAGTCCAAGTTGACCAAATCCTCAACTCAAATTAACCAAGCCCATCGCTCATCATGTCTCAAATTGGTCTTAGTCCCAAACACAACTGCAGATCTCCCAACTGACATTGGTTTAAAGGTACATCTCTTCATACCTCTGATACATGTCGTTGTAATTCTTCAGCGAATTTAGAGAGGTGGCGGGTCCCGACAACCAACAACTTCATGGAACGCAACGTCTTTAAACTAGCTATAGACCGCAACGTCCTTAAACTAAAACAATATAGTGTCCAAATACTCTTCTGTTGGGTCTGAATGATCCCAAAAATCCTGTTGAGTAGATCTTAGTCAATTAGACTAACGTATCCTCGACAAACATTTAAGTCGATCTTAATCCCAAACGAGATTAATGATCCTTAAATCAAACCAAAACCAAATCTAAGAAAATATGGATTTGGACTAATCCACGCCCTACGGGCGACAACATAAATTAGTCTCCGTATATAATCCAAGGGCAACCAAAAATAAAACAAACACACACGACACGAAGTGACTTCTGGAGCAGGAGAAAGTGATTACCATGATCGATAACGTAATTAACTGTAGGGGCTTACGCCTGCAGGGAAGAGTGTCCCCACAATCAAAACCCCTCACAATGAGAGGGAATCTGACGAAGTCCACTATAATGACCGCATCTGTCCAAACCTCCGATACACGGTGCCACAAATCAACTTGGCATCTTCGGAGAGGTGGACGGATAAAACCAAATAGCATCTGCCCCCAAATTCAGGCAAGACGACCTACGCGGTTCGTCTCTGTTTTTTTCGGCGGTAAACAGTCGCCTCCTCTTCTTCACCGTCGCTGCCTCCTTTTTCCACGTGACCTCACCGGAGTTCCGACCCCACAACCGAACACCCATCCCTTTCTTCCTCTGTTCTCCTTTTCCGTTGCCGTCGCCTGAACCTTACACCACCGTCGTCACCATTCTAGTCACCTTTTTCTCCTCCTTCATGCCAGCACTAGAGCACCACCCACACCATCACCGCCGGCATCATCTTCTTCGTCTTCTTCTTGTCGGTTCTCTATAGTGCTTTTACTCAGCTGGCTGTCGTCATCACCCTAGTTCCTCGCCGACGAACTCGACCTAGACTTCATCTCCAGTCATCATCTCTTCTAAAACCCAGACCCCTTCATCTCTTCCTCTCTCTTTTCTTCTTTTCCAAGTTCAAAACCCCGACTTCGTTCTTCACCGGCAAACCCCGACTCGTCGTCGTCGCCTTCGACCTTAAACACCAGCTTCTGGGAATTCCACAGAGCACCGGCGATTACCCCAGAGTATTACACCGTCGTTTGTGGCCAAGGTCGTGTATACGTTGTGATTTCGAACGTTGTCGTCGTTCAGAAAATCTGTATTTTGTGGTGAGTATATCAATCGAGGCAAGTTTCTAAACTTGCTGCATACTATTTTATATATATCAATATTGATATAATTATTTATTGTATATGCATTTTATTATCTGGCAACTATTATCGATATACGATATGATAGCGTTAATTCATACTTTATAACAAGTTTATCTAGTTACATGCTAGTTCGTTATAGTTCATTATAATTCCATTGTAGCTCATGATCTTTTACCTGTATGATTGTATGTTTAGTAGCTAACGCAAATATTACTACACACAGGTTTTTATATAGTAAATTAGTTAATTAATTAATTCTACATTTTTAAACAAAATACATTAGTTATTCCTACACTGTTTAAATGAACTGGTTACTGTTTTCCATTTAGTATTTATCATGTTAACACACTGTCTAACATGTTCACGACACATTACTAAACTTGTTACTTAGAGTATTACTAATACCGACAATTCTGACTTGTTGTCTAGATAGACAAGATCTGTACCTGCTTGATCCTGTATTGGCATTAGGCAGATATTATTAATACCTGATTTGAATACGAAACCTGGGGGAAAGGGGAAATCAAGAATGTAACCGAAACGTAACTCAAGAGAATATTATTATTGTTTGCCGTAATTCCGGGCGTGAACGGAATAACCATTGTTTATTGTACCGTAGTCCCGTGGGGAATAAACGGGATATATACTGTTGAGTTATGATGAGAACTATATTAATTGGTTTCAAATACTTGTAGAATAGATAACCTAGAATCACAGATTTTAAGATACACGTGACACACATATAGCCACTGTTTTATACCCGCGGTTATGGTTTATACGCGTGTTTCATTATAGCATCTTATTCTGTTTATTATTATTGTTATTGATATTTATGACGCACTGACGTCTGAGTCTTGCATGGCCCGGCTCCTTTAACTTTGTTACGAATAAATCAAAAGTATTTTGATAAGCAAGTTGAGCAGTAAAGAGCTTGATGATTAGTTTTAAGATGCTTAGTTTATTTTCTTTCCTAGTTTGAGTTTATCGTTGTAATCTCATAAGGGACGTGATCTGGATATTGTTTCTTTATTGGATCTTTATTCGTTTCCGCTATATACATTTCTTGATTATTATTTATTGTGACATATGGACATGTGTTGGTTAGATTTTATTTACTGTTCTTGATATCCGATTAACAGCCGTAATATAACTATAGAGGGATCTTTCCCAGCCATAGAAAGCATGGTTGGCTTTGTCACGTACCGTATTTTCGTATTTTAGAAATCAAGGCTGTTGGGGTCAAAAATTACACTCTGGTTGACCACGTCAAAATCAAAGCCAACCCAAACTAAATGGGCCCAAGCCCAGGCCAAGTGGGCCCATACCCAAGTCAAGCCCCGCGGTCGGCCCCCCATGCCAAAATAAAAATTATGTAATAAATAATTTTGATATAATTTTTATGAATAAATGTAAGGAAAATGGGCATAAAACCAAATTTTTGTAAAGCCCATGGCTCATGTGCAAAAATAAATAAACACATGGGCATGGGATGGACAAAATGCCATTTCGTAAATCCTAAGGGGCTATGTGTAAACTTATAAGCCTATATAAGGTAACATGATAATGAAATGAGAAAAGAAGAAGAATTCATTCCCCTCAAAAATTAAGGTTTCTGTGCCTCTTTCTCCTTCCTCAAGGTTCAAAACCTTCTTCTCTTTACTGAATTAAATTAAGAGTTTAACTCTTCCTTTCCCCCAAAAAATAGCTTTTCATCATAAACCCATTGAAGGAAAATTTAACCCTCATATCCAATCAAAAAAAAAAAGAGAAGATTTTCGCTACCTTCTTCTCCCTTCTCAAGATCCAATTTGAGTGAGGGAGAAGAAGGGAAACCTGCCTTATAAGACTCCACCAAGAGAAGAAAAGGAGTCTCTTTTCATCACTGTTGGTTACTCACGGTGTCATGCTTTTGAAAGGATTTTTCAATGTTAGGATATCTCAGTTTCTTGATGAAAATAGCGCACGACGTGAGTCTCGAGTTATAAAAATACCGCAAGTACACGGTGCGTTGATGCAAGTCGGCAAGTACGGGTCGATCCACAGGGAATGGATATCACGACATCGCTTTGAGTTATAAAACAATGGTTTTGGGTTGATTTTGTCACGTTTTTATATAAATGAAATAATGAAGGGATAAAGTGATGTTTAATGAAAACGTAAGCTAAGGTTTGGTAAGTTGAAATACGGCGTTACCCCCAACTCTCAATCTTGATTCGAAGTCCATTTCTAGTTTTTAATTGACTTAAAAAAAAAAAGCATGCCGCATCTATCCCGATAAAAAGTATCATTTTAGGATACGATATCAATATTAGGTACAAAAGAAACTAAAAATTTAAGGTTTTAAGATGAAATGAGCATGAAATGAGCTAAGTGGAGTTAGTTAGTAAAGAATATATGCTTGTATGGTTACATATTCTATCTAGTTAGTTTTACTACCCTTAACTAGATTTGATACTCCTTTCAACTTCGATTCATAATATAACAACAGTAAAATGTAAAGAAGAAATAGGATATATGTTAAGGTTGATTTGCAAACATTCAAAACAATATATCCTATCAAGCAAAACACAATATCATTGCATATATTAAGAAAAGTGCAAAATATTAAAAATCAAGAAGGAGGGGTTGGAAGGCAAACCATTCGACAACCTACTTTACCATAGCCTAAGAGCAAGACTACTCACACATCATGTTAATAATCACACAACTGAATATATAAGAAAATAAGAATAGAGAAAAGATACAAGAACTGAAACTTGAACTCAATGAAGATTTTATTTCAACGGTATCCAAGTACAAGCAAATGAGTTCAACTACCAAAATCTAATCTTGCAAGCTCAAAAATAGAGGTTGCAAGACCAGAGGAAGGCAAAATACTCAATCTAATCCAAAGAGCTACAAAATTTTATCAAAATAAGTACAAGTAGTGCAAATTGTGTATTTTCTTCATAAACTGATCTGCTATTTAACATTCAAAACCAGAAGTTGCATATACCAATGAACTTACAAAACCACCAGGGTCCCACAAAACTTGTTTGAGCCATTTTGTCAATGATATAGCCGCAAATTGCAGCCATATTGATTAAATCTGCGGCCTAGTTGTTGAGACTGGGGCCCACCTTTGGTAAGTAGTCATCTTGTCACTTGATCATCTCTGTAGTTGTAATTTGTTGTAATTTGCACATGGGTGAATTCTAAGGTGATGAACAGAGAAGAAACTAGATCAAGTTGCAATGGTTTATATCACATCAACACTTTTTACTCACTTATTGCCATGCCACTTGTGCATCCACTTGTAAAAAGGCACCATGATGGTGTTTGCCCACTTGTGCACTTGGTCAAGTCCATATTTACACTTGTTCACATGTTGGACCAAATCAAAAATTCTTTTTGTACACACACTTTATTTGTTGCAAACTCTTTTAATCCTGATCTGTATTCTATCCCGTTTGCAGTTCCGGCTAAAACCGTCTTCTTGTGCATGTTGTGTTCAGTTTCCAGTGATTTTTTTGCTTGCGTACCTGAAATCTGTATAAATGAGTAGACATAGATTAAATAGCACCGTTTATTGAAAAAATAATAGAAAATGGGTGGTATTGTAATGTAATAAATCGTGCCGAACAATCACCTAAGATCTAAATTTTGAAGTTTTAAGAGAACCCATTTGGGTTTCTTCTCAAAAGAGAAAGAGCAAATCTTTTGGAGTTTAACTCCACAATAAAAATTCTTTCGGAGTTGAACTCCACAATAAAAATCCTTTTAGGAGTTTAACTCCATTTAAAATCTTTTACAGTTTAACTCAATAATAAAAATTCTTTTGGAGTCGAATTCCACAATAAAAATCTTTTTGGGGAGTTTAACTCCGTTTAAAATTTTTTGGAGTTTAATCCCATAAAACTTTTGGGAGTTTAATCTTAAATAAATTTTTTTGGAAGTTTAATTCCAAATAAAAATTTTTGGAGTTTAATTTCATTAGAAAAAAGTCCTTTGGAGCCTACTAAGGGGATTCCCTTCCCTACGTTAGGGGAAGCTCCCACTTTGTGGGAGCCCTTCCCTCTCACGTGAGAGAGCAAGGGATTCCATTAAATGGGAGCCCTTGCTTCCTCTCACGTGAGAGGGAGGGTGGGAGCCCCAGCTTCCTCTCATGTGAGGTGGAGGGAGTTCCCACTAAGTGGGAGCTCCCTATTCCCCTTCACGTGAGGGGAGGCTCCCACTTAGTGGAAGCCCCTCCACAGGAGGCTTTCCCATCCTTTTTTTATTTTTTAAAAGAAATATAAAATAAAATAAAATATAAATAATAAATAAAATAAATTTTAAAAAAATATTTCTTTTAGAGTTGAACTTCATAATAAAAATCCTTTCAGGAGTTAACTCCATTTAAAAAAATTTAGAGTTTAACTCCATAATAAAAATTCTTTTGGAGTTGAACTTCACAATAAAAATCCTTTTATGAGTTTAAATCCATTTAAAATCTTTTGGAGTTTAACCCCATAATAAAAAAAATTCTTTTGGAGTTGAACTCCACAATAAAAATCTTATTAGGAGTTGAACTCCATTGAAAATCTTTTGGAGTTTAACTCCATAATAAAAATATTCTCTTGGGGTTGAACCCGACAATAAAAATCCTTTTAGAAGTTTAACTCCATTGAAAATCTTTTGGAGTTTAACTCCATAATAAAAAAATTCTTTTGGAGTTGAACCCCACAATAAAAATCCTTTTAGGAGTTTAACTCCACTTAAAATGTTTTGAAGCTTAACTCCATGTAAAAATTTTTGGAAGTCTAGCTCCAAATAAAAATTTTGGGAGTTTAACGTCGAATAAAATATTTTGCAGTTTAACTCCAAAAAGAAAAAGAAAAAGAAGTTTTTAGGAGCCCGCTGAGGAGGTTCCCTTCCCCACATGAGGGGGAGGCTCCCGATGAGCCCCGGCTCCCTCACGTTGGGGAGGAGGAGTGGGAGCTTTCCCTCCTCACGTAAGTGGGAGCCCCTGCTCCCGCTCACGTGAGGAAGACGGAGCTCCCATTAAGTGGGAGCCCCTGCTCCCCTTCATGTGAGGGGGAAGCTCTGGAGCCCCTTCCTCCCTCTCACATGAGTAGGAGGGGGCTTCCCGTCTCTTTTTTATTTTTTTGTTTAAAAAAATATAAAATAATAAATAAATAAAATATAAATATAAATAATAAATAGAATAATTTTTTTAAAAATATGTTTCTTTAAATAATTTAAAAAATCATTTGTCATAAATAGAATAAATAAAAAAAATAAACACGTCCCTATTGTTAAAAAAACACACACACCAACATATCACATTGATTTCGCCTGACCGGTTTGACCCGTCAATTGAAGGTTCTCTCGTTCCAAAAGTGAGGGGTAATTAACGGCAGTATAGTCGGCGGCTGCCGTAGATTTTGATCTTCATAATCAATAAAACCCCAGCCTGCCCCAGGTAAGGGGAATCTGTACGACGTCTAACAAGCGACGCTCATTTCTATCTCAATAAACTGACGAAAAACACTCTATAGGTTCTGGCACGCCCGGTGGGACATTTTCTCTCCTCTCATATTTTGGGTTAAACATTCATGCGAACTCAATCAACATATATATCGATTGCATGTACAGAAATTATGCTTCTTTGTGTAGGTTAACATTTTCCAATTGCAATTTTCGGATGCAACAAAATGTCTCTAAGGACAAGCTCGGCTCTCAATATAGCTCCCGTCTTCTACACGATAAAGATGGACATTAGGACGATCCTCCCGGCCAGTCTCGGGCGACAGTGGGAGGAGCCGCTGCTATCATTTGGCTCTATTCTGAGCTAACGTCATCCCTGCTCCTCAAGCCCCGGTGATAGATAAACCGGCCTCAAAAGGGAAAAGACCAAATGTCATGGTCGCGAAGGCACCTCAGCCCAAGCACAAACCCGTTTCTGAAAGACTCTCCATTGCTCCAGCTGGGGGCAAGGCCATCAACGTCAAAAAAGCAACAAGGCATCTCGGGTAAGCTCCAGTGGTGCCCCTGACAACCGCTCGATCGGGTATCTTCTTTAAGCTCCCCATCAATCGACTCACGGTGGCTTCCCCGAAAATGGATGCCCGCCAAGCCCTCAAAATCGAGAAGCTAAGACGGAAAAGGCTCAGATACAGAGCCAACAAAAGAGCTAGGGCTTCTTCTAGGCTGAACTTCATGGGGTTCCAAGGACGAGATTACCCCGCAACAATAGCTGAATTGGCTGTAAAGCTCGCTAACTCTTTTGAAACGCTGAAATTAGTTCAGAAGAATGCCACGACTGCAAGAATCAAGAAATCTGCGATCCGGAAAATGCCGCCCAAGAACCGAGTCAGACCAACCGTCTTCAGTCGCCTGTCCTTTCCAGAAGAGGAAGGGCCATGACGATGATCCGAAAAATCAGCCGCTAAAGATAAAGAGATCGCTGGATATATGGTCAACACTGTCTACATGGTGAGCACGCGCAGCAAAAGAAAGGATGGGGACACCATATCTCAAATCCAATCTGGTGTGAATGTAGCTGCCACTTTCCAAGACCGGCCTCCTCTGAAAGGTAATGAAAACCCTTCCAGTGAGGCTGATAAGCAGAAAGATCTCTCGGTTCATAAGGAGTCGGGCTCGGAATGCGAAGAAGAGTCAATCTTCCGTCCCAAGACCGCAAAGCAGCAACTTCTCTAAGAGCTCCAGAAACGGCTCAAAAACAAAGACAAAGAGATGGCCAAGCTCTACTCAAAGATTAACGACTTAATAAACGTCGTCTTACAGCTCACGGCCCAAGTTGCCTCTTAGCCGCCCAATCAAGCGCAGGGCTCTACTCATGAACCGGAAAATGGTGTCCCGAAACAGCCGGCGCCTATTCCCTCAAATCCAAAGGTGGGTGAGCCACATGAAAGTCAGCCATATTTTGTCTCAAGAAATGTCTTGACTGCCGATGACAGCAGCCCGCCAACGCAGGATCAGATCATGGATTTGATCACCAAAAAATACAAAACATTGGTGACCAAGGCCGAGACGCGGAAAGAGGTCGGCATCAGTAGGAGACTATACCCCGCACAATACAATCTTATGGAGTTTCCCAGTGGCTATGTCATCCCCAAATTCGAAAAGTTAGATGGGATGGGAAATGCGAACCGGTATATTTCCTAATTTAAAGTATCATGCGCGAATACTAGGGGCAATGATACGCTCCTTGTCCGTCAGTTTGTCAATAGCTTGACCGATATTTTTTTCGATTGGTATACAACCATACCAGATGACTCGATTATGACATTCGCTCAAATAGAATCCCTGTTCAAGTAAAGGTTCATGAGTGTCAGCGATAAAATCACCATGCCGACCTTGTAAGGACCGAACCAAAAAACAACGAAAGCAGCATGGATTTTTTAGTCCGATGGCGCAATCTCTCTGTCAAATATGAACCGCCGTTGGAACAAGGCCGATTCATCAGTCTTCTTATAGAAAATCTGAACAACTGGATGAAACCTTTCATGTGCACCGCAGGCCTCAAAACATTCCAAGAGTTGACCAAGAAGGTTCAAATGTTGGAACGCTCAAAGCCCGAATCCACTCAAGATCTCCAATTCACAAATAGACCGAGAAATCGGAGGGATGACAACCAGAAATGCGAAAGTCCCAACAACACCAATTCTCTCAATAGGCAGAGAGCAGGTGGGGCGAAGACTAACAAACCCTGAGAGCCAACTTTGGAGGAAAGGAGAAATAAGGTCTACTCTTTCAGAAAAGACAAGGTTCACAAAATATTCAAAGATACTCTGAAGAATGATCTGCGGCTACCTGAATCAAAAAGGCTAAGTGAAGCGAATATGGCTAATCATCCCAATTATTGCCCATACCACCAAGTGTTGGGACACACTATCGAAAACCGTTGCATTTTCAAGGATTGGGTCGAGAAACAATACAAGACAGGAGAAATCTCGTTGACTCCTGGCGTGTTGACAGACAATCAAGCCGCGGCCTCCAATTTTATACAAACAGAGACCGAGATATTTAGGGAACTGGCTGCTCTCTATTGTTCACGCTTCTCTGGAAAGGGCAAACCACAGCGGCAATCCAATGGTCCAACAAGTAGCGTTGACAATGAGGGGGCAACAAACAGATGCGCGACCCATATAGTCTACATGATCAGACATGGAGAAACGAACCCTCATATGCTTCACAGCTATAGTGATGATATGGTTGACACCACGCAATATTAGCTCGGTTCAAATAATGATGAGGACCTTACTCGAGCTGCTAAGCAAAAAGAGCCCATAGTTCTTAAGGAATCAAGCTCAGGCGATGAAGATAGCCCAGTCGTCGTCCCCAAAACTATAGAACACGCGTTATTCCAATGGCTTCAAGAGTAATTTCAGGACCGTGATAGGGAGTTAGCCATGATCCGTTCCAAAGTCGACGATCTGGTGAATGTTATGGAAAATCTCGCAACCCGAGTCCTTCAAATGCAATCACAACAAAATCAAAATTTGGTCCACGAACCAGGGATTGATGTCCCAAAGCAGCTAATAGATATTCCCTTCGGTTTAAGAGAAGAATACCTTCATAAAAGTCGACGACAACTAGCTCCCAGGAAAGTCCTGACGAATGACCGCGACCAGTTAACACGGGAAGAATTAAAAGAAAGTCATCAACAGATCCCGAAACTCTCCAGGACTTACTCAAAAGAGTCCAGATGTTGGAACATGTTGGCCCCAAATCTCTTCCAAACTACCAATATAACAACAAGTCCAAATATCCGGAGAACAACAACCGCAAAGGTGGGCCTCCCAAGGACAATGAATCATCTAATGCATCTGCCAACCAAAGTAGGCAAGGAGTAGGTAGGCCTAATGCCGAACAGCCTTGAAAACCAGTGTTGGGAGGGGGAGGGGAATCACCCCTAGAAGAGAAATTGAATAAGATCTATTCTTTCAGAAGGGACAGAATCCATAAAATATTCAAGGACGCCCTGAGAAACGGTCTGCAATTGCCTAAATCAAAAAGACCACATGAAGCAAACATGACTAATGATCCCTTGTACTGCCCGTATCACAGAATGGTGAGTCATACCATTGAAGGCTACTTTGTTTTCAAGAATTGGGTTGAAAAACAATACAATGAGGGTGTGGTCTCATTGGCCAAAGACGCGTTAGCAGAAAACCAAGCTAAGATCGTCCGCTCCATTCGAATGAAGACCAAAACCTTTTGGGGGTAGATGGCTCAATCGCCCGCTCTAGAAAATGACCCAGTCCACACAGTTCCTACGGGACACACGTGAACGTCTCTCCAAAAGGACAAAGAGAGCATTGAAGCGTCGTGAGATCAAACTCCAGGGATAATAAGCACACAGCTATGACCTTTAAGTCGTTGAACTGAGAAATAAAAGAAAAATTATGTAAAAGAATAAATAAAAAAACAAAAAAAACGGTATGTCCACAAGCAAAACGGGCAAGGATGAAAACCCGAAAGGACTCCGTAAGTAAAACCAGCAGGACTGCCGGTGAGTCTGTGAAAACCCGAAACGGCGCAAACTCGTGAAAAAGTGATGAAAATACACTCGCAAAGTTCTCTCGACCTTGTGAGGAGAATATTCCCGTGTGAGATCCTTACGACTCACAAAGGAGCAACACACTTAGGAATCTTCACGACTCCTAAGAAAATATACCTACGAGATCTTTTCGGCTCGTAGGGAGAAAATGTTTTTATGAGACCCTTACAGCTCATAAAATTGAAAAGACTTAGGTGATGGACATCTAAATCTGTCTTCTAAGCCATCGCTCCTTAACGGGTAACGACAAATGATGAGTCGCTCCTGGTATTATATTCCAGTGCAGTGATGAAGACGCCAACCAAAATCCAAATCCCCAAATTCCCAAACGGCGAATGATGAGTTGCTACTAGTACCATATTACAGTGCAGCAATGCAGACATCAACCAAAATCCAAATCCCCAAACGGCGAATGATAAGTCGCTCCTGGTACCATATTCAAGTACAGCGATACAGATGCCAACCAAAATCCAAATCCCCAAATTCTCTCAGCCCTACTGCAAGTCCCCAAATTAACTACCGTATACAATCCATGGGCTCAAATTATCCTCATCACACCCATGCCCCACCACAATTACCAGTCCTGCGGCTGGTCTCCGCCATCGGAATTATGCTCCATTTCGGAAGACCCACTCATGTGTCCTCACGATATATGAGGAGAACAGAGCATACGAGATCCTCTCGACTCATAAGAAAAAACCTTCGTGGGATCCTTACGACTCATAAGGGAAAAACGCACTTGGGGTTCCTCATGACTCTTAAGGAGAAATTCACCTACGAGATCCTCTCGACTCATAGAGAGAAAATGCTTTTATGAGATCCTTACGGCTCATAAAATTGAAAAGCCTTAGGTGACAGGGGCCTAAACCTGTCTCCTAAACCATCGTTTCCTAACGGGCATGGAAAATGATGATTCGTTCCTGGTACCACATTCTAGTGTAGCGATGCTCATGCCAAACCAAAACCAAAATCTTTAAATCCTCTCACAGCAAATGATGATTCGCTCCTGGTACCACATTCTAGTGTAGCGATGCTGATGCTAAACCAAAACCAAAATTTCCAAATCCTCTCACGACAAATGACGATTCGCTCTGGGTACCACATTCCAGTGTATGCCAAACCAAAGTCCAAATTCCAAATTCCAAATGCCACGCTGTAATGCCTCAAATTCAATGGTCCTGCCAAACAAGACAGGAATCAGACAAATCAAACTAAAGTCCCATCCAGAGGCGCTTCTAAGATCAAAAGTCCGGCCGGACAAATTAGAACCTCCCTAAAAAAAATCAAACCAACCAATTCCTACAACGGCCTCTACGTCAAACAGACACTCCGTACCGGGGAACATCAAACAGACGCTCCTCCTCAGGGATACGTCGACCAACGACACTCCGTACCGGGGAAACATCAAACAGACGCTCCTCCTCAGGGATACGTCAAAAAAACACTCCGCCTTGAGGATACGTCGACCAGCGACACTCCGTGCCGAGAAAACGTCAAACAGACACTCCGCGCCGGGAAAACGTCAAACAAACACTCTGTGCCGAGGAAACGTCAAACAGACACTCCGTCTTGGGGATACGTCGTCCAACAGACACTTCGTACCGGAGAAACGTCAAATAGACACTCTATGAAGGGGAAACATCAAACAGATACTCCACCTCGGGGATACGTCGACCAGCAACACTCCATGCCGGGGAAACGTCAAACAGACACTCCGTCTCGGGGATACATCAATCGGCGACACTCCATACCGGAGAAACGTCAGACACTCCGTGCTGAGGAAATGTCAAACAGACACTCCACCTCGGGGATACGTCGACCAGCAAAACTCCGTGCCGGGGAAACGTTAAATAGATACTCCGTCTTAGGGACACATCAACCGGCGACACTTCATACTGGGGAAACGTCAAACAGACACTCCGTGATGGGGAAACGTCAAACAGACACTCCATCTTGGGGACACGTCAACCAACGACACTCCGTACCGGGGAAACGTCAAACAAACATTCCGTGCTGAGGAAACGTCAAACAGACACTCCGCCTCGGGGATACGTCGACCAGCGACACTCCATGCCGGGAAAACGTCAAACAGACACTCCGCCTCGGGGATACGTCAATCAGTGACACTCCGTGCCGGGGAAAAGTCAAACAGACACTCCGTCTCGGAGACACGTCGACCAGCGACACTCCGTACCAGGGAAACGTCAAACAGACACTCCGTGCCGGGAAAATGTCAAACAGATACTCAACTTCGGGGATATGTCGACCAGTGACACTCCGTCTCGGAGACACGTCAAGCATCGACCGTCTATGTCGTAAAAAGGCAGTGCCAGCCTTCCAAAAGCGGGAACCAAATCAAGTCACACTACGTGGAAGAAGATCCATCAATTTCGTACACACGACACACACACGGTATGCATTTATTGATGGGGGCACTTTGTTGGGGTCAAAAATTACACCCTGGTTGACCAAGTCAAAATCAAAGTCAACCCAAGCCTAGGCCAAGTAGGCCCATACCTAAGTCAAGCCCCGCGGCCGGCCTCCTCTATGCCAAAATAAAAATTATGTAATAAATAATTTTGATGTATTTTTTATGAATAAATGTAAGGAAAATGGGGATAAAGAAAATTTTTGTAAAGCCCATGGCTCATGTGCAAAAAGAAATAGGCACATGGGCATGAGATGTGCAAAATGCTATTTTGTAAAGCCCAAGGGGCTATGTGTAAACTTATAAGCCTATATAAGGCAACATGATATTGAAACGAAGGAAAAAAAGAATTCATTCCCCTCAAAAATTAGGGTTTCTGTGCCTCCTCCTCTTTCCTCAAGGTTCAAAACTTTCTTCTCTTTTCTAAATTAAATTAAGGGTTTTAACTCTTCCTTTCCCAAAACGAAATAGTTTTTCACCATAAACCCATTGGAGGAGAGTTTAACTCTCATATATAATAAAAAAAAGATTTTTGCTACATTCTTCACCCTTCTCAAGATCTAATTTGAGTGAAGGAGAAGAAGGAAAACCCACCTCCCAAGGCTCCTTCAAGAGAAGAAAATAGGTCTCTTTTCATCACCCAAGATCTAAATCTTGGAGTTTCAAGAGAACCCATTTGGGTTTCTTCTCAAAAGAGAAAGGAGGAAGTCTTTTGGAGTTTAACTCCACAATAAAAATTCTTTTGGAGTTGAACTCGACAATAAAAATCATTTTAGGAGTTTAACTCCATTTAAATTCTTTTGGAGTTTAACTCCATAATAAAAATCCTTTTGGAGTTGAATTCCATAATAAAAATCCTTTTGAGGAGTTTTAACTCCACTTAAAATCTTTTGGCAGTTTAACTCCAAATAAAATTGTTTGGGAGTTTAACTCCAAATAAAATCTTTGAAGTTTAACTCCATTAAAAAAAAGAAGTCTTTTGGAGCCTACTGAGAAGGTTCCCTTCCCCACGTGAGGGGGAGGGTGGGAGCCCCTGCTCCCTCACATGGGGGGAGTGGGAGCTTTCCCCCTCACGTGAGGAAGGGCTCCCACTAAGTGGGAGCCCCTACTCCCTCTAAGTGGGAGCCCCTACTCCCTCTCACGTGAGGGGGAAAGAGCTCCCACTAAGTGAGAGATAGTGGGAGCTCCCCACTCCCCTTCACGGGAGGCGAAGGCTCCCACTTAGTGCGAGCTTCTCTTCCCTCTCACGTGAGTGGGAGGGAGGCTTCCCTTCCTATTTTTATTTTTTAATTTTTTTAAAAAATAATATAAATATAAATAATAAATAATATAATTTTTTTAAAAAAAATGTTTCTTTTGATTTGAATTCCACAATAAAAATCTTTTTAGGAGTTTAACTCCATTTAAAAAAAATTGGACTTTAACTCCACAATAAAATTTCTTTTGGAGTTGAACTCCACAATAAAAATCCTTTTAGGAGTTTAACTCCATTTAAAATCTTTTGAAGTTTAACTCCATAATAAAAAAATTCTTTTGGATTTTAACTCCATAATAAAAATCTTTATATGAGTTTAACTCCATTCAAAAAAATTTGGAGTTTTAACTCCATAATAAAATAAATTCTTTTGGAATTGAACTCCATTATTAAAATCCTTTTAGGAGTTTAACTCCACTTAAAATCTTTTGGAGTTTAACTCCATATAAAAACTTTTGGAAGTTTAACCCCATATAAAAACTTTTGGGAGTTAGTTCAACTCCGAATAAAATCTTTTGGAGTTTAACTCTATCAAAAAAAAACGAATGGAAAAGAAGTCTTTTGGAACCCACTGAGGGAGTTCCCTTCCCCACGTGAAGGGGAGGCTCCCACTTAGTGGGAGTCCCTGCTCTCTCATGTGAGAGGGAGTGGGAGCTTTTCCCGGGCTCCTTCTCACGTGAGGGGGAGGGAGCTCCCACTAAGTAGGAACTCCCCACTTCCCTTCACGTGAGGGGGAGGCTTGGGAGCCCCCTCCTCACGTGAGTGGGAGGGGGCATCCCCTTCTTTATTTATTTTTTGTTTAAAAAAATATATAAAATAATAAATAAATAAAATATAAATAATAAATAGGATAAAAAAAATTTGAAATGTTTCTTTGAATAATTTTAAAAAAATCATTTGCCACAAATAGAATAAATAAAAAAATGAACACGTCCCTATTGTTAAAAAAACACACCAATACATCACATTGATTTCGCTTGGCCAGTTTGACCCATCAATCTGAGATTCTCTCGCTCCAAAAGTGAGGGGTAATTAACGGCAGTTTACTCCACGGCTGCCAGATATTTGGATCCCCACAATCAATAAAATCTCAGCCTGCCCCAAGCAGGGGGATATGTACGACGCCTGACAAGCGACGTGCATTCCTATCTCAATAGGGTGATGAAAAATACTCTACTGGGGAATGTCAGGGTTTTGTTGGTATCAGAGCCATGAGTTTTAGGATTAGTCGGGCCTGGTCCTTTTGTAGTTGGGTATTAGACCCTATACACTAACCAGAAAATTCGTAATTAGGAACATGTCCTGCCACATTACTACCTTACCAGTCTTGAATCTATAGTTATCGATTTCTTGTTTATTGAATCATATTTACCGTTAATAATCCACTTCAGTGTTCTTGGCTTCATAATCATGGCAGATAAGGATTTGCGGTCTTACCAAAGGCATGTAGATAACGCCGCATTATTTGGAGTGGTACATGGTATGTTGGAAAACCAGAAGCGTCAAACTGAGCTGAATCAGCGACAGGTCAAGGCTTTCCAACAGGGTCTGAGGACGGTCCAATAGTCTGTTGTCACAATAGCTGATAGGACAGTAGCTCCCAGACCAACACAGCATGAGGGCACCGTGGCGGACTTCATGAAACTCGGTCTATCCACTTTTATACGATTAGAAAAGCCATTGCCAGCGGAGCAGTGGCTAGCAGATACGGAGAACCTTCTTGTTGCCACGCAGATTTCAGATGAGAAATGGGTGGATGTAGTACACATCCAATTGGTAGATTACGCCCGTGAGTGGTGGCTTGTTGAGAAGACCCGTCTGATCAAGCCGATCCGCTGGGCAACCTTTGTTGGCTATAGTGCCCTCAAGTCAATTATTGGATCACAGGCACGTGATTGCAATGATTGAGGGAGAACCTATACCGGTAGAATAGTCTTACTCGAGATGATAGTATGCTATCTGGTTTGTCTTTATCATCGTGTACATGCTTTAGGTGACATTACAGATCACTATTACATGTTGATAGAGCCCATAGGATTCTTGCTTGACTACCAGCAGTATGATGGCGATCATATACGTGAGAGTTGGGTAGTCTATAAGTATATCCTTAAAGTGTCCCTAGTCGTGGGAGTTTCGAGACTGGGCATCGATACTCTAAGAGTAGACTAGTGTATACAGATCGAGACCCCGATGAGGGGCGGTGGCCGGTCTCATAAGCCATTAGTGTCAGTTGGTTCACCTAAGATGTATACAGGCGCTCATTGGGTTATGAGTACACCGGACAGACTCGCCAGGAACATACTAGTTGGTATTATACCTATTGTCAAATAGCAGTTCCCTGGTGACATGTGTACAGGTTAGTCTATCGACCTGAGATCGTCATTTGCCTCGTGTGAGTTCCCACTGTGCTTTGATTACTACCCTACCACGGCTCAAAGGAGTAGTGCAAACAGGTTTTAGTTGGGTACAGTCCCGAGCCACATGGAGGCAGTGAGTGGATCGTTAGGGGATTCGTCTCTCCCGGTATTGGGGGTTGATGTCGCGGTGTGCACGGGTGGCCATCACTAGAAATCCTTGGCCAAGGTAGTCTAGAATTACTGATCTAGGATCGGTAGTTTCTCAGGTGGTGATAAGTTTCATACCGACACTGAATATCAAGTTATTAGGGGTCTGACTTTATCCACCCCCTAGACTCGAGATGCGATACTCATAGATGAATGGACCGGACTGTATGGATATTGTCACTGTCAGGCTCAGTAGGGTTTCAGCATGAGTTTGCTCATCAGCCTCCCTTTCGCTCAATACCTGGGCAGCCGTTACGTACAACTAGTGCCACTGGCGTGCTTGTGGTTAAACCCACTGCCAGCGTATTGACGAGTTTTTAGAGTCCCACACAGAAGGTTTCACTGGTTCAGGCGAAACGTTGTAGAGACCGTATGGTTTTATGAAAAGGTTCGATCATATACGTGCACTTGTGTACGGATCATGATCGGACGGATAATACTAGTAGGCTTTAGTTTAAGCCGGATCCTAGTATTATATTGTTGGATTACTGTCGTCTCATTGTATTCGTATTCAGTCAGAATATGGATGCGGGTATGTATATACGGATGAGGGGTATTCTTGTAATTCGTTATAAGATTAATTTAGTAAATGCCATTTTCTTTTTGTGATAAACATTTAGGGTTTTAAATGTTTATGTGAGTGGAAGTGTGACTCGTGGCTTGGCATAGATTCATGCATGTGCACTTATGAGTCATGGTGGCATGATGGGTTTTTTGTTTTGTGTAAGATATTTATTGTGAGATATTTGTAGTGATCTTGGAGATATTTATTTTTGAGTTGTTTCTTTAGTTGCTAGCATGATATAAGCTCAAAACAAACACTCACAAATAACACAAAAAAGGCAGCCAACTTCTTTTTCTAGACATGCTTTTTTGCTCTTTTTCTTTTCTTGAACTCTTGGCATCTTCTTCAACCTCCATCCAAACCCTCTCATGAGTTGAGAATCCTTGGATGTTTTGAGACAAAGTATTCACATACTCTCTCTACTTCATCTTGGCGATCTAGGCTAGAAAATTAGATACCTGAGTTGCTTCGGTTTTTAGGCGGGAGCCCGTATTACGAACCCTCGACGTGGATCTTCTTCAATGTGGGGAGACCGAAGATCAAGCTTGATCAAGGAAGCCGCGAGGTGCTTGGGACAGAGGTTGAAGACCGAAGGACACGGATCGATCGGTATAATCTATCTAAACTCCTTTAATAGAACTAGTATAGGGTTAATGGTTCGATCCGGGAATCGGGTTCCGTTAGCACCGATTTCTAAAAGTTTTTGTTCCGCATTTGGCCACGGATAGATGGCCGGGGCACTGGTGTAACCCAACATGGTATCAGAGCCAACCCATTAACCCATACTAACTCATTGCGATATTAGAAATCCGCCGTTTTTGTCGTGCAAAACTGCCGACAAAAACAGTTCTAAAACTGAAAGTTTGAGATGTTTGCACACCCCGCGGGCTCACGGTTTGAACTGAGAAGCCGCGGGGTGGTGCATGGGCACCCCGGGGAATCCGGGGGGGACCGATCGGCTAGGCCCACTCCCCAAGACCACCATAAGGTGGTCTTGGCGGTGGGGACCCGAAACTGCCCTATCTTGAGCAGTTTCGGGTCTGCCTCACCCCCTGGCCACCTCGTGGTGGCTTCGGGAGTGGGGTAACCCCTCCAGGACCCCCGATTCAAAGTTAATTTCATGCTCTAACTCTCCGTGAAGGTTCGGGCGCATTTTGTTTTGATTCGTACTTCCGAATTGACATTAAACGGTCGGTTTTTGGAATATTAGCTCGCTATTTTTTCATGGTTTTGGAAATTGGTTTGGTTTGCTAATTGTGTGCAGAATTCTAATGTCGTAGTTTACAGTACATACATTGCTATTTGCGACCTTGAATGTCATTAGAGCGGTACAACTTGTCTAATTGCTATAGTTCTTTTAGACGGGTTTGCGAACATGACATTCACGTTGATATTCTGTGTTGTGCTGTGGTTGTTGCATAGCTTGGGTGCAATGTTAGTACTGTTTAGTTTCATTTGTATATTTGATATCACAAGGCGAGCATCCAACATGTGGACTACCGTCACTGTCTGTTTGTATATTATTTGTTTGGGGCACGACCGGGTTGAGGTTGATGTCACCATTGTACATATTTTCTTTTCTGTACTACGATTACCCCGCGATGGAGTGCACGAATAGCCGGGTTTTAGAGAGAAATGGGCCCGCATCTCATGGCATTGAGATGGAGGGGGCCTCACTCTAGAATCGGTGGGCTATTCGCCGCACTCGTAGGGGGTATATGTTGACCCAAGAAGGGGTGCTCAAGTTATCGGATTCCGTGATGTGCCAGGTGGCCCATTCACTTTGATGAAGGGGGTTGCATCGCTTCTGGTTTTGGCGGGTAACTTGCCATGCTCGTAGGGGTCTAGGTTTTCATTGCACAGGCTATCCACACGACTAGGGGAACGTCGAGTTTTAGTTGCGGCTCAAAGGAAACCCGGGGCTCCCAGATTATCAGTATTGTTCTGTGATGCTTATCGCTTATCTGTGATGTTGCTTTTATCATGCCTGAAGTGATTATTATATATTGTTATATATATACTAGTAGATGTTGTATATGTTTTGCACCCGCGCTAGTCCAGTCCCCACTCTGTCGTTAGTTAAGTAACCTAACGGGTGATGCCGGGATCCAGTGGCGAATGCGGATGGCATATACATACATCATATTTTCGTTCTTTTCTGGTGTGATTAATTGATGGGACTGCGTTGATTCTAATCAATGCAAGGAAAACAAACATATTTGATGTTGGAAAATTTTTAAAAGCTGTTATTATAAGGACGTTTTCTTTTGTTTTACACAGCGGTATTCGGTTATGAACACCTCATTCAACGAGGAAAGGGCCGAGATCCCTTCACCGGGAGTGATCCCTTGGGTAGAAGTTTGCGTCAGGGTAATAACTTCACTATAGTCTATTACTTTTTGCTTTGCATCGCGGTATTCAGTTGGGAATATCCTGCACCTCATTCCATGAGGAAAGAGCCGAGATTCCTTCACCGGGAGTGACCTCTTTAGCAAAGGTTTTCGCCACTATATATTTGTAAAGCTATCTGGTTCCTTCAACGATATCAAGTTCATTACATCAAAGGTTTTTCGCCAAAAACCATTCATAGCCCTCCGCCGTTTCAGACGGGTAGCACTTAGTATTCATACTATGTTTGTTGACTTTCGTCAAGGCATAATGTATGGTAGTTGTTTTTTAATTTTCTGTTGCATAGATAGATGCGTTAGTTTGGGACAGTCATACAATCTTGTTGACCTTCGTCAAGAACGAGTACGGGTGGGTTCAAATTAACCTGGACAATGACGGGTAGAACTTGACATGTGACTTATGATTTGTTGACCTTCATCAAGGTCATAAGAGCATGGGGTAAAAATCACATCGGGAGTTTCTAAAGAAACTGAAACTTGCCGGGCATGCGCATACCTTCTGGACTGTGATAACTTGAGTGGATTCCATCAGATTATCATATGATAATAGTTGGATCCCGATTCCCACAGATGAGTTGGTTTACTCCTCGGGTGATTTTAGGTGATCCCGACTAATTTTTCTTTTGGGTTTGGAGGAGAATTTGAGGATACAGTGGGAGACATCCCGATTAGATAAAGTGATTAACCATTATGATCTAGGTTAGAGTGCATGCCGAGTGTTTCTTCTCTCTCTCTCTCTTTGGCAGCGACCATGTCCCGACCCTAGACTAGAACTCATAAACCAAGTTAACCGAACGTTCTTAAAATACTCTGGCTTTTGGATTGTCAGAGTTGCATACATCATTGCCACTCCTTTTTTTACCCTTTACTTTTCTCCGGAACATTCCGTATCACTACGAAAATCCATATTTTTTGGATATGACCATCGTATAGTTACATACGAACTTGAAGAAACTTGTTTCAGATTCGAGAATGGTTTCCGGTTCTGGAGAAATTGAATAGGACTATTCAGTTGTCTTTTCCTTTTACCTTCTCTCAGGTTATGAGGGCTCCTAAGATTAGGAGAGGGTACACCTATTGCGCTTATTGGATAGTCTTCTTCCAAACCATAGGCAGGTGCCGAAAGGTGGGGAAGGAAGAAAACCAATTAGCGTAAGTGTGGTGTACATAAGGTAATAAGTAAAGACAAATAAAGGGATTAGAAAGAGGGCAAAGAAAATTGCGACTGCTATCATTCACGACGAAACCGTGTTTACTATCGCCACTCCTACTTCACATTTGGATTTCTCCAGAACACCCCGTATCACTATGAAGATCCACATTTATTGGATAATCTATCGTATAGTTACATACGAACTTGAAGGAACTTGTTCCAGTTCGAGGATGGATTCTGGTTCAGGAGAAATAGAATAAGGTTTATTTAGTTGTCTTTTATCTTTACCTTCTCTTAGGTTGTGAGTGCTCCTAAGAATAGGAGAGTACACCTATTATGCTTATTGGATAGTCTTCTTCCAAACCATAGGCTGGTGCCGAACGGTAGGGAAGGAAGAAAACCATTTAGCCTAAAGGGGTGTACAGAAGGTAATGAGTAAAGACAAATAAAGGGATTTGGAGAGATGGCAAAGGAAATATACGGTTACAGTCATGAATCTGGATAATGGAAGATGCATTACTAGGAATACCCGGCTACCACTTCGAAACATTTTCATGTTTCAGTTTTACTATGCATTGTTAATTGAAAACTGATTTCCCAATTAGATCCCTACTCCAGGATATGTATTTACCGGGTTTGATTCTCACATCTGTATGGTTTTACAGATGATGAGTGGGAGTATGTTATTGGGAATTAGGTGATTATATCCTCATTATATCGGAAATCGTTGTAATCGGTGATATTTGAGAAAACCGCCTGGGGTTTTACCTGATGGCAAATATTTGGTTTTGAATATTCGTAGTTATGCACCAATTTCAAACTTATATATCTGTACGTTTATTTTATAAAGTGAGATATAACTTTTTGAAATTATGTCCATGACATTTACCTATATTAGTTGATGATTGGGTAAGGAGCATTAAACAGTGGTGTAATTCTTCTTAACCATAATACAGTTTTCAACCTACGACGCACAGCGTTTGAGTTATTCAACTCAAGAGACTTATACAAAATATTGTATGTTGTCCAATGTCCATTAGGACAGAGAGGTTGGTGCTCGTACTATATTCTGTTTACGTGTGACTTCTCCAGTTTTAGACAAATGTTTCGTAGAAAAACTAGGTCCAAGTTTTGAGAAGTTATAGGTACAAGAATAAAGTAGAGAACCATGTGTTGCAAATATCCGGATTCTTCAAAGTGATCGAAGATGTAGATACTTATGTTTTGTATTCAGTTGATAGTAATGGTTTTGAGAACTTGCTTCTCTTTCAGGTTATTCATATCTGGATGCACTCCTAAGTTGAGTAATGTTGATCGGCTTCTCTCCATTTAGATGACATGCACTGGATACAAATGCATGATTTGAATCTGGTTCCAATTAAATCAGTGCCTCTATTTCTATATTGCATATAGAATGGTTCATATCTTAACAATGTTAAGGTATATGGAGTTGTCCGGCTTATACTTAAAACCAGATTCTGGATAACTCAATGCACGTTTCTGTAATGGCAGTTTGTGGGTTATCCCGGGCTATGACGAGGGTTAACTTTCTACCATCTGGAAGATCAATAGTGATATTGTTCTTAACTCGCCACAATTTTAGTAAAATGGATTTTTTCAGAAAACAGTGGTGGGAGTATGGTAGAACTGGAAGTGATTCCAGAACCACAGACGATTACTGAAAATTTAATAGAACCTAAACATTCAATCGGGTTTGACATTCTATTAGCCACTCCGCAGATATGGTGGGTAACCTCAGGCATCCGAGAGGTACTTCAGTATCCTCAAAGACGGTGACAGGGAGGTTCTTATTTAGCCAGACTTGCCATTACTGCTGTTCTAGACTATGAGACCCGGTAGGAGGATGAGTATAGCGTCGTTCTAAACTAGCTTTAGAAGTGCGCGTGTATATGACTCTGCCAGAGGGTTGTTGTAGTCAGTGGAAGCAGCGGAAACATTGTAGACAAGTAGCTTGTGCCTATTTATAGACTAAAGCAAGTATAGCGGAGATAGATCATCTATTTTTGATGTGATAGTCATAGGCTTTGACTTCATCAAAATAGGAGATAGATCTGTTAAGAAGGTGGTAGGGTGTGATGTCCTGATATTTGGATGACATGCACTTTGTAGGAAGTGAAATTCCTATACTACGATCGGTTATACTGTGGTTGTCACACAGTATTTTCTCCATATAGGATATGGATATTATATCAGGCATTCTGGTTACTAGATCTACGGTTTTAGATCTAGATTTGGATAGTTTCCCAATCTGGATACTTTGTCACAATTCTAAAGGTGTTTTAGAATGGACGACTCCTGGCATGGTGGTGTATCTGCAGGTGATGGAGTCACCCTCTCTAAAGGTGTCTTACAGACTAAAGGGGAGAGGGATGTGTATGATTGGCATATCATTTGGTTAGGCAATTGAGTCAATCATGAGATGTCAAGTACCACACCAGATGTTGTTTTTGCACTACTTGCAATAAGTTTATATATTAATTCAATCCTAGAGAAACGTTCGGAAGCACTATTTGAACATAAATGGATGTTCTAGGGATTTGATAACGGCAGCCTTCTTCGGGAGACGGTTATCATTCCAGGCTTCCAAGATTACCTGGATGACAGAGTGACTGTCAGAGTTATAGTTTTCCCGAGGGGCAGTAGTTTGGACAGGTGGTCCAAGCGAATACTGAGAGAGGCATGGCGGAGGATACTGATTAAATTCAGTTGACGATACAGTCTAAGAAGTTTGCTGGATTTGGAGTTCATCTGTGAACTGGGTCCCATCAGATATCCAGACATATTCTAAGACAGGTATTGCTCATTTCGGGAGATAGTTTTCTCCGCGAACTTGAGATAAAGAGAGACATAGAAAGAAACATTGGAGCGGATCCACTCACTGAAGCTATTTCTCGAACGCAATAGTTTTACAAATGAGCTTTGTGAAACTGATTAGTAGAGAAGTTGGGTGTTCGGTATCACACGGGCTGTGAGTATACGACATCGCAATAATTAGCCTTAAGTGCAAGTGGATGATTGTTGTCTATAGTGCCCTCAAGTCAATTATTGGATCGCAGGCACGTGATTGCAATGATTGAGAGAGGACCTATACCGGTAGAACAGTCTTACTCGAGATGATAGTATGCTATCTGGTTTGTCTTTATCATCGTGTACATGCTTTAGGTGACATTACAGATCATTATTACATGTTGATAGAGCCCATAGGATTCTTGCTTGACTACCAGCAGTATGATAGCGATCATATACGTGAGAGCTGGGTGGTCTATAAGTATATCCTTAAAGTGTCCCTAGTCGTGGGAGTTTCCAGACTGGGCATCGATACTCCAAGAATAGACTAGTGTATACGGATCGAGACCCCGACGAGGGGCGGTGGCCGGTCTCATAAGCCATTGGTGTCAGTTGGTTCACCTAAGATGTATACAGGTGCTCATTGGGTTATGAGTACACCGGACAGACTCGCTGGGAACATGCTAGTTGGCATTATACCTATTGTCAGATAGCAGTTCCCTGGTGACATGTGTACAGGTTAGTCTATCGACCTGAGATCGTCATTTGTCTTATGTGAGTTCCTACAGTGCTTTGATTACTACCCTATCATGGCTCAAAGGAGTCATGCAAACAGGTTTTAATTGGGTATAGTCCCGAGCCACATGGAGGCAGTGAGTGGATCGTCAGGGGATTCGTCTCTCCCGATATTGGAGGTTGATGTCGTGGTGTGCACAGGTGGCCATCACCAGAAATACTTGGCCAAGGTAGTCAACAATTACTGATCTAGGATCGGTAGTTTCTCAGGTGGTGATAGGTTTCATGCCGACACTGAATATCAAGTTATTAGGGGTCTGACTGTATCCACCCCCCAAGACTCGATATGCGATACTCATAGACGAACGGACCGGACAATATGGATATTGTCACTGTCAGACTCAGTAGGGTTTTAGGATGAGTTTGCTCGTCGACATCCCTTTCGCTCAATACCTGGGCAGCCGTTACGTACAACTAGTGCTCCTGACGTGCTTGTAGTTAAACCCACTGCCAGCGTATTGACGAGTCTTTAGAGTCCCACACAGAGGATTTCACTGGTTCGGGCGAAACGTTGTAGAGGCCGTATGGTTTTATGGCAGGGTTCGATCATATATATGCACTTGTGCACGGATCATGATCGGACGGATAATACCAGTGGGCTTTGGTTTAAGACGGATCCTAGTATTATATTGTTGGATTACTTTCATCTCGTTTTATTCGTATTCAATTGGAATACGGATGTGGGTATGTATATACGGAAGATGGGTGTTTACCGCCGAAAGACGCGACCGGGACGTTAGGACGTCTGGCCTGAATTTTAGGGGAAGATGCTATTTGGTTTTATCTGTCTAGCTCTCTGAAGATGCCAAGTTGATTTATGGTACCATGTGTCGAAGGTTTAAACAAATGCGACCAATGTAGCAGAATTCGTCAGATTCCCCCTCATTGTGAGGGGTTTTTTATTGTGGGGGCGCTCTTCCCTGCAGGCGCAAGCCCCTGCAGTTAATTACGTTACCGCGTAGCGATAACCACTTTCTTCTGCTCCATAAGGTCACTTCGTATCATGTGCGTTTGTTTTATCTTTGGTTACCCGTGGATTGTATACGGAGACTAATTCGTGTTGTCGCCCGTAGGGCGTGGATTAGTCCAAATCCGTATTTTCTTAGATTTGGGTTTGGGTTGATTTAAGGACCGTTAATCTCGTTTGAGCTTAAGATCAACTTAAACGGTTGTTGAGGATATGTTAGTCTAATTTTAGACTAAGATCTACTCAACAGGATTTTGGGATCATTCAGATCCAGCAAAAGAGCATTTGGGCTTTATTGTTTTAGTTTAAGGACGTTTTCGGTCCATAGCTAGTTTAAGGACGTTGCGGTCCACAGTAGTTTAAGGACGTTGCGGTCCATAGATCACCATTTTTGAGGTGAGGGTTTAGTTTAAGGACGTTGCGGTCCACAGTAGTTTAAGGGCATTGCGGTCCGTTATTAGTTTAATGACGTCGTGGTCCATAGTTAGGTTAAGGACGTTTCGGTCCATAGTTGCTGGTTGTCGGGACCCGCCACCTCTCTGAAGACGTTGAAGAATTAAAACGACATGCATCAGAGGTGTGAAGAGATGTACCTTTGAACAAATGAATACTCGTTAAGGACTTGGTAGTCTTGTTTGGAACTAAGGCCAATTTAGAAGAAGAAATTTGGGCTCGTTCAAGTTAGGGTTTGGCCAACCTTGGGTTCAGCCCGCTTGATTACTTATTTAGGCTTAATCCCCTTTCCGTATCAGTACCGCTGAGTATTGATTTAGGTTCTGACACCCCTTTTTCTTTTTGTTTTATTTATATTCTTTTATATGGAGTATTAAACAATTTATGGTGCCCACGTGCAGAACACATGAGGCGCTCGGCACTGAGCGCCAGACACTGAGTGCTAAGCACTTTTTATTAAATTGTGCCCACGTGAGGAGTACGTGGAGCCCTCGGCGCTGAGCGCCAGACTTTGGGTGCTAAGCGCTTTTTATTAAATAGCGCCCACGTGAGGAGCACATGGAGCGCTCGGCGCTGAGCGCCAAAGTTTGAGTACTAAGCGCTTCTTATTAAATAGCGCCCATGTGAGGAGAACGTGGAGCGCTCGGCGCTGAGCGTCAGACTTTGAGTGCTAAGCACTAAGTTTTCTGTTCTGCTCAATTCAATTCTCTAAGAATTAGATTCTCACTTGTGATAAACTTTGTCTTATAGACCTGAGATCTGGAAAAAAAAACCCGAGTTCTTTCGATGTGAGAGTTAAACTCTTAGATATAGAGGAGATGCTATTATCTCTCTTATTTTTATTTACCTTGAGGAGAAATCGTTCTCGTCTTGAAGTTTGATGGGGGGTTCTTCTCTACAAGACTTGAAGTCTTGGGTCCTTTATATAGTGGAGGCCGATTTGTTGATTCAGTTAAGAAAATCTCTCATTGAGAGATTTCTTAATTGATTTGGGGACTTTATCCACCTTTAGATTTTTGATCCAAGGACTTCTGCTTTACAGAAGATATTTTTCTTGTTTTTATCAAGATTGGGAAAATATTTTCCATACAGAGCTTATTCTGTAATTTGGTGATTTTTTAATCACCATTGGATTTTTGATCCAACGGTGTTCTGTTTTACAGAGTATAATACTTCTTTTTTAGAAAGATTGGGAAAATATTTTGTTGGATATAGTGCCCTCAAAGTCAATTATTGGATCACAAGCACGTGATTGCAATGATTGAGGAGGACCTATGCCGGTAGGACAGTCTTACCCGAGATGATAGTATGCTATCTGGTTTATCTTTATCATCGTGTACTGCTTTAGATGACCTTACGAGTCGCTATTACACGTTGATAGAGCCCCTAGGATTCTTGCTTGACTACCAGCAGTATGAGGGCGATCATATACGTGAGAGCTGGAGTCTATAAGCACATCCTTAAAAGGTCCCTAGTCGTGAGAGTTTCGAGACAGGGCATCGATTCTCCAGAGTAGACTAGTGTATACAGTCGAGACCCCGACGAGGGGCGGTGGCCGGTCTCACAAGCCACTGGTGTCAGTTGGTTCACCTATGATGTATACAGGTGCTCATTGGGTTATGAGTACACCGGACAGGACTCGCCGAGAGCCTGCTAGTTGGTATTATACCTAACGTCAGATAGCAGTTCCCTGGTGACATGTGTACAGGTTAGTTCATTGACCTGAGATCGTCATTTGTCTCGTGTGAGTTCCCACTGTGCTTTGATTACTACCCTACCACGGCTCAAAGGAGTCGTGCAAACAGGTTTTAGTTGGGTACAGTCCCGAGCCACATGGAGGCAGTGAGCGGATCTGCAGAGGTTCGTCTCTCCCGGTATTGGGGGTGAGGTCGCGCTGTGTCTAGGAGAGCCAGTACATGAAAAGTCGTTGGCCAAGGCAGGAGATTTGCTGGTAGGTATTCCAGTAGTATCTCAGGGTGTTCTGGGCTACACTCCGACACGACATGTACCGCTATTGGGGGTCTGACTTTTACCAACCCCCTAGGCCCGCCATGCGATGCTCATAGACGAACGGACCGGACTGTACGGATATTTTCACTGACAGGCTCAGTAGGGTGTCAGGATGAGTTCGCTCATCGACGTCTCTTTTGGTCAATAGCTGGTGGCCCGTCACGTATGGCTGATACCTCTGACGTGCTAGTGGTTAAATCCACAGCCATAGTATTGACGAGTCTTTAGAGTCCACTACACACAGTTACTCAGGTTTTAGGCGAAACGCTGTAGAGGCCATATGGAGATATGGCAGGGTTCGATCAGATACGTACGGTATTGCACGGATCGTGTTCGGACAGTTTTTACTAGCCGGCTTTGGCTTAAGCCGGATCCTAGTATTAGACAGTGTAGTTTTGTCTCTTTGCATTTATATTCAGTGGGAATACAAATGCGGGAATGTATATGCAGTAGAGGGGTTTTCCTGTAATTTATTACGGGATCAGTTTTCTGAAGTTGCCAGTTTGCATTCCGTTCCGACCGGTTTTCCTTTGTTCCTTCACGGCCGGAGTTTCTGATGGAGGGGGTTATTTGCAGTTTGCAAATAACTTATTTGTGGAGGGGTTTCTTGCATTTGTTCCTTCATAATCATGAGATTCCATTTTAATCTCATCACTTGCATTTATTATGATAGGATTGATGGTGAGGTTGATATTGTTGTGATCATTATTCTTGTTTATGAATTCTTTTCTCCACTTGATTTGCTTGGATAAATTCCCTCCACCATTTTCCTAGAGGGCCGGCCACACTAGAGGGAGAAAAGAGAGAGGTTTTCATTTGGTGTGAGGAAAATTGATTCAATATATTATTCTATGTTTGCCACAAAATTCCCTCACCTCTCCAAAGTTCATTCTTCACTTCCTCCACCATGGCAACCACACTAAACCCCAAAGAGACATAGATTCTACACTAGTCTACAGCACTCCTTGGTCGCGTCGGCTATCCAACTTCACGCCCGAGTTGCCTCGGTCCAGAGGTGGGAGCCCGTAAATGAACCCGGCTACGTGGTGCCTTTCCGACGAGGAGGTGACGGACGGAGATTCCGCGGGAGATTGGAGTGGAGACGAAGACCGAAGGACACGGATCGCTTGGTATAACTCTCTACCCGTATTTTAGTTTGCTAGTAGCTAGGTTAATGGCCCGATCCTGGATTTCTGTGCGCGGTGGTGCCGGTTTGCAAGTTTCGCAAAGTTTTTGTTTCCGCGTTTCCGGCGTCGGATCGACAGCCGGGGCGCCGCCGTGCACTTAAAATGGTATCAGAGCCACGCCATTAACCATGCCTAGCTTGCTCTAGTATGTTTAGAACTCGATCGAACAAAAAATCCCGAAAACCCGATTTCAAGTTGCACAGTTTCTGTCGAAATTTTTTTGGAGTCTAAAAATTTTTCAGGTTGTTGGAGAATACTGTGCATGGAAACCTAAGCACTCTGTGAAAATGTGGTCGTGAGATCTCACCATACCACCGCGGAACCGCGACCAAACCCATGCTTGGGCCGCGGTTCCCCCGCGCTTTTAACTGTTCAGCGCACCAAACTTTTACAGAGAGCTCCTGTGTAGAAAATAGGGTTTTTGGAATATTCTTTTTGGGCCCAGATTTTCTGTGAGTGCTACAGTATTTCTTGGGACCCACTTCGATAAATTTGTTCGATCATATATTTTAAACATGCTAGTTCACAGTATTTACATTATATCTGCGACCGTGAATGTCACTCGATCGGTAAATCCAGTCTATCTGCTATAGCCCTTTTAGACGGATTTGCGAACGTGACATTCACGTTGATATTCTGTGTTGTGCTGTGATGTTGCGGATTGGTCGTGGGGGATAGCCTGGTTGCAATATTAGTACAGTTTTGTTTTATATGTACATTTGATATTGCGGGGCGAGCGTCCGACATGTGGACTGCCGTCACTGCCTGTTTGTATTATTCTTTTGGGGCACGACCGGGTCGAGGTCAATGTACCCGTTGTATGTATATTTTACTTTCTGTACTAGGATTACCCCGCGGAGGGGTGCACGGATAGCCGGGTTCTAGAGGGAAACGGGCCCGCATCTCATGGCATTGAGACGGAGGGGGCTTTACTCTAGAATTGGCGGGCTATTCGCCGCACTCGTAGGGGGTACAGGTTGACCCAGGAGGGGTGCCCAAGTTACCAGATTCCGTGAAGTGCTGGGTGGTCCATTCACGTTGTTGAAGGGAGCTGCCTCGCTTCAGGTTTTGGCGGGTAACTTGCCGCGCCCGTAGGGGTCTAGGATCACATTGCACAGGCTATCCACACGACCAGGGGAACGTCGGGTTTCGGTAGCGGCTCTGTGAAACCCGGGGATCCCAGATATCTGTATTGTTCTGTGATGCTGATTACATTTCTGTGATGTTGCATTTTATCACGCCTTGAGCGAAAATTATATATTATATATATACTAGTAGATGTTGTATATGTTTTGCATCCGCGCTAGTCCAGTCCCCGCTCTGTCGTTAGTTAGCTAACCTAACGGGTGATGACGGGACCCAGTAGCGAATGCGGATGGCATATACGTACGTCATTATTTTCGTTCTTTATTGGTGTGATCAATTGATGGGACTGCGTTGATTCGGATCAATGCAAGATAAACAAACCTATTCTGATGTTGTTGGAACATTTTTCAAAAGGCTGTTATTGCAAGGGCGTTCACTTTTGTTTTGCATCGTGGTATTCAGTTGGAATATCCTGCTCCTCAGTCGACGAGGCAAGGGCCGAGATCCCTTCACCGGGAGTGACCCCTTGGACAGAAGTTTGCGTCAGGGCAATAACTTCACTATAGCCGATTACTTTTGCTTTGCATCGTGGTATTCATTTGGAATATCCTGCACCCCATCCTACGGGGAAAGAGCCGAGATCCCTTCACCGGGAGTGACCTCTTTAGCAAAGGTTTTCGTCACTATATTTTATAAAAAGTTATGCGGTTCCTTCAACGATATCAAGTTCATTACGTTAAAGGTTTTTCGCCAAAAACCAGTTGTAGCCCTCCGTCGTTTCTTACAAGTATTACTTAGTATTCGTGCTGCGTTTGTTGACTGTGTCAAGGCGTAGTGTGCGGTAGCTAAGTAATGTTTGTTTGTGGCATATTAATGGGATTGGTTAGGACAGTCGTGCGGCCTTGTTGACTGTGTCAAGGGCTTGTACGGGTGGGTTTAATGCAATCCAGGATAATGACGGGTTTAACTTGACTAGGGCTCTTTGATTTGTTGACTGTGTCAAGGTCACTTGGGTCCTAATGGCAAAAATCCACATCGGGAGTTTCTAAAGAAACTGAAAATTGCCAGATATGCGCATACCTTTTGGAGTGTGATAACGTGAGTGGATTCCGTCACATTATCATGCAATGAGAGTTGGATCCCGATTCCCACTGATGAGTTGGTTTACTCCTCGAGTGATCCCGGCTAATTCTTCTTTCAGGTTTGGGGAAGAATTTGACGTTACAGTGGGAGGTTTCCAGATTAGATAAATTGATAACCATTCTGATCTAAGTTAGAGTGCACGCTGAGTGTTTTTTTCTCTCTCTCTCTTTGGCAGCGACCATTGACCCGACCCTAGACTATGACTCAGTGACCAAGATTAACCGAACCTTCTTTAACACTGGCTTTTGAATTGTCAGAGTTGCAAACCTCATTGTCACTCCTACTTTTACCCTTTTCTCCGGGACACCCCGTATTACTACGAATGTCCACTTCCATTGGACAAAACCATCGTATGGTTATATACAAACTCGAAGGAATTCGAGGATGGTTTCTGGTTCTGGAGAAAACGAATAGGACTATTCAGTTGTCTTTTCCTTTTACCTTCTCTCGGGTTGCGAGTACTCCTTGGTTTAGGAGATAGTACACCTATTACGCAAATTGGATAGTCTTCTTCCAAACCTTAGACTGGTGCCGACCGGTAGGGAATGAAGAAAACCAATTAGCCTAAACAGTGTACAGAAGGTATTAAGTTAAGACAAAGAAAGGGATTAGTAAGAGGGCAAAGTAAATTGCGACTACTATTCACGACCAAACCAAGTATTTCTTCGCCAATCCTAAATCACCTTTGTATTTCTCCAGGACACTCCGTATCACTATGAAGATCCTAAGTTTATTGGATAATCCATCGTATGGTTATATACGAACTCGAAAGGAACTTGTTCCAGTTCGGGGATGGATCCTGGTTCAGGAGAAATAGGAATAAGGTTTATTCGGTTGTCTTTTATCTTCACCTTCTCTCGCATTGCGAATGCTCCTAGGATTAAGACAGTACACCCATTATTCTTATTGGATAGTCTTCTTCCAAACCATAGGCTGGTGCCGAACGGTAGAGAAGGAAGAAAACCATTTGGCCTAAAGGGGTGTACAGAAGGTAATGACTAAAGACATATAAAGGGATTTGGAGAGATGGCAAAGAATTATACGGTTATAGTTGTGAATCGGATAATGGAAGAGGCATTACTAGGAATACCCAGATACCCCATCGAAACATTTCAATGTTTCAGTTTCACTGTGTGCTGTTAAAAGAAAATTGATTTCCCAATTAGACACTTGCTCCAGGGTATGTATTTACCAGGTTGGATTCTCACATCTGTATGGTTTAACAGATGATGAGTGGGAGTAAGTTATTGGGAATTGGGTGATCATCCTCATTATATCGGAATTCGTTGTAATTGGTGATATTTGAGGAAATCGCCTGGGTTGTTTGCCGGACGGCAAATATTTGGTTTTGAATATCCGTTGTTATGCACCAATTTCAAATTGATATATCTGTACGTCTATTTTTATAGAGTGAGATATACCTTTTGAAATTATGTCTATGACATTTACCTATATCAGTGGATGGTTAGGTAAGAAGCATTGAACAGCGGTGTAATTCTTCTTAACTATAAGTACAGTTTTCAACCTACGACACACAGTGAATGAGTCATTTGACTCAAGGGACTTATACAAAGTATTGTATGTTGTCCAGTGTCTATTAGGACAGAGGGGTTGGTCCTCGTACTATATTCTGTTTACTTGTGACTTCTCTAGTTCTTAGACAGGTGTTTCGTAGAAACTCTGGGTCTGAGTTTTGAGAAGTTATTGGTATAAGAATAAAGTAGAGAACCAGATATTGCAAGTATCGGGATTCTTCAAGATGATCGAAGATGTAGATACTTGTGAATGGTATTCAGTTGATAGTAATGATTAAGAGAACTGGCTTCTCTTTCAGGTTACTCATAATTGGAAGTATTCCTAAGTTGAGTAACGCTGATCGGCCTCCTTCCATTTAGTTGACATGCACTGGAGACAGCTGCATGATTTGAATCTGGTTCAATTAAATCAGTGCCTCTGTTTCTATATTGGATATAGAACAGTTCATATCTTGACATTGTTAAGCTACGGGGAGTTTTCCGGCTTATGCTTAAAACCAGACTCCGGATAACTCAAGGCACGTTTCTGTAATGGCTGTTTGTGGGTTGACCCGGGCTATGACGAGGGTTGACTTTCTACCATCTGGAAGATCAATAGTGATATTGTTCTTAACTCGCCACAGTTTTAACAAAAATGGATTTTTTCAGAAAACAGTAGTGGGAGTATGGTAGAACTGGAAGTGATTCCAGAACCGCAAACGATTACTGAAGATTTGATAAGAACTTAAAGATTCAATCTGGTTTGACATTCGATTGGCCACTCCGCAGATATGGTGGGTAACCTCAGGCACCCGAGAGGTACTTCGGTATGCTCAGGGACGGTGGCAGGAAGGTTCTTGTTTACCCAGACTTGCCATTGCTGTTGTTCCAGACTGTGAGACCCGGCAGGAAGATGAGTATAGCGTCGTTCTAAACTAGCTTTAGAAGTGTACGTCTATATGACTCTGCCAGAGGGTTGTCGTAGTCAGTGGGAGCAGCGGAAGCATTGGTGGACAGGTGGCTTATGTCTATTTATAGACTAAAGCAGATGTAGCGGAGATAGATCATCTATTTCTGATGTGACAGTCATAGGTTTGACTTCATCAGAATAGGGGATGGATCTGTTAAGAAGGTAGTAGGGTGTGATGTCCTGGTATTTGGATGACATACACAGAGTAGGAAGTGATATTCCTATACTACGATCGGTTATTCTTTGGTTGTCACACAGTTGTTTCTCCACATAGGACTTGGATAATATATCAGACATTCTGGTTACTGGATCTAGATTTGGGTGGTTTCCCAATCTGGGTACTTAAACAGCATTCTATGAGTATTTAGAATGGACGACTCCTGGCATGGTAGTATACCTGCAGGTGATGGAGTCACCCTCTCTAAAGATGTCTTACAGACTAAAGTAGAGAGGGATGTGTATGATTGGCAGATCACTTGCTTAGGCAATTGAGTCAATCATAAGATGTCAAGTGCCACACCAGATGTTGTTCTTGCAGTAGATGCAATAAGTTGATATTAATCCAATCCTGGAGAAACAATCGGAAGCAGTTTTAGAACATAAGTGAATATTCTAGGGAAATGATAACGGCAGCCTCTTTTAGGAGACGGTTATCATTCCAGGCTTCCAAGGTGACCTGGACGGCAGAGTGGCCGTCAGAGTTTTAGTTTTCCCTCTGACGAGGGGCAGTATTTTGGACAGGTGGTCCAGGTGGATACTGAGGGAAGGATGGCGCAGGATACTGATTAAGTTCAGTTGACGATACAGTCTAAGAAGTTTGGATTTGGAGTTCATTTATGAGCTAGGTCCCATCAGACATCCAGACATTCTAAGACAGGTATTGCTCATTTCGGGAGATGGCTTTCTCCGCGAACATAGGATATAGAAAGACATAGAAAAAAATATCAAAGCGGATCCACTCACTGAGGCTATTCCTCGAACGCAATAGTTTCACAAACGAGCTTTGTGAGACTGATTAGTAGAGGAGTTGGGTGTTCGGTATCACACGGGCTGTGAGTATGCGACATCGCAATAATTAGCCTTGAGTGCAAGTGGGAGATTTTTGGATATAGTGCCCTCAGAGTCAATTATTGGATCACAGGCATGTAATTGCAATGATTGAGGAGGACCTATGTCGGTAGGACAGTCTTACTCGAGATGATAGATGCTATCTGGTTTATCTTTATCATCGTGTACTGCTTTAGTTGACCTTACGAGTCGCTATTACACGTTGATAGAGCCCATAGGATTCTTGCTTGACTACCAGCAGTATGAGGGCGATCATATACGTGAGAGCTGGAGTCTATAAGCACATCCTTAAAAGGTACCTAGTCGTGGGAGTTTCGAGACAGGGCATCAATTCTCCAGAGTAGACTAGTGTATACAGTCTAGACCCCGACGAGGGGCGGTGGCTGGTCTCACAAGCCACTGGTGTCAGTTGGTTCACCTAAGATGTATACAGGTGCTCATTGGGTTATGAGTACACTGGACAGGACTCGCCGGGAGCCTGCTAGTTGGTATTATACCTGACGTCAGATAGCAGTTCCCTGGTGACATGTGTACAGGTTAGTTCATCGACCTGAGATCGTCATTTGTCTCGTGTGAGTTCCCACTGTGCTTTGATTACTACCCTACCACGGCTCAAAGGAGTCGTGCAAATAGGTTTTAGTTGGGTACAGTCCCGAGCCACATGGAGGCAGTGAGCGGATCTGCAGGGGTTCGTCTCTCCAGGTATTGGGGGTGAGGTCGCGCTGTGTCTAGGAGAGCCAGTACATGAAAAGTCCTTGGCCAAGGCAGGAGATTTGCTGGTAGGTATTCCAGTAGTATCTCAGGGTGTTCTGGGCTACACTCCGACACGACTTGTACCGCTATTGGGGGTCTGACTTTTACCAACCCCCTAGGCCCGCCATGCGATGCTCATAGACGAACGGACCGGACTGTACGGATATTGTCACTGACAGGCTCAGTAGGGTGTCAGGATGAGTTCGCTCATCGACGTCCCTTTTGGTCAGTAGCTGGTGGCCCGTCACGTATGGCTGATACCTCTGACGTGCTAGTGGTTAAATCCACAGCCATAGTATTGACGAGTCTTTAGAGTCCACCACACACAGTTACTCAGGTTTCGGGCGAAACGCTGTAGAGGCCGTATAAAGATATGGCAGGGTTCGATCAGATACGTGCGGTATTGCACGGATCGTGATCGGACGGTTTTTACTAGCCGGCTTTGGTTTAAGCCGGATCCTAGTATTAGACAGTGTAGTTTTGTCTCTTTGCATTTATATTCAGTGGGAATACAAATGTGGGCATGTATATGCAGTAGCGGGATTTTCTTGTAATTTATAGCGGGATCAGTTTTCTGAAGTTGCCAGTTTGCATTCCGTTCCGGCCGGTTTTCCTTTGTTCCTTCACGGCCGGAGTTTCTGATGGAGGGGGTTATTTGCAGTTTGCAAATAACTTATTTGTGGAGGGGTTTCTTGCATTTGTTCCTTCATAATCATGAGATTCCATTTTAATCTCATCACTTGCATTTATTATGATAGGATTGAGATGGATGGTGAGGTTGATATTGTTGTGATCATTATTCTTGTTTATGAATTATTTTCTCCACTTGATTTGCTTGGATAAATTCCCTCCACCATTTTCCTAGAGGGCCGGCCACACTAGAGGGAGAAAAGAGAGAGGTTTTCATTTGGTGTGACGAAAATTGATTCAATATATTATTCTATGTTTGCTACAAAATTCCCTCACCTCTCCAAAGTTCATTCTTCACTTTCTCCACCATGGCAACTACACTAAACCCCAAAGAGACATAGATTCTACACTAGTCTACAGCACTCCTTGGTCGCGTCGGCTAGCCAACTTCGCGCCCGAGTTGCCTCGGTCCAGAGGTGGGAGCCCGTAAACGAACCCGGCTACGTGGTGCCTTTCCGACGAGGAGGTGACGGACGGAGATTCCGCGGGAGATTGGAGTGGATACGAAGACCGAAGGGCACCACGTAGCCTGGTATAACTCTTTACCCGTATTTTAGTTTGCTAGTAGCTAGGTTAATGGCCCGATCCTGGATTTTTGTGCGCGGTGGTGCCGGTTTGCAAGTTTCGCAAAGTTTTTGTTTCCGCGTTTCCGGCGTCGGATCGACGGCCGGGGCGCCGCCGTGCACTTACATATTTTTCCCTACAGAGCATATTCTGTAGATTAGTGATTTTTAATCACTATTGGATCTTTAATCCAACGGTGCTCTGCTTTACAGAGCATAATCTTTCTTATTTAGAAAGATTTGAGGAGTATTTCCTCAATCAAAATTTAATTCTGTGCTTTGATGATTTATCATCTCCGTTGGATCTTTGATCCAATGGCAGAGAACTTTTAGTTCTGGCGCCAGCGCCCTCGTGCGGGGCATGTGAGGCGCTGCCTCGGAGTTTTTAACTCTTGGCGCTGGTGCCTTCGTGTTTTGCACGTGAGGCACTGCCTCAGTTCATATTTTGAACAGAGCCTTGCTCTCTATTGGTGGGAAACAAATGCCCCCCACCGTTGCGCTCGCGTGGCTCACACGTGAGTGCAGCGGTGGAAACCTTTCCACCATTGGATCATCTTGGAAGTTGGATCGTCTTCCAGCGCCTATAAGTAGGGCCTTTCGCCCTTGAGATGACTTATGTTCATCTTCTTCCTTTCTTGTTTCTGAGAATTTAATTCTCCCTTCAGTGCTAAGATCTCTGCCCAAAGAAATTCCCTTTTAAAGTTAGAATTCTACCTAAATTTGGTAAGGATCGAACCTATTAACAGAGCTGTGCTCTTCTTAGATCGTAGATCTTAAAATGGAATTTTATGGTTACTTAACTCATTAATTAGAACACTGTTCATCTCTATGAAGAACTCTTAGAGTTTGTTTTGTAGATCTTAAAGATCTTGGAGTTTTTACTCTGTAAAAAGCTTTGCTTTTTTAAGGTTCTGATGGATTACTCCATCGTTTTTCTTAGAGCATGGCTCTTAGAAATTTCGGGGAATTTTTATTCCCATCATAATTAAAGTTGACAGATATAATTTCTGTTTTCAGAGCACTACTCTCGAGGGGGGTTAACTTCTTGGCCCAATGAGTTTCTTATTAAATGAGAATCTTTTTAGGATTTCCTCCTTAATGATTGACTATCTTATCAATGATGAGCCGTCACTTTGATTTTGTGGGTCCCCCCTTGGTCCTTTTTTCCTGCATTGCAGTGTGGTACAAATTTAAAGTACCAAATGTCAGAATTTGTAATGTAGCATTGACATCTAACCGTCGTTTCTTTTCACGCAGGTACTATGTCTTTTGACTCTTCTTTCCTATTTATTCGCCCAGAGAGTGCATACGCCGACGCGCCCGTCGATCGGGAAGTTTTTGCACTGAATAAAGATCGTGACCCGGAGCAGAAGACTCTTCACTTATGGGGGTTGTGGTACAACCAAATTATTCGAGGTCGGCGCAGTTTCTCTTGTGCGGCGTCTTCAGAGCCAATTTCCGCCATTCATTATGCTAACTCGCCCCAGGTGAATTACGCTATGGAGGAGGTTAACTAGACTACGGAGGAATGCCACCATCCCTCTATGGGCTCGATACCTGTACAGTCGCCGATGGCTTTAGATATTCTGGGGCGGCGCATGTGTCAAGGCGAGTCGTGCCCTTAGGGACAGGCATACATAATAGGCTTGACTCCTTGTCATTCAGCTGGATACTTGCAGTGAGCTCGATACATCTTGTCGGCCAAAAAGTTGCTGCTGCTGAAACTCGGGTTGTACCCTGCTATCTACACGTCTCTTTTCTAGTATCCCGCGCCTCACGTACGGTGGGTGAAGGCTTTCCTGGAACAGTGGAATACCCCAACTCACACATTTATTTTATCAGACCGGGAGGTTTCGATTTCCTTGGAGGAATTTATAGAAATTTCGGGCCTACCCGTCATAGGGGAACATTGAAATACTTCCCCTGACGAGTACATCTTCGCCACCAAATCAGTGGTGATGGGTCTCACTCCGGAAAATGCTATTCAACATCGGTTCCCGAGTCTAATCAAGGTGTTGAACATTTACGAGAGTCTGTTTCTCAACTCCGGAGGGCACGGAGTCAGCTTCGCGGATCTCATCGCCCGCTTTTTTCGCCCGGAAGTCTTGTCAAAACAAGCCGCGAAATTCGCCATGCTTGACGATCCTTTTGGTTTTGGCTTAGACAATCAGCCGACGGCGGAAGTGGATCAACGGAATTTCTTCATCCCGGACACCCCGGTCGTCCCCTTTGCAGAGCTTGTAGGTTCAGATGTTGACGAAGAGACGTTCTTTTTGGGGTTCCTCGGGCTATGGTTAAGCTGGTTTGTGCTCCCAATGCACCCTCGCTATATGAGGCCGTCCGTTTTGTATCCGGCTCACCGAATGGTTGCCGGGATGCGAGTGGCCGTCGGGATCGCTAGGCTGGCTCACCTGTATCATGTCCTAAACTTAGCGGCAGACACCACTCGGCCAGGGGTACAGCCCGTACATCTCCCGCTGCACTATTTCACATCATGGATCGATTTACATGTGCTCGGCGCTTTTGGAGTCCACAAATGGCCCCGTTTCTATGACAGTTATAATTTCTCTCGGGTTATGTTTCTAGTTGACACTTCTGCTTTAGATCCGTCACAGCGAGAGGCTAGGGGTCTGGTGCTTCGCCCGCGTATGGTCGGGGATAGCATGACTTTCGTCGATAAGGTCTTAACTATCGGCAAAGAATCCACTAAAACGGTGCAGCTGCTGCGCGATACCTTCAAAGACGGGGCTCCTACATTGAAGGCTCGGAAGATTCTGCATTTGTATTCAATTAGGCCGGGATTTTAGTGTTCGGGCAGAACAACTCGACGCTGTTCATGAGGTACAACCCGTACCGTTTTGCTCAACAGTCGAGTTACGATCAGGGTGTCCCGCTTGAGGCTTTTTCAGCTGAGCCGGTTGCTACAGAAAAGGGTATCCGCAGCGCGCTGCACCACTTCATGCGGCTAAATACCGGGTCCAACTTTCTCATCAATGAGCCTAGCTACGTTCCGAAAGCCTCGAACGCATACGTGGCATGGTACCAACATGCGACGGGTGCTATTATTAGGGAAGAAAGGCGGTTACTGCTCGATCGCAAGGGTGCGGTCCCTGCCGGTAATCCGGCTATCCCTTTAAAGCAACGAACCTCTGTTGGTCCTTCCTTAAGAGGAGTTGCTGTGGTTGCGGTTCCGCGCGCCTTTCCTGAGAAGCCTCTACCCCGTGTTACTGTAGAAATGGTAGCTGCAGCGTCCCCGGAGTCTGGCATTGGTGTAGAAATCGGGACCCGCCGCCCAAAAATACCCGTTAAGCGCAAGCTCTTGTCATTGGCTGTCGCCGCTGGCTCGCAAAAGAAGAAGAAGTCGTTGTTTTCTGCCGACGTCATATTTGGCCAGGAGACACATACTCCTTACAGCGAGGGTTTATGCGAGTATGGGACCAATGAGGGTTTATTCATCGCGCCTGTGGATGATACTGATCTTCAGGTTGCTCTTGTGGCTTCCGAGCGACTGGCTCGCGATGAAGCGGCACTGATCACTATCGTGAAGTCAGGTATACTTCAGTTACATTCTTCTGCAGCTATCTTCTTTTATTATGCTTCTACTGACGCTTTTTTCTTCAACAGGTATTTCTGCTGAAGAGGCTCTCGCGGCTTCCCTCAAGACATTTGAAGAGGAAGAGAAGCCCCGCGCTTCTTTAGGCCTTGGTAAAATTCCATTCATTATGCATTTATTCCTTTCATTATTCGTGCTCTGACCCTTTCTTTCATCTTGCTGCAGGGACTACCTTGACTCGGGTTATTCCAAGTGTAGTGCCAACCCTGAGCAGCGATGCGGCAAAACTTCCAGCGCCAGCTGTTGTGTCCCCAGCTCTCCCAACGTCCCTGTAGGAGGCTTTGCTGAAGCAGCCGATGAAGGATGCCGTAATGGCTCCAGAGGCAGAGCTTGGTTCGGACGACGACGTCCCCTTATCAGAGGTCTTGAGGAGATCGCTTCTCACTGCTCAGACCGAAAGGAAGAGTAGGAAGCATGCGGCGAGGGAACGCGATGCCAGTTTGGCCGTGGGTGCAGGCTCAAGCATCATTCGTCTTGCTGATACTCCTTCGGCGGATGTTCCCTCTGCGTTGTCTACCGCCCGTAGACAGGTTGCGCGCGCAACTCGGGAAGAAACCGAAAAGTTTCTCCAAGGTAACGTAACGCTGAGTCTTTTACTAGAACTTGATCTTCGAATTTTGACATATGTATTTTCTGCAGGGCCAAGTCCTGGCAATGGGATGACGGGTGAAACCCTGGCGGTTACCGTGCCCGAAGTTGCTATCCTCTCTCTGGAATCTAGGACTGTCCAGACCACCGCTCTTTTCCCATGTGGCTCTATGGTATCGGCAGGCATCGTAATTATTATGATGGCCCTCGTTGAATCAGGGGATGAAGCCATGGGCGTAGAAACTACTCCTCTGAGGGAGAGCGAAGAAACCGCTACGCCTAGTGATGCTTCCGTCGTGGTTTTGGTTGATGACCCATCAGGTAGGTCTTGAGTCACTGTTCTCTTTTTATTTCTCAATCCCGTTAAGCTCTCTCTGACGATATTTTGTTTGTAGGTGCAGTGAACGCTGTGATTGTGCCATCTGAAGCACCTCTGGTCGCCACTATGACGGCTGTTGTTCCCTCACCTTCTCCTATATCCTCTGAAATGCTGGAAGGTATAGGTTTGCGATTTATTGGTTTTGCCGTGGGTACCATCCTCCTTGTATTGACAGTATATTGTCACAACTTTCCAGGAGTCCTTTTTGACCATCTATATCAGGCGCTGAACCCGTATTTCTCGTCGGAAGTCATTCCGCCTCTTGGTACTGGTTAGTATATCCTTTAGCTATTGTCTCCTTCTTTCTTTTATGAATAGCCATATTGTTGCTAAGTCTTCTTTATATTGATCGCAGTGTCACGGATCGGAGGAGGAGACAAGAGACTAGCCGCGCCTCCGGTACTCCCAATTTTGCCACCTGCCACAGCCAGTATAGTAGACTCCATCGCTCGTGTATTTTCTTCACCTCCCGAGTCGATATTTGACCATAATTTGTTTTGCAGCAATAGCACTGGCTCCAGCTCCCTTTGAGTCTCGCATCCCAATGCCGGCAGGGCCCTTTGCTAAACGCCCATCTTCCAGGGGCGCCGCGAATAGCCGGCGAATGTTGAGCGAATTCGTCGAGGATCTTGACGCCGAGGCCTTCACATTCGTTGCAGATTTTGCTGCTGAGGTTAATCTTATGCTGGCGACACTCGTGAACTTCCATGATGAAGGTGCCGTCGAGTCTTGGGTTAATTACTGCAGAAAGATCAAGGCTTGCCTGCACGAGATTGAGCTCAAGCATCTCGCTCCTGAGGTTCTGGCTTTGAATTCCCAGCGAGCTGCATGGGTGGAGCATAGTGTTTCTTTCCTCCGTCATTTTGAAAAAGAGGCGACCCTGAGACGAAAGGAACACGAGGTGGCTTCCAACGAGTCTGTCCGATTGCGTGCCCAGATTGAAGCGAATGCTGCACAGTTAAAAGCTGTCTTCGACAATCTCCAGTGATGCTTTTCGGATGGGTTGACGCTGAGGCAGACGCTTGACTCTACCGAGCGGGTCGTGCAGGACTGCGAAGCTACCATGCTAGAAACTGACGAAAAGCTTTCGTCCTGTTCACAACAGCGAACTCAAATTGAAGCGGAGTTGGCCGCGGTGGCTGACCACGAGAAGGGACCGAGAGGAGTGCGCGAGCGGCTTGCTGACTTATTGAAGATGCCTCCTTCTTAGCAGCCATTTCTGTAATTTTTTTTGACTGAAAATTTGTAATTGGTGAATAACATGGATTCATTTTTGATTCTTTTATGTGATGTATCCTGTATTCACTTGAATTCTTGAATAAAAGGCATATTTTATCTCATACTATTGCTTTCTTTTCTTTGTCGTGTCATTAGCATATGACTTTAGCAAATATGGCCTGTAGATGGTAGATAATGGTTCATCTTGAACTCCTTGTAGGGTAGCGATGGCTTAGGAAACGGGTTCAGATCTGCTACCTAAGACTTTTTCAACTTTATGAGCCGTGAGGGTCTCATAAAGATGTTTCTCCCCACGAGTCGAGAGGATCTCGTAGGTGTAATTTCTCCTTAGGGGTCGTGAAGACTCCTAAGTGCGTTTTCTCTTGAGAGTCATAAGGATCTCACAAGAGAGTTTTCATTTTACGGGTCGAGAGGTTTGTACAGGGAGACTGATCTCCGTGGGGGTTGAGATGAATCGAGAGATTATTGGTTGACTTGATTCCAAGACGGAGCATTGCTCCGGCGGGGAGGTCATTGGTTGACTTGTTTCTAAGATGGAGGACTTGTTTCCGAGACGGAGTGTTGCTCCGACGGGGAGGTCATCGGTTGACTTGTTTCCGAGACGGAGCGTTGCTCCGGCAGGGAGGTCATCGGTTGACTTGTTTCCAAGACGGAGCGTTGCTCCGGCGGGGAGGTCATCGGTTGACTGGTTTCCAAGACGGAGCGTTGCTCCGGTGGGGAGGTCATTGGCTGACTTGTTTCCGAGACAGAGTGTTGCTCCGGCGGGGAGGTCATTGGCTGACTTATTTCTGAGACGGAGCGTTACTCCGGCGGGGAGGTCATTGGCTGACTTATTTCCGAGACGGAGCGTTGCTTCGGCGGGGAGGTCATTGATTGACTTGTTTCCGCTTTCTGCAGTGTTGAGGTTAACTTGCTCCGCTTTCTGCGGTGTCGGGGTTGAGTTGCTCCACTTTCTGTGGTGTCGGGGTTGACTTGCTCCATTTTCTACGGTGTCGGAGTAGACTTGCTCCGCTTTCTGCGGTGTCAAGAAAGAACGCCGTGTTGATCTTCTGGGATGCATATGTCGCCGTCGAGATCTGACTCTCCCTTTGACAGAGTCCGTTGGGAAATGTGGTTCCCTGTTTATTCATACCCATTGATTGTATACAGGGGTCACTATGGACTCGCCTGTAGGGCAAAAGTTTTACTCCTTCATTTTTTTTATTTCTTTCCGCGATGCTCTATCATTTCAACTTTTTATATCGCGGAAGTCGTGATTGCTAATCATTTCGGCTATTTTTCGCGGTGCCCAATCATTTCATCTATTCTTTTTACTCGCTGTTTTTTATTGCGAGTTGCCTAATCATTTCGGCTATTTTTATATGTCTTTTTGGCTCGCTGATTTTGTTGCGAGTATGGACTTGAGATCTGATACCAATCTTAGCATCAGTATCGCTACGACTGGAATATAGCCAGGAGCGAATCATCATTTGCCGTAAAAGGACTTAGAATTTGATACCGATTTAGGCATCAGCATCGCTACCACTAGGACATTGCCAGGAGCGAATCATCATTTGCCTTTGTCGGTTCGAACAAAGGTGGCTTAGCAAACAGGGTAAGGAACCTGACGACTAAGGCTTTGACTTTGTGAGCCTAAGGGTCTCATAAAGTTATTTCTCCCTATGAGTCATGAGGATCTCGTAGGTGTAATTTCTCCTTAGGGGTCATGAGAACTCCTAAGTGCGTTTTCTCTTGAGAGTCGTAAGGATCTCACAAGAGCATTTTATCCTTGCAGGTCGAGAGGGCTGTTCCCTCATAAAATACAAGGAAAAAACCCAATGGGGAGTCACGTGCGCACACGTGATCGGGGGTTACGTGCCGACACATGATGGCTTCCTGAAAGCTCTGAAATGATAAGAATTGAATACTAATCAAATGGGGTCACGTGCCCGCACATGATAGACCTTTAAACCCACTGAAAAGAACTAAAAGTATAAGAAAACAACAGGGAAAAAGCCCAATGGGACATCATGTGCCCACACGTGACCAAGGGTCACGTGCTAACACGTGATAATTCCTGAGTTCTTTAAAATAACAGAATTAAATTCTGATTAAATCCTTAATCAGGGAGTCACGTGCCAACACGTGATGGGTTCCTTAAGATCTCTGAATTAATAGAATTAAATTCTAATTAAATGGTCAATAAGTGGGGTTACGTGCCAACACGTGATAAACTCTTAAACCCTCTGAACAATAGAATTAAATTCTAATTTGAATGTTTTAACAAATGGGATCACGTGCCAACACGTGATAAACTCCTAAACCATCTGAACTAATTCTAATTAAGAGGGAAATAAAAAAACCCTAATATTTCCCTAGATCTTTCCAAACAAAAAGATTGCGCTCTGTAAAGCGGAGCACCGTTGGATTAAAAATCCAATGGTGATTAAAAATCACCAATTTATAGAAAGATTCTATACAAGGAAAGATTTCGCTGAAATTTGCCAGGAATAACAGACAAAATATCTTTTGGATTAAAAATCCAATGGTGAATAAAATTCACTGAGTGATCTAAAAAATCATGTTGGTTACAAAATCAATTAAAATCTTTCAATGAAAGATTGACTAAACAAACTGATTCTTTTCTTTCTCCTATAAATAGGAGCCAAGAAAAAAAGAGGAGAGATACAACAACAGAGAGAGAATACAAAAGAAAAGAGAATTTAATTCTCTAGAGAGAAAAGAAGGTTTCTTTAGAAAAGAAAAAAATCCTAGGTAAGAGATCATCCTGTAAGCCCCCACAAAATAAAAAGAGAATTTAATTCTCAAACTAAGAGTTTAACTCTTCTGAATAAGAACTTAGTTCTTTCTTTGGTTGAAGGTCTGCAGAAGCAGATCTCCCCATAAGTTGAGAATTTAATTCTCATCAGGGAGATTCTGCCATGCAGATCTAAAATCTAAGAGAAGACCTAAGTTCAGAGAATTATATTCTCCCACAAAGCATATAGGAATTTAATTTCTCTAACAAAATTAGGGTTTAACCCTATAAAAGAATTTAATTCTTCCAAATATATAGGAATTTAATTCCTCTAAATAAAACTGGGGTTTAACCCTATAAAAGAATTTAATTCTTCCAAATATATAGGAATTTGATTCCTCTAAATAAAACTGGGGTTTAACCCTACAAAAGAATTTAATTCTTAAATAAGGGACTTAAAAACTCTCTATGCACGTAAAAGCATCAAGTACCCAGGATGGTCACATGTCAATATGTGACCGTCCCCCTCAGAGATCGAAAAAGAACGAACAAGGTCAGTCACGTGCTCACACGTGACCCTGGAACATACTCTTCAAAATAAGAAGAGCGGAACAGATTTTGGGTGCCTCACGTGTCCCCACGTGACACCTGATAAACACCTCTTTAAGAAAAATAAGATGGAAAGAACCGAAAGATTAAAATCCAAAGCTTGGGCGCCCTCACGTGACCCCTAGCAAATCCCTTTAATATACAGTGCATGGATACCCATCGCGTGCTCACACGTCATGGTCGTGAAGACTAAAAGTATTTAACACTTATTTGAATATTCTGAGAATAAAATAAAGGAATCTTAGCCCAGTCCTAGGGCGCCTCACGTGTCCTCACGTGAGCGCCTCATTTTTCTAGTGTTTAACACTATTTTAAGCATTTCATCCCTTGTGTTTAACATTATTTTAAATGCATCACGTGGGAACACGTGACCGCCAAAATGTGCTAGTGTTTAACACTATTTTCAAACCAGTCTTAGCCTAAATTAGCTAAATCTTCCAGAGGCAAGACTCCCCTTTTGACTGAGCCTCAAATACACCCTTGTCTTCCAAGATTGATCATCTCATATGGCATATGAGTGCTCAGCACTCAATAAAAGACAAAATATGGTCAGAACCCAGACCCATGTTTAGCATTGCTAAATAATAGGGTGCTGAGCCCAGACAAATGTTCAACGGCCCAAACAAAGGTCCAACATTTTAAACCCAATTGGACTTAGCTCAAGTTGGCCATAAGTCCTCAATTCAGATTTAACTGAGCCCATATGCTCATAATCTAATTAATCTTAGTCCCAAATTAGACTACAGATTTCCCAATCAACTTTGGTTCAAGGGTACATCTCTTCACTCCTTTGATATTTGTCGTTGTAATCCTTCAACGTCTTCAGAGAGGTGACAGGTCCCGATAACCAATCATTCCACGGACTGGGGTCCTTAAACTCATGGACTATGATGTCCTTAAACTTTATAGACTATGATGTCTTTAAACTGCGGACTGTGGGGTCCTTAAGCCCATGGACGATGATGTCCTTAACCATGGTCTGTGGGGTCCTTAAACCCATGGACTATGAGGTCCTTAACCTTGGACCACCATGTCCTTAAACTGGTAATCGACCGCAATATCCCTAAACTAAACAATAGACCCCGAATGCTCTTTTGTTGGATCTAAACGATCCCGTTAAGTTGATCTTAGTCTGAAATTGGACTAACGTATCCTTAGCATACGTTTAAGTTGATCTTAGTCTCAAATGAGACTAACGTATCCTTAAACCCAACCCCAAACCCAAATCTAAGAAAATACGGATTTGGACTAATCCACGCCCTACGGGCGACAACATAAATTAGTCTCTGTATACAATCTATGGGCAACCAAAAACAAAACAAACACACACGATACGAAGTGACCATCTGGAGAAGGAGAAAGTGGTTACCGCGATGTGGTAGCGTAATTAACTGCAGGGGCTTGTGCCTGCACGGAAGAGCGTCCTCACAATCAAAAACCTCTCAACGAGGGGGAATCTGACGAAGTCTGCTATATCGGCCGCATCCGTTTAAACTTTCGATACATAGTGTCATAAATCAACTTGGTATCTTCGGAGAGGTGGACGGATAGCACCAATTAGCATCTGCCCCAAGATTCAGGCAAGACGAACCTACGCAGTTCCGTCTCTGTATTCGGAGGAGAACAAGGACCTACAAGTGTTGTTCACCAGATAGTGGAATTTCACACCGTTGGTGGAACTGGGTGAGGGAACGCTTATTTATGCCCGTGGATTGTATACAAGGGTCAATATTGACCGCCTGTAGGGAAGTTTGGGGGATATGATGGCTTAAGAACAGATTCAGGTTCCTGTATCTTAAGACTTTTGAATCTTGTGAGCCGTGAGGGTCTCATAGGGGGGAATTCTGCTTACAAGTCGTGAGGATCTCGTAAGTGTAATTTCTCCTTAGGGATCGTGAGGATTCCTAAGTGTTTTGCTCCCTTGTAAGCCGTAAGAATCTCACGCGGGTGTTTTCTCCTTACAAGGTCGAGAGGACCTTGCAAGTGCACAGGAAAATTATTTTATTAGTCTGCGCCCATTCGGGTTTTCACAAACTCGCCGGTAGCCCTGCTGTTTTTACTCACGGAGCCCTTTCGGGTTTTCATCCGTGCCCATTTCTCTTATGGACATACCGTTTTTCTTGCGCCGCGTTAGCCTAAGAATGCTGTAGTTCATAGTAGTTTAAAGACATTACGGTCTGCAGCTAGTTTCAGGACATTGCGGTCCATCGTTAGTTTAGGGACATTTCGGTCCGCAGCTAGTTTCAGGACATTAATGTCTATTGTTAGTTTAAGGACGTTTCGGTCCGCAGCTAGTTTCAGGACATTACGGTCCATTGTTAATTTAGGAATGTTTCGATCCGCGGCTAGTTTCAGGACATTATGTTCCATTGTTAGTTTAGGGACGTTTCGGTCCGCGGCTAATTTTTACGGTGAAGTTTTGCCAGATAGCATTTACAGAGTTTGGTACTCAGGAAGACAGCGAGCAGACACATGCATCATCATCTATCATTAACCTGGGCTGTGACTCGTCAGGTGTAATATTTCTTAAGGAATCGGCCGTTTATTGGCCGGAAGGGTCTTTCGCCATGCATATCCATGAGCAAGTAAGCCCCACCTTGGTAGACTTTGTCTACGATGTATGGGCCCTCATTGTTTGGCTCGAATTTCTTCTGTTGGGCACGATTGGGGATCATAGGTCTTTTTACAACTAGCACAAGTTCGCCTTGGTGGAATGTTCTTGGCCTAGTTAATCTTTCATATGAGCGTGTCATCTTGCTTTGTGAGCCTCCAAGTTTTGCTGCGCCATGAGACGAGTTTCATCGAAGGCGTCGAGCTCCTCAAGCCGAAAATGAGCATTCTCTTCATCCGTTAGTTCGTAATGAACCGCCATTCGTAGAGAGAGTGGCTCTATCTCCAAGAGGAGTACTGCTTCCATGCCGAATACCAATGCATACGGCGTTGTACTCGTAGCCATTTTAACGTAGTTCGATACGCCCAAAGAGCTTTATGCAGTCTCTCGTGCCAATCCTTTTTATTTTTGGACACCATCTTCTTCATGATCTTTGTCAAGGTTTTGTTGAAAGCCTCAGCTAGACTGTTACCTCAGGGATTATAGACCGAAGAGTATCTCCAGTCTATGTTATGTTGCTGTGCGAAGCGACTGATTCTGTGACTTCTGTAGACCAGCCCGTTATCAGAGATAATCCGTCGTGGAGTGCTGAACCGATAGATGACGTGTGTCTTGAAGAAATGGAGGATATTCTCCATCTTCACTTCTCTTAGCGTTATGGCTTTTACCCACTTAGAGAAGTAATCACTTGTCGCTAATATGAACCGATGTCCTTTGGATGACGCTGGTTCGATGTGCCCAATTATGTCGGTTCCCCACATTTCGAACAGCCAGCTAGTTACTTTTGGGTGTAGCGGGTTTGGATGCTGGTGGATGAAGTCTCCATGAATTTGGCACGAGTGGCACTACTTCGCGTATTCGACGCAGTCCTGAATCATCGTGGGCCAATAGTAGCTCATTCTTTTGATCTTCTGCTTCATCTTTGGTCCGTATTGATGAGAACCGCAGAGTCCATCGTGAGTTTCTTGAATGACTCTCCTTACTTCTTACGGTCCCAGTCATCTCAGCCACAGAGAGTCGAACAATCTCTTATATAGAGTATCATTGACGAAGGCGAAAGACATAGCTCGTTTCATGAGCTGATGTTTTGAGGATGCATCTTCCGGTGTTCAACGGGATTTGAAGTAGTCTATAAAGACTTCTCTCCAATCCTTAGCCTTTTCTTGGTCCTCTATTTGTAGGGCTGTTTGCTTGGTCGCTTCCCTTTCTTCAGACGACTCCGGAGATATTTCTGCTGGTGCAAGAACCTGATGGCTCTGCACAATGATCCTTATGTCATCGAGATTTTCGTCAGCCGGTTCTTTAGCGAGTTTGTCTAATGCATCCGCTTTGTTATTTTCTGTACGCGGTATGCTTTCCAGGGTGTAGGAGGGAATTTGAGTTAGTAATTGTTGCACTCTTTTGCCGTATTTTACCAACTCTGGTTTGCACATCTGATAGTCACTGTTTACTTGGCTAACGACCAGCTGGGTGTCTCCGTATATGAGGAGGTTTTCGATTCCCATGTCGATAGAGATCTCAAGACCTGCTATCAAAGCCTCATATTCTGCTTCATTATTTGTCCTCGGCTAACAAAGGAAAAGGCAAAGCGCATTATCCCTCCTTGTGGAGTCACGAAGATGAGGCCTACCCCAGATTTGATTACGGGGGAGCTGTGCTTTCGCTTCTTCATGGAAGATGCCCCATCGAAGTAGAGTTCCCATCGGGTATCACTCCCTCTTTTCTCCCCGTCGATCGTATCAAACGCGTGCTTGTCTGGAAGTTCGCAATTTAAAGGTGAGTCACCAGGTATCGGATGCTTAGCGAGGAAGTCGGCAATGGCCTAGCCTTTCATTGCCTTGAGAGGTCGGTATGTTATCGAGAATTCCATTAAGAGTAGGGCCTATTTAGCGAGCCGTTCCGTTAGTATAGCCCTTGATATCAAATATTTGAGAGGATCCACTTTTGATATGAGATGGACCTCATGTGCCAAAGCATAATGCCGAAGCTTCGTTATTGCAAAAATTAACGCCAGGCAGTGTTTTTCGATAGGGGAATAGTTGTTCTCTGCCCCCAGGAGAACTCGACTCAAATAGTAAAGGACTCTCTCTTTCTCTTGGTCATTCTCATGTGCTCATAGCGCGCCTAAAGAACCTTCAAGGGCGGTTGTGTACAGGATGAGGGGCTTTCCCTTGACCGGAGCGGTCAGTACCGGCGGATTCTGCAGGTATTGCTTGATTTCGTCCAGTGTGATTTAGCGTTTACGATCCCAAATGAACGGGGTTCCCTTCATCATCAGGTGACTATAGGGACGACATTTGCCAGAGAGGTTGACTTGGAGTTTGACAGCTGTTTAGGCATCTGTATCGCTACAACGGGAATATCGCCAGGAGCGACTCATCATTTGCCCCTGTCGATTTGGACAAAGGTGGCTTAATAGACAGGGTTAGGACTCTGTCGACTAATACTTTTGACTTTATGAGCTGTAAGGGTCTCATAAAGGGTTTTCTCTCTACGAGTCATGAGGATCTCATAGGCGTATTTTCTCCTTAAGAATCGTGGGGATTCCTAAGTGATGTCTTCTCTTATAAGTCGTAAGGATCTCATAAGAGTGTTTTCTCCTTATAAGTCGAGAGGACCTACAAGTGTTATTCACCATATGGGGACATTTCTTGCCATTTGTAGAACTTGGCAAAAAAATATTTATTCGTGCCCATAGATCGTATACAAGGGTCAATATGGACCGCCTGTAGGGAAATTTGAGAGATATAACGGCTTACTAACAGGTCTAGATCTCTGTAACTTAAGACTTTTGAATCCTATGAGCCGTGAGGGTCTCATAGAGGGGATTCTCCTCACAAGTCATGAGGATCTCATAAGTGTATTTATTTTAACGAGGTTGCGCCCTTACGAGTTTTCACAAGCTCGCCGGCAGTCCTGCTATTTTTACTCACGGCGTCCTTTCGGATTTTCATCTGTGCCCATTTTGCTTCTGGACATACCGGTTTTTTTTACGAAATTATACCCTTCCGGGATTTCACAAGCTCGCCGGCAGTCCTGCTGTTTTTACTCACGGTGCCCTTTCGGGTTTTCATCTGTGCCCATTTTGCTTGTGGACGTACCATTTTTTTAGCGGGGTATTCCACTAGATTGTAGGACCTATTTGTAGGCCCTTTAATATCCTTCCTGTCCTTTGAGAAGAAATAACCATTCTACATAAAGATTCTTCCACCAGTGAGAAATATGCCCCCTGTGTATATCTCGGGGGGAACGAGTACCCATGCCGTCGCTATTTTGGCGATAGGTTGCTTCAGAGCCGCTTATTTTGTTGAGCTTAGGCGACAAATGCCATCTTGCCTCTGCTTTTCACTCGTCATCATAGCATGAGAAAGTGTCTTGACCCATTTGATCAAATCGAGCCATTTTATCTAGAAGTTCTTGGAAGGTTGTTGGCTTGAAAAGGGCCGTAAATGGGAACACCTTTTGAATTTGGGTCAAAGGTGGCTATGAACATTTCCACAGCTGCAGCTTCGTTGATACGTTGCTCGCATTTTGACCAGAGATTTCTCCATCGGGTAACATATTGATCCCAGGTCTCGTTCGGTCTAACCCTTTCATTGACCAACGTCGTTACGGTAGTGCGTTTATTCACACTAGTGAATTTCTGACAGAAGAGCATCTCCATCTCATCGAAGGTATTCACGGAGTCATTCGGGAGTTCCGCATACCATTCGAAGGCAATGCCTTCCAGACAGCTGACGAACTATCAGAGGAGAAGTATATCATTCTCTCCAGTATTACCGCACATGGATTTAAATCGCGCGATGTGCTGGTGAGGATTCCCGATTCCTTTGTATATGTGGAGTCGGAAGTATGTATTCTGGCGGGTACTGTATTTGATCGTAGCACGCCGGATACGGTCGACCAGTCTTGATTGGCCTATTTGATGCTTCACCGGCATAGTGAGTTTTGACTTCGCTGAGCGATATGTGTGTCCAGCTTTTCTTTTAGGAATCATTTCCTCCTCAGTCGTTGATGAGATTTGCAGAGGATTTGAAATGACATCCTTATCTTTAAGACCGACTACCGGCGGTTCATTTGTCAGTGGTTCCGATTGAACCATCAATCCAGCCATATTCTGAATCAGAAGGGCCATCTGGTTCATTTTAGTGGACATTTATGCCGCTTCTTCATCTCTCTTTTTCAGAGCGCGCTTTAGGAAATCAATATCCGATTCCTTCTTTACTCTTTCTTCGGGTGCGTCCTCGGGATTTTCCTTAGGCGATAGATTAGCGTTTACTGCCGCCTGAGCAAGCATCTCCTACAGCATTTCACGTTGCAGTTGAACTTTTGTCAGGGACCGAGTTTGAGGTCGGTGACTAGTTGAAGCTCGAACTTCATCTTTGGAATTCACCACATAGACTATGTGAACTACCATACCCCCAGGCTTGGGGTGCTTGGAGTTTTGGCCTTTGGAGTTTGCTTCGGGCACTTGAGCTTTATTAGGCCTCTCTTTTTGTGAGAAGCCGCTTTGGTTTTTGGGAGGAACCGCTATATCAGGATTCATCTTGGGATGAGTCCCCTTGTATTTGAAAGGGGATTTGTCAGAATTTGACTGACGTCTAGGGGAAGTGCCGCAGTTGATGACAGAGACCTTCACCTGATTTCACACCTTGTATATAGATGAAAAAAGTTGTTTTAGGGAGCGAACTGGTTTCTGCTCTCGTGGGACCTCCATGGGCTGCGGAGATTTCTACAATATTGCGGTTGGAGAATTTTGTCTGACCCTTCGCAACAGTTTGAAACTGTTCCTAGTTGGATGAACAATATTCACCATTGGGGTTGAAACATGACCTTATGGAGAACTGCCGTAGCTTATTTTGTCTGATGTTGATATCGACGTCGACCGTTTCTTACAGCCGAAATTTGATTAGCCTCAGGATTTTGCCGAGCCTGCCCCCTGTTTCTTTTGAGAGCTTGAATATTCTTCCCTCTGCGTCGACCTTGGTCCTTAGAAGGTGCCAGTTGTTTGAGGACTGATTCCGTCGGCAAAGCTGCAGCTTGGGGAACCATCTTGTGGAAGATAGACTTCCTCTGGGCTTCCACCATCGGCGTTGAGGCACCGAGGGCGAGAGGTGGGAGTATCGACCCAAAGAGAAGCCCGTTGATTTTCTGAAGAGCCGGATCGCAGAGATTTGAGACTGCAAGTGGCCTATACTTGACTCCACAAGATATGACAGAGCCTGAGTTGCTAGGGTAGAAGTAAACGCCAATCTTCATATAGACAAAACGCCAGCTTCAGTGTCCCATCACCCAAGGGCAACCACAAACATATATACCACGATTATTTGATCGCGGAAAAACATGACACACGAAGTGTAGAGTGGAAAGAGGAAAAGGTCCCACCGGGCGTGCCAGAATCTGTTTACCGCCGAAACACGCGACTGGGACGTTAGGACGTCTGGACTGAATTTTGGGGGCAGATGCTATTTGGTTTTATCTGTCTACCTCTTCGAAGATGCTAAGTTGATTTATGGTATCATGTATCGAAGGTTTAAACAGATGCGGCCGTTGTAGCGGACTTCGTCAGATTCCCCCTCGTTGTGAGGGGTTTTTTGATTCTGGGGACACTCTTCCCTGTAGGCGCAAGCCCCTTCGGTTAATTACGTTACCGCACAGCGATAACCACTTTCTCCTGCTCCATAAGGTCACTTCGTATCGTGTGCGTTTGTTTTATCTTTGGTTGTTCGTGGATTGTATACGGAGACTAATTCGTGTTGTCGCCCATAGGGCGTGGATTAGTCCAAATCCGTATTTTCTTAGATTTGGGTTTGGGTTGATTTAAGGATCGTTAATCTCGTTTGAGGTTAAGATCAACTTAAACGTTTGTTGAGAATACGTTAGTCTAATTTTAGACTAAGATCTACTCAACAAGATTTTAGGATCATTCAGATCCAGCAAAAGAGCATTTGGGCTCTATTGTTTTAGTTTAAGGACGTTTTCGGTCCATAGCTAGTTTAAGGACATTGCGGTCCACAGTAGTTTAAGGACGTTGCAGTTCGTTATTAGTTTAAGGAAGTTGCGGTCCATTTTCAGTTTAAGGATGTTTCGGTCCATAGATCACCATTTTTGAGGTGAGGGTTTAGTTTAAGAACATTGCGGTCCACAGTAGTTTAAGGAAATTGCGGTCCGTTATTAGTTTAAGGACGTCGCGGTCCATAGTTAGTTTAAGGACGTTTCGGTCGATAGTTGCTGGTTGTCGGGACCCGCCACCTCTCTGACGACGTTGAAGAATTACAACGATATGCATCAGAGGTGTGAAGAGATGTACCTTTGAACCAATGAATATTCGTTAGGGACTTGGTCTTGTTTGGAACTAAGGTCAATTTAGAAGAAGATATATGGGCTCGGTCAAGTTAGGGTTTGGCCAACCTTGGGCTCAGCCCGCTTGATTACTTATTTGGGCTTGATCCCTTTTCCGTATCAGCACTGGTGAGTATTGATTTGGGTTCTGACACCCCATTTTCTTTTTGTTTTATTTATATTCTTTTATATGGAGTGTTAAACAATTTATGGCGCCCACATGCAGAACACGTGAGGCGCTCTGCGCTGAGCGCCAGACACTGAATGCTAAGCACTTTTTATTAAATAGTGCCTACGTGAGGAGCACGTAGAGCGCTTGGCGCTGAGCGCCAGACTTTAGATTCTAAGAGCTTTTTATTAAATAGCGCCCATGTGAGGAGCACGTGGAGCGCTCGGCGCTGAGCACCAAACTTTGAGTGCTAAGCGTTTCTTATTAAATAGCGTCCATGTGAGAAGCACGTGGAGCGCTCGGCGTTGAGCGCCAGACTTTGAGTGCTAAGCACTCAGTTTTCTGTTCTGCTCAATTCAATTCGCTGAGAATTAGATTCTCACTTGTGAAAGACTTTGTCTTATAGATCTGAGATCTGGAAAAAAACTGAGTTCTTTCAATATGAGAGTTAAACTCTTAGATATGGAGGAGATGCTATGAACTCTCTTATTTTTATTTACCTTGAGGAGAAATCGTTCTCATCTTGAAGTTTGAAGTTTATGGGGGGTTCTTCTCTACAAGACTTGAAGTCTTGGGTCCTTCTATAGTGGAGGCCGATTTGTTGATTCGGTTAAGAAAATCTCTCATTGAGAGATTTCTTAATTGATTTGGGGACTTTATCCACCGTTGGATTTTTGATCCAAGGACTTCTGCTTTATAGAAGATATTTTTCTTGTTTTTAACAAGATTGGGAAAATATTTTCCATACAGAGCTTATTCTGTAATTTGGTGATTTTTTAATCACCATTGGATTTTTGATCCAATGGTGCTCTGTTTTACAGAGCATAATACTTCTTTTTTAGAAAGATTGGGAAAATATTTTCCCCTACAGAGTTTATTCTGTAGATTGGTGATTTTTAATCACCATTGGATCTTTGATCCAACGGTGCTCTGTTTTACATAGCATAATCTTTCATATTTAGAAAGATTTGAGGAGTATTTCCTCAATCAAAATTTAATTTTGTGCATTGATGATTTATCATCTCCGTTGGATCTTTGATCCAACGGCAGAGAACTTTTAGTTCTGGCGCTAGCGCCCTCGTGCGGGGCACGTGAGGTGCTGCCTCAGAGTTTTTAACTCTTGGCATTGACGCCTTCGTGTTTTGCATGTGAGGCATGTTTCCCCCAATCAGAGCAAAGCCATGTTTTGAAATTTAAAATTCAAAAATTGAAGCAACGCTTCAGATGCAGCGCTAGGCGCGCTGTGCTCCACGTGTCAAACACGGATTCGCTAGCGCCAGGTGCGCTGCGCCCTAGGCAGTGCACCCCCAATCAGAGCAAAGCTCTGTTTTGAAATTTAAAATTCAAAAATTGAAGCAACGCTTCAGATCCATTGCTAGGCGCGCTGCGCGCCACGTGTCAAACACGGATGCGCTAGCACCAGGTGCGCTGCGCCCTAGGCAGTGCACCATGTGTGCGCTAGCGCTAAGCGCGCTGCGCGCCACGTGTCAAACATGGGTGCGCTAGCGCAGGCTGCGCTGCGCGCCACGTGTCAAACGTAGGTGCGCTAGCGTAAGGTGCGCTGCACTCTGAGCAGCGCACCACGTGCAAAGCACGGGTGCGCCAGCGCTGGAATTATAAAATTCCCCACTGTTAGATCAAAAGATCTAATAATGATAAATCATTAATCAATTAGAATTAAAATTAAAATTCTGTTATGAAAAGATCTTCCAATCTTGTTAAAAACAAAAAGATTGGCTTCTGTAAAATAGAAGCCCTAGGATCAAAGATCCAATGGTAGGGAAACATCCCCAAATCAATCAGAGAAAGATCTTTTTAGCTGATTTAATAAATCAACTTGCCTTATATAAAGGCCCCAAGACTTCAAGTCTAATATAGAGAAACCCCCCCCCCTCTAAATTGTGAGAAAATTCAAAGAAAGAAGAGCAAGCTCTTGAAAGAAGATCATTTCTTCAAGGTAAAAAGAATGACTCTTGAACACAGAGATGAAATCATCTCATAAAAAGAAGAATTATTTTCTCAAAAGATCATAGATCTACAAAGACCAAGGTCTTTTATAAAAAGAGATCAAAAGATCTCATCATAAAAACAAAAGAAGTATTTACTTCATTCACAGATCATTGATCTATAAAGGCAAAACCCTTTCAAAAAAAATAAGAACTGTTGTTCTTGAATCTTGAGGCAAAACCTCTTTTAAAAGAACATAAATTTGTTCACAGATCATAAATTTGATCAAATGCGCTTTGCGCTATTGAAATGCGTTTTGCGCTATTGAAATGTGCCTTGCACTCTTGAACAGCGCTTTTGCACTCTCTGGACCAGCGCTCAGCGCCAAAATGCGCCACGTGTCAACCACGTATGCAACTTGCGCTTTGCGCTTTTGAAATAGCACACTGTGCTCATGGGCTGGCGCTCAGCGCCAAGCGCGCCATGTGTCACTCACGTGTGCGCCACTTAACTAGCGCAATGCTCTCATAAACTAGCGCTTAACGCTCATAAACGGGGGCAATGTGCTTACTATATGGCGCTTAGCGCCAAGCGCGACACGTGTCCTCCATATGTGCGCTACTTGACAGAAGCGCACTGCGCTCTTTAATTGGCGCAAAGCGCCGGCGCCCCACGTGTTGCGCTGTCAGAACAAAAATTATTCTTTAATAAAGCCCAGAGCTCTGATGAATGCTCTGCATTCAATACAAGATAAAAAATTTGTCAAGATTATTAAAAGGGCCAAGCCCAAATAAAAGCTCAGCAGCCCTAAATAAAATGTTGAACATTTTAATCTGATTGGACTTAGCCCAAGATTAGCCATAAGTCCTCAACTTATATTTAATTGAGCCTGTCTGCTCATAAATATTTAACAGATCTTAGTTCTAAATTGGACTATAGATCTTTCAACCAATTCACACCGGTTCAAGGGTACATCTCTTTACTCCTCTGATATCTGTCGTTGTAATCCTTCAACGTCTTCAGAGAGGTGACGGGTCCCGACAACCACACATTTCACGGACTGTGGGGTCCTTAAACTCATGGACTATGATGTCCTTAAACTTCATAGACTACGATGTCTTTAAACTACGGACTGTGGGGTCCCTTTAAACCTACGGACTACGATGTCCTTAACCTGGACCGAGATGTCCTTAAACTAATATTGGACCACCATGTCCTTAAACTGGTAATCGACCGCAATGTCCCTAAACTAAACAATAGAGTCCAAATGCTCTTTTGTTGGATCTAAACGATCCCGTTAAGTTGATCTTAATCTAAACATTAGACTAACGTATCCTTAACTAACGTTTAAGTTGATTTTAGTCTCAAATGAGGCTAACGTATTCTTAAACCCAAACCCCAAATCCAAATCTAAGAAGATACGGATTTGGACCAATCCACGCCCTACGGGCGACAACATAAATTAGTCTCCGTATACAATCCACGGGCAACCAAACACAAAACAAACACCCACGATACGAAGTGACCATCTGGAGAAGGAGAAAGTGGTTACCGCGATGTGGTAGCGTAATTAACTGCAGGGGCTAGCGCCTGCAGGGAAGAGCGTCCCCACAATCAAAAACCCCTCAACGAGGGGGAATCTGACGAAGTCTGCTACATTGGCCGCATCCGTTTAAAGCTTCGATACATGGTGTCATAAATCAACTTGGCATCTTCGGAGAGGTGGACGGATAGCACCAACTAGCATCTACCCCGAAATTCAGGCAAGACGTCCGCCGCATCTTCGTCCACGTCTTTCGGCGGGGAACAGATTCTGGCACGCCCGGTGGGACCTTTTCCTCTTTCCACTCCACACTTCGTGTGTCGTGTTCGCGAACGAATCACTGTTTGCTAATGGTTGCCCTTGGGTTCGAGGTACTAAGATTTGGTTTCTTGCTTGGCGCAGAAAACGAAACATCAATGGCATCTACTTGAGCGAAGTGTTCCAGCTGCAACTGCAACTCGCGTTCCGCCTCATCTGGAGGCATAGCTTACGGACCTCAAGCGGCCTCCCTGTTCACGATGCCGATGAACCAAGTAACTCAGGCCACCACTGGACTGTTCTTTGGGACTATGATCCCGCCCATGAGATTCAATGCCCCGATGTTGCCGTAAGAAGCCCCAAAGAAGTTGGTCTTCGATCGACTTACCACTACTGCGACCCCTCTCAACGGGTCGTCCAGCTCCGGCGTCTCAGTCTTCGCCAGATTAGGCCAAAGTTCATGTGGGCCCATGATGAAGCCTGCAATTCCAAAAAAGGTTATTCTGAAGAGGATAGCCATCCCTGCTCCCGAAGTCGTCAAGGCGGCTTCTCCTGCCAAAGGGTCGGTCTTCACAAGACTGACTGCTCCGGCTCCCACTCAAGTCAAAGTCCTCAAAGCTACTTCCCCTGCCCAGAGGTTTATCTTTGTCAGGTTGGACACTACTGCTCGACGGACGTTGGTCTTCAAGAGGCTGGTACCAGCAGCGCCTCACCAGAACAGGGGGCATGACGAAGCCATCCCCATAACCGAACCAACACCATCTGCGCGACATGATCGCCGTCGTCACTGGCGCCGAGTACGGAAGGCCGGGGGCAGCTCTCCGTCTGGATTTACTCCAACAACTCTAATGGTGGAGATCGATGCTGCTGTTCCAACCGGGAACAGCTTTGAATTGTTGAACAAGGTGCGCAGGAACTCTCCTACCGCCGTACTGAAAAGATCTCCTCCACCCGTGGAGAATGTTATAGAAACGAAGCCGGAGAAGTCCCCTCAGCGGCTGTCTTCCAAAATTTACAAAGTCTGGCGACGGGTCTAGGAGTCGGTGATTGATCAAGATTACCCTCGCCGACAGAAAAAGGTGAAGGTTCAACAGGAAGAGAACCATCCTGTCAAGCCATAAAGGACGACAACTACCTGGGTTCCCGCTGCAACGGCCCTCTCAACGTCAACTGCTCAAAAGAGAAGGAGGCCAGAGAAAGCCCCTGTGACTACGGTAGACCATAAAGACGCTGAGCCCAAACGCCCCAAGTCTGGGGGCATAATGGTGCATACTGTTTACATGGCGTCCGGAAAAGAGGAAAGCCGCGTTTCGACGGGTCACCGACCGCTCACCCGATCCGTGGAAAAAGCCCAGGAGCAGTAACAGAAGCTTTAGGAAATGCTAACACAAATGGCCGCACTCACCGGGCCAAAAGAAAGCTCGGAGGCATCATCAGAGCAGCGTCATGAACAAGAAACTGATGCTGACTTCCTCCGCAGAGTCCTTGAAAAGAAGGACAGAGAAGCAGAACAAGCGGCTAATATAAAACGAATGTCACTTCTCTTCTAAGACATGGTCGGGATGATATTACAGCCGGATCCTCCAGCTGAAGACCCTCCGATCATTATTGAAGACGATAGAGGAGAGACATCGAACCCTCCTCCGGCTCTTTCAGCGGCCAAAGAGGAAACCATTTCCAAGGCCGCTCTGGATGACTATATTACTCAGCAAATACAAGCTCACCAGGCGAATGAAGCGGCCGGCCAAGTTGTTAAAACTGGGTGACCGTATCCAGGCTGGTATGACCAAATAAAGTACCCGCCGGGATACATGATCCCCAAATTCCATGTGTACAAGGGGACAGGCAATCCCCACCAACATGTCGCTCAGTTCATGGCTCTTTGCGGCAACACCGGGGGTGATGATAAACTTTTGCTCCGTCAGTTTGTTGGCAGCTTGTCGGAAACAGCGTTTGAATGGTACTCTGAACTTCCAAATGACTCCGTCATGACTTTTGAGGAAATGGAGCTATTATTCACCCAGCGATTCGCGAGTGCTAGTGAACGCACCCCGATTACAGCATTGATTAACGCTAGGGTGAAACCCAGTGAAACGTGGGTTCAATATGCAATACGATGGCGGAATATGTGATCGAAATGCGAACAGCGCATCGAAGAAGCGCCGGCGGTGGGCATGTTCGTGGGCACTCTAGACCCTTATGCAACCATTTCCCAATTCATGATGTTCTTCAAGCCGACCACATTCCAAGCCTTGATCGACAAACTGGCCCAAATGGACCAAATGGGTCATAGACCGTCTCCTCCAAAGCCGGAGCCGTGGAACGAGAAGGGAAAGGGGAAAGCGACCATCGTCGCTAATGCTCAATAGCAGCCCAGTGGTCTAAGACCAGTTGATCGCCAAAATAATAGAACTCGATCTCTCGAAGATAAAATGAGACGCCCTTACTCATTCCCTCGAGACAAGACGAAGAGATTATTCGAGCTTGCACTGCGCAACAGGTTCATCACTCTGCCGGAGCCAAGACGCCCGGCGCAACCAAGCGACATTAGCAATCCTAACTATTGCCCTTATCACCGAATGTTGGGCCATCCGATCGAGGATTATTACATCTTCAAAAGTTGGATAGAAGATCAGTACCAGCAGGGAAAATTCGTATTATCCGAGAATTGGAAGGTGAACCCGCCTCGACCACACACTCCCAAGAATACGAATACACCGGGGGCATCATGCTCTTTCGTAGAAGAAGCTCTATGGGAGGTCGCTCTTTCAGCCAAGACAAAAAGAATGCTGAAGGATCTCCAAATATGCCCGGCGATCAGGTGGAAAAACCCACTCGAACCCGAGATCATCGAAGGAATGTTAAAACCGCGTCCAACTCCAAAAATCGGTGGTGATAGCCAAAACTCTCACACCCAGCCGTCAAAATCTTCGAAGAAGAAGAAGAAGAAACCCAAGAAACCCGTGAAGCCTGGTGACAAGCGCACGGACCTGCAAAAGCAGATTGACGCGCTGGAAGAGTATAACCAGAAGGCGCAGACTTCAGTCACACTCCAAGAGTTTTTCAGCCACGTTCTTGAGGACAGAGATGATGGAGAAGAATCGTCGGATGAATCTGAAGATTACGTGCCAAGTTGCCATGTGATCTCTCACTCGTCGATAGACGATGAAGAAGCTCCTTGCACCGAGAAACTGGGGGCAAATCGTAAACCGGAACTTCTAGAGCCGTCAGACGAAATGATTGATGCATTCTTGAATGAAGCTCTTCTTAAAAACAAAGCTGCTCGAGAGCATGAAATGGCCATATTTGAAAAGGCCAAACGCCGGCGACTGGATGAAAGGATTGAAACACTCCCGCCAGATCAAAGTACATCCGTTGCAAATAAAAACAGGTTCAAGACGAGGAAGAGGTTCGCCAAAGCCATATCGATGGGAATGAAGCTGCCACCCTCCGAAGAAAATATTCTTGATGAATCAGAAACACATCCTAACTACTGCTTATATCATCGAAAGATTGTGCACCCCACCGAAGAGTGCAACGCTTTTAAAGGACGGTGGCAGAGATATGTTGCCCACCGACAACATTTCAAGCGGATGAAACGCAAAGCTCGTCGGGAGCAAAGAAATACGACCAAGGAGCACAAACGAACTGCCGGCAACTGTCACATGGTCAACGCCGGGGGATCGTAGGTTCTCACCTTCGGGAGCGACTCTGACGAAGAAATGACTCTTGGCCCTCTCTTTAAAAAGTCCACCTTGGGAAAAGAGGAAGGACCAAAGACCTGCGAAAATATTCAGCTACGCAATCGTACGTTACCCGAAAAGAATCTTGGGCCTTCAAACAGTGGGTCAAATAGAAGAGATAAGGGAAAAGAAAAAGTCCCTGAGGATATCATCCTTGATGACCAAGCCGTCGACAAGCTGACAGCCAAGAACCAGCCAAAGAAAAGTAAGGTGGACTACAACGTTCTGGCATACCTGAGAAAGCTACCTTCGCAGTTAAGCATTCTCAATGCCCTTCTGTTATCCAAAGAAGCAAAGGATTCTTTGATCAAGGCACTGCAGGAACCCGAGCAATTCCAAGCTTTCCTCGCCGAAGAAGAGATGAAGGACGAGCTGGAAGAAGTACACACGGCCGATATCACCTTCGGCGATGAAGATCTCCTCCTTGGGACATGCGAGCACAACCGTCCCCTATATGTCTCCGGATACTGTCATGACATCAAGATAGGTGAAATCCTGGTCGGCAATGGGTCCTCCGACAATCTCCTCAACGTGAGAGTGTTGAAGGAAATCTGCATGAGCGTTCAACACCTCGCTCAGGATAAGATCACCATCTCCGGGTTTAACTCCCAGTCGTCACGGACGCTTGGGTCCGTAATATTGACGTTACGCTTTGGGCTGCTCGTCACGGACATCAAGTTCCACGTCATTGACGCCAAGACATGCTATAACGCTTTGCTCGGTCGGCCTTGGTTACACAAGTACAATATCATCCCCTCTACACAACATCAGTGTATGAAATATTTCAAAGATGGTCTCGAGTATACTGTGACAGGAGAGCTAAACCCATTCTCCGTGAACGAAGTCCGCAAGTACGAAGATGCAAAATACTTCTTACCAGATTTTGAGGACATGGAAAGATGTCACAAACCGAAGAACAAAGTTATCACCACCATTCCGGTCTTCGGGAGTGATACCGAGGAGGAAGAGGAGATAGTTTACTCAGGTCCGCCCCAGTACAACAAGCCGGGACCGTCCACTCCTATGCTGATCTTTGGCAGCGACTCGGAAGATGAGCTCCATGCCGTATTCTCTGCTCGGCCATCCATACAAACCTTCGCTGATGAAGAGAAAACTTTGCAAGTTGCCATGGTTCCGTCCAAGAATCATAAAGAACTAGATGCGCTTGATACCTACAGTATGGAAGAACTGCAGACATTCTACGTCCCTCCCAGGCGAAAAGGTGAAAAGGCGATCCTATTCTACCGATCCGGGGAAACCAAAGTGGAGAAAGAAATCTGGCATGGCGCGGATTCTACACTCGACAGGCTCCAGCCCATCCATTTGCCTAGATATTACACGAACGGATTAAAGAGACTCTTGAGACGCCAAGGTGTACCCCTTAAGCAAACTGCGCGACAAGCACAGTTCTATAACAGGATCTGGAACGTTCCCGGAACTCAACGAAAGTTGCCCAACGGAAGAATGGAAACGACTGGGCTTGGGTATATTCAATCCAAGAAACAGGAGCTACTCCGCGACTGCTACGTCATACATGACTTTGATGAAGAGGGAGATGCTCTGTGGGAAGATGCTAATCCTGAACCAGAAAGAGTTCCCGCTATAAAAATGCCCAGTCCATCGTTCAAAGAACAAATGGACAAGCTTATAAGGGAAGCGGGTCAAAAGGTTCGAGACGATCATAATCGCGAAATGGCCATCTACGAGAAAGCCAGGATGCAACGCCTCCTTCAACAGGCTGTGAGAAATGAAAATGCTCTTCCTTGTCAACCCGTTGTACAAAAAGCCCGACGCAGAGGCAGAAACAAACCAAAGAACGGGAAAGGCGTTCGACGGCGACAAAGCGGGTCCAAGAAGCCACGCGATCTGGAATCGAGCATTCCGGATTCGTCTCTTATAAAAAAGATGGGTCGAGCATATTCTTTTCCCCAAGACAAGACAAGGAAGATATTCGATCTTGTCATAAAATATCAAATGATGACACTCCCGGAGTCCAAGCACCTCGAGCAAGCAGGCGAAGTCTCTCACCCAAACTATTGCCCCTATCATAGGGCAATAGGACATCATCTCGAAGACTGCTTCACATTTAAAGACTGGGTAGAAGACTAGTATCAGCAAGGCAGGTTCACTCTATCCAGCAGCTGGAAGGTAACCCCGCCACAGAAGCATGAACCCAAAGCCACGAGAGTAGAGCCAGATCAACATCGGTCTTGGAAGCGAGCTCGTACCTGTCACGTGATAACGCTGTCAGAAGAAGAGCCTGAGAATATGGATGACCTCCCTCGGTGCTTCGAAAACGATGATGATGAAGTAATTTCAGAATTTCCACCGGCACCAAAAGAGATGGAAGATGGAATACATACTACTGCAGATAACCTCAAGAAAATTGATTTGGGCACGGCAAGTGACCCGCGGCCGACATTCGTCAGCGAGCTGCTGTCTGAAGAAAGGGTGGCTACACTAAAAGACGTGCTTATGCAGCATAGAGACTGTTTCGCATGGAACTATTTCGAGATACTAGGATTAGATCCAGAGTTTGCTGTGTACAAATTGGCGATATCACCGGACGTCAAGCCGATCAAACAAGCGCTGAGAAGAATGCAGCTCGAGCTTGAGATGAGCATCAATGCCGAGGTCAAGAAACTAATCGACTCCGGTTTCATCCAAGAGGCTCAGTACCCTGACTGGATCGCCAACATCGTCCCAGTGATGAAGAAAAATGGGACGGTGCGCATCTGCGTGGACTTTCGGGACCTTAATAAAGCTTGCCCGAAGGATGATTTTCCCATACCAGTCATTGAGCTGATGATAGATAACACGTCCACTCACGAAGTTTTCTCCTTCATGGACAGCTCATCAGGATACAATCAGATAAAGATGCACCCTGAGGACCAGAAACATACCGCTTTCCGGACCCCTTTGGGCATATTCTGCTATAAGGTGATGCCTTTCGGTCTAAAGAATGCCGGTGCCACTTATCAGAGGACCATGACGAAGATCTTCGATGACCTCATACATGAAATCGTCGAATGTTATATCGACGACCTCGTAGTAAAAAGCAAATCATACGAGGAACATTTAGAGCATCTGAAAACCGTATTTCAACGCCTTTGGCAATACAACTTGAAGATGAATCCTCTCAAATGCGCGTTCGGAGTCTCCTCGGGCAAATTCCTGGGATTCATCGTCCGACACCGAGGCATCGAGATAGATCCGTCAAAGATCAAGGCGATTATGGAAATGCCTCCGCCAAGGAATCTCAAGCAATTGCGGTCTCTCCAAGGAAAGCTCGCATATATCCGGCGATTCATAGCCAATCTTTTCGGCAAGTGCCGCCCCTACAGTCACCTAATGAAGAAGGGAACCCGTTCGTCTGGGATCACAAATGCCAAAGCGCACTGGACGAAATCAAGCAATACCTGCAGAATCCGCCAATACTGGCCGCTCCCGTTAAAGGAAAGCCTCTTATTCTGTATACAACCGCTCTTGAAGGTTCCTTAGGCGCATTATGGGCACAAGAAAACGACCAAGGGAAGGAGAGAGCCCTCTACTATCTGAGTCGAGTTCTCCTGGGGGCAGAAAGCAATTACTCTCCCATCGAAAAACACTGCCTGGCGTTGATCTTCGCAATAACGAAGCTCAGACACTACGCGTTGGCACATGAGGTCCATCTCATATCGAAAGTGGATCCCCTCAAATACTTGATGTCGAAGGCCATATTAACGGGGCGGATCGCTAAATGGACCCTGCTCTTGATGGAATTCTCAATAACTTATCGGCCTCTTAAGGCAATGAAAGACCAGGCCATCGCCGACTTCCTCGCTGAGCATCCGATACCTGCCGATTCTCCTTTGAACTGCGAATTTCCAGAAGAACATGCGTTTAACATGATCGACGGGAATGATACCCGGTGGGAAATCTATTTTGATGGAGGGTCTTCCATGAAGAAGCGCAAACAAAGCATCCCTATAATCAAATCGGGGGTAGGCCTCATCTTCGTAACTCCACAAGAAGGGATAATGCGCTTTGCCTTCTGATTTGGTCTCAAAACTATCTAATAACCGCAATCAAGAACGGCGTCGCTTGGTAGCTAGCCGGTGAGTACGGGTCGGTCCACAGGGATGTTGTGAATCTCCTAATCGCGCTAATGAGTTAATTCCGAAGGGTGTTCGGATTGATTATTAAATCTAAAAACCTAATTATTCTATACTACGATTATCTAGATCTAGTCTTGTTAGGGTTAGGTTTAGGGATGGTTTGGAAATGCAAGTAAATCTCAACGCTTTCTATACCCGAATGAAAATCTATGAGGAGTTATGGTAATTATCAATAAAGGGGATTAGATCTATTCGGGAAGGTGTTCCTTCCTCTAGGTTCTTGTCCTTCCTTTAGAGATCCTTACCCTAACCTCCATGGAAAACACGCGCAACCGGGCCTTTATACTACGGTATCACCACTACCTCGATGGATAGGGTGCCGTAGGGAGCGGTATGTGCATGTATGCATAGAGTCCTATCAAAATATATGACGGGCAAGAAAGGGGATGAGAGATCTTCGTCTCTCAAACCTTCCCCAGATCTAACCCTAACAAGCGAGGAGACTACTCACTCATTAGGGAATTAAAATACATTTATCTAGGACAGAGAATAAAAGATTAACTAGGGTAAGGAATTAAATTTATTTAGGGCAAGAATAGAAAATTAACCTAGGGCTGAAAATAAAGAACTTACAAAAATGATGCTCTCCAAAAGAATGCTGAAATTTATTAATGAAGGGAGGCATAAGAAATTACAATGATTAGAGTTCCTATTTATAGAGAATAGGAAACCCTAGATTACATCTAATTCGCATGTCTACAATTACAAAAATAGCCCTCTAGGTTGACTTGTAAGCGCCGACAAAACAATTGGTAAAAATTTCACAAATTCCGGGCACTAAACGGCCGCGGAACCGCGGTATTGGTGGTCTTGGGCCGCGGTTCTGCGGCCCTTTGATGAGATCACTTCCTGAAAATTCCTGTGATGACTTCTGGATTTTTGGTGTCTCTGTTTCTGTGGTTCTTTTCTTCATTTGGATTCTAGATCTTCTCCAGATCTTTCAATGAAAACTTGCAGTGGTCTTTTAACCGTTTGCCTTGACATTTTGGATCTTGCGTTGCCTTGTTGATTGTGAACTGTTCTTTGATGTAGGCTTGATCAAGAGTCTTCTATTTGTTGGTCAAAGTCCACTTTTTCATCGTCTTTACATTGTTTTCACTGTTTTCTGTCCAAGAACCTGTAACCTGTAACATATAGCAGACATGCGTCAAAAGCACCTGTTTATTTATAAAAAGAATAAGAATGGGGAATATAATAATGCAATATTATGGTATGAACAAATACCCCCAAACTTATCTTTTGCTCGTCCTCGAGCAAACTTATTTTTTTATTCTCTACAAAAACCTAACCGCACTTTCGCAGGGAAACGCAATTGCACTGAGCTCGTGCAACAAGCCGTTAAACCTCTAGGTGTCCCTAGTAGGAGGAGTGTTGTCTCCTGAGGGTTTTCAGCGGATACTACCCACAAAATCCTATCAATTCGGCTTTTCGACTTTTATTCTCCAATTAGGTTTTCTAACAAGGAATTCTATTATCGTCGACTTGTAAATTATCCACCCACATTCTTCACACTTCCTCATCATTTAACTTAAGATTATATATGTTCTATAGACTTACTTAGCTTTCAGCATTTCTTAAGTTTTCCTTCTAGGGTTCCATCTCCACTTAGGAATTTCTATCAACTCTACTAAAGATACAAGTTCTATTCTTCACTCCTTTTTCTCATCTAAACTCCAATCACATATCCCCACGTGTGTGTATAAATCACCCCTACACTCGGAAATTCAAATCAAGCAATCATACCCTTGTCCGTTGTCCAAAGTACTTATTAGTAGGTGAATTTAAATGAATTTTGCTTACACATCCTTCATGCGACCGTTAATACTTCTTGAGGTACCAACGACCGATTACAAGATGTGTTTGCACATTAAAGCGTAATTCCTAGTTTTGCAACACCCAAGGCTTTAGCAGTGACTCCCAAACCAGTTGGTCTAAGGCACTAGGTGATGAAGCACCCTCGCTAAATATTTTTCTATTTTTGCAGCCTTAAGTAATCACAAAAACCAGTGTTCATTTTTTTTTATTCTTTATTCACACTTTTTTTTTCTTTTATTTTCTTCGTACTAAGGACTTTAGACAAGAGCATTTCAAGGTCTCTTCTACTGTTCCAAGTTTTAAGGTCCGTGATTGTGCAATTTTGTAGGGTATACATTTTCAGAATTTAGACTTAAGCTAGGAACTAATTTTCAAACTTATACTCTAATAAGAACATCAATACTCTTCCCTTCGTTTTGACTTAGCCCAAGAAGTGAACCTAAAATTTGCCTATTTCTAAATAAACTACAAGGCATATACTTTCTACCGTTAAACTTTAAGGAAGGTTATTTTTAGGGTTTTTAATTTACTAAGTCTAAGATCTAGTTGTTCCTAGCCAGTTAACCTATCTGTCAAACTCAAGTCAATTAGCCAAAATTGAATACATAAATTTTTATAATTTTTGAAATTTTTCAATTTTTATGGGTTTTCAAATAAATATGCAAATGCAAAAATATGTACAAATGAATGCAAAGGAAGAAGACGTACCGAGCATACCCCCAAATTTGAACTTGACAGTGTCCTCACTGTCATGCTAAACCAAGAGGGTCAAAAATGTCGGTACTCCCCTGTTTATTTATTTATAAAAATTTTTTTAATGTTTTGAAATTTTTTTTTAATTTATAGAAAAAGAAAACAAAAAATATATATATATATACAACAAGGTTCCTCCCTAACTTAAGCTTGGCCTTACACAAGCCAAAGGTTAGCACCAACCATTCAAAAATCTTATCGTGGTAATGGTATAGTTGGTGTAAGAATGGGGTGGAAAGAAAAGAAATGAGAAGCACACGAGACCGTATGGGAAGAAGAGTGGAATATGGTCTCGGTGGAGGAGAAGAATGGCGAAAAGAAGAAAGAAGTGAAGTACGATCTTGAGGGTGTAAATCGAGTGAATAAATTAGCGCAATTTGTGATGACCGATGTGTTAAAAGTGATTGCGCTAACCTATCAACCCGTCGAGAAATGGGGTCAAATCCCTCAAGATTCGTAAGAAAACATGGGTACGCCGAATTTGGTATAGGAGATGAAAGCGTAACGGTCTCTTGTACGGTCGGAACAATGGGAAAGACGAAAGGAAGTGAACTAGGGATAGTATCATTCTCACCGTGGTAAACTGTCTCGAACTTGAAAGATTCCATTAATGGTTCGAAACTACTGTAAGCACCCGAGTCTGATGGTTCAACTAACTCATCTGAAAATGTAAAGGACTCAAACTCGGCCGGTGAGTCATCAACATCGTCCGAAAAAGTGAAACACTCGTCTATGAGAACTGTGTCAGATTCAAAGGAAAAATTTTCAAGCTCACAGTCGTCAAGCGTGGTCGGAACGATGGAAAGGAGGGAGGGTGATATAACAGTCAAAGGTTCAGGAGGCTGAATTAGAAAATCAAACATATCAAACAAAAATAGTTCAACCTCAATATGATCCTCAAAACTCTCCTCAATACTATCCTTATAATTCTCCTCAAGATTCAACTCATCCATGCCATTATCATCAAATTCAAGACGCATATGAGATTCGGGAGAAACATTTAATAACTCGGGATGATGATTTGAACATAAAATCTCAATTAAATCGACAGGTTCATCATCCGAAATATTCCCGACGTCTATATCCTCAATCAAGTGAAAATCAATTTTCTTAGACACCTCATCAAAAGCATGGATATCTATCGATTTAGGTTCTAGATGGGAGGTGTAAAGATCGAAAGAATTAGGTGCGGTTTCACTCGAAAGGGGTTCCTCACAATTTGGCAAATCAAACACTACAAAATTACACAACTCGTTTTTATTTTGAACTTGTGAATCATTTAGGGCATTCGATGGAAAACTGGAGTTGTGGGCTTCAATTGGGTAAGGGTGGGTTTGATTTGGAAATCCTCTCTCATTCTCACTCTGTCCAACCGCCTCCTTATACATTGAAAAATTTGAAGCTAGTAGGAAACTAGCTACCGTTTCACTAGGTTGCATAAGGGCGGCCACGGACGCTTCCACATTCCTAGTCATTTTGTTTGTTGCTAAGATATAAGCCTCCAACGACTCTTCCAAACTAGACTTAGGTGGTAAGGGGGTTTCAGTAAAAGATTCGAAATCGTGTGGATATGCAAAACGCCCTACAGGCTGTGTAGAAACGGTGTCTAGTGAAGGTGGTAAGGTCGGGTAGGACTGGTGGGAAGTGGATGGTTGGGCAGGGGTAGGGTCAACATATGGATAACAAGGTGAATAATCGTGTGGATCCCTAGAACCGGATGAGTGGAGAGGGGTGAAAGATCGACTGCGAGATTGAGCAATATGCTCAGCAATGGACATCGGCTTAAGAGTGACAGAAGGACTTGAAAAGGAGGTATCAACATATGGAAGTGGTAAAGATTGACTTGGTTGACACAAAGTGGGTTGAAAGGTCAAACTGTTTCTCCTAGATGCCTCTATTTGATCTTTCAACGATATTTTAGGCAAGGAAGGATCGTCTTTAAATTGACCGAACAAATTGACGTACGACGCAAAATTAGGTTCGGGATACCAAAGTTCGGCTAATGATTTATTATGTGGGGTACCCATGTTAGAAGAAGATAGGGTGAAAGAAAGAAAGTTGGGTGGTGGTGCAAGGATTTATTTGCGGCAAAGGTTTGCAAGTTTTCTAATAAAAATTTTCCTTTTTCATTTTATCTTTATTTGGAAAAATTTTGTTGCAAAAATATTTTCGAGAAAAAATATGCAACAGAAAATTTACTTGCAATCTATTTCTAATTTAAACAAATCGCAAAATTCCTGTACAAGATTGTAATATGGAAGGGAAGATTTTTTTAAGCGCAAGAAATCCTGCAGAAGATTTGACAAAAGATATATGGGGATTTGCAGAAGGAAGAAATAGGAAACAAACCATGCAAAAATTTCGCGATGATGATGCAAGAGGGCCGCAGAAAGGCGGGGGGAGCGCGCTTACGCCGCGGTTTAGCGGTGGGATGGAGGCTTCAGGGCTCCAAACAATTTCTGCCGTTCTGTACTTGTAATCCCTCTCTGTTTTGATGTATCCTTTTCTGTTTCGAACTCTGAATTTTTCCAGATCCGATTTTGTATATCCTGCAAAATTCAAACAACAAAGTATCCCTTCCAAAAATAACAGATTATATATATTTTTTGATTTTTTGATTTTTCAGATTTTTATGATTTTTTAAAGTTTGATTCACCCGAAATTGCGAAAAGGAAAGTTCTACGCGATCCCCGGCAACGGCGCCATTTGATTTGGTCTCAAAACTATCTAATAACCGCAATCAAGAATGGCGTCGCTTGGTAGCTAGCCGGTGAGTACGGGTCGGTCCACAGGGATGTTGTGAATCTCCTAATCGCGCTAACGAGTTAATTCCGAAGGGTGTTCGGATTGATTATTAAATCTAAAAACCTAATTATTATATACTACGATTATCTAGATCTAGTCTTGTTAGGGTTAGGTTTAGGGATGGTTTGGAAATGCAAGTAAATCTCAACGCTTTCTATACCCGAATGAAGATCTATGAGGATTTATGGTAATTATCAATAAAGGGGATTAGATCCATTCGGGAAGGTGTTCCTTCCTCTAGGTTCTTGTCCTTCCTTTAGAGATCATTACCCTAACCTTCATGGAAAACACGCGCAACCGGGCCTTTATACTACGGTATCACCGCTATCTCGATGGATAGGGTGCCGTAGGGAGAGGTATGTGCATGTATGCATAGAGTCCTATGAAAATATATGACGGGTAAGAAAGGGGATGAGAGATCTTCGTCTCTCAAACCTTCCCCAGATCTAACCCTAACAAGCGAGGAGACTACTCACTCATTAGGGAATTAAAATACATTTATCTTGGGTAGAGAATAAAAGATTAACTAGGACAAGGAATTAAATTTATCTAGGGCAAGAATAGAAAATTAACCTAGGGCTGAAAATAAAGAACTTACAAAAATGATGCTCTCCAAAAGAATGCTGAAATTTATTAATGAAGGGAGGCATAAAAAATTACAATGATTAGAGTTCCTATTTATAGAGAATAGGAAACCCTAGGTTTCATCTGATTCGCATGTCTACAATTACAAAAATAGCCCTCTAGGTTGACTTGTAAGCGCCGACAAAACAATTGGTAAAAATTTCACAAATTCCGGGCACTAAATGGCCGCGGAACCGCGGTATTGGTGGGCTTGGGCCGCGGTTCCGCGGCCCTTTGATGAGATCACTTCCTGAAAATTCCTGTGATGACTTCTGGATTTTTGGTGTCTCTGTTTCTGTGGTTCTTTTCTTCATTTGGATTCTAGATCTTCTCCAGATCTTTCAATGAAAACTTGCAGTGGTCTTTTAACCGTTTGCCTTGACATTTTAGACCTTGCGTTGCCTTGTTGATTGTGAACTGTTCTTTGATGTAGGCTTGATCAAGAGTCTTCTATTTGTTGGTCAAAGTCCACTTTTTCATCGTCTTTACATTGTTTTCACTGTTTTCTTTCCAAGAACCTGTAACCTGTAACATGTAGCAGACATGCGTCAAAAGCACCTGTTTATTTATAAAAAGAATAAGAATGGGGAATATAATAATGCAATATTATGGTATGAACACCTTCTCCCTAACAGAGCCGAGGACGAACAATGAAGCCGAATATGAAGCTTTGATAACAGGTCTCAAGATCGCCATCGACATGGGAATTGAAAACCTTCTCATATACGGAGACTCCCAGCTGGTCGTTAGTCAAATAAACAGCGACTACCAAACGTGCAAGCCAGAGTTGGTGAAGTACGGCGAGATGGTGCAGCAACTGCTGACCCAAATTCCTTCCTACACCTTGGAAAGCATACCGCGTGCGGAAAATAGCAAAGTGGATGCATTAGCCAAGCTCGGTAAAGAACTGGCCGACGAGAACCTCGATGACGTGAGAATCGTCGTGCAAAGCCGTCGGGTTGTCGCATCGGCAGAAATATCTTCGGAGTCATCCAAAGAAAAGGGAGCGACCGAGCAAACGACTCTGCAGATAAAAGACCAGGAAAAGGCTGTGGATTGGAGAGAAGTCTTTATAGACTACTTCAAATCCCGTCGAGCACCTGAAGATGCGTCCTCAAGACATCAACTTATGAAACGAGCTCTGTCTTTTGCTTTCGTCAATGACACTTTATATAAGAGGTCATTTGATTCCCTGTGGCTAAGATGCCTAGGACGTGAAGAGGCAAGGAGAGTCATCCAAGAAACTCACGACAGACTTTGCGGTTCTCACCAAGCCGGGCTGAAGATGAAGCTGAAGATCAAACGGATGGGTTATTATTGGCCCACGATGATTCAGGACTGCCTCGAGTATGCGAAGCAGCGCCATTCATGCCAGATTCATGGGGACTTTATCCATCAGCATCCAAACCTACTACATCCAACAGTGGCTGGCTGGCCGTTCGAAATGTGGGGGACTGACATAATCAGCCCCATCGAACCAGCATCGTCCAGAGGACATCGATTCATCTTGGCGATAACTGATTACTTCTCCAAATGGGCAGAAGCAGTACCGCTGAGGGAAGTGAAGACGGAGAATATCCTCCATTTCTTCAAGACGCACGTCATTTAACGGTTCGGTACTCCGCGACGGATCATCTCCGATAACGGGCCAGCCTATAGAAGCCACAAGATCAGCCGACTAGAGATACTCCTCAGTCTATAATCCCCGAGCTAACGGTCTAGCTGAGGCTTTTAACAAGACCTTAACGAAGATCGTGAAAAGACGGTGTCTCAAAATAAGAAGGACTGGCACGAGAGACTGCATGAAGCTCTCTGGGCATATCGAACTCATTCAAAATGGCCACGAACACAACTCCGTACGCATTGGTATTCGGTACAGAGGCGGTACTCCCTCTCGAGATAGAGCTACCCTCTCTACGAGTGGCAATTCATTACGAGCTAACGGACGAAGAGAATGCACACCTTCGGCTTGAGGAGCTCGATGCCCTTGATGAAACCCGGCTCATGGCGCAACAAAATCTGGAGACTTACAAAGCAAAGATGACGCGCTCATATGAAAGATTGACTAGGCCGAGGACATTCCCCCAAGGCGAACTCGTGCTAGTGGTCAAAAGACCTATAATCCCCAATCGTGCCAAACGGGAGAAATTCGAGCCGAACTATGAAGGCCCGTATATCATAGACAAGGTCTACCAGGGTGGGGCCTATCTACTCATGGACATGCATGGCGAAAGGCCCTTCAGGCCAATAAATGGTCGCTTCCTGAAGAAATACTACACCTGACGAGTTACGGCCTAGATCAATGATCGCACGCTTTTGGCGTGTCGGATGTTCAAAGTTCTAAAGTTATAACCGCGATCAGGACGGTGTCGCTATGCAGCTAGCCGGTTGAGCACGGGTCGATCCACAGGGAGATGGTTGTATGTCCGTTCTAGTTTTAGACGAGTCAATGAAGAAATTGTATATGTTTGTTCAGTTCTAACCTATGTGTTTTATATGCAAGTATAAAGTTGTTAAAAAAGATACGAAAGTGTAAGCTAAAGAAATCCGTACTCAAAACCTTTGAGCCAAGTCTTGACCAATTGAAGCTAGAGCAATCGGCAACAACGTGGATTAGGGGATTTAAGCGCGGTATTCGTGGAATCCGGCTTATTGACCCTTGTCCTTCCGTTCTTGTCTCTTGCTTTCGCCTCCGGCCAAACCGAACGCAACCGGTCGCGGTTAGGAATCACCGTTACCTTGGTAGGGTAGGGTGCCTAACGGAGCGCTTGCGTAACGTTTGGGCGGAGTTCAAAGGAAAATAACGGGAAAAGAAAATGAGCAAAGAAACATTAACTTACAATATCGTATTTATTCTTAACAACAATAATTACAACCATTCACAAAACGAACAAAAAAAAAGCAAAAGAAAAGAAAAGATTACAAGCAAGTAATTAAAAGTGCATGAAATTTAAGTGCATGAAAGTAAAACAAGATAATAAAAAGCAAGAAAGAAATAAGGAAGAAATGAAACTAGGAACTATAGAATCAAATACAAGACATGCGTTCAATAACCAAATCTTAAACTTGCAAGCTCAATTAAGAGGTTGGAAGATCAAGAAGCGGCAAAGAACTCATGGAGAATGAAGCACAAAAGAGAGAACAAAATGATACAACCCCTTGAGATCAATGACCAAAGCTTAAACTTGCAAGCTCACTTAAGAGGTTGCAAGATCAAGTTAAGGTAGAGAGCTCAAGGGGGAAGCTAACAAAAAAGAATAATACAAAAACCCTCATCTTCATTTAACATCAACTCAAAAGCTCTCACAACAATTTAATGGAGGAAAGATGAAGAAGAAGAAGAAAACTAAAAGCTAACAAAAAGAGGGCATGAGAATGAACACCCTTGGCTTGGCAAGTTCTGGGCAATTTATAGTCAGGAAACTGGAAACCTAGGGCAATAATCTGCCTCTATTTAAAATTACCAATATACCCCTAAAATTTCATCTATTGAGGAGCCGACATGGCCGCGGATCCGCGGCCTAAGCGCGCTAATGCCGCGGAACCACGGCCGTATGAGGGAGTTGGGCCATGCAATTTGATGGGTTTTCCTGGTTTGTGGTCCTCTTCAGTGTGGTATAGTACTTTTCTCAGAAGCTCTTCATAATTCTTCCAGAATTTTAGTAGATCAAAAGGTGATGTGATATGGATCTTTTGCCAAGATTTCCTCGAGCTCCGTGTAGATTTCTTGGATCTTGTGTTGACATTGAGCTTTGTGCATGAAAATGACATCGATTTGCCATTTTGTCCCTTAACTGGTGTGTGGCAACATACGGATAGAGAGCGGAGACCCGTGTTTTATCTGTTGTTGGCAGTAATCCAGAATTTGTCGTACTTTTCCATGATATTCACTGTTTAGAGCTGAGACCAGTATCCTGCAATTATGTAGCAAACACTGATTAAAAGCACCTGCCTATAAACAAACGAGCGTAAGAATAGGCGGTATAAAATGCAATATTCTGGTATGAACAAATACCCCCAAACTTAACTTTTGCTCGTCCCGAGCAAAACCAATTATTCACAAAAAAATCCTAACCGCACTTTCGCAGGGAACGCGATTGCACTGAGCACGTGCAACAAGCCGTTAAACCTCTAGATGTCCCTAGTAGGAAGAATGTTGTTTCCTGAGGGGTTTCAGCGGATACTACCCACAAAATCCGGTCAAGCTAGTTTTACAAAATTACTATGATTCAAACCCTAAAGTTTTGTTTCAGAAAATAACAATTCTATTATCCTAAGTCTAGACTATCGAACCTTTATTTTTCACATCTCGCTTCTTATTTAACTTAAGATTTTATATGTCTTTACGTGCAGTGCAGATAGTGTCGTTAAGTTCCGGAAGGGTCGAATAAAGTCATCATGTCATACAATAAAGCCACGATAAAATTTTTAAAAGGATCACATAAGTTTTATAAAGAGTTAAGCATTTTTCAAGTTTCGTTTTCCAGTAAGGTTTCAACTTCAGAATTTATATCTTCCTTAACAGGAAACTAGGTCTTATTTTTCACTCCACCTTTTTCTTGTTTTCATTTCATACACACCTCTGTGAACGTGCAATAGTCTTTATTATAGAATAAAACCTTCATATCTCCGCTAGAAATATTTTTTATAAAATCATGTCTTTTGTCAAGATTATTCTCACACAAAGAACCGTTAGGAATTTTAACTCGGAGAGAACACTTGCTTGAGTTTGTTTTAATCTGGACTTTCTAGGCTTCTTAACGAGCTTTGGGCCAATGCACCCAAACCAGTTGGCTTTAGGGCATTAGGTGTAGAGACACCCCAGCGGACTTAATTACTCAAGTTACCTAGGCCCAAAAACAAAAGACAATTTAGCGTGAAAATCATGATGATTCAATGCGAACGGAAATATAACCGGCAGTTCAGTTATTTTTTGGATAAAAGACGTGTTTTAGTGGGTTAGGTGTGTAATCATTCCAATCAAGTTTCAGATGGGTTATTTTTCAGAATTAGTTCCAATTAAGGCATCAATAACATTCCTTCATATTCGCGTCACTTCATAAACTATTCTTGATATTACTTATTTCAGAACAAACCTATTTGATCCTCAGAAAATCATTTATCCATTTAAAAGTTTTTAGACATAATAGACTTTTCATCTAATTTCCAAAACTCACGACACGTGTAGTGTGATGTAAAGACGTATATCAGCTATAGTTAACTTCAAAGGAGAGTTATTTTTCAGGTTTTCAAAATCTGAAAATAAGATTTAGTTATTCTTATATTATCAAACAAAACTGTCGAAATGTTGAATCAGAGTTCTCCCACTAGCTAACTTGACAAAAAGTTTTTATGTTTTTAGAAAATTTTCTGATTTTTATGGATTTTTAAATAGGTATGCAAATGCAAAATATACAATTGAATGCGAAGGTAGAAAGCTTACCGAGCACACCCCCAAACTTAAACTTGACAGTGCCCTCACTGTCAGGCTACACCAAGAAGGTCAAAATTGTCGGCTCTCTCCAAAAGAAAATTTTATACAAAACAAAAAAGGAAAACAAAAATTATATACAAAAAGGTTCCCCCCAAACTTAAGTAAAACAGTGTTTCCACTGTTAAGCGTTGAAGTTCAGGATCGGGGGGGAAGAGAATAGTATCAATTTATACAAAACCTTATACAGACCAAAAGTTAACACCAACCATTCAAAGATTTTATCGTTATAAAGCGACGGTTGGTGAAAGAATGGAGTGTAGAGAAAAGAAATAAGGAACACGTGAGACCGTGTGGGGATAGAAGTGGAGTCCGGCCTCGGTGGAAGAGAAGAATGGCAGATGGGAGAAAGAAGTGGAATACGAACTTGAGGGTGGAAATGGAGCGAATAAATTAGCACAATTCGTGATGAGTGATGTGTAAAAAGCGATTGTGCTAATCTATTAACCCATCGAGAAATGGGGTCAAATCCCTCGAGATTCGTGAGAAACCATGGGTACGCCGAACTCGGTAAACCAGACATATGAAATGAAAGTGATACTGTTTCTTGCAAGGGAGAAACGACGGAAAGGCTGTGGGGAAGTGATTGAGGAAGGGTATCGGTTAAGGGTTCGGGATGGTGAATTGGACAATCCGACTCATCAATTAAAACTGGTTCATCCTCAAAAATATCCTCAGAAGTTTCCTCAAAATTCAGCTTATCCATGCAAATTTCATCAAAATCAAGACGCATATGGGGTTCGGGAAAAACAGTTAATGACTCGGGATGATGAATTGGAGAGAAAAACTCTGCTAAATCTACAGGTTCATCATCCAAAATATTCCCGGCGTCAATATCCTCAATCAAGTGAAAATCAATATTCTCAGACACCTCAACAAAAGCATGGATATTAATCAATTTAGGTTCTAGAGTGGAGGTGTAGAGGTCAAAAGGATTGGGTGTGGTTTCACTCGAAAAGGACCCTTCACAATCGGGCAAATCAAACACTACAAAGTCACACAACTCATTATCTGTTTTATCTATAATCAATGAATCGTTGGGAACACTAGATAGACATTCAAAATCAGAGTTGTGGGATTCAAGTTGAAACGGGTAGGTTTGATTTGGAAGGGTATATGGCTCACTCTCTTCACTCAAATTCTCAACCTGTCCTACCGCCTCTTCATATATTGGAAAATTTGGAGCTAGTTGAAAACTAGCTACCGGGTCACTAGGTTGTATGAGGGCAACCATAGAAGCATTCAAATCCATTATTTGTTGGTACGACGCTACCCTAAAGTCTTCCAATGACTTTTCCAGACTAGACATGGGTTGTGAAGGGGTTTCAGTAAAAGATTCAAAGTTGTTTTGGTACTGGAAACTCCCAAATGACGGTTCAGAAGCAATATCTAGGGAAGGTGTAAAAGTCGGGTAGGACTGGTAGGAATTGAATGGCTGGACAGGGGTAGGATCAACATTTGGATACGAAGGTGAATGGAATTGTTGATTCCAAGAATTTGAAGTGGTGAAAGGAGTGAAAGATCGGCTATGAGATTGTTCAATACCGTTCAGCGATGGACAAAGGACGACTTGCAAAAGGGGTATCAACATAAGCGGGTGCGGGAGGTTGAAAAGGTGGATACAAAATGGAATGCGGAGGGCAAGTGTTTGTCCTAGACGCGTCTATGCGATCTTTCAATGACATTTTGGGCATGGAGGGGTCGTTCGATGTTCGGCCAAAGCAAGAACCGTAAGAAGTTATATTTGTTTGTGGGTACCAAAGTTCGGCAAGAGTTTTACGAGGTGGGGTACCCATGATATGAAGAGAGAAAGAAAGAAAGGCAGAGAAAAGGAGGGGAAAAAAGAATGTGATTTTATTTTAATTTTTTTTTAATTAATTTTTTTAAGTTAGCTATTAACAAAAGATTGAAATATACACACAAAAAGAATCTGGACCAAAAACAATCACGACACAAAAATACAACACACCTAATCGTTCTAGGGTTCACCTAGGTCAACTAGAGCTGCTCCAGAACTTGATTGTCGAAGTAAAACTGTGTCGAGAAACGGGCTCAAGATACACTGATCACGAGGCCAAGTAAGTGCAGAGATAAGGGGAGGTTTTCCGACGCTTTCGCGAAGGTCCTTAATTAAATAATCCTTTCTCTTTTGGCGGTTTCGCCGTTAACACTTTCCTAGACATCCCGTAAACAATGTACCGTTAAGCGAGGTTCTAAACACAGTTAACTTCTCCTAGTGAGCGCGAAGTCCTTAAGGTTTAAAGTCTAGTTTCTTTTAAAGTTTGTGCGGGTAAACGTTATGCTCAAGTTCGTGATTTGTGGGCCACGGAAAAGGTGATGAAATCCTTTACCGTATGTTGTAGGGTTCGCTTGCCCTTAAGTCCGTATTAATGTATGCAATGCGCAATTCAATAAAAATTCTATAAAGAATCAAACAATCGTTTTTTTTTTAGTTTAAGCGCGGCACTGCAACAAATACGGGTTAGACAATTTTTAGCGTTTGCTATCGAACTTGCAAAGAATTCTGCAAAGAATAGTATATTGGATGCGTCGGATTTGAGAAGAAGGTGTTTAAGAAATACGTACCGTTAAGTTTTTGGGTTAGGAAACCCCCTTTGAATCAATTCCGGTAAGCTTGAAAAGTTCGCTTGCGCGGGTCAAACATCCCGGATCTTTGGCACTGTACTTCGTAATCACCTTAACCTTGAACATATACTTTGCTCCCCACAATCGCAGTTTGCAAATCTGCAAAAATCTGCACACTTGCACACAAAAATGATCAAAAATAACAAAAAGATTTTTTTTATTTTATATATATATATATATATATATACAAAAAGAATATTAACCCGAATAACAAGAAAGAAAATACGTTACCGTCTCCCCGGCAACGGCGCCATTTGATCACACGCTTTTGGCGTGTCGGATGTTCAAAGTTCTAAAGTTATAACCGCGATCAGGACGGTGTCGCTATGCAGCTAGCCGGTTGAGCACGGGTCGATCCACAGGGAGATGGTTGTATGTCCGTTCGAGTTTTAGACGAGTCAATGAAGAATTTGTATATGTTTGTTCAGTTCTAACCTATGTGTTTTATATGCAAGTATAAAGTTGTTAAAAAAGATACGAAAGTGTAAACTAAAGAAATCCGTACTCAAAACTTTTGAGCCGAGTCTTGACCAATTGAAGCTAGAGCAATCGGCAACAACGTGGATTAGGGGATTTAAGCCCGGTATTCGTGGAATCCGGCTTATTGACCCTTATCCTTCCGTTCTTATCTCTTGCTTTCGCCTCCGGCCAAACCGAACGCAACCGGTCGCGGTTAGGAATCACCGTTACCTTGGTAGGGTAGGATGCCTAACGGAGCGCTTGCGTAACGTTTCGGCGGAGTTCAATGGAAAATAACGGGAAAAGAAAATGAGCAAAGAAACATTAACTTACAATATCGTATTTATTCTTAACAACAATAATTACAACCATTCACAAAACGAACCAAAAAAAAAGCAAAAGAAAAGACAAACAAAGAAAAGAAAAGATTACAAGCAAGTAATTAAAAGTACATGAAATTTAAGTGCATGAAAGTAAAGCAAGGTAATAAAAAGCAAGAAAGAAATAAGCAAGAAATGAAACTAGGAACCATAGAACCAAATACAAGACATGGGTTCAATAACCAAATCTTAAACTTGCAAGCTTAATTAAGAGGTTGCAAGATCAAGAAGAGGCAAAGAACTCATGGAGAATGAAGCACAAAAGAGAGAACAAAATGATACAACCCCTTGAGATCAATGACCAAATCTTAAACTTGCAAGCTCACTTAAGAGGTTGCAAGATCAAGTTAAGGTAGAGAGCTCAAGGGGGAAACTATGCAAAAAGAATGATACAAAAACCCTCATCTTCATTTAACATCCACTCAAAAGCTCTCACAACAATTTAATGGAGGAAAGATGAAGAAGAAGAAGAAGAAGAAGAAAACTAAAAGCTAACAAAAAGAGGGCATGAGAATGAACACCCTTGGCTTGGCAAATTCTGGGCAATTTATAGGCAGGGAACTGAAAACCTAGGGCAACAATCTGCCTCTATTTAAAATTACCAATATACCCCTAAAATTTCATCAATTGAGGAGCCGACATGGCCGCGGATCCGCGGCCTAAGCGTGCTTATGCCGCGGAACCACGGCCGTATGAGGGAGTTGGGCCATGCAATTTGGTGGGTTTTCCTGGTTTATGGTCCTCTTCAGTATGGTATAGTACTTTTCTCAGAAGCTCTTCACAATTCTTCCAGAATTTTAGTAGATCAAAAGGTGATGTGATATGGATCTTTTGCCATGATTTCCTCGAGCTCCGCGTAGATTTCTTGGATCTTGTGTTGACATTGAGCTTTGTGCATGAAAATGACATCGATTTGCCATTTTGTCCCTTAACTGGTGTGTGGCAACATACGGATAGAGAGCGGAGACCCGTGTTTTATCTGTTGTTGGCAGTAATCCAGAATTTGTCATACTTTTCCATGATATTCATTGTTTAGAGCTGAGACCAGTATCCTGCAATTATGCAGCAAACACTGATTAAAAGCACCTGCCTATAAACAAACGAGCGTAAGAATGGGCGGTATAAAATGCAATATTCTGGTATGAACAATCAACGATGGATGACGACGACTATGTCCGCTCTCTATCTTTCTAAGCCTAAACTCTCTAAGTAGTAGCTGGCCTCCTTTTCGCGGACCGAAACATCCTTAAACTAACAACGGACCGAAACGTCCTTAAACTAACAATGGACCACTATGTCCTAAAACTAGCTGTTGACCGAGATGTCGATAAACTATGGTGGATTGCAGCATCCCAAGGCTGATACAAAAAAAAAGAAGAATAAGAAAAAAAGAAAAAAAGAAAAAAATGGTATGTCCATAAGCGAAAAGGGCACGTATGAAAACCCGATAGGGCTCCATGAGTAAAAACAGCAGGGCTACCGGCGAGTTTTGTGAAAACCCGAAAGGGCGCAATCTCGTTAAAAGACACTTGCAAGGTCCTCTCGACTTTGTAAGGAGAAACCGCCTGCGTGAGATCCTTACGACTCACAAAGGAGTAATACACTTAGGGATCCCCACGATTCCTAAGGAGAAATTACACTTGCGAGATCCTCACGACTCGTAAGGAGAACCCTCTTATGAGACCCTCACAGCTCATAAGATTCAAAAGTCTTAAGCTACAGGGATCTGAACCTGTTCTTAAGCGACCACCACAACCTCCAATGCTGCCCTACAAGCGGCTCAATGCTGACCCTTGTATACAATCCACGGGCGCGAATAAACATTTCCCTAATAAAGTCCCATCCGTGACTAGGGATATGTTCGCACGGTGAACCCCCTTGTAAGCCCTCTCGATTTTTAAGGAGAAAACACTCTTGTAAGTTCCTTACGACTTATAAGAGATCATACACTTAGGAATCCTGACAATTCCTAAGGAGAAAACGCACCTACGAGATCCTCACGACTCGCAGGGTGAAATACCTTTATGAGACCCTTATGGCTCATGAAGTCAAAAGCTTTAGTCGACAGGATCCTAACCCTGTTCGCTAAGCCACCTTTGTTCGATATCGACAGAGGCAAATGATGATTCGCTCCTGGCAATATCCCAGTTGTAGCAGTGCTGATGCCGAAATCGGTGTCTAATTCCAAGCTTGCAGTGAGAAGCTAGTGAGCCACACGTACATACGAAATAGCCGAAATGATGAGGCAACTTGCAAACAAAATCAGCAAGTAAAAAATGTATGCATGCAAAATAGCCGAAATGATTGGGCACCGCGAAAAATAGCCGAAATGATTGGGCAATCGCAACCTTCGCGATATAAAAGCTGAAATGATAGAGCATCGCGGAAAGAAATAAAATAAAATGAAATTTAAGCCCTACAGGTGATATCACATCAATCCCTGTGTATAATCCAGGGGCGCAAACAAAAAAGGAATCACACCTTCCCTCCCCAGGCTCCATCAAAAAATGAAGCCAAATCTCGACGGTTCAGGGATAGTATAGAGATCATCGACAGCATTCCATCCCCATTCCAGCAGGATTCAGACACTGTAATCAACCCTGGAGCTATGGCAAAGCCCCTACTCCAAATCTCGATGGTTCCCAGACAACCTGGAGACCACTTCGATATTCGTCTCATTACAACAGACAATACGTCATCTACATGACCCCGTCGCGTAAATACGTCATCTACATGACCCCGTAGCGGAAATACATTATCCACATGACCCCGTCGCAGAAATACGTCATCCACATGACCCCGTCACGGAAATACGTCATCCACATGACCCCGTCGCGGAAATACGTCATCCACATGACCCCGTCTCGGAAATACGTCATCCACATGACCCCGTCTCGGAAATACGTCATCCACATGACCCCGTCGCAGAAATACGTCATCCACATGACCCCGTCTCGAAAATACATCATCCATATGACCCCGTCGCGGAAATACGTCATCCACATAATCCCGTCGCGGAAATACGTCATCCACATGATCCCGTCACGGAAATACGTCATCCACATGACCCCGTCGCGGAAATACGTCATCCACATGACCCCGTCATGGAAATACGTCATCCACATGACCCCGTCTCGGAAATACGTCATCCACATAACTCCGTCATGGAAATACGTCATCCACATGACCCCGTCTCGGAAATACGTCATCCACATGACCCCGTCTCGGAAATACGTCATCCACATGACCCCGTCTCGGAAATACGTCATCCATATGACCCCGTCTCGGAAATACGTCATCCACATGACCCCGTCTCGGAAATACGTCATCAAAATGACCCCGTCACAGAAATACGTCATCCCCATGACCCCGTCTCGGAAATACGTCATCCAAATGACCCCTTCACGGAAATACGTCATCTACATGACCCCGTCTCGGAAATACGTCATCCACATGACCCCGTCACGGAAATACATCATCCAAATGGCCCCGTCTCGGAAATACGTCATCTACATGACCCCGTCTTGGAAATACGTCATTCACATGACCCCGTCACGGAAATACGTCATCCACATGACCCCGTCGCGGAAATACGTCATACACATGACCCCCTCTCGGAAATACGTCATCCAAATGACCCCGTCACGGAAATACGTCATCTACATGACCCCGTCTCGGAAATACGTCATCCACATGACCCCGTCTCGGAAATACGTCATCCACATGACCCCGTTGCGGAAACACGTTATCCACATGACCCCGTCGCGGAAATATGTCATCTACATGTCAATCTCACTAAACACTTACGGGTCCTCTCGATTCGTAAGGAAGAAAACTCTCTTATAAGATCCTTACGACTTATAAGGGAAAACGCACTTAGGAATCCTCACGATTCATAAGGAGAAAATACACCTACGATATCCTCTCGACTCGTAGGGAGAAAGTCTTCATGAGACCCTCACGAATCATGAAGTTGAAAAGTCTTAGGCAGCAGATCTGAACCTGCTTCCTAAGCCATCACTACCCCTCGAAGAAGCCAAAACAAGATGCTCACTCTATCATCTGCCAGCAGTGCTTGCTAAGGTGACATGCTGATAACAAAAGAAAGAAGAAAGTAGAGAGATGGCACAAGACATTGCGAAAAGAAATGTATCTTTTATTCATGAATTCAATTGGGTACAAAATACATCATATGAATGAATAAAAGAATGAATACATTTTATTCAAAATTACAAATAGTACAAAAAACAATTATTGAGAGGGAAGCGCTTTCAATAGTCCGATCAGCCGCTCGCGCACTTCCCTCAGTCCCTCTTCTTGATCAGCCGCCGCGGCCAGCTCCACTTCGATTCGAGTCCTTTGTCGCAAGCATGATGAAATCTTCTCATCGATCTCCCATTGGGCAGCTTCGCGACTCTGCGTAACCCGCTCGATAGAGTCGAGCTTCCGTCTCAATACAAGCCCGTCCGAGATACATTGCTGCAAGGTATCAAAGACGACTCTCAGTTGTGCGGCGTTCGCTTCGACCTGGGCACGTAATTGGACAGCTCAGTGGAAGCCTCCTCGCGTTCCTTCTGCCTCAAGGTCGCTTCTTGTTCGAAATGGCGGAGGAAGGACACGCTCTGCTCGACCCATGCAGCCCGCTGGGAGTTCAAAGCCTGAATCTCAGGGGCAGAACGCATAAGCTCAAGCTCATGCAGGCAGGCCTCAATCTTCCTGCAATGATTAACCCAAGACTCGATGACGCCTTCATTATGGAAGTTCACAAGCGTCGCCAGTATTGGATTGACCTCGGCCGCGAAATCTGCGGCAGATGTAGGAGCCTCCGCGTCAAGTTCCTCGACGTATTCGCTCAGCATACGCAGACTGGTCACAGCACCTTTTGAGGATGGACTTCTGGAAAAGGGCCCTGCCGGAATTATAAAACGAAACTCGAAAAGGGCTAGAATCGATGTGACCGCTACAAAACAAATCACAATCAGATGTCGGCTCAAGAAATAAAGAAAAGTACACGAACAATAGAGTCTACTATACCGGCTGCAACAGGGGGCAGCGCTGGGAGTTCCGGTGGTGCAACAATACCCTTATCCCCTCCTTCAATTTGTAAGGCTACAAGCAATGCAAAGAAGGATTAGCAATAACATGACTGCTCGTTAAAAGGAAGGACGTCGGTCAGAAAAAAAATACTCACCGACACCAGCGGGCGGGCTAATCTCTGACTGAAAGGAAAAGTGTGGCTGTAGCACCTGATACGGGTGATCAAAAAGGACTCCTGCAAGGACGCGGTAATACAATGTCAGTACATAAATTATACAACCTAGAAGTAAGACTGATGGGTCACAAATCCGTACCTTCCAACATCTGAGACAGTACGAGAGAAGGTAGAAGAGGGGTCACCGTCAAAACGGTAACTGATGGCGTTGCCTCGGGTAGCGCGACCTCAGCGCTCACCACGCCTGCATTAGAAACGAGATAAATACTGTCAGGAAAGATTGAAAAGGATTGCAGAATAAAAAGAAAAGCAATGACCCAAAATCTATCTGATGAGTCGCCAGTCGGAACCGTGACGAGGGCGTCACTTGATACAGCAACTGTTTCACCCTCCTCCATCGGAATGGTCTCACCTCCCGTCGCCTCATCCCCCGACACCACGAGAATCGTCGTGATACTCGCAGCGCCCGGCAGCGGCAAGGAGCCGCAAGGGGAAAAAGCAACGATCGGAGCGGTGCCCGACTCTTGCGAAAGAGTGACTACCTCAGGCTCGGCGGCTGTAGCCGTCTCACCCATCTCCACCTCGGGCTCGGCAATGGTAGACATCTCAGGCTCGGCGATCGTGACTGTCTCACCAGCCGCTGCCTCGAGCTCGGCAATCGCAGCCATCTCGCCTACCGCTGCCTCGGGTTCGGCAATCACGACTACCTCCTGTACCTCTACCCCAGGCTCAGCGATCACCGCCACTTCTTCGGTAAGACTCAGCCCTGCAAGATAAGATATATGAGAACTGATATTTAAAACTTTGACAACGGAACCCCGTGTCATATTACCTTGAGTTGGTCTTCCGACTGCTTCCCGAGCCGCACGTGCTGCCCATTGCATGTTGATACCAGGCCACGTGCACATTAAGGGCCCTCAGGACACAACTTGGTTTGCTAATAAAGAAGTGAGACCCCGTATTCAAGCGCATGAAATGATGCAGCGCGCCCCGCGTTCCCTCTTCGGTGGCAGCGGGTTCTACTAAGAAAGCCTCCAGCGGGACTCCCTGATTGTAACTCAGCTGCTGGGCAAAACGATGGGGGTTGTATCTCATGAATAGCGCCGCATCATTTTGCCTGAATACAAGAAAGCCCGGCCTGATGGAGTATAAATGAAGAATCTCCCGGGCTTTCAACACGGAGGCCCCATCCTTACAAATGTCTTGCAGTGACAGCACCGCCTTTGAAGTTTCCTAGCCGATGGTCAAGACTTTGTCTGTGAAAGACATACCATCTCCGACCGTGCATGGACGAAAGAACAAGCCCCTAGCTTCCCGCTGTGATGGACTCACGATGGAGGCGTCAACCAGCCACATAATCCGATGGAACTTGCATCTCCCATAAAACGAAGGTCTCTTGTGAATGCCAAAGACCCCGAGCACGTACAGCTTCATCCATGAAGTAAAGTAATGCATCGGGAAGTTGGCAGGATGCACCCCCGGTTCAGTGGTATCCGCCGCTACGCTAAGACCATGGTATAAGTGGGCTAACCCGGCGATCCCGATGGCCACTTGTATTCCGGCAACCATGCGATGCGCGGGGTAGAATACGGAAGGCCACATGTAACGAGGATGCATAGAGAGCGCGAACCAACTCAACCATAGCCCAAGAAACCCAAGAAAGAACGCATCCTCATCAATGCCCGGAGCGGCAATTTCTGACAGGGGGACGATCGCGACGTCAGGAAGGAAGAAACCCTTCTGATCAGCTTTCAGTATCGGCCGACGGTCCAAACCAAAGCCGAAGGGATCATCAAGTTTAGCGAACTTTTCACCTTGTCGCGACAAAATCTCCGAGCGAAGAAAACGGGAAATGAAGTCCGCAAAACTGACCCCCCAGCCTCCGGATTCAAGGAAGAGGCTCTCGTACATATTCAGCACTTTTATCAGACTTGGGAACTGGTGCTGAATGGCGTTCTCTGGCGTGAGGCCCACCACCACTGGCTTGGTGGCAAAAACATATTCGTCCGGAGGAAGCAGCTCCTCGTAGTGCCCCCCCTAACTGGTAGACCAGAAACCTCGGCGAATTCTTCCAAGGAAATAGAGACCTCTCTATCCAATAGAAGGAAGGTATGGGTCGGGATGCTCCACTGCTCCAAAAACGTCTGGGTCGGGATGCTCCACTGCTCCAAAAACGTCTTGATCCACCATGTGGAAGGTGCAGAATACTGGAACAACGAAGCGTAGACCGCAGGGTATAAGCCGAGCTTTAGCAGCTGCAATTTCTTCGCCGACAAGATATACCGGGCCCATTTCAAGTACCCAGCCGGATGATGGGGAGTTAGCCCGATGTTGTAGGGCTGTACCCAAGGGCGCGACTCGCCCTGGCATATGCGCCGCCCTAAGGTGTCCAAAGCCGCGGCCGGCTGCATGGGTACGGCGGCAATTGAAGGTTGAAGGAGACCCTCCGAAGTCCAATTAACAACCTCTACGGCATAGTTCACCGGGGGTGCATCTGCATACGGGATCGCCGAGATAGGCTCCGAAGGCGTCGCACAGGAGAAGCTTCGATGACCTCTGATAATCTGGTCGTACCATCTACCCCACAAGTGAAGATTTTTGTGTTCCGGGTCACGGTCTTTGATGAGCGCGAGAACCTCCCGGTCCACAGGTGCCTCAGGGAATCCTCCCTCTGAACGGACGAATGGAAACGTAGCATCGAAAGACATGTCGCCTGCAAAAAAGGGGACAGAAGTCAACTGTCAGTGCTATAATTTAATTTTAAATTTTGACACTCGGTACTTTAAAATTTGTACCACACTGCAATGCAGTGGAAAGGGGACCCATAAAATCTAGATGACAATGCATCAATTAATAAAATAGCCTCATCATTGGATGAAACTGTTAATTAAATGAGGAAATCCTCAGGAAAATTCTCATTAAATGAGAGATCACTCAAGAAAAGGAGAAAATCTCCCTTTGAGAGCAATGCTCTATGACAGAGTGACACTTGTCAAACTCTGATCATGAAGGAATAAAATTCCTTAAGAACCTAGCTCTGTAATGATGATGGAAAATCCATCAGAAAAGAATTAATTAAAATTAATTTTTATGAATTAAAAATTTCTAGGATCTTCAAGATCCATGAAAAAACGCTGAAGAGTTCTTCATCAAAGATTAAGAAATCTACATGTTATCAAAAGAGCAGAGCTCTGATTCATGGGCTAAGAAACCCCAAGAAAAGATCTCTTTAGATTATGGATTCATAAGAGCAAAGCTCTGTTAATAAAACCCTAAATGGGTTTTCTTTAGATCAAAGATCTATGGAGAGCAAGGCTCTGTTAATGGGTAAAACCGTAATTTATTAAAAAAAAATAAACTTTACCTAAGTTTTGATAGAGTTCCGACTCTTGAAAAGTTCTTAAACTGAAGAGCAATGCTCTGAATAAAAATTCTCAAGAAGAAGCTGAAAATCATCTAAGGGACCAAAGGTCCTATTTATAGGCATTGAACCGCCTCTTCAACTTTTGAGTTGATCCAAGGGCGCAGATGCTGCCACCGCTGCACTCACGTGTGCGCCACGTGAGCGCAACGATGGGGGGGCATTTGTTTCCCCCAATCAGAGCAAACCTCTGTTTTGAAATTAAAAATTCAAAAATTGAAGCAACGCTTTAGATCCAGCGCTAGGCGCGCTGTGCGCCACGTGTCAAACACGGATTCGCTAGCGCCAGGTGCGCTGCGTCCTAGGCAGTGCACTCCCAATCAGAGCAAAACTCTGTTTTGAAATTTAAAATTCAAAAATTGAAGTAACACTTCAGATCCAGCGCTAGGCGCGCTGCGCGCCGCGTGTCAAATACGGATGCGCTAGCGCTAGGTGCGCTGCGTCCTAGGCAGTGCACCATATGTACGCTAGCGCTAAGCACGCTGCACGCCACGTGTCAAACACGGGTGCGCTAGCACAGGCTGCGCTGCACTCTACGCTGCGCGCCATGTGTCAAACGTAGGTGTTTACCCCAATCAGAGCAAAGCTCTGTTCAAATTCCGAGGCGGGAGATGAAGCAACACTTCATCTTCCCCCAATCAGAACAAAGCTTTGCTTTGAAAATTTAAACTTTAATAAATGAAGCAACGCTTCAGATCCTCTGCGCTGCGCGCAAAGCGCCACGTGTCAGAAGTTGATGCGTCAGCACAGCGCCCGAGGCAGTGCGTCCAATCAGAGCAAGGCTCTTTAAAAATAAAAGTAAAGGAAGCAAGCGCTGCGCTGCGCTGCGCGGCGTGTGTCTGCGCAGGTGCGCAAGCACAGCTGCGCAAGCGCTGCGCGGCGCGTGTCTGTGCAGCTGCGCAAGCACTACGCGGCGCGGCGCGTGTCTGCGCAGGCTGCGCAGGCACAGCTGCGCAGGCACAGCTGCGCAAGCGCTGCGCTGCACGACGCGTGTTTGCGCAGTTGCGCAAGCACAGCTGCGCTGCGCGACACGTGTCACACGCTGAGGCGTTTGCGCAAAACAGAATTAAAATTCTAAAGAAATCTTTTCTGTTCTTGTTAAAACAAGAAGATTTTCTTCTGTAAAACAGAAGCTCTTGGATCAAAGATCCAACAGTGGGAAAAATTCCCCAAATCACTCAGAGAAAGATCTCTTTAACAAATTTAACTAATTTATGGGCACTATAAAAAGGACCCTAGGCCTCAATTCAAAGGCATCAACATTTTCTGAGAGAAAAAAGAAAAGAGAGAACTCTGAAGAATTCCTCAAGAACAAAAAAAGGTAAAAACCTTCAGAAAAAGAGAAAATTCTCTTTAAAAAACAGATCATTAATCTAAGAACAAGATCAATGATCTTCAATAAGAAAGAAAACTAACTAATAATAGTGTTTTGCACTTGCTTATGAACCATTGGTTCTTTGAAAACAAGAAAAACTTGTTTTCTTTGATTTAAAATCGATCAAAAGATAAAACAGTGCTCTGCACTTGCAAGAACTGCGCTGTTGCGCTCCTGTATTGGCGCAAGCCACCAGGAAGCGCCACGTGTCAGTAGCGCAGCAGTGCAGCGCACTGACACAGTGCACTGCGCTGTTGCGCTTGCGCTCGCCAGAGCGTGACACGTGTCACCACCATATGAGTTTGCGCTCATTACTTGGCGCAAAGCGCCTGACAAGCCACGTGGGGCACTGTCAGAGTACTTAATGCTCCGCATTATTAAAGAAAAGGGACAGAGCCCAATTAAAAGGCCTAACAGGCCTAATAAAAAAATGCTATGCATTTTTAAAAAAAGGGAGGGAAGCCCAAACAAAGAAATAGATGCTCTGCATCATAAAAGGGCAGAGCCCAACCAAAACAAGAATAATGCAGTGCATTACTAAAAAGGGGTAAAGCCCTAGTACAGGCCGAAAAACAAATAAAAGTGTTGAACATTTTTCAATTGGACTTAGCCCAATCGTGGCCGTAAGTCCTCAAGCTAAATTGACTGAGCAAAATTTCTCTCCTAAATCAATTTATCTCCGGTTCGAGGGTACATCTCCGAACTCCTCTGACATCAATCGTTGTAATCTTTCAACGACGTCAGAGAGACGACGGGTTCCAACGACCACACATGAATATGGACTGCGGGGTCCTTAAACTTGTGGACCGAAACATCCTTAAACTAATATTGGACCGAAATGTCCTTAAACTAATGATGGACCGAAACGTCCTTAAACTAATGATGGACCACCATGTCCCTAAACTGGCGATGGACCGAAACGTCCTTAAACTAATGATGGACCACCACGTCCTTAAACTGGCGATGGACCACCACGTCTCTAAACTGGAACATGGACCACTACGTCCCTAAACTGGAACAATAGAGCCCCCAAACGCTCTTTTATTGGATCTAAACGATCCCGTTTAAGTTGATCTTAGCCTCAAATATGGCTAACGTATCCTTAAACATTCAAACAGACTTTAGTCCCAAATTGGACTATAAGACCCCCAATCAACTTTGGTTCAAGGGTACATCTCCGAACTCCTCTGACTCCTATCATTGTAATCCTTCAACGACGTCAGAGAGGTGACGAGCCCCGACGGCCATATATTAAATGGATCACCACGTTAAGTTGATCTTAGTCTCAAATAGGACTAACGTATCATTGACAAACGTTTAAGTTGATCTTAGCCTCAATACGGCTAACGTATCCTTAGACTAAAACACTAAACCCAAATCTAAGTAAATACGGATTTGGACTAATCCACGTCCTACGGGCGACGGCATAGTCTCCGTATACAATCCACAGGCAACCACAAACAAAACAAACACACACGACACGAAGTGAAATTTCTGGAGAAAGAGAAAGTGGTTACCGCGATGCGGTAGCGTAATTAACTGCAGGGGCTTGCGTCTGCAGGGAAGAGCGTCCCCACAATCAAAAACCCCTCTAGCGAAGGGGAATCTGACGAAGTCTGCTATATCGACCGCATCCGTCTAAACCTCCGATACACGGTGCCATAAATCAACTTGGCATCTTCGGAGAGATGGACGGATAAAACCATATAGCATCTGCCCCGAATCTCAGGCAAGACGTCCTAACGTCTCGGCCGGCTTTCAGAGGGGAACAGATTCTAGCACGTCCGGTGGGACCTTTTCCTCTTTCCACTCCACACTTTGTGTGTCGTCTTCGCGAACCAATCGCGGTTTGTTAATGGTTGCCTTTGGGTTGCAAGTTACTAAGATTTGGTCTTTTGTCTGGCGCAGAACTCAAGCATCAATGGCCTCTAACTACACCAACTGCTCAAAGTGCCACTGCAACGGACGCTCCACCTCACCTAGAGGTGTAGCATATGGGCCCCAAGCGGCCTCCTTCCTCGCTTTGCCGGTTGAACAGGTGACCCAAGCCACCACCGGCCTATTTTTCGGGACCATGATCCCGCCTTCAAGCTTCCCTATGCCAATACCCGCACCGGAAGTGAACAAGAAGTCGGTCTTCGACCGGCTCACTGCTACGACGGCCCCTGTCAACGGGTCGTCCATTACCAAGCCAACAGCCTCTGTCTTTGCTAGGCTGGATCAAAACTCTGAGGGGCCCACCAAGAAGCCTGTGAATCCCAAGGTGACCGTCCCAAGGAAGGCAATAGCCGCTGCTCCAGAAGTCGTCAAGGCGGCTTCCCCTGTCAAAGAGTCAGTCTTTTCAAGATTGACTATTCCTGCTCCTGCACCTGCTCGAGGATCTGTCTTCGACAGGTTGAATATCATCCCTCAAAGGACAACCTCAGTCTTTGAGAGGTTAACACCAGCAGCGCCTCATTCAGACAGGGGGCAAAAAGAAGCTGTCTCTATCTCCGAGCCAGTCCCAACGACTCGTCATGCTCTACGTCGCCACTGGCGCCGAGTGAGGAAGGCTGGGGGCAACTCCCCCTCTAGGATAACTCTGCCAGCTCCAACGGTGGGGATCGATGCTGCTGTTCCAACCGGGAACAGCTTTGAATTGCTGAACACGGTGCGCAGAAACTCTCCTGTTGCGGTGCTGAAGCGAACTCCGTCACCTGTGGAGAACACTCCAGAGAAGAAGATAGAGCAGCCCCCTCACCGGCTGTCCTCTAAAATTTACAAAGTCTGGCGACATGTCCAAGAGTCGGTGATTGATGAAAACTGTCTCCGCCGACAGAAAAAGATGAAGGTTCGGCAGGAGGAAGACTACTCTATCAGAACAAAAGAAGCGACGGTTACTCGAGTGTCCACTACAACGACACCCTCAACGTCAATCACTCAAAAGAAAAGAAAGCCGCAAAAAGCCCCTGTGAACAAGGCGAAACGTAAAAGCGATGGACACAAACGCCCCAAGTCTGGGGGCATGGTGGTGCACACTATTTATATGGCTTCTGGAAAGGAGGAAAGCCGTGCTTCGACGGGTCACCGACCACTCACCCGATCCGTGACCAAAGCCCAGGAGCAGCAGCAAAAGCTTCAAGAGATGATGACTGCAATGGCCGCCCTTACCGAGCCAAAAGAAAGCTCAGAGGCATCATCGGAGCAGCGTCATGAACAAGAAACTGACGCTGATTACCTACGCAGAGTCCTCGAAAAGAAGGACAAAGAAGCTGCAGAGCAAGCGGCTAATATAAAACAAATGGCGCTTCTCTTCCAAGATATGGTAGGGATGATGATTCAGCAGAACCCTCCTGCTGAAGATCCTCCGGTTGTCCTTGAAGACGACAGGGGAGAAACGTCAAATCCTCCACTGGCTTTGTCAACAGCCAAGGAGGAGGCAATCTCCAAAGCTGACCTGGACGAATATATAGCCCAGCAGATACGGGTTCATCATGCGACTGAGGCAGCCGGTCAGATCGTCAAAACAGGACGACCATATCCGGGCTGGTATGATCAGGTACAGTACCCGCCGGGCTATACAATACCAAAGTTCCACATATATAAAGGGACAGGGAATCCGCATCAGCATGTCGCTCAATTCAGGGCCTTATGCGGCAATACAGGAGGCGATGACAAATTGATGCTTCGCCAATTCGTCGGCAGCTTGTCAGAAACAGCGTTCGAATGGTATTCCGAACTCCCGAACGATTCTGTCAAGACGTTCGCTGAAATGGAGTTGCTATTCACTCAGCGATTCGCGAGCGCCAGCGAACGGGCCCCGATAGCAGCATTGATTAATGCCAGGGTAAGGCCGGGTGAGACGTGGGTTCAATACGCTATACGCTGGCGAAACTTGTGGTCGAAATGCGAACAACGCATTGAAGAAGCGCCCGTGGTGGGCATGTTCGTGGGTACCCTAGACCCTTATGCCACTATCTCACAGTTCATGATGTTCTTTAAGCCGACCACATTCCAGGCTTTGATCGACAAGCTGGCCCAGATGGATCAAATGGGTCACAGACCTTCTCCCCCGAAGCCAGAACCGCGGAACGACAAGGGTAAAGGGAAGGCAACCTTCGTCGCGAATGCTCAGCAGCAACCCAGCACCCCAAAGCTAGCAGATCAATCGGGAGAGAGACGGCGGTTCTATATTGAGAAAATGAGGCGCCCCTACTCATTCCCACGGGATAAGACGAAGAGGCTGTTCGAGCTGGCTATGCGCAACAGGCTTATCAACCTGCCGAATCCAAGGCAACCGCCACAACCCAACGAGGCGAATAACCCCAATTATTGCCCTTATCATCAAACGGCAAGCCATCCGATTGAGGATTGCTTCGTCTTCAAGGGATGGATTGAAGATCAATACCTACAAGGCAAGTTTGCCCTATCTGAAAAGTGGAAGGTAAATCCACCCCAGCCGCACACTCCGAAGAAGACGGACATGATGGGGGCAGCTTGTTCTTTTGTCAAGGACGAAAACGATGGGGAAAACTCATCAGACGAATCCGAAAACTACGTAGCAACTTGTCATGTGATCTCTCATTCACTGACGGATGATGAAGAGGCTCCTTGCGTCGAGAAACCAAGGGCGAACCCTGAGCCGGAAATTCTACGGCCGTCGGACGAGTTGATCGATATCTTCCTAAATGAAATTCGTCTGAAAGCAAAAGCCAATCAAGAGCGTGAGATGGCCATACTAGAAAGAGCCAAGAAACTCCCGTCAAATCAAAAGCCATCCACTGCAGATAAAAACAAATTCAAGACGAGGAAAAGTTTTGCCAAAGCCCTATCAGCGGGAATGAAGCTACCGCCCTCTGAAGAAAATACTTTCGGTGGAGTAGGGATGCATCCTAACTTCTGCTTATATCATCAGAAGATCATACATCCTACTGAAGACTGTGAATCCTTTAACTGTTGGTGGCAAGGGTATGTCACTCAAAAGCAACACTTCGACAGGACAAAATGTGAAGCTCGTAGACGTCGATAAAGTGCGATAGATGAGCACAAAAGAGCCGCTGACAACTGTCATATAGCCGACTCCAAAGGATCTCAAATTATCACCTTTGGAAGCGACTCTGACGAAGAGGCTGCCCTCAACCCTCTCCTCAAGGAATTCATTTCAAAGATGAAAGAATTGAGAAGTTGTGAGGACGTTCAGCCATGCAATCACACGCTACTCGAAAAAAATCTCGGCTCCGCAAACATAGGATCGAGTAAAAAGGATAAAGGGAAGGAAAAAACAGCCCTCGTAGCCAATGCTCAACAGCAATCGAGTGGCTCTAGACCGGTTGTTTGCCGAAACAACAAGCAGCAACCCCTCCAAGAAAAGTTGAAACGTCCTTACTCGTTTCCGCAAGATAAAACAAGGGGACTGTTCGAGCTGGCGTTGCGCAACCGACTCATAAATCTACCGGAGCCAAAACGTTCGTCACAACCAAATGACGTCAATGAGCCCAACTACTGTCCCTATCACCGAGTACTGGGTCATCTGATCGAGGATTGCTACGTCTTCAAAAACTGGGTTGAAGATCAATACCAACAGGGCAAGTTCGTCATCCCCAAAAACTGGAAGGTAAGCCCGCCACAACCGCACGCATCGGGAAAGATGGAGACGCCGGGGGCATCATGCTCATTAATAGGGAAGGCCCGAGGGACCGAAAAGTCAATAAACTAGATGTTCGCCTCAAATACGGTGATGACGGACCGCAACGTCCTTAAACTAACGGCGGACCGCAACGTCCTTAAACTAATTACGGACCGCAACGTCCTTAAACTAACGGCGGACCGAAACGTCTTTAAACTAATGATGGACCGCAATGTCCTAAAACTTGCAAGCAGACCGAAACGTCCTTAAAACTACTACCGCAGCATCCTCAGGCTGACGTGATAAAAAAAAGGAATAAAGAAACGGTACGTCCATAAGCAAAATGGGCACGGATGAAAACCCGAAAGGGCTCCATGAGTAAAAACAGCAGGACTGCCGGCGAGTGTTTGTGAAAACCCGAAAGAGCGCGACCTCATTTAAAAACGGGGGGTATGTCCATAAGCAAAATGGGCACGGATAAAAACCCGAAAGGGCTCCGTGAGTAAAAACAGCAGGACTACCGGCGAGTGTTTGTGAAAACCCGAAAGGGCGCAACCTCGTTAAAAGAAAAAGAAAAAAAAACAGTTATAGGGTCCTCTCGACCTTGTGAGGAGAAACCACCCGCGTGAGATCCTTACGACTCATAAGGAAGCAACACACTTAGGGATTCCCACGATTTCTAAGGAGAAAATACACTTGCGAGATCCTCACGACTCGTAAGGAGAACTCTCTTATGGGACCCTCACGGCTCATAAGATTTGAAAGTCTTAAGTTACAGAAACCTAAACCCGTGCTTAAGCAAACCCCCCCCCAACTTCCGATATTGCCCTACAAGTGGCTCAATACTGACCCTTATATACAATCCACGGGCGCGAATAAACATTCCCCTAACAAAATTTCATCCGTGATTGGGGATATGTACGCATGATGAACAACCCTTATAAGTCCTCTCGACTTACAAGGAGAAAACCCTCTTGTAGGATCCTTACGACTTACAGAGGAACATACACTTAGGCATCCTCATGATTCCTAAGGAGAAAATACACCTACAAGATCCTCACGACTTGTAGGGAGAAATACCTTTGTGAGACACTTACGGCTCATAAAGTTAAAAGCCTTAATCGACAGGACCCTAACCCTGTTTGCTAAGCCACCTTTGTTCGACATCGACAGAGGCAGATGATGATTCGCTCCTAGCAATATCCCAGTAGTAGCGGTGCTGATGTCGAAATCGGTGTCTAATTTCAGATTCACGGCAAAAAGCCAGCGAGCCGCACATGCATACGAAAGAGCCGAAATGATGGGGCAACTTGCAATAAAAATCAGCAAGTAAGAATGTATGCATGAAATAGCCGAAATGATGGGGCAACTCGTAATAAAAAGCAGCGAATAAAAATAAAATAAATAGCCGAAATGATAGAGCACCGCGAAAGATAGCCGAAATGATAGGGCAATCGCGACCTTCGCGATATAAAAGCTGAAATGATAGAGCATCGCGGAAAAAGAAACAAAATGAAAAATGAAATTTATGCCCTACAGGTGATGTTACATCAAACACTGTATACAATCCAAGGGCGTAAACAAAGAAGGGATCATACTCCTCTCCCAGGTTTCATCATAAGAAGAAGCCAAATCTCGACGGGTCGCAAATGACCTAGAGGTCATCTCATCACTCGTCTCGTAACAACGGATACAACTTCAAGCGAAGCGGAACAGCAGAAACTCCCAGTTCCATGGCTCGGCGATATACAAATCACCCAGAGTCAAACCCTCATTCCATGAAATACGGATACAATAAAAAAAAATCCTGGCTACGTGGAAAGCGGCTTATGTCAATCCTGACCCCGTGGAAAACGTCCAGAGCGGATCCTGGTCCTCGCAGAGCACGGCAGTGAACCTGTGCGAAGCATCCAGAGCGGAACCTAGTCCTCGCCGAATACGGCAATGAACCCGTGGGAAGCATCTAGAGCAAAAATTCCTGGCTACGTGGAACGCGGCTTATGTCAATCCTGACCCCGTGTGAAACATCCAGAGCAAAAATTCCTGGCTACGTGGAAAGCGGCTTATGTCAATCCTGACCCCGTGGAAAACATCCAGAGCGGATCCTGGTCCTCGCAGAGCACGGCACTGAACCCGTGCGAAGCATCCAGAGCGGAACCTAGTCCTCGCCGAACACGGCAGTGAACCCGTGGGAAGCATCTAGAGCATAAATTCATGGCTACGTGGAACGCGGCTTATGTCAAATCCTGACCCCGTGTGAAGCATCCAGAGCAAAAAATTCCTGGCTACGTGGAAAGCGGCTTATGTCAATCCTGACCCCGTGGAAAACGTCCAGAGCGGATCCTGGTCCTCGCAGAGCACGGCAGTGAACCCGTGCGAAGCATCCAGAGCGGAACCTAGTCCTCGCCGAACACGGCAGTGAACCCGTGGGAAGCATTTAGAGCAAAAATTCCTGGTACGTGGAAAGCGACTCATGTCAATCCTGACCCCGTGGAAAACGTCCAGAGCGGATCCTGGTCCTCGCAGAGCACGGCACTGAACCCGTGCGAAGCATCCAGAGCGAAACCTAGTCCTCGCCAAACACGGCAGTGAACCCGTGGGAAGCATCTAGAGAAAAAAATTCCTGGCTACGTGGAACGCGGCTTATGTCAATCCTGACCCCGTGTGAAGCATCCAGAGCAAAAAATTCCTGGCTATGTGGAAAGCGGCTTATGTCAATCCTCACCCCGTGGAAAACGTCCAGAGCGGATCCTGGTCCTCGCAGAGCACGGCAGTGAACCCGTACGAAGCATCCAGAGCGGAATCTAGTCCTCGCCGAACACGGCAGTGAACCCGTGGGAAGCATCTACAGCAAAATTCCTGGCTACGTGGAACGTGACTTATGTCAATCCTGACCCCGTGTGAAACATCCAGAGCAAAAATTCCTGGCTACGTGGAAAGCGGCTTATGTCAATCCTGACCCCGTGGAGAACGTCCAGAGCAGATCCTGGTCCTCGCAGAGCACGGCAGTGAACCCATGCGAAGCATCCAGAGCGGAGCCTAGTCCTCGCCGAACATGGCAGTGAACCCGTGGGAAGCATTCAGAGCAACTCCTGACTCCGTGAAATGCGGATAAGGACAACTTCACCCATCACTTGCGGGTCCTCACAACTCGCAAGGGAACAAATTCTCTCGTAAGATCCTTACGACTTTCAAGAGAACACACTTAGGAATCCTCACGATTCCTAAGGAGAAAACCCATCTACGAGATCCTCTCGATCCGTAGGGAGAAAAGTCTCTATGAGACCCTCACGGCTCATAGAGTTGAAAAGTCTTGGGCGGCAGATCTGAACCTGCGGCCTAGGCCATCGCTATCTCATGAAGAAATCATGGTTCTTACTCTATTATCTGCCAATTGTGACAACATGCTGATAATAAGAGAAAGAAGAAAGAGACAGAAAGAGCATCCGATTTACATTTGATCAGGCGTTCGAGACACACTCGTTCATGCATAAGCAAAAGATTCAGAACGAAAAATAGAGACAAGCTGAGATAAAAAAAAAATTCCATTAATATTGCCAAAAGTTCTTACAATCATAAAAGCAATAAACGAAAAACATTATTACAAGGGAATAACCTTGAACCCAGGACATGGATTGTGGAACTCGAAAGCGACCCTATCTATGACTTTCCAAGCCTCGCGGACCATCCTAGTGTGCTTTCTTTCGCGAGCACAAGCGTCAGGGTCCCCCCTGATGTCTTCCACCCTCCGATAAGCAGCGAGTATGGCAGACTATTGAAAGACCTCGTGCAAGAGATCGATAAGACTGTCTCGCCGTCTCTTTGAGATGAAGTTCAACAGGTACACCGAGTGCACCTTATCCTCAGCAGCATCCAGCGCCCTAAGCGGCACACCGGAACAGAATAGGGGAAGCGCTTCCCAGATGGCTCCCACAATAAGCTTAAGAAGGGAGGAACGCCGGGGAAGCAGAGGACCGTTGTATGCGTCGAAGCGGCTCATGATTTCAGCACACTCCGCGTTTGTGAACTCTCGATTTTGAGAGCGGCCAAGTCGGCGGATGTTCCTGTAAGAGATGATCTCGTTAAGAGCATACATATAGGCGTCCATTGTTCCTGTGAAAGAAGATCAGCAAAATTAGCAGACCGACTAATTAGGCGAATTCTTGTTAAAAAAATGAGCACAGAGAGTTAAACTTCTCGAGAGCAATGCTCTACGAATAGGGGTGACGCCTATCAGATGCCATAATAATGAAAATTTGAAGAAGTCCCCCAAGAACTCTGAGATCATTATTATTAAAAGATGATATAATCCTTTAAATACAAAACTCCATTTTTAATTTTCATTATCCATACTCAAACTCTTAAGAGTTCATCTCATTTTTAGATCAAAGAGATCTATGTCTTGACAAAGGTGCAAGGTTCTGTTCATGGGTCAAGAAACCCTGAAACAGATTCCTGAGAACAAGGCTCTATTTGGTGAAACCCTAAAAGGATTTTTCTTTAGATAAAAGATCTATGAGAGCAAAGCTCTATTAATTAAAATTGATTTAATTTAAGATTAATTCTTACTTAAATAGTTTCTCTTAAAGAAAATCTAACTCTGAGAGTTCTTGAAGGCAAGAGCAAAGCTCTGAAGTTTCTGAAAATGAGAATTTTAAAGATGATAATCATCTATGAAGGACCAAAAGTCCTATTTATAGGTATCAAGTGCCCTTTCAACTTCCAAAGTTGCCGCAACGGTTGGAATTCCGCCACCGTTGCGCTCACGTTTGGGGCCACGTAAGCGCGACGGTGGGGGGGCATTTGTTTACCCCAATCAGAGCAAAGCTCTGTTCAAATTCCGAGGCGGAAGATGAAGCTTCCCCCAATCAGAACAAAGCTTTGCTTTGAAAATTTAAACTTTAATAAATGAAGCAACGCTTCAGATCCTCTGCGCTACGCGCAAAGCGCCACGTGTCAGAAGTTGATGCGTCAGCACAGCGCCCGAGGCAGTGCGTCCAATCAGAGCAAGACTCTTTAAAAATAAAAGTAAAGGAAGCAACGCTTCAGTTGCGCAAGCGTTGCGCTGCGCGGCACGTGTCTGCGCAGCTGCGCAAGCACAGCTGCGCAAGCGCTGCGCTGTACAACACGTGTCTGCGCAGTTGCGCAAGCACAGCTGCGCAAGCGCTGCGCTGCGCGACACGTGTCACACGCTGAGGCGTTTGCGCAAGACAGAATTAAAATTCTAAAGAAATCTTTTCTGTTCTTGTTAAAACAAGAAGATTTTCTTCTGTAAAACAGAAACCCTTGGATCAAAGATCCAACGGTGGGGAAAATTCCCCAAATCACTCAGAGAAAGATCTCTTTAACAAATTTAACTAATTTATGGGCACTATAAAAAGGACCCTAGGCCTCAATTCAAAGGCATCAACATTTTCTGAGAGAAAAAAAAAAGAGAGAACTCTGAAGAATTCTTCAAGAACAAAAAAAGGTAAAAACCTTCAGAAAAATAGAAAATTCTCTTTAAAAAACAGATCATTGATCTAAGAACAAGATCAATGATCTTCAATAAGAAAGAAAACTAACTAATAATAGTGCTTTGCACTTGCTTATGAACCATTGGTTCTTTGAAAACAAGAAAAATGTGTTTTCTTTGATTTAAAATCGATCAAAAGATAAAACAGTGCTCTGCACTTGCAAGAACTGCGCTGTTGCGCTCCTGTATTGGCGCAAGCCACCAGGAAGCGCCACGTGTCAGTAGCGCAGCAGCGCAGCGCACTGACACAGTGCACTGCGCTGTTGCGCTTGCGCTCGCCAGAGCGTGACACGTGTCACCACCATATGAGTTTGCGCTCATTACTTGGCGCAAAGCGCCTGACAAGCCACGTGGGGCACTGTCAGAGTACTTAATGCTCTGCATTATTAAAGAAAAGGGACAGAGCCCAATTAAAAGGCCTAACAGGCCTAATAAAAAAATGCTATGCATTTTTAAAAAAAAGGGAGGGGAAGCCCAAACAAAGAAATAGATGCTCTGCATCATAAAAGGGCAGAGCCCAACCAAAACAAGAATAATGCAGTGCATTACTAAAAAGGGGTAAAGCCCTAGTACAGGCCGAAAAATAAATAAAAGTGTTGAACATTTTTCAATTGGACTTAGCCCAATCATGGCCGTAAGTCCTCAAGCTAAATTGACTGAGCAAAATTGCTCTCCTAAATCAATTTATCTCCGGTTCAAGGGTACATCTCCGAACTCCTCTGACATCTATCATTGTAATCCTTCAACGACGTCAGAGAGGCGACGGGTCCCAACGACCACACATGAATATGGACTGCGGGGTCCTTAAACTCGTGGACCGAAACGTCCTTAAACTAATATTGGACCACCACGTCCTTAAACTGGTGATGGACCGAAACGTCCTTAAACTAATGATGGACCACCACGTCCTTAAACTGGCGATGGACCACCACGTCCCTAAACTGGAACATGGACCACCACGTCCTTAAACTGGAACATGGACCACTACGTCCCTAAACTGGAACAATAGAGCCCCCAAACGCTCTTTTATTGGATCTAAATGATCCCGTTTAAGTTGATCTTAGCCTCAAATATGGCAAACGTATCCTTAAACATTCAAACAGACTTCAGTCCCAAATTGGACTATAAGACCCCCAATCAACTTTGGTTCAAGGGTACATCTCCGAACTCCTCTGACTCCTATCGTTGTAATCCTTCAACGACGTCAGAGAGGTGACGAGCCCCGATGGCCATATATTAAATGGACCACCACGTTAAGTTGATCTTAGTCTCAAATAGAACTAACGTATCCTTGACAAACGTTTAAGTTGATCTTAGCCTCAACACGGCTAACGTATCCTTAGACTAAAACACTAAACCCAAATCTAAGTAAATACGGATTTGGACTAATCCACGTCCTACGGGCGACGGCATAACTTAGTCTCCGTATACAATCCACAGGCAACCACAAACAAAACAAACACACATGACACGAAGTGAAATTTCTGGAGAAGGAGAAAGTGGTTACCGCGACGCGGTAGCGTAATTAACTGCAGGGGCTTGCGCCTGCAGGGAAGAGCGTCCCCACAATCAAAAACCCCTCTGGCGATGGGGAATCTGACGAAGTCTGCTATATCGACCGCATCCGTCTAAACCTCCGATACACGGTGCCATAAATCAACTTGGCATCTTCGGAGAGGTGGACGGATAAAACCATATAGCATCTGCCCCGAATCTCAGGCAAGACGTCCTAACGTCTCGGCCGCCGTTCGGAGGGGAACAGTAGGTGCGCTAGCGCAAGGTGCGCTAGCGCAAGGTGCGCTGCGCTCTGAGCAGCGCACCACGTGCAAAGCACGGGTGCGCCAGCGCTGGAATTATAAAATTCCCCACCGTTTGATCAAAAGATCTAATAATGATAAATCATTAATCAATTAGAATTAAAATTCTGTTATGAAAAGATCTTCCAATCTTGTGAAAAACAAGAAGATTGCTTTCTGTAAAACAGAAGCCCTAGGATCAAAGATCCAATGGTGGGGAAATATCCCCAAATCAATCAGAGAAAGATCTCTTTAACTGATTTAACAAATTAACTTGCCCTATATAAAGGCCCCAAGACTTCAAGTCTGATATAGAGAAAAAAAAAACCCCCTAAATTGTGAGAAAATTCAAAGAAAGAAGAGCAAGCTCTTGAAAGAAGATCATTTCTTCAAGGTAAAAAGAATGACTCTTGAACACAGAGATGAAATCATCTCATAAAAAGAAGAATTATCTTCTCAAAAGATCATAGATCTACAAAGACCAAGGTCTTTTATAAAAAGAGATCAAAAGATCTCATCATAAAAACAAAAGAAGTATTTACTTCATTCACAGATCATTGATCTAAAAAGGCAAAGCCCTTTCAAAAAAAATAAGAACCGTTGTTCTTGAATTTTGAGGCAAAGCCTTTTTTAAAAGAACATAAATTTGTTCACAGATCATAAATTTGATCAAATGCGTTTTGCGCTATTGAAATACGCTTTGCGCTATTGAAATGTGCCTTGCACTCTTGAACAGCGCTTCTGCGCTCTCTGGACTGGCGCTCAGCGCCAAAATGCGCCGCGTGTCAACCACGTATGCAATTTGCGCTTTGCGCTTCTGAAATAGCGCACTGTGCTCATGGGCTGGCGCTCAGCGCCAAGCGCGCCATGTGTCACTCACGTGTGCGCCACTAAACTAGCGCAATGCACTCATAAACTAGCGCTTAGCGCTCATAAACGGACGCAATGCGCTCATTATCTAGTGCTTAGCGCCAAGCGCGACACGTGTCCTCCATGTGTGCGCTACTTGACAGAAGCGCACTGCGCTCTTTAATTGGCGCAAAGCGCCTGGCGCGCAATGTGTTGCGCTGTCAGAACAAAAATTATTCTTTAATAAAGCCAGAGCTCTGATGAATGCTCTGCATTCAATACAAGATAAAAATTTTGTCAAGATTATTAAAAGGGCCAAGCCCAAATAAAAGCTCGACAGCCCTAAATAAAATGTTGAACATTTTAATCTGATTGGACTTAGCCCAAGATTAGCTATAAGTTCTCAACTTATATTTAATTGAGCCCGTCTGCTTATAAATATTTAACAGATCTTAGTTCTAAATTGGACTATAGATCTTTCAACCAATTCACACCGGTTCAAGGGTACATCTCTTTACTCCTCTGATATCTGTCGTTGTAATCCTTCAACGTCTTCAGAGAGGTGACGGGTCCCGACAATCACACATTTCACGGACTGTGGGGTCCTTAAACTCATGGACTACGATGTTGTTAAATTTCATAGACTACGATGTCTTTAAACTACGGACTATGGGGTCCCTTTAAACCCACGGACTACGATGTCCTTAACCTGGACCGAGATGTCCTTAAACTAACATTGGGCCACCATGTCCTTAAACTGGTAATCGACCGCATTGTCCCTAAACTAAACAATAGAGTCCAAATGCTCTTTTGTTGGATCTAAACGATCCCGTTAAGTTGATCTTAGTCTAAACATTAGACTAACGTATCCTTAACTAACATTTAAGTTGATCTTAATCTCAAATGAGGCTAACGTATCCTTAAACCCAAACCCCAAACCCAAATCTAAGAAGATACGGATTTGGATTAATCCACGCCCTACGGGCAACAACATAAATTAGTCTCCGTATACAATCCACGGGCAACCAAACACAAAACAAATACCCACGACATGAAGTGACCATCTGGAGAAGGAGAAAGCGGTTACCGCGATACGGTAGCGTAATTAACTACAAGGGCTTGCGCCTACAGGGAAGAGCGTCCCCACAATCAAAAAACCCTCAACGAGGGGGGATCTAACGAAGTCTGCTACATCGGCCGCATCCGTTTAAACCTTCGATACATGGTGTCATAAATCAACTTGGCATCTTCGGAGAGGTGGACGGATAGCACCAATTAGCATCTGCCTCGAAATCCAGGCAAGACGTCCGCCACGTCTTCGTCCGTGTCTTTCGGTGGGGAACAAGGCACTGCCTCAGTTCATATTTTGAACAGAGCCTTGCTCTCTTATTGGGGGGAAACAAGGGGTATTCTTGTAATCCGTTACAAGATTACTTTAGTATATGCCATTTTATTTTTGTGATAAACATTTAGAGTTTTAAATGTTTATGTGAGTGGAAGTGTGACTCATGGCTTCGCATGGATTCATGCATGTGCACTTATGAGTCATGGTGGCATGATGGGTTTTTTGTTTTGTGTAAGATATTTGTAGCGAGCTTGGAGATATTTATTCTTGAGTTGTTTCTTTAGTTGCTAGCATGATATAAGCTCAAAACAAATACTCACACAATAACAAAGGGCAGCCAACTTCTTTTTCTAGACTTGCCATTTTGCTCTTTTTCTTTTCTTGAGCTCACACTTCTTCTCCCATGGCATCTTCTTCATCCTCCACCCAAATCCTTTCATGAGTTGAGAATTCTTGGATGTTTTGAGATAAGGTATTCACACACACTCTCTACTTCATCTTGGCTATCTAGGCTAGCAAACTAGATAGCTGAGTTGCTTCGGTTTTGAGGCGGGAGCCCGTATTACGAACCCTCGATGTGGATCTTCTCCGATGTGGGGAGACCGGAGATCAAGCTTGATCAAGGAAGCCGCGAGGTGCTTGGGACAGAGGTTGAACACCGAAAGATACGGATCGATCGGTATAACCTCTCTAAACTCCTTTAATAGAACTAGTATAGGGTTAATGGTTCGATCTGGGAATCGGGTTCCGTTAGCGCCAGTTTCTAAAAGTTTTTATTCCATATTTGGCCAAGGATAGATGGCCGGGGCGCTGGCGTAACCCAACAGCTTTTTCACGAAGTTTCTTGGAGAAGTTCTTTCCGCAATCTGCTCGAGAGGAAATGGAAGAGAAGTTCATTAGCTTAAAGCAAAATGGTGGATCTGTTGATATGCATGCAGTTGAGTGGACCCGGCTCAGTCGATTTGCAGGGCCCTTGGTTTCCAATGAGGCAGATAAGGCAAGACAATTTATGCGTAGTCTGTATGTGGAGATTCAGAGACACATCATATTTTTAGGATTGGCTATCTTCTCCCAAGTTCTCAAGCCAGTTAGGGAGCTGTAGAGTTTATCAGTAAAAGCAAAAGGTAATCTACAGCAAGAGGTTCCAGTGCGGAAGACTACGGTTTCACCAACCAGAGCTTCTGTATGTAGAGGTATTCTGGTGAACAAACAGGGGGCGGTACCTATGAAGAGGACCTTTATTTCAACACAGAAGAAAGATGTGATTTGTGATCACTGCCAAAGACCGGGTCTTTACCAAGGGAATGCTGGATGAGGCTTGGACAGTGTCTGATTTGCGGGGTAGCTGATCATCAGATTAATACTTGTCCATGAGAGTTCAGTTGAAGGGTGATACTCCGAGAACGCAGTGGAAGTAGATTACTCAGAGTCCTAATCAGGCACGGGCCTTCACCTTGACAGCCGAGGAGGCCAAAACTTCAGACGATATTGTCTCAAGTATCCTACTTGTTTATAATTTTCCCGCATTGGCATTGTTCAATTCTGGTGCATCCCATTGCTTTATATCGTCTAAGTTTATTAGTACACACTCTATCCCACACATAGCCCTATTTAGCTCTTGGGGCATACACACTGGGAATGGAAGAATTATATCTAGTAGTAAGTGCAAGGGTTGCTCGATTGTTATTTACGGACCGAAGCTATCTGCGGATTTCTTGGTGATTGATACGGGCAGCTACAATGCGGTCTTAGGAATGGATTTTCTCTGCATTTTCCATGCTCACATTGATTGCAGGGCGAAAAAAGTGATTTTCTGGATTCCTGGACATCCGGAGTTCACATTCTTGGGAGGTAGCAGATCTGTCGGACCAGTCGAATTTAGAGCTAGGCCGATAAGTGCCTTCTTTCATCGATGGAAGTAAAAAAGGAAGAAGCATCAGCAGTGGTTCAGGATTTCATGAATGTATTCGAGGACATCTCGGGTTTACCGCTAAAACGAGATGTGGAGTTCTCGATTGATCTTATTCCAGGAGCAGCGCCAATTTCAAAGGCCTATTATCCGATGGCACCGGTAGAACTGGAAGAGATAAAGAAACAAGTTACCGAATTACTAGAGAAGGGTTGGATTTGCAGCAGCGGTTCACCATGGAGAGCTCCAGTTCTTCTAGTTAAGAAAAAAATGGCACGCGGAGGATGTGCATCGATTATCGAGAGTTAAATCAGGTGACTATTAAGAACAAGTACCCAATCCCTCGCATCGACAAACTATTCGATTAACTCAGTGGCGAGAGAGTGTTCTCGAAATTGGATATACGATCAGGGTATCATCAAGTTCGGGTGAAAGAAGGAGATATTTGCAAGACGGCGTTTCGAACTCGATATGGGCATTACGAGTATTTAATGATGCCATTTGGAGTTACTAACGCACTAGCAATATTTATGGACTTGATGAACCAAATATTTTCACCATATCTGGATCAGTCCGTAGTGGTATTTATTGATGATATTCTAGTTTATTCAATGAGCAAAGATGCCACGCCCCACTTTCCAGTGTAAGGGAGCGGAGACGTGGCAAGCCCGCAACGTATTTACTAAAAAATAAATACGTTAAGCGTAAATAAGCAATATATGTAAGAAATGCAAAAGAATGACAAGTAATATAAAATGAACAACAACTTTTATTAACATTCATCTTTACAATACAACTGTTTTGAAAAGGAAAGTACAATGAGTAAAGCAGTGCCTAAACGGTGGCATGCAAAATGAAAATAAGTACAAGGAAAGTTAGAAGTCCTGCTACTCGGTGAACTGGTCCACGTCCTCCTGGCTAGATTCGATCTCGAGAGAGTCCGGTCCTCCTGACGAACATTCCAAAGAAAGAAAAGATAGGAATGTAGTTAGCGAACTAGCGTTCGGTAAATCCCAAAAGAAATAAAGGAATATAGTAAGTAATGAGAATTGAACTGTTAAGATGTACAGGTATAAGATTCTATTCTAACGTAGTTGTTTATAGTTTGGTACAGAAGGTATTTGTGTATATGAGAGAAGTCCATCTTACCCCGTGAACTATGGTAGCATGTAGTACAAGGCCCCATCAAAACTCATGGGACAACGGCACGAGAGTTCATGTAGGTGTCTTTTAGTGATCATCTCATACCACGTTAATACATTCCGTATCAATCTACCCCGTTAGCCCCGTAATATATTGTATAGATTATAAGGCTTGCCGAGACCATGGATACGAGTTGTTCAAGTAGTCAGGTTCAAGATGTAAACTTGTAGTCATGTAAAGTTATAGCCATGGTCCGGTCAAGTCAAGTCTTGTATTCAGGTTTGATATTCAAGTTTATGTTCAAGTATACATGTTAGAGTTTAGATTCATGTTTGAATTGGATTCTAGTTTGAATTTGGATTCAAGTGTGATTTAGACTCAGACTTGAGTCAGACACTTATAACTGATTTAGATCCTGAATTAGGTTCGGCAGTTATTGGTAACTGCTGCATATGGACGGCAGGATTTGTGTCTTTTTCCAAAACAATTACCATTGATAACACCGTTAAATTTTCTTCCTTAAATAGACAAGCACTCACTTTCTCCGGCTCCTTGGGGCTCAAGAGAATTGATCCCGCTTAAACTTACATTTATTAAAGTCCTTACATATAGTTTTATATAACTCGAAGGGGTTTTATGAAAAATATTTTTTTATATAGTTTCAAAATAGTCTCGAGAAATTATTTATATTATTTAGAGTTTCCATGGATTTGAATTTTAGGGATTTGAGTTATTTTAGTGATAATAACTTACCTTGTAAAGTTCATGGTATTTTAGTGTAAAAATTGTCTTTTGTTGGTATCTTGATAGTATTTTGATGAAAATTGTAATTCTTTCATTTGAAAAAAAAATAAGGTTATTATATTTTGAAAACATATGGATTTATAATATTTATATAACTATTAAATTTTTAATTAAGTAGAAAATTGCGTTTTTCTTACAAACCGTATTAAAAAACTTTCGAGACCGAATGTTCCGTGAGGAGGTCTGTATCTTACTCTACTAGCATAAGGATGTGCAATAATCTGCACCATCTAATAGCGAGTCCCCTAAAAAGGGTTGTAGACGCTTATTTACAAAGGAATTGAAAATACAATTTAAAAGAAAACCGTTTTATAGTAACTAGTATTTTAATGAAATCTTGTATTCGTAACAAAAATATGTTCGAAGAGTATCGTGCTATGGAACCATGTGTGTATATGAGAGGTAGGTCGTCACTTCATGAAGTTCCTAAAGATATGTTTAAGCAAAATAAATAAAGATGGTATACAAAGTTCATGGTATTTTAATGTAAAAGTTAAATTAAAATTATGTTACATGACATTTTTGAGTGAAAGTTGGTTCTAAACCTTAGTTTTATGATTACAAACTTTGTGTAAGGATATGGATGCCAAATATGCAAGAAAAAGTGGATTTTATATAGTATAGAAGAAGATATTGATATTAACTCCACTTCCGACATATGTTTTGAAAAGAGATGTTTCAAGAAGAAGAAAGGGGATTGAGAGGGACTTACAAGCTAGTTAGGTTAAGAGAAGGTAGAAGAAGAAGAGGGGGTTAGCGTCGCGGGATCGCCGGAATTTGCTTTGATCCTCATCGGAAGTTGATATCTTGCTAACTCCACATATACTTCACTTGTACTTAGAAAATTTTGAGAGTTTTGATTAGGAATTTCATAATGATGAAGGGCTAGGGCATGGGATAGTATTTATAGTGTGGAATTAGGGTTTTAGAATTAAAATACATTAAAATTTAGTTTAAAGGTGAAATTAAAAGTCTATGTTTGAATGCAGAGCAATCAAACAGAGCAGATGAGTTAGGGGTAGGGGAAGGATCATGTGTGCAAAGCCCGGGGCTTATTGGTTACAGGCCGACCGTCAGCGCCGACCCCTAAGCAAAATCTGCCAATCGTTTTGAGGGGCGAGGCCGGTGGATTCTTGCCGCGTGTTCAAGTCTGTATTTAAATCATTGTGCATATGTTTGATTTTTCTGTCTTTTCGTTTTTGTGTTCATTACACGTGTAAACTTTTGGGCTTCCAAAAAGTTTAAAAATAAAATCAGAAAAATAAATGTGTCCGATGGGATTTGAACACAGGGGCTACGTCACAGCAGTGCAAGAGCTTTACTAGTAAGCTACAAGTTTCTTCTTGCTATTCTTAAACAAAATATACTTATAACTTGTAGTCAGGCTTATAAACTTCTTTCTGTACATTAAACTGAAAAATTTTATACAGTGATATCAGAGTCGTTACAAAAGAAGAGCATGAAGAACACTTGAGAACCACACTACAGACGTTAAGGCAAGAAAATCTATATGCTAAGATGAGCAAATGTGAGTTTTGGCTTGAAGAAGTGAAGTTCTTGGGTCATGTTGTATCCGGAGATGGAATTGCAGTCGATCCCGAAAAGATTGCAGCTATTCATGATTGGCCAATTCCAAAGAATGTGAGGGAGATCAGAAGTTTTTTTGGGCTTGCTGGATATTATAGAAAGTTTGTGGAGAACTTTTCTCGCATAGCAGAACCATTGACCAAGCTAACACGTAAGGAGGTACCGTTCATGTGGACTGAGAAGTGTGCATCAGCTTTTGAAGTGCTGAAGCAAAAATTGACAACCACTCATATTCTGACGGTACCAGATAGTTCTAGAGGACTAGTTATTCACAGCGACGCATCTGGGAAAGGCTTGGGATGTGTTCTGATACAGTATGGGAAGGTTATAGCGTATGCGTCGAGGCAATTGAAGATCCATATAAAGAACTACCCAACCCATGATTTGGAGCTAGCAGCAGTTATCTTTGCACTAAAGATTTGGAAACACTACCTATTGGGCGAAAGAGTCAAAATGTTTACTAATCACAAGAGCCTAAAGTACGTGTTCACATAGAAAGAGCTCAACATGAGGCGGTGTAGATGGTTAGATGGATGACTATGATGTTGACCTAAAGTATCATCCAGGGAAAATTAATGTAGTGCCAGACACTTTAAGTCGGTTGCCAACGATATGGATGTTGACTGCACGGAGGGAGATTATAACTGATCTTCATAGGTTCGAGTTGGAGATTGTACTACCAGATTCTTCGAGACAGTTGATGCAGTTACAAGTACAGTCATCCTTGATCGATAGCATTAAGGCAACACAGTCGCATGACCTTAGATTGCTGAAATTTCGAGGACAAGTGAAAGCGGGACTTCGAACAGATTTGTTGATTCATGAAGATGGCTCGTTAAGATATGGAAGTCGTTTGTGTGTGCCTAAAGGAGATATTCGTGAAGAAGTCATGAAGGAGGCTCATAGTTCAGTATATTCAGTACATCCGGGAGGCACGAAAATGTATAGAGATTTGCGACAACATTTCTGGTGGGAAGGCATGAAAAGGGAGATTGCTTGCTACGTATCGAAGTGCTTGGTGTGTCAGCAAATCAAGGCCGAATATCAAAGAGTAGCTGGTTTGTTGCAACCACTTCCGATTCCTTAATAAAAGTGGGAACATATAACTATGGATTTCATGACAGCTTTACCATGGAGTCCAAAGGGCAATACCGCAGTTTGGGTGATTGTTGATCGATTGAACAAAGCAGCTCATTTCATACCATTTCGAGTTGGTCAGTCGACAGAGGCTTTGGCAGAGCGGTACATATAGAAGATTGTGAGATTGCATAGAGTACTAGTTAGTATCATTTCTGATCATGATATTCAGTTCCTATTACACTTTGGAGGAGTCTATACGAGAGATTGGGAACTCGCTTGAAGTTTAGTACGGCTTATCATCCTCAGATAGATGGACAGTCTGAGAGGACGATCCAAACTCTTAAAGATATGTTGAGAGCATGCATGTTAGACTTCAAGGGTTCGTGGGAGGATCATTTGTATTTGGTGGAGTTTTCATACAATAACAGTTTTCAAACGACTATACATATGGCTCCATTTGAAGCATTGTACGGTCGTAAGTGTCGCTCGCCTGTCTGTTGGGATAATATTGGAGAAAGAAAATTGTTGGGACCGGATTTCATTATGCAAATTGTGGAGAAAGTTAACATGATCCGTGATCATATGAAGGTGGCACAAGATCGACAAAAAAGTTGGGCTGATACTGGAAGAAGACCTTTGAAATTTGCTATTGGTGATCTTGTGTTCTTGAAGATTTCACCGACTAGGAGAGTAATCCGATTTGGTAGAGATAAGCTTAGTCCTCGATTCGTGGGGCCTTTCGATATCATCGAGCATATTGGAGAGATAGCTTATCGGTTGGATTTACCACCATCCTTGGTGGGTGTTCATGACGTGTTTCATGTATCTCAACTCCGCAAGTATGTTTGAGATGAGACACATGTTCTTGATCACTCGGAACTGACAGTAAGTGAAAATTTAACTTATGAAGAGCGACCAATGGCTATCGTGGATCGACGAGAAAAAGTTCTCAAGAATAAAGTAATCCCTCTAGCACTCGTTTCATAGGGAAATCATTCGCATGGAGAATCTACTTGGAAACGTGAAGATGAGATTAGACAAAAGTTTCCACATCTTTTTCATTAGATCCTTATCTTCTTGTCTTTTCCTGTTCCGTGAACCCAACTACAAAGAATTTCGAAGACGAAATTCTTTGTAGTTGGGTATAATGTAACACCCTAGTACGTTTATATACTATAGCTTGGTGTTTTTAAGACTTGTTTTATAATTCTTTTATTTTATGTATTGGGTTGCGAATGATTCGAATAGTAGCAGTCGTTATTCGACCCGACCCGCATATTTAGAACCCAATATGGTGCAAAATTGTATCTGACATTTATCGGTAAAGTGTATGTGAATCTAGTATAATACCTGTATTATATATTTAGATCTTTATATATATTTATATATCACAAGTTATGAATAAAATAATATTTTACTACCTGACATTGCATGGTATATCACCTCATATCTCATTTCACTTTTATCTATTATGTGCAAATCCTAAAATATAAGTTAACAAAATATTTAATAATTTTTATATCTTTAACTAAATCTGTATATATGTTTATTTAAATCTTACTTGGGGGCATATGTATTTAATATAAGATCATCGCAATATGGTTTAAGATTTTTATGTATGTGTATATTTCTAGAAAATATATTTTAAAAAATATTCGGGTGAAAGTTTGGTAATATTTGATATTATCTACAAATCATAATACATATATAAATATGTAATACATATTATATATATATATATATTATAAACCTTTTATATTTTTTATTTATAAAACCCTTTCTCTCTCTCCGTCGTTCTCTTTCTCTTTCCTCTCAATCTCTATTGAGCCCTAACCCATGCCCTCGCCACCTCGTCGCTATTCCCACCTCATCGTCATCGGCACCCCCACCCCCTTCATCGTCGCCTCCTCTTCTTCACCGTAGCTACCTTCTCCTTCCCCATGACCTCACCGGAGTTCCGACCCCACAACCGAACACCTATCCCCTTCTTCCTCTGTTATCCTTTTCCGTCGCCGTCACCTAAACCTTACACTGTCATCATCACCATTCCAGTCACCTTCTCTTCCTCCTTCATGCCAGCACCAGAGCACCACTCACACCATCACCGCCGGCATCATCTTCTTATTCTTCTCGGTTCTCGTTCGTGCTTCACCGTAGCTGACCATCGTCGTCACCCCAGTTCCTCGCCGACGAACTTGACCTAGACTTCATCTCCGGTCATCATCTCTTCTCAAACCCAGACCCGTTCATCTCTTCCTCTCTCTTTTCTTCTTTTCCAAGTTCAAAATCCCGACTTCGTTTCGCCGCCGGCGAACCCCGACTCGTCGCCGTCGCCGTCGCTTTTGACCCTAAACACCAGCCTCTAGGAATTCCACAGAGCACCAGCGGTTACCCTAGAGCTTTACACTGTCGTTTGTGGCCAAGGTCGTGTATACGTCGTGATTTTGAACATTGCCGTCATTCGGAAAATCCGTATTTCGTCGTAAGTATATCAATCGAGGCAAGTTTCTAAACTTACTACATGTTATTTTATATATATCAATATTGATATAATTATTTATTGTATATGCATTTTATTATTTGGCAAGTATTATTGATATACGATATGATAGCATTAATTCGTACTTTATAACAAATTTATCTGGTTGCATGCTAATTCGTTATAGTTCATTATAATTCCATTGTAGTTCGTGATCTTTTACCTGTATGACAGTATGTTTAGTAGCAGACGTAAATATTACTAGACACAGGTTTTTATATAGTAAATTAGTTAATTAATTAATTTTATATTTTTAAATAAAATACATTAGTTATTCGTACACTGTTTAAATGAACTAGTTACTGTTTTCCATCTAATATTTATTATGTTAACACAATGCCCGACATATTCACGACACATTACTAGACTTGTTACTTGGAGTATTACTAATGCCGAAAATTCTGACTTGTTGTCCTGATAGATGTGACTTATTATCTAGATAGACAAGACGTGTACCTGCTTAATCCTGTGTTGGTATTAGGTAGATATTGTTAATATCTGACTTGAACACGAAACCGGGGGGAAAAGGGAAATTAAGAATGTAACCGAAATATAATTCAAGAGGATATTATTATTATTTATCGTGATTCCAGATGTGAACGGAATAACCATTGTTTATTGTACCGAGGTCCTATGGGGAATGAACGGGATATATTGTGTCGTGGTCCCGTGGGGGAATGAACGGGGTTATATACTGTTGAGTTACGATGAGAATTATATTAATTGGTTTCAAAGACTTGTAGAATAGATAACTTAGAAGCATAGATTTTAGGATGCACGTGACATACATATACCCACCTGTGGTTATGATTTATACTCGTGTTTCATTATAGCATCATATTCTGGTTATTACTATTGTTATTGATATCTATGACGCATTGACGTCTGGATTTTACATAGCCGAGTTCCTTTAATTTTGTCGCAGGAAGATCAAGAGTATTTTGGCAGGCAAACTGAGCAGTAAAGAGCTTGATGATTAGTTTTAAGATACTTAATTTACTTTCTTTCCTAATTTAAGTTTATCGTTGTGATCACATGAGGGACATGATCTGGATATTGTTTCTTTATTGGATCTTTATTCGTTTCCGCTATATACATTTCATGATTATTATTTATTGTGGCAGATGGATATGTGTTAGTTAGATTTTATTTACTATTCTTGATATCCGATTGACAGCCGTAATATGACTATGGAGATATCTTTCCTAGCCATAGTGTAACGTTTTGGAAAAAAATTAAATAATTAATTTAAATTTTAAAATGTTATTTTTTCTAATGATATTTTCTTTTAAAGATTTTAAAGTGGTAAAAAGACTTTTATAAATGGGTATGGTATTTAAGTATTATTGTAATTAGTTTAGGCGACTCTTAGTTGTAAAGAAAGTGTTGTAGTGAAAAGTTTTAATTTCAAAGAGGGTTATAGGATTGTATGAGAGTTTAAGTGCAATTAGTGAGGATCATGATATTAAAGTTATTATGAACCTCACTCACAACACACCATGGGATTCACCATAAGCCAACACCATACCCTTGCACACATGCACCTCACCCTTCCATGGTGACACCTCCTTCTTTCCTTTCAACACAAAACCCTCTATTTTGTTCAATTTATCAAACTGAAAATAGGTTTTCACAACACTTTAGCACCAAAATAGTGCAGCTCTCCACCCTCACAAAAAGAAAAACTAGAGTTTCCATGGATTTTGGTTCAAATCACTCAAGCTTGACCTCCTCAACTCATTGTGTACATCATGATGTTTAGAGTTCTGTGGAATTCTTCAAATAAGGTAAAAACCTAACTTTTCAGGTCTTCATATGAGTTCACGTACCAAAGAATGTATACGAGATCTGAAAAATATGATTTAGTTTAGAGTTTTAGCCTATGTTGATATCTACTACAGTTATATTAGTCACTATATAAATCTAATAATACAGTAGAATGGTATTAGAACCTAGAGTGCCCCCTAAAAACCCGGACCAATTCCCTACAGTTCAACCGCTGGAATCCCTAATATTTCCGCTACCGCCGGTTTTGTTTTGAGGAATTGGGTGTTGATATTTGGTGGGTATCTCTCTGTAGGTTATCTAAGGTCTCTGGTATACTTTTATTATTTCTAGATTATAGATATAAAAATCTGGAAGCTAATTGCTATATTTTTTGTAATATTGTAACGTATGATACGGATATTGCGTATCACGTTTTGAGTGTTTTCTAAAAATACGTCGATTCGGGGTAGCTCTAGTTAGCTATGGATCTATATAGCACGCGATAATCACACATTTGACGTTACGTAAGTTAATTCACTTCGAATTTTCATATTCATCGTATTAGAAGTTAGTCGTTTATATACGAATTTTTATTTCGATATTAGAATTGACCGCGGGGACTTCGGAAGCAGCGAGAAAGGGAAAAGAAGTGATGGAATCCGAGTAGATCGCAACTCGTTCCGGTGAGTAGACTAAATATCTACCTGGGACATTATATGGATGGCGTATAGCGTCCGAAACCAAAAACTTGTTATAATTATTTCCATTCATGTTGCTTGCATAATTAAATTTAGAATTGTATTGTATATATTCATAATATTAAACACTATTGTTTAACACTTGTTAGGACACTTGCATTATTACTGATGAATTATGTTGCCCTTGCACATGCTTAAATACTACACTACACCTCATCGGTAATTAGCATGCCACGTACACACCTAGAACTTGCCATGTCATCTATACGCTATTGCACACTGCTAGTATCATTAATGACTGTTGTCATACATCATTAGGTATTGTTTGACATATATCGTATAGCATTTTCATTATTATTATTTGTATCATGCAATATTGAGTTATGAGATTTCTGTTGTTTTGAGTTTTCATTCACTACATGATATAGTTGATACGACTTAAGTTATTTATAACTTTATGGGTCCTCGGGAATTATATGATATGTCCACCATGGGTTGATATTTTTCTGATTTGGTTTTATTCCGAACCGAGTGGGGGAGCTATACGGTTATGGATTTTTACGTTATCCGGACTGAGTGGGAGAGCATACAGTCGGATACATGGTGGACCCGGTCAAGACCGAGGGGTAGGAAAACTGCATTTGAGGCGGGGAGACTAGTGGGGACACTCGATACCGGGGATAGTTTGATAAACACGGCAGATATTTAGAGGATACCGACCGATGTTGTTGGTTGTCAGGATCGTTCGAGGAATGATGCCTGCTAGAACTGAAGATTTATGTCGATATTTGACACTGGATTTGAGGATCGTTTATGAATATGACCAAGATTTTGGAATACTTGATGAGATTTCGGTTTTCTTCTATATATGCACTATAGTTATATATTCATATTTCATATGCTATCACATATCATGACTACCTAATGCATAGTTTTAGTCGATATTTCGTTTATGCATACAATTTCAACTGTTTGATGTTAGTTTATTCGCTGAGTTGGCAACCCACCCCCGTTGTGCCTTAGTTCCTTGCAGGAGAGATCGCGTGGACGCATAGCGGTATTGCGGACATATACCACGGTTTTCGTTGCTTATCTTATTAGGTGGGTTACATGTTTAGTAACCGCCTCTTTTTGGGTATTTTGTATTTTGTATCTAGTATCACTTTATCAGACCGTGTATATTATTTGACTTATAACGAGGGGAGACTTATGTATATTTTGGGTCGATTTGAGTAGAATCGACTAGTTATGTTTGATTATGCTTTCTTTTACTTATATGCATGTGATTCTTCACTTTTAAGCATCGTATATTAATTGCATGGGTTGTTTCCGTTGGTTGGCGTTAATTTTTGCTCCTAAGTAGGGGATGTCACTATTATAATGATTATGTACTTATTTTTCTCAAAATTTTACAAAGGAGGTGCTGTCAAAATTTCCAATACTAAAACCATTTGTTTTAACTTCATTTCAAAAACCATTCGGCATATACATTAAACTAAACAATCTTTGAATTTAAAATGTGATCTCATTTTCATTATTTTTAAAACTTTACCTCCTCATTTCCGCAAATAGGGTTTAGATCTTGGTTTCTGGCTTGCTTGGATTGTATCGGCATGTTTAGACGTCGCACAATCTAAGTGACGATCACGTGCCAATTTGGGTCGTGACAAAGTTGGTATCAGAGCTTTAGGCTTAATCTTACGGAACCTAGACGTGACTTTGGGGTTATTAGTCTCGAATTTTCGTTATTTATATTGACTTTTGGTTTGGTGAAGTAGGTAACTCAGGAAGAGTAACGTACCGTACATATGTTCCGCGGCATATTTACGATACGATGCCCCATCTAAGTAACCTTAGGATGTATGTCTTGATTAATTCTTCCTTTGAGTCTCGGTATTCGTTTGTTCCTGTTATTACACATTATCAACTCTCTTTTTTTGTTCCAGTTGCCATGGCTACGTGAGCTAGGTGAGCCGCAGCCAGGGATGCTGCTCGGACAGATCTGCCAGTGACGACGACTGACCCACAGAACATCCCTACGGCATAGAGACATGTTGATCCTCCTCTTCCCGATCGGATGACTAGACTGGAGGAGGGCATGTTGGGCTTACAGCAGATGATGGGGCAGTTGGCTGAGGCCACCCGTATTCAGAGGTAGGATCAGACATTGACTATTGTAGAGCCCGCGATATAACCCATTCAGACAATCGCACCAATGGTCGCGGGGTTTATGGAGGTATCATTCCCAGAGTTCATGAGATTGAGATCTCCAGTGTTCACAGGCACAGACACAGACACAGCAGAGCATACCCTGTCGTTTCTTGATAAGATGGCTAGGATCGATAAGTCTTTAAGATGCTCAGATACAAGGTCAGTGGAGCTGACCAGTTTTCGGTTGGAAAGACTTGCCCAGACATGGTGTGAGTCGATGGAGAGAGGTCGAGACGCAGATCTTCCTCTGATGACATGGGCAGACTTTTTCGAGGCTTTCCTTGCTAGATTCCTTCTGCAGAGCGTGAGAGATGCCAGAGCCAGTAGTTTTGAGGCATTGTGGAAACCTGCCGATATGTCTGTGGCAGATTATGACTTACAGTTTACCCAGTTGTCGCATTATGCTCCATATTTAGTTCCCACGAAGGAGCTCAGGGTGAAGAGGTTTGTGAGGAGCCTTGATACGCAGTTGTTCCTTGCCATGGGCTCCCAGTACTTCGATACATATGCACCGGCTATGGACGTGGCGATTCAAGTGGAGGAGCGTCTGAATGAGACGACGGATGTTCCTGAATTAAATCGAGTCAGACCTATTGGAGTAGTATCCGGGCAGTTTGGCATGGGCCAAGGCAGATTCGTTCCAGGACGTAGTAGTGGTTGGTGTTGGGCTCAGGGCAGGATGTATGGCTCATACCCGAGGAGCAGAGGCCGCCGTCGACATGTTTCAGTTGCGAGCATTCAGAGCATTTCGCTAGAGATTGTAGACGCCAGGAAGGGATTATAGTTCCGCAGGCTACTTTACCCCCTCCACCTTCTTCTTCGAAGGCATTGCTTCCTCCACCAGCTGCTACTATACGCCAGGCAGTTGCACCGAGAGACCGTGGTTTTACTGGACGTACTCAGAGGGGATGAGGAAACCGCGGGAGAGGATATCAGGATGCAGGTAGGGGTTAGGCTAGGGTATTCACTTTGACTCCTCAGGATACCCAGGCATCCAATGCAGTAGTTACAGGTACTCTCCCCGTATGTTCCTTAGATGCGCATATTTTGTTCAATCTCGGTTCTACACACTCATACGTGTCTGCACACTTCGCATTTTCTCTGGGGAGAGATTCGTCGTTGTTAGATTTACCGCTAGTTGTAGTTACGCCGGTGGGAGATTCTTTCATAACCCGACGCGTATTCAAATCATGTTCTACACGTATTGGTGATAAAGATTCGTTAGTCGATTTGATTCTTCTCGATATGTTAGATTTCGACGTACTTCTCGATATGGATTGGCTGGCCACTTGTCATGCATACGTTGATTGCTGGGGAAAAGCGATCAGATTCTATTTTCTTGGTGAGCCGATTTTTGTTGTGCAGGGGTATTGCAACGCCACTCCTACCAATCTGATTTCTGCACTTAGTGTTAGACGGCTTTTGAGGAAGGGGTGTTGTGGATTCTTAGCATTTATTAAGAATACTAGAGCCGCAGAGGTTCCGTTGGACCAGGTTCCGATTGTACGAGAGTTTTCTGATGTGTTTCATGTTGAGTTGTTAGGGTTGCCACCAGAGTGCGATATTGAGTTCTGTATTAAATTGGTTCCCGGCGCGGGACCTATTTCTATACCGCCTTATAGGATGACCCCGACGGAGCTGAAGGAGCTCAAGAGCCAGTTGCAAGAATTGCTTGATAGAGGACTCATTAGTCCGAGTGTATTGCCATAGGGAGCTCCGATCCTGTTCGTTAAGAATAAGGACGGCAGTATGAGATTGTGTATCGACTATCGATAACTGAATTGAATTACGGTGCGGAATGGGTATCCATTACCTCATATTGACGACTTGTTCAATCAGCTACAGGGAGCCGGCTATTTCTTAAAGATTGATTTGCGATCCAGGTATCATCAATTGCGAGTCCGGAATGATAACATTCCGAAGACTGCCTTTTGGACACGCTACGGACATTATGAGTTCCTGGTGATGTCGTTCGGGCTCACCAATGCCCCAGCAGCGTTTATGGATCTAATGAACCGGATCTTCTAGCCGTTTCTCGACCAGTTTATCATTGTTTTCATAGATGATATTTTGGTTTACTTTAGGAGTCGAGAGGAGCACGAGCAGCACTTGAGAATTGCATTGCAGACTTTGAGAGAGCATCAGTTGTTTGCCAAATTCTCGAAGTGCGCTTTCTGGCTTGACAGTGTGGAATTCTTGGGTTATATTGTTACGAGAGATGGGATGCAGGTTGATCCGAAGAAGATTGAGGCGATACAGCATTGGCCCAGACCCGTATCACTGACTGAGATTCGTAGATTTTTGGGCTTAGCGGGTTATTACCGTCGCTTTGTACAGGACTTCTCTCGTATTGTAGCACCTATGACCAGTTTGACCTGAAAGGGAGTTCCGTTTCTATGGATTGAAGAATGTGAGCTGAGTTTCCAGCAGTTGAAGACTCGTCTGACGACTGTGCCAGTTCTATCTTTACCTTCAGGCTCAGGCGGATTTGCGGTATATTGTGATGTGTCTCATGTGGGCTTAGGTTGCGTATTGATGCAACATGGTAGAGTTATTGCTTATGCTTCTCAGCAGCTGAAGAAACATGAGTAGAATTACCCTCCCCACGATCTGGAGATGGCCGCGGTGGTCTTTGCACTAAAGATTTGGTGACACTATTTATATGGAGAGTCGTGTCAGATCTTTACAGACCACAAGAGCCTGAAGTATATATTCCAGCAGCGGGATTTGAACTTAAGGTAGCATCACTGGATTGAGCTAGTGAAAGATTATGATTGTGAAATTTTTTATCACCCGGACAAGGCAAATGTGGTGGTTGACGCGTTGAGTATAAGACTTGGGATTAGCTTGTCTTATTTAGGGTCGGTTCGGAAGCAGTCGGATGCTGATTGGCGGATTTTGTGCGACAGTGGTATACAGTTTGAGTTTACCTCTGTAGGTGGACAGTTTGCCCATGTTCATGCTCGTCCACTTTTGCTTGATCATATCAGGGAGGCACAGTCCGAGGATGTACGATTATCAGAGATTTTTGAGCGGGTTCGGCAATATGGAGATTTTGAGTTTATGATTGGTAGTGAGGGAGTGCTATGGTTTAGTACCCGGTTGTGTGTACCCGACGTTGATGGGCTTAGGCGTGTGATATTAGAGGAGACACATCAGTCTTCCTACAGCGTTCATCCAGGGTCTACCAAGATGTATCACGATTTACGAGACGTGTACTGGTGGGAAAGGATGAAACGTGATGTGTCTGACTTCGTTTCGAAATGCCTGACTTGTCAGCAAGTCAAAGCCGAATATCAGAGGCCGGCTGGAGAATTGTAGCCTTTACTCGTTCCCGAGTGGAAATAGGAACAGATCTCCATGGATTTCATTATGAGTCTACCCAGGTCTAGCAGAGGGTATGACTCCATTTGGGTGATTGTGGATCGGTTGACGAAGACAACTTATTTTCTTCCGATGAATACTACTTTCAGATATGCTCAGTACGTCCAGATCTACATTGATGAGATTGTACGGTTGCACGGAATTACGACCTGTATTGTTTTTTATAGAGGCACACAGTTTACCAATCGTCTCTGGCAGAATCTTCAGGATGTTTTGGGCACTCGCTTGAGTTTCAGTGCTGCCTTCCACCCATAGACCGATTGCCAGTCAGAGCGTACGATCCAGACTCTTGAATATATGCTCCGAGCTTGTACACGGGATTTGGGTGGCAGTTGGGATCGTCACTTGCCTTTGATTGAATTCTCCTATAATAATAGCTTCCAGGAGATGATTCGGATGACACCATTTGAGGCATTATATGGGAGAAAGTGTTGGTCGTCAGTTTGTTGGATCGAGCTTAACGAGAGCAGCCGCCTAGCGCCTCAGTTGGTTCAGGAGACTACTGAGAAAATCCAGATAATCCAGGATAGGATGAGAGCATCTCAGAGCAAGCAGAAGTCTTATGCCGATCGGCATCGCCGTAGACTTGAGTTCGATGTAGGAGACCATGTATTTCTCCGTGTCTCTCCGATGAAGGGTGTGATACGATTCTGGAAAAAGGGGAAACTCAATCCCAGATATGTTGGTACCCTTCATGATCCTTCTCACGCTATTCAGCATCCGACTATACAGCTAGAGCGTGATTTATCTTACACTGAGCAGCCGGTAGCTATTCTCGACCCGCAGGTGAAGACACTGCGATCAAGGGTACTTCCTTCTGTAAAGGTTTTATGGCGTGGACCAAATAGCGAAGAGGTCACTTGGGAAGCCGAGGATGTGATACGGGAGAAATTTCCGCATCTTTTTGAAGGTATATGTATTTAGATTTTTTAATTCGGGAACCGAATTTTTCTTAAGGAGGGGATATTGTAACGTTTTGGAAAATTTTTAAATAATTAATTTAAATTTTAAAATGTTATTTTTTCTAATGATATTTTTTAAAGATTTTAAGTGGTAAAAAGACTTTTATAAATGGGTATGGTATTTAAGTATTATTGTAATTAGTTCATGTGACTTTTAGTTGTAAAGAAAGTGTTATGGTGAAAAAATTTAATTTCAAAGAGGGTTATAGAATTGTATGACGATTTAAGTGCAATTAGTGAAGATCATGATGTTAAGGTTATTATGAACCTCACCCACAACACACCATGAGGTGCACCACAAGCCAACATCTCACCCTTGCACATATGCATCTCACCTCTCTATGGTGACACCTCCTCCTTTCCTTTCAACTCAAAACTCTCTCTTTTGTTCGGTTTATCAAACTGAAAATAGGTTTTCACAACACTTTAGCACCAAAATAGTGTAGCTCTCCACCATCACAAAGAGAAAAACTAGAGTTTCCATGGATTTTGGTTCAAATCACTCAAGCTAGGCCTCCTCAACTCATTGTGCACATCGTGATGCTTAGAGTTCTGTGGAATTCTTCAAATCAGCTAAAAACCTAACTTTTCAGGTCTTCATATGAGTTCACGTACCAAAAAGTGTATACGATATCGGAAAAATGTGATTTAGTTTAGAATTTTAGCCTCTGTCGATATCTGCTATAGTTGTATTAGTCACTATATAAATCTAGCAGTACAGTAGAATGGTGTTAGAACTTAAAATGCCCCCTAGAAAGCCGGACCCAATTCCCTACAGTTCAACCGCCGGAATCTCTAATATTCCCGCTACCGCCGGTTTTTTGAGGAATTGGGCGTTGATATTTAGTTGGTATCTCTCTGTAGGTTATCTAAGGTTTCTGGTATATTTTGATTATTTCCAGATTATAGATATAAAAATCTGGAAGCTAATTGCAATACTTTTTGTGATATTGTAACGTATGATATGGATATTGCGTATCATATTTTGGTGTTTTCTCAAAATACGTCGATTTGGTGTAGCTCTAGTTAGCTTTGGGTCTGTATAACACGTGATAATCACACATTTGATGTTACGTAAATTAGTTCACTTCGAATTTACATATTCATCGTATTGGAAGTTAGACGTTTATATACGAAGCTTTATTTCGATGTAAGGATTGACCGCGAGGACTTCGGAAACAGCGAAAAAGGGAAAAGGAGTGATGGAATCCAAGTAGATCGCAACTCGTTCCGATGAGTAGACTAAATATCTACCGGGGACATTGTATAAATGGCGAATAGCGCCCGAAACCAAAATCTTGTTATAATTGTTTCCATTCATGTTGCTTGCATAATTAGATCTAGAATTGTATTGTATACATTCATACATATTAAACACTATTGTTTAACACTTGTTGGGACACTTGCACTAGTATCGATGAGTTATGTTGCACTTGCACATACTTACATGCTACACTACACCCCATCGGTAATTAACATGCCACATACACATCTAGAACTTGTCATGTCATCTATATTCTATTGCACACTATTGGTATCATTAATAACTGTTGTCACGGATCATTAGTTATTGTTTGACATATATCGTATCGCATTTTCATTATTATTACTTGTATCATTCAATATTGAGTTATGAGATTTCTGTTATTTTGAGTTTTCATTCACTACATGATATAGTTGATACGACTTAATTGTTTATAACTTTATGGGTCCTCTGGATTTATATGATATATCCACCATGGGTTGATGTTTTTCTGATTTGATCTTATTCCGAACCGAGTGGGGGAGGTATACGGTTGCGGATTTTTACATTATCCGAACTGAATAAGGGAGTATACAGTCGGATACATGGTGGATTCGGTCGAGACCGAGTGGCAGAAAAGCCGTATTTGAGGTGAGGAGCCTAGTGAGAACACTCGATACCGGAGATAGGTTGAGAAACACGGCGGATATTTAGAGAATACCGACCAATGTTGTTGGTTGTCAGAATAGTTCGGGGAATGATGCCTACTAGAACTGAAGATTTGTGTTGATATTTGACACTGGATTTGAGAATCGTTTATGAATATGACCAAGATTTTGGAATACTTGATAAGATTTCTGTTTTCTTCTATATATGCATTATAGTGATATATTCATGTTTCATATGCCATCACATATCATGACTACCTAATGCATAGTTTTAGTCGGTATTTCGTTTATGCATACAATTTCAACCGTTTGGTATTAGTTTATTCGCTGAATTGGCAACTCACACCGTTGTGCCTTAGTTCCTTACAGGAGAGATCGTGTGGACGTATAGCACCTTTGCGGATACATATCACAGATTTTGTCCCTTATCTTGTTAGGTGGGTTATATGTTTAGTAACCGTCTTTTTTGGGTATTTTGTATTTTATATCTAGTGTCATTCCATCAGACCGTATATATTATTTGACTTAGAATGAGGGGAGACTTATGTATATTTTGGATCGATTTGAGTAGAATCGACTAGTTATATTTGATTGTGCTTTCTTTTACTTATAAGCATGTGATTTTTCGTTTTTGAGCATGTTTCCCCAATCAGATCGAAGCTCTGTTCAAATTCCAAGATTTGAAATGAAGCGACGCTTCTGCTTTCCCCAATCAGAGCAAAACTCTGTTCAAATTGCAAGATTTCAAATTTCAAAATTTAAGTTGAAGCAACGCTTCAGATCCCATGTGCTGCGCGCTGCGTGCCACGTGTCAAGCGCAGACGCGCTAGCGCCAGGTGCACTGCGCCGTAGGCAGCACACCCTCAATCAGAGCAAAGGTCTGTTTCAAAATTCAAAATTTAAGTTGAATCAACGCTTCAGATCCAGCGCTGTGCGCTGCGCGCCACGTGTCAAATACGGATGCGCTAGCGCAGTTGCGCTGCGCGCCACATGTCGACCGTAGGTGCACTAGCGCAAGGTGCGCCGGCGCTGGAATTAAAAATTTCCCACCGTCAGATCAAAAAATCTACTAATAATAAATTATTAAATAATCAGAACTAAAATTCTATTATGGAAAGATTTTTCAATCTTATTAAAACAAGAATATTATTTTCTGTAAAACAGAAGTCTCAGGATCAAAGATCCAACGGTGGGAAATATTACAAATCAATCAAAGAAAGATCTCTCAAAACTGATTTAACAAATCATTTGGCCCTATATAAAGGACCCTAGACTTCAAGTCATAAATACAGAGAAAAGGAGAAAGAAAAACGCTCTGCAAAAGAAGAGAAAGCTCTTAAAAAAAAGAAGATTTTGCTTCATCTTCAAAATAAAAAAAGAACTGTGTTCTTGAATAAAAGAGATGAAACCATCTCGTAAAAAGAAGAATCATCTTCTAAAAAGATCGGAGATCTGAAAAAAATACCAAGGTCTTTAATAAAAAGGAAAAGATCAAAAGATCTAATCATAAAATAATAAAAGAAGTATTTTTACTTTATTCACGGATCTTTTGATCTATAAAGGCGGAGCCTTTTATAAAAATAAGAACTTTTGTTCTTGAATCTTGAGGCAAAGCCTCTTTTAAGAAGAACATAAATTTGTTCTTTGATCTTAAAATTGATCAAATGCGCTTTGCGCTATTAGAAAGTGCCTTTCACTCATGAACAGCGCTTTTGCGCTCCTTGGATCGGCGCTCAGCGCCAAAACATGCCACGTGTCAATCATAAACAACATTTGCGCTTTGCGCTTTTAAAACAGAGCACCGCACTCATGGACTGGCGCTCAGCGCCAAGCGCACCACGTGTCACTCACTGGCACACCCCTAAATCAGCGCAAAATGCTCATAAATTAAAAGCGCAACGCGCTAATGAACTAGCGCTTTGCGCTAAGCGCGACACGTGTCATCTTCATGTGCGCTATCTGACAGAAGCGCAATGCGCTCTTTAGCTGGCGCAAAGCGCCTGGCGCGCCACGTAGCGCATTGTCAGAACACAATCTGTTCTGATGAAGACAAAAGATGTCAGAATTCAATGCTTAGCATTATTAAAAGGGCTGAGCCCAAATAAAGGCTTAATAGCCAGAACAAAAAATGTTAAAACATTTTGATTGGACTTAGCCCAATTCTGGCCATAAGTCCTCAATTTATTGAACTGAGCCCATCTGCTCTTTCAACCAATTAACATCGGTTCGAGGGTATATCTCTTTACTCCTCTGGTATCTGTCGTTGTAATTCTTCAACGTCGTCAGAGAGGTGACGGGTCCCGACAACCACACATTACTACGGACTGTGGGGTCCTTAAACCCATGGACTATGACGTCCTTAACCTCGACCGTGATGTCTTAAAACTAACAACGGACTGTGGGGTCCTTAAACCCATGGACTATGATGTCCTTAACCTCGACCGTAATGTCTTAAAACTAATATCGGACTGTGGGGTCCTTAAACTCATGGACTATAATGTCCTTAACCTCGACCGTGATGTCTTAAAACTAACAACGGACCGTGGGGTCCTTAAACCCATGGACTATAATGTCCTTAACCTCGACCGTGATGTCTTAAAACTAACAACGGACCGTGGGGTCCTTAAACCCATGGACTATGATGTCCTTAACCTCGACTGTGATGTCTTAAAACTAACAACGGGCTGTGGGGTCCTTAAACCCATGGACTATGATGTTCTTAATCTCGACCGTGATGTCTTAAAACTAACATCGGACTGTGAGGTCCTTAAACTCACGGACTATGATGTCCTTAATATCGACCGTGATGTCTTTAAACTAACATTGGATCGAGATGTCCTTAAACTAACAATGGACCGTAATGTTCTTAAACTAATTATCGACCGCAATGTCACTAAACTAAACAATAGAGCCCAATTGCTCTCTTGTCGGATCTAAACGATCCTGTTAAGTTGATCTTAGTCTAAAATAAAACTAACGTATCTTTAACAAACGTTTAATTCGATCTTAGTCTCAAATAAGGCTAACGTATCCTTAAACCCAAACCCCCAAAACCCAAATCTAAGAAAGATACGGATTTGGACTAGTCCACGCCCTACGGGCGACGACATAACTTAGTCTCCGTATACAATCCACGGGCAACCATAAACAAAACAAACACCCACAATACGAAGTGACCATATGGAGAAAGAGAAAGTTGTTACCGCGATACGGTAGCGTAATTAACTGCAGGGGCTTGCGCCTGCAGGGAAGAGCGTCCCCACAATCAAAAACCCCTCAGATGAGGGGGAATCTGACGAAGTCTGTTATATCGGCCGCATCCGTTTAAACCTTCGATACATGGTGCCATAAATCAACTTGGCATATTCGGAGAGGTGGACGGATAGCACCAATTAGTATCTGCCCCGAAATTCAGGCGAGACGTTTGTTGCGTCTCCGCCGTATCTTTCGGAGGGGAACAGAGCACTGTATATTAATTGTGTGGGTTGTTTCCGTCGGTTGGCGTTAATTTTTGCTCCCAAGTAGGAGATGCCACTATTATAATGATTATGTACTTGTTTTTCTCAAAATTTTACAAAGGAGATACTGTCAAAATTTCCAATACTAAAACCATTTGTTTTAACTTCATTTCAAAAACCATTCAACATATGCTTTAAACTAAACATTCTTTGAATTTAAAATGTGGTCTCATTTTCATTATTTTTAAAACCGTACCTCCTTATTTCCGCAAATAGGGTTTAGATCTTAGTTTCTTTGGATTGTGTCGGCATGTTTAGATATCGCACAATCTAAGTGCCGGTCACGTGCCAATTCAGGTCGTGACACATAGGTAGCATGGTTGGTTTTGTCACGTACCGTATTTTCGTAATTTGGGAAGCAGGGCATGACAAGTTCTTAGCGAGTCCATACGGTGTACTCACCTCAAGTGAGCATCCGTATACAATCTTAGGTGTTATAGCACCAATGGCTGGTGAGACCGGCCACCGCCCCTCATCGGGGTCTAAAAACGTATACACTAGTCTACTCCAGAATATCGATATCCAGTCTCGATACTTTCTCGACTAGGGACATTTAAGAATGTGCTTATGGACAACCCAGCTCTCACGTATCCATCATAATGCTGGTAGTCAAGCAATAATTCTACGGGTTTTATCATTATATATTAGCGACACGTAATAACAAGTAAAACATATACACATAATGATAAAGACAAATCATATAGTATACTATCATCTCGAGTAAGGTTGTTCTACATGTATAGGTCCTCTTTCAATTATCTTAATTCTATACCTGGAATTACAATAATTGCCTTGATGGCACCATAGCCAACAATTGATTAATGACATCATTTAAGGACTTATAGTTATCTCTACTATTATGGTGCTGATAGAAGGGGCTCTACAATTTTGAAATTGATTGTTGATATGGCATTCTAATTATTCACGAAAAAACCATAAAAAATTCAATCAAGATTCATAATCGCAACTAACCCTGTCATTTGTTCAAGAAAAAACTAAACCCGTCACATGGTAACTATCTAGGCAATATTATTATAGTTTTTAATGAAAAATAAAAAAACAAATAAATTAATTGAGATTGGGTATATATATATGCATCTCACGTGTAAATTACTGGTAATAGCAATGGCAAAGGATTTGGTGCCTATTTTTTTCAACAAATGTTGCATTTCTAAAATGTTGCAAACCAAACATCCCATCATCTCACCATCATTTCAAAAACGGCGCGCTCTCTCTCTCTCATGCACACAAAATGTTGGCGCAACACATTTGAATTTATGTACCACTACTTTAATGTTAAGTATTTATATATCCCTTCAAAATTCTATAAATGTGTTCTAATTTATGATAAAATTTTTGCTAGTTTTTTTCTAAATCTAACGTGATATAATTTATCCAATAGCTTCCTAAATTTCTCGTAGATTGCCATAAAATGAAATTGTACGATACGTAATTTGATATTTCATTTATACATATATAGCGAAATCATCCATATACATTGTACATGCAAAACACAGTTCAATATTAATTAAAGGCTTAATGGTTGATCTAATAGTATAAATGCAAACAACACTTGTATTTTGTACAACAGGAAGCATATATGAAAATATATAATATTGTATTTTGTACAACATTACTATGCAATATTTAAAAGGGGAGGACAAGATTAATTTTCTATCAGAAGTTTACCTGTAATGAACATATATTCTCATTCAAATGACAAATTACAAAACCAACATGAAATCATAAAACAATTCTCACTATTGACTAAAATAATCGCATATGCATCACATATTCTCATACATATGCCAACTACACTAAAATAGAACAGGCAAGTCTCCGCGATAACGAAAGAATTCATAAAAAAATTATATTCATCCAGATGCCAACATCCAATACAAACACAGGAAAACAAACTCTCAACCATATAATGAGTAATTTATTAGATTCAAACGCTAATTCAAATTCCTGTTTCCAAAACTAAAACGGAACCACTAACAAACTTTCAAAACTTTCAGGTTCGGCAATAGAGGCACAAACCAAATGTGAAATTAATAAAATTAACAAACTCTCAACTTAAACTCTACTCAATTCAAAATGCCAAATTGCAAGCCAGCTCTCATCCACAACATAAGAACTTCATAAAATTCACACCCCCAAGTCAACATTACATTCTCATGCAATCCCAAATTTCCTAAGCTAAAACATGACAAGAAATTAATGATAACCTACACGATTTCTCATCCATAACCAAGTATCGTTACAACAAATTTCATAGTAGAAATTAATGATTCGATTGTGGTGCAAACTGGCAACTGGAAGTTGCAGCAAACACTTTAATCTACTGCTCATACTCACCCTCTTCCTCCTCATACTCCCCCTCATCATCCGCCGTCGCATCCTGATACTGCTGATACTCCGATACCAAATCATTCATGTTACTCTCCGCCTCAGTAAACTCCATCTCATCCATCCCTTCCCCGGTATACCAATGCAAAAACGCCTTCCTCCTAAACATCGCCGTGAACTGCTCGCTCACCCTCCTAAACATCTCCTGTATGGAAGTCGAGTTCCCAATAAAAGTCGAAGCCATCTTCAGCCCTGTAGGCGGAATATCACAAACCGTAGACTTCACGTTATTAGGAATCCATTCTACAAAGTAGGAAGAGTTTTTGTTTTGGACATTGATCATTTGCTCGTCAACCTCTTTGGTGCTCATTTTGCCACGGAACACGGCAGAGGCGGTGAGGTAGCGGCCGTGCCTGGGGTCTGCAGCACACATCATGTTCTTTGAATCCCACATTTGTTGGGTGAGCTCAGGGACGGTGAGGGACCGGTACTGTTGGGACCCACAGGAGGTTAGAGGGGCAAAGCCGACCATGAAGAAGTGGAGACGGGGGAAGGGGATGAGGTTCACGGCGAGCTTCCGGAGGTCAGAGTTGAGTTGGCCAGGGAAGCGGAGGCAGCAGGTCACACCGGACATTGTTGCGGAGATTAAATGGTTGAGGTCGCCAACTGTTGGAAAAGTTTCGTAAAACAAGACTTAGTGTTATAGCAGAGTCTAAATTTTCGTCCAAATAAAAAGCAGTCTAAATTTGCTCCTAAACTGAAATAGAGATAATTCAAGGTAAGTTTGAGCAAATGGTGCCAAGATATGAAGCAAGGTTCACATTCAAGTTATTTTGGCTGTAACAATCTAGACTCCAAATAGATTCATGCCTCGACCGTGACATTAACACCATTTGCTCTTGTAGCGCTTGGTTGGAGTGAATGGTGCGGAAAATAAGACAGATATGAGTAATGGTTTCAAGTTTAAGAGGAACAAGCAAGTTATTTTGGCATAATTGCAAGAAACATCCTCGACTCAAAATAGCACACACGCCAATCCTAAACATAACATCATTTTCTTACAGATTTCGTTTATAACTAGGTGCTAAAGTGCAAGTTAATCGAGCCTAATTGCAGGAAACCGCTTGACTCTATTGTAAAGGCATGCATCATTTGCTAACATTTAATCATTCAAAATGTGCTTAATTGGAGCAAACAATGTCAAATTTAAGGGGAAAGTGCAAATTAATTTGACATAATTGCAGGAAACCGCATGACTACAGATAACACAACTTTTTCCCCCACATGATTGCCTTGATTATATCAACCATATTGCTACAGGAGGCATTACTCAAGCGTAAGAGCTTGGTTGGAACAAATAATAAAAAAGAGTCGAGGCAAAATTACGCAAAAGTCTATGTTGGAATGATATTAAGCAAATTAATCATGTCAAAATAATATTAAAAAAAGGTTATGTACTTAGGAAAGAGATTCTTACAGCTAGGGGTTGTGAGCTTGAGAGTCCTGAAGCAGATGTCATAGAGAGCTTCATTGTCAAGAACCATGCACTCATCAGCATTCTCTACAAGCTGGTGGACCGAGAGGGTTGCATTGTAAGGCTCCACAACAGTGTCCGAGACCTTAGGAGAAGGGAAAACCGAGAAGGTGAGCATCATTCTATCAGGGTACTCTTCTCTAATCTTCGAGATGAGCAGGGTTCCCATTCCAGAACCCGTTCCTCCTCCAAGAGAGTGGCATACTTGAAAGCCTGAAATATCACAAATGACGGTTTAGCCATAATGCAAACAGAAACACACTACATTCGGTGAAAAAGGACTCATATATAAAAATTCAAACAATAAAAAATCGAAACTGATAGATGAGATAATCCTGTTTGTTCCATTATAGGGGTAATCATCATTATAACATTATCGTATAGCATTTTGGCCAGCACTGCCAAATCATCTCAGCACACATAGGCATGAAATGTGTGCAAAATTAAAGTATGGTACATAACTAGATGAGACTACAAGTTATAAATCATAACAGCACCGTATAAAACTACAAAAACAAAATGAGTACCCAACAGATGTGAAGAAGTTTGAAATATTAATGGTAACAACTATTGTAATTAAAGTATTCTTCAAAATCTACGGAGATCTTAAAATTCCTTTTAAAAACATCAACAACAAATACAATAACAGTTTATACCTAAACAGATCTGAGCGACTACGAACCCAAACCCTAACATCTCTCAACGAAAAAAACACACCAAAATCTACAAATCCAACGATATCACATCAAAATAAAAAAAAGGTTATACCTTGGAGGCAATCGCAGTTCTCGGCCTCCTTCCTCACAACATCAAGCACCGAATCGATGAGCTCCGCGCCCTCGGTGTAATGCCCTTTGGCCCAGTTGTTGCCGGCGCCAGACTGGCCAAAGACGAAGTTGTCGGGCCTGAAGATCTGGCCGTAGGGCCCAGATCTGATGCTGTCCATGGTGCCAGGCTCGAGATCCATGAGCACCGCCCTCGGCACGAAGCGGCCGCAGCTGGCCTCGTTGTAGTAGACGTTGACTCGCTCCAGCTGCAGGTCCGAGTCTCCTTGGTACCTCCCCGTCGAATCGATGCCGTGCTCCGCGCATACCACCTCCCAGAACTTGGCCCCGATCTGGTTCCCACATTGACCTCCTTGGATGTGCAGAATCTCCCTCATTTTCTTCAAATTTTTCGATGAATTAGGGTTAGGGTTTGGATTATTTTGAGGAAGAAGGAAGAGGGTGAGAGAGTGAGGAGTGCATATAAAGAGAGTGGGAAGGGGAATGGACGGTGGAGATCGGGAGGAATGGATGGCTGGATGAAGCGGGAGTTTTATTTTTGAATTTTGAAATAAAAGGACAGCTGGATCACGTGGGCGGTCGAAGTAACGGGTGGTCGAGGGTGAAAGGACGAGAATAGCCTTGTTGTGTGGTAATAATAATTTTGGGAGAAAATTTTTGGAGTAATAATACATGGCGCTGTTCCGATGCGGGATTCTGAAATTTGAATTCCCAAATGCTACAGTTGATTTTTTTTTTTGTGTTGGTACTGAATTGATCCGTAGATTCTTATTATAATTCTTGTTTAATTCTTATTTGGTTGATAAAAAGAAAGCTGGATTTGAATTTCAGAATTTTAGTGAGAGATAGAAAGAGATGATTATTAAATAAATAACAAAAATATAATTAAAGTACCATGAATATTGCAACTTCTTATAAATCCTAAAAATTTTATAGGATTCATTGATCCTTGTTTTCGTGGGCCTCTCATAAAAGTCAAGCAAATCCAAACTTCACAATACTTATCCAACCTAACACAAAATCATGAAACCCTTGCTAATCCAAATAGTGTAAAATCCAACACAATCTTGCAATCAAACGGCCCATACCTACCGGGCCTGAAATCTTACCACAGTCCACCAAAGAGACAAAATGGTGGGACCCACAACACCTAAATATTAGTGCTAAACAAATGGGCACATGGTTTTGGCCTCTTGAGTGGAGTGTGCTAGATTGAAACCAAGCATTTTTCTTTTTTGGAAAGGGACTAGTTTAGGTTAGGGCCTGTTTGGTTGTAGGATTTAGAAATTTGGATTCCAAAATAGTACGGTTGAAAATTTCTGGATTTGGTAATTTTGTTGTTTGGTTGGTTTTGAATTCCTAGTATTGAATTTATAGATCCTTATAATCTTTATTTGCTTGGTGGAAAAAGTGGGATTTGTATTTGAGGATTTTAGAGAGAGATAGTTAGAGAGAGCATTATTAAATAAATAAAGTGCATGGATCCCATCTAAAAGTACCATGAATAGTGCAAAATGCTTGTATATCTTCATCCATAAAAAACAAAGGAATCCTACAAATCCAAATTCTCAAACCAAACACAAAATTATGGAATCTTTAAATTCCACAGTCCAAATCCATATAAATCCTACAACCAAACAGCCACTTAGTAGCAGCGGAAAGGGCAAGGTGAATAAGGTGCGGTTCATTTTTGGTAGGAGAACTGGTCATAGAAACACTTGTTTTATTCTGCTAATTAATTTACTAACCTTAATAATGTCAGCTCAGAATTATTAAGGTATGCGGTGTAGAATTCCTCCAACAACTTTGGCGGCCATGTAAAGAAGATAGGGTCGTTGCTTAAATAATAACAGGATATTATTGTCGAACAGAACGGTCCAACAATTTGTTGTGTTTTGATGTGTTATCGGGGATTTGATTGTTTGAAATAATATAGCATATTCTTAACCCGTGAAAATTGTATTTTGTTTTGTAATATACGTGGCTGATTTGAAATTTCTAGGGTTTTAGTATGAAAGTTTAAAAAACACACATTACCATTTTTTTTTACTTTATTTTGTTATAAACTTCGTTGGCATTCCAGCATTGTACACTCTTTTTTCACATGAATTCGCTAAAAGGATGCAATTCATGTTCAAAAGGATGCTCAAGTGGACAACAGGAAAAATTAACAAGAATCCCATATCTCCGAGAATGTGATGCCATGTGATTTAATTTCAAGAAATCTGGCACTTTCGGTATATAATATTCATTTTCGGTAATATATGTATATGCAACGGTGACCGACGAAATTGAGCGGCCATTGGCAAAGGACAACGGTGATGGCGACGAACGGCGTTCGCGAAGGCGGCGGTCGGCGATGGCAGCATCCAGATGGGGGCCAACGGCGAGGGACATGTGACTTGCGGGGGGCGAAGACAAGAGACTGGCGATAAGGCGGCGGTCGGTGATGGCAGCATCCGAGGCGGCAGCCAGATGGGGGCCAACGGCGAGGGACATGTGACTTGTAAGGGGCGATGGCAGGAAGCTAGCGATAGATGGCCGATGATGGCAACGGTGGGGAAAGCTGGCCAGTGAGGGACTACTGGCAAGGGCAAAGGCCGACAGCAGACAGGCGACAAATGGCCAAGGAAGGGCTAAGGGGGGAGGCCACCAGATGGCCAAGTTGGCGGCAAATGGCTGATGAGGGCCGTCCGACAAGGGCAGAGGCCCAATAGGAGGCGGCCGACTGGCGACGAAAGACGACTGGTAAGGACTAAGACCAGCAGGTGGAGGCACCACCAACGACGGATGGCCGACAGGGCAGGTCTCAGCCTGAGCCTTTTGCACATTCTGAGCGGTGAAGCGCGGAGGCCGGGGCCACGGTTGGGGGAGGCCAGACATCGACAGCCAACAAGACGCTGCAACAAGGGAGGCCGGCGACGGATGACCAGTGAGGGGTAGCCAGTAGGGGCCGAGGCCAGCAGGTGAATGCCTACGACGGATGACCAACGCAATTGGCTGGTGAAGGGCAGCATCTTGATGAGGCCGGCAAGGGGACAGTAGTCTGATGGAAGGGGGAAGGCCTTAACCTGCTTTAGAACAAGCAGAATGGAAATACATGTCTTAAGACCACCAAAACAATCATTTAAATTTCCTTGTTTATTGAGGACTTGACATGCTAATTTCCCATTTTTTCAAATAATTTTTTGGTAACAAAGGCTTTAACCTGTAATAATTTAATTTTAAGCTTACTCATCCTCTAGTTTACAATTAGTTCACCGTTGCCATCTCCTTAATGCCCAATACATCTGAAAACACCTACACAACCATCAGTTGAGCTTTCACTACATCTTCAACGCTCGGAGCTACAATTAGTTCTCTTTTCCCACAAGCAATCCAAGTGATCAGAATCAATAGAACGATTTGGCGGCTCCATCTTCATACTATATTAGCCCCTAAGAGAATTAATCACCAAAATTTCAAGGATGCATCCTAGCTACGCAGTGGAATATCTAGTAGCACCAACACAAAAATAAAAAAACAAAGGCAAATTTAATAAAGATCCATCAAATTTCCCTGAACAATTGAGACGAGACTTGGCCATTAATTCAAGGATTACAATTATCGGATACAACATTTACACAAACAGCAAGCCTCCCACGAGGATGATTTGCTCATTCTGCTATTGTAGATCTGTTCAGCCTTTTTGGTAAAATATAGATCACATAAAAGGCAGTTGCAATCTACAAAGACAAAAAGAAAAAAAACAACGAAAACAGAGAAGAAAAAAGTTGCATAGATAACTTGTCGATGTGAGATCTAAATATAGAAGCTAAGTTCTAAATAAAGCAGCTAAGCCAGCGGGGTATTTCCCCAAAAAAAGAACCAAATCTAACAAAGTTCAAATGTAGATTTAAACTCTCTCGACTTGGCGCAATTGCCTAAGCCATAGAGACAATGCTATTTCCATGAGATAACTTAAGATGATGAAGGAAAATACCAATTAATAACATTTCTGTGTATAATACATTTATACATGTCATAAATAAATTCCCTAATTAACAACACTAAAGGCCTCAGACTAGAATTGGGTTCAAATTGAAAGATGCTATAGGAAAATACCAATTAATAACATTTCTGTGTATAATACATTTATACATGTCATCAAATAATTTCCCTAATAACACTAGAGGGACTTGAATTGGGTTCAAATTGAAAGATGTTTTAAGAGATTGGTGTTGGTGGGATCCCATTGGCTGTATGTATGAAGGTAAACCATATAGAGGGCAAGTCTAGTATTAGATACAAAATTGAAAACATTTGGGAAAATGACAATCTAACATAGGGTTAAAAATGACTGATGAATGAATTATCAAACACTTGGGTTTTAATCATGGGGATTCCACTTGTCATCCATCTACAAAGCTGAAGAGGGGCATATCCCTAACCATATGGGGTCGGTTTTTGCCTAAAACAATTAACGTTAGGAAACCAACATGCAGGGAAAAGCATAATGCCTCGATAAAATCAAAATAAAGAAAATGTAACTAAATTTTAGAATATAGCTGTGTTTTCTATGTCCTATATATCAGGAAAAAAAGGACCGATAAAAAGGTACGAAATCACTATGGTATGATATGTACTACTACAGATATGGCGGTAGCTAATCTCTTGGCCACTGATAGTTTAAATATAGAGATGAACAAATACAGATAACTGTGTGTGGTGTACCTTTCGTATGGGTATTATGAAGGTATCTCAGACTAAAAATATCCCCAGAATTATCTTCATTGAAGATCATGGTCCAAGGATGACGAAATGGAGTCATCATAGATGCCAAGCACACAATTATCAATCATCTCAACATATACTCGAAAAGAATGTGAATATGGAGTCAGATATGTATTTTAATTATGTATATTTAAAAATATCCAGAGATTTGTAATATATCTATATTTTATGATAAGTTCCTGAATAATAGTCCATAACAAGGTGTGTATGCTAGGTTTATGTGTGACAGCATTGACTTCATTAAGATCATAGTGTATGGATATAACCCATTCATATAGATGACTGGTATCAGGGAAAAATAATAAAATATAGTGATTATCAGAAGAATGAGATGAAAGTGCTTAAATCGACACAATAGTCACTGTAACAAATGGGATATAAAGTCTGAAGAAAAGAAAGAAAGAAATAGCATTAATTGAACAAGATAAATCTTCCAAGAATTCGTAGCCGAGATAAGAAATAATGCAGGCAAAGGGCTTTGTGGTCGCGATGATAGACTAGCAATGACATTATGAGGGGTCTTACAAATGGCTGTCCGCGGGGCGACAAGATTTAGACGCTAAAGAGAAATATAGCATAACTTTACACCTTTTTTCTCCTTCATAAACAAAAGGATGCTTAAGTTTGTGTTACATAGAAGGAAATATGTAAAATCATTCCAAGCTAAATACTTGCCCAAGTTATCGATACACCCATGCTCAAGATACCATTTGGGTCCTGAACCTTGAGCGCACACCTTACAACAAAAGGGTGATATGCACAGAGCTTGAGCGATTCAACAAAAAAGTCCATGATTTGGCTTCAATCAGAAGCCCTTTCAAAATAAAAGGTCCAAAGACGGTACCAGGAGATACAGAGCCTAAAAAAGCACTGAACCCAACAACATATGATTCGGGGACAAAAGAGATCCATTACAATGACAAGAAGATCTACTTGACCTAGTTCAACTATTAGCAACCGGTAGATAAGGTTGTAAGAAGCGCTGTGCTGCTAGTCAGTTGGGATACCGCCTATTAGTATATGTAGTTAAAAATTCGGAGGTGGACATATGACATGTTTTGGAATTTAATTGGGATTGGGCGCACTTATTGTTAAATGGGGGGCAAAACATACCTATTTCAACATTTTCGATAAAACTATTAAGAGTCAAATAATTTAGCCACTTCAGCTGCCTAAGCGCCTGTCTAGGCAGGTGCCTAGGGGTACCAACCTGTTTAGGCGGCAGTCACTTGAACGAAAAAGCAAAGCCGTCTTGCATCGCTTCCACCTGGGCAGCCGCCTAGACCACTTCTAGCAACACAGGATATTATACCAAACAAAATGAAAAACAATCAAACATAATTTTAAACACAAGGAGAAGGTTGCATGTTCTAAATGGAAAGTAGCCTGTTCTAGTTGAAGCAGTTAAAATCCACAAGTCTATACCATTCAACTCAACAAAATTTGCAACTCATAGTCACAACTATCAAAATGGCCATTTGATGTGAGTTCCATTCCATAACAGGTGCATACCTACTTGCAACAAAACCTTGTTGAGATGATTGATAGTCATAATAAGATTCCATAACAGGTGCATACCTACTATATCACACATAAACCTGTTATAGAATCTTATTTGATGTGAGTTCCATTCCATATCTTGTTATGCGAACCTTTCATCTTATTATGTGAACAAATCTCCAGATATTATAGGATAAGTTCTCTCTAGTCTTTACTAGTACAGCACAGTCCAGTACCCTCGTGTACATTGAAGGTCCACATAATAAGATGAAAGATTCATATGAGCACTTGTTAGGACGAGACATCCAAGAGGCTAAAGTCCTCTTGGAATTTCATGGTTAGTCAAGCTCGCTGTCGAAAATTTGGTTGCATTGTAGATTGCTGTCCAAAAAATCAGAATTATTGGAGAGCACTGTCCCAAATATAATGTTATCACAGACAACTGTCCAAATAGCTAAAGTGCTACATGAAATCAAAAGGGGAAAGTAGAGATTTCCATCCCAACAAGAACGGAAAGGCCATCAAACAACAAATGGTATATGAGTGTCTGAAATGACACAGAATTAAGGAAATATATACCATATAAACAATTTAACTGCCCTTATAAAAGAACTATCTACCTAACCTGATGTTAGCAAGAGGAGAAGCTCCTAACTGCCACCCAGAACATCCTGATAAGAATAAACTTTGCCAATTGAAAATTTCAAGTTTAAAAGAATCAATTGTCAGATTTGTCAGATGGTCAACTGCACCATAACTTCTACAAAGTGGTGTTAATAGAACAAGGGCCTCCTACGAACACACAGAACCAGTCATGATAGACACATCTAGAAAAAGCAAAAACGGCAATATTTTTCGGAACATGTCTATGTAACCATAACTAAGCAAACATATCACTTACTCCTAGCACTTATATTTAATGTAATAATGTAAATTATTCGTCCACAGGTCCTTGTACAGGAACAATTTATATTGATATATTTGAAGATTGAAGAAGCATGAGCAGAAAATATTGAAGACAATGAACAAAAAAAGCCTCAAGGAGCCAGTATGGACATTTAGCATTCGACCAATATTCAACACGGTGATTTAAATTTGAAATCCGCATATTCTTTGAAAATTTATGCACAGCACTGATAGTGACCACTTTGGTCAAGTTATATTGCTTCACATTTTTCAATGCTTGTTTACTAGATTTGTAAGAATTTCAAATGTGATGCAGAAAGCTTTGGTAGATTGCATTTTCCCCCATTGAAAAATAAATAAGCAATGCACACAAGATAACATAACTCAGCAATCCATCATGCTCTCCCATGCTTCATACATAACAAAACAATCTTAAAACTAAAACCAGAAGTCAGAAATTGAGGCCTGGTGTATTTTCAAGACATCACACGAATACTTCAAAAGGAATATTTACTTGTCAATGGATCATCTTTACAGCTTGTGAGCTGCATATATATGCTAGCCCTTGTATCGCATGTCACCTGCTGAAACCTAGCTTATGTCATTCCAGTTTTAGTGTCGACCATGCCAAGGAACCGGAGTTTCAAGTTTTTAATATCCATGTGCATGGACAGCCGACTTGATATTCTTGCAAGTCACAATGCTCGAATGATCCCAAAAAAATAGCAGAAGTATGCACAATGAATATATGCACCTTAGTGTATCTTATACATCTGGTCTGGTCTGGTAATCATCGCCTAACAACCTACAACATCAAAAGTTTGAGACGGCACTCGATCTTTACACAATGACCTCTCATCGGCATATTAGTGCTTGAAATGAGGCCTAGAGTATCCCCAATCACAAACCACAAAACAATTTATATAATAAGACAGGTATGTTTAGTCTGGTCAACTTTTCTATATAGGCGTGCATCAATATCCATTTTGCAGATCTGTAACCTAACTGCATGGCTGAAGAACTTGTAACATTGCATTTCATTCGAGAATGATTCAAAACATGATGCAGTGACTAATTTATTGCATTATATTAAACTACTAAATTCCATAAAGTTAACATGACTCACCAAGTTGCGTAATACTTCATGCGGATCAAACCATACAACAATCTAAGGTACATGGATCACAAATCGCATATTGAGACATCATTCTCCAAGACAGAAACCCCAAATAAGAAATATGGTAGCTACTTCACTTTCCTCCCACTAAAGAATTTCTGCTAAATGACCACATGGTTAATCAGTAATGCATCTAAATATAAATGAACTTAAACAAAAATGAATAATCTTCAGATATTGCTTGGTAGAGAAGCTTTAGAAGTTAAATGTTGTTGAGTATAGTTATTTAAGTATTTGCACAGCTACCAGAAGGTAAATTCTTTAATCTACAAGGATTTCCGATTTGAAATATTTTCGTTAAACATAGTAAGATTATTGAGGTGTAAGGCAGTTCACTCTCTGCGTCAGATGGCACACCTAATGAAGGATTAAGGTTTTGTGGTAAAAGCATGGGAAATAAGGGTCTGTCACAGCATTAGAAACCAACAAATGTTATTGAGCATTAATGGTGCAAGCGAAGCATCGCAAGAAACACTTCGAAAAATAAGTGTGCCTCTCGATAAACACGCCTAGGCTTTAAAAATTCAAAGAAATTTGTGTCATATTCTCAAGAAATTGAATAACCAACTTGAGTACCTATTTCATGATCCATTGACATGGATTCACTTTTGTCAGAATTGTAGCATACCAATAAAAGCATTTTAAAAACACTAAGTAAAAGCATTACTTCAGTTACAAATTTAGTGTTTTTCATAATTTAAAGATGGATCTTATAACTTTTTGTTGAATCATGTGAGAGTCAATCAATTTTAGAGTGCTTAACATTTTACTAGTCAATTTAAACATAAATTGTCTGAATGCTCAAAGATCCTAGAGTAAAAAACTATAAACTGAGTTTTGGATTTGTTGTCAACTAGTTTATTCCTAAACAGTTTGACCATGTGGCTTCTTTAGCTGATTGAACAAATCTAACGTTTAATGTTTGGTTCATCTCAGGCCAATTGCTAGATAACTCAAATGTGATCCACTTACAAAATAGTGGACATAATCAACATGAACCATGTGGGTGAGAATAAGGTGTAACAGGCAGAATGGCAAATTTCAGTATGTCAGGTGTATAAGGTTGATGGGTTGAATGTGGCAAGCCAAAACAGAGCCACTGGTTTATTAAACAGTCTACAAGGATTAGATTCGAAGTGCCCATTTAGGACTTGTTTGGTTTTCAGTTAAGCTAGGATAAGAAGTGTTTTGTTTGGTTATCTAAGGTGTTTGGATTACGTTTTGGAGTTAGGATAATTGAAATTGTCTCAACCTACACGTTGAGATTACTAGAGTTATCTAAACTGTACTCCAATATCAATTATCTAACTTATAAAAAGGGAAAAGCAAATCCATGCAGAGTTTAGACAGCCCCAAAACCAAAGACACCCCAAAGTTTCAAGTAGAGGTAGAGCGTTGCAAATTAGATCTAGCATAGCTGACACCTCTATATAAAAATAACTCTGATTATCCTAACTCAAGCCAACATGATCTTACAAGTAGAGGTAGAGCATTGCAAATTAGATCAAACATAGCCAACACTTCTACTTAGAAATAACTCTGATTATCCTAACTCAAGCCAACATGATCTTACAAGTATTTTGTGCGGTTATTTAAACTGTTCCGATTACATTTTGGAGTTAGAATAATTGAAATTGACTCATCCTACAACCTGAGATTACTGGAGTTATCAAAACTCCACTCCAATATCAATTATCAAACTTCAAAAAAGGGAGAGGCAAATCCATGCGGAGTTTAGACATCCCCAAAACCAATCGACAGGCCAGTAGAGGCAGAGAGCATTGCAAATTAGATCTAGCATAGCAGAAACCTATACTTAGAAATAACTCTGATTATCCTAACTCACGCCAGCATGATCTTACAAGTTCGGTACTAGGTAAGAAAAACTGATGCACCTATTAAATGGTTTGTGTTTTGGGCTAGAAGGAATTGTGTGTTTTTGTGTATAAAGTTGTTCTTAATTAGATATACAGATTTATTTATTTTAGTTCATTGATGTTAGGCAATGAATTTTGGACTCAATCTTGTTTATCTCTTAGTTGTTCATAGTTCAGTTTATTGGGATTGAGATACAAGGAAAAACGGCTTCAGTGTTGTTATAGGGTGCACCCTATAGTGATGATGATGTGACAACACCCACTGAATGCTGCCTATTATTTAAATTGATATGACATCTCTTTTATTAGATATGTCACATCAATTTAACTAATCGGTAACACCCAATGGGGTATTGCCACATCAGTATGCAGCCAGTTGAGCATTGTAGGCCCATTACTGTTGAGATATTATCTTCCTATCTTTCATGTAGTTCTATGTAGATAAAAGGAAGATCTAGTGATCGATTAATTTGACTTGATATGGTGCCAACATTTGTTGTCATTTGTCAATATGAATGAATAGTCTCATTTTGCACAAGCTTGAACTATTGCATATCAGGTATACCAACCTTATGCACCTTTCAAAAAGAAAGATCAATGGCTGAATAAATAACTAGACACCTAATTACAAAGTACATTTTCGTACTATCCGCATAAATTTCCCTTCACTAAGAAACAGAGGAAACAATAGATGCCTCGTTTTAGTTTTAGCTCTCAAAACTGTCCATGCTTCTGTTCTAATCAAATTCAAGTCACATAGCAACATTCAGTAAGGGGATGGGTCATAAAATGACGGCAAGAACATCATGTTGCTCAAAATTAGTAAATTTTACCCTATAGAATTTGTTTTCAATAAGATCGCATTAAGATGCAACACTATGAATTAGTCAACACAAGTCCAAAGCTAGCAACTTCAATAATTAGATATGCATTTACCACCATTATCAAACTTAAAATTGCACTTGTGAACCAACCAACCTTAGATCATAGGCGCAAAGAAGACCTGCGTTCTCCTGCCATCAAACAAGATATTCTTACCAGTTGAGAATTATATAGCTGGCAAGAATTACTTCCTACTGTTTTAAGATGAATAGAGTAAAGTAAAATTCATTGAGGTATTAAATAACTACTGATGATTATAGATAATTAATCGACTAGTCTAGGGGTCAACAGAAGCCAATTACTCAATAGCTCCATAGGTGTGTGTTCTTGTATCTACTTGTAAAGGTCCTCATGCTATTCTTCAACATAATTGGGCGTAACTTGGAACAAAGTTGGATGTCAAGGAAGTAAGGTCTGATATAAGAAAAAGGGTAGAACAAAAAGTTGAGCAAGCAATATTTCAACAACCACCTATTTCATTATATGATAAAAAGGTAAAATGGCCGACTTCACTCTAGCAAGTTTAATGGAGATTGGCAAAAATGATTGTCATGTACTGAGCCGTGCATCCCAAATATACGAGATAAATTTTTAATTGCTGTTGTGGGTGACGAAAGAAAAATGGGAGCCCCTTAAATGCGTATCTATTTAGTCACCTTATAACCTTCAGTCCTCACATAGTAATTATGATCTATATATTACCATGCAGGTAGAAATTTAATTTGGTCCTTTCTGAATTACGATACCACTAGATAGTGGTACCACATGGGTCCAGCCTATATGATAATCTATTTCTTCAATTTTCAGATATATGATGTCAATAAGACATGCTTTTTTATACTGAAAAAAAAGCAATATTTTCAAAGCAAAATAAAATATTGCAGCTCCATTAACCCAGAATTACATGGTATGAACATATAGGGCATTCAGGTTCCGCTTATAGTAAGATAACAGAAAGACAAAACAATAGTTCACAATAGCCAAATTCCAAATTCAAAGATAGGCGTTCACATGGCAATGTCTTGAAACCCTGCTAAAATATCTAGTCGAAAGAAGTATTATGACAACGTAAGAAACGAGCATCAGAAGAGCTAATCAGAGAGAAGAAAATCACAATGTCAGGATCACACATTAAGTATGTGTTTGCAAAATAAACCTGAGAATATCAAGACCAGACTTGCCATCGAAACGTCTTCAAAAAGGTAACTCCTATTGAAATAGCAACAACCTGCAGCAACAAGGAATTTAACTGAACCAACCTTGGGGACAAGCTTTTAACCATACTGTAGAGCAGGAAAGGTATAAAATAAAGTAAATGATAATGGAAAAAAAATAAATCAATTCTTTTTGTAAGGAAACGAGGTATTTAATTTGTTATTACATTACTGTATCATGAGTTTCTTACCGTCGAGCATGCCTCCCTTACTGCCCATTTGCACGTTTCTCAAAGCTTGCCTTCCGTGATTTATTTGCATCTTCAAATGGTGAAGCATTCCCAGGAGTCCTGAATAAGGTCAGAGAGAGAGAGCGAGAGAAGGGGGGAGGTCAGGGCAATCTCAACTGTATCAAAATTGGAGAATATCTAATAAATTGAGAAGGGAATAAATTTTAAACTAAAAAAACATCAGGAACACTCACGACTTGTGCTTCTTGGCATTGTCTTTCTTAATGCTCATGACCAACTCCATAGCCGCCTTTTGGTGCTCCCTACCCTGGGAATGATGTTCCAATCCCTCTACAGTTTCACAATCAATTTTGCATATAAGACACCGCACCATGCTCCCAGCCTTCCTCTTCCTTGATTGCTCAAAGGCATCAAAGTCGCCTTCACGAGCAGCCTAACAAGAAAAGAACAATTACACAGACATGCTCAGCAGTAACCTTATAGGCAGAGAAATGTTGCAGGATATGAAATCGACAAAGAAGAAAATTGCAAGATGCTTTCAAGAGTGTACAACAGAAACAAAGAATAAGTAGCTGAGTATGTGATTACACACAAACGCGGTGAAAAATAAAGATTAAGACTCACCAAACCGAAACGACCATTGAACCCTGGATCACCAGAACGGAAATGAGAAGGCATGTTTCCAGGCATACCATGTTCACCCATATCAAGATGGCTGCGGAACCCACCAAAACCACCACCTCTTGAGAAACTAGGAGCAATTGCTTCACCCCCTCGTATATCACTTGATAAACCGTGGATACGAGGTCCAGGGCCATCCAAACCCCTCCTTGGCTGGCCAGGTAAACCATCAGGATTATCTCCCCTAAACTGACCTGTTTAAAGCGATAGAAGATTTAAAGCTATAAAATTATTCACCAAAACTGCAAGGATCCCTTGCATCAAAAAGACTAACTGCCTACTTAATGTGAATCTAGTCATAGGAAAAAGAAAATGTAAAATCTCTACCTGAGCTTCTTAAAGGTGGAAAACCATCCACATGATGACGACCAAAATCAGGAAGGCGGTCAGGATGAGGAAAGGTTTCATCATGCTTCCTCCCAAGATGTTCATGCAATGCAACAGGCCTATCAATGCTAGGTGGAAAGGGGGGACCTGACTGATAGGAAGGTGCCGGCCTTGCAGCATTAACGCCTGGCATCCTATCAAGAGGCCTTGATGAAGACGAATAACCATCAAATCTAGGAGGACCTTCACCATCCAAATGAGCCGGCCTAGGAAATTGCTTCAAATCTTCCTGAAACTCTCTCCTACTGACATGTCTATAATGTTCATCATGTGCCGCCTTAAATCCATCATCAGGAAACGGCTTAAACCTTTCTTCTGGGTAAGGCCTAAATTTATCGTCTGGCATACCATGAGGAAAGGTTGAATCATGCATCCCGTTAATTTTCATATTATTTGGTGGTCCATACGGAGCATGCTCAGGCGGAGGGCGATGAGGATCATACGCTCCAGGCCTAATAGCATGTGCATCAGCTTCCATAGCATTAACAGCTGACGGTCTGCCCAGCTTATCTTCGGGAATAAAAGGAGGCACGCCCGTCATTCTTCCCGGAGCATCCATTGCTCCAGGTGGGGGTCCACCCATCATGGGCCTTGGTAAAGGCTCTCCAGGAGCAGCTCTTGCTCCAAGATGGGGAGGGGGCATGTGACTTTGGCTCGGAACTGCTCCTGGTGGCGGCAGCGGTGGCGGTCCTTGCCCAGGAGGAACTCCGGCATGAGGAGGTGGCCAAAAATGATCCTGCGGACCTGCCATTTGCCCCGGGTGAGGAAAAGTTTCGTGCCCAGGGGGCCTCATCTGACCTGGTTGCACCGCTTGTCCCGGCAGATGCATTGGATGTGGAGAAGGCTCCGGGAACCTCCTTTCTTGACCAGGTTGATGCATTGGCTGTGAAAACATCCTATCAGGTGCTGGAGGCCTTTGGAACACCATCGTTGAGTCTGGCATATGAGGTGGATTTCCATAAGGAACTTGTTGTGGTGGGGGGCCTGGAGGCAGTTGATGTTGAGGAAATTGGGAAGGATACCCATGTCCCTGAGCAGGAAAAACATTTTGGTGGGGAGGTTGCTGCTTCATCTGACCTCTTTCTAAAACACCAGGTGCTTGCATTTGCTGAGGGTGCACACTGTTGACAGCATTTCCTATGTTCTGACCATCAGAGAGACAACCCTGATTAGTCCTCTCAATATTCAGCTGCAGAGGCATGTTGGAGCCTGCTTTGTCACCAGTTTTGCTTTCATGGCCTTCAATTTCTTTCTCTCTACCATCAGCTTTAAGACCACGGGAACTCTCACTTAGCTCGCCCAACCATTCCTCGACTTTCACTGGCTTAACCGATTGACCGTCCACAGTATCCTCCTTTGCAAGTGTTTCAGGAACATCTTTATTGTCATTCTCAGCTTGCCCATCATTTTCCGCCTTCACCTTAGCAGCACCTTTAACTTCATCACTCTTGGACTTGGAATCACTAGCGTTCTCGGAAAGTTTCTCGCCTGATTTCAACCCTTCAGCAGACGATTGCTTTGGAGTAGCTGGGGATGCAGGCACCAAACCCCCTTGACTCCCCGAATGTGGCAGCTGAGACTGCTGCATCAGACCAGGCCTTCCCATATAATTCTGACTAGGAGATTGCTGATTCATCACAGGCCTGCCCGGAGGATGATGCGACAGTAAACCCTGAGATGGGGGAGCATCCATCTGTGGGTGAGGATGCCCAGGAACAGCCTGCTGCATATATGGTGGGCCCTGAGGCCGTGCAGATTGCTGGGGTTGAATTTGATGCTGCGGCATTTGGCCAAGATGCAAAGGTCCATGACCTTGTGGCTGAGGAAAACCATGTGGTTGCATACCAGTTTGCTGATAGGCCTGAGGACCATGAGCAGGTGGCATAGGTGGCTGTTGCTGAGCTGGCATAGGCATTTGAGACTGGGGAGGGCGCATCTGGGGAGGTTGTTGGAGTGGGAACTGACTCTGAGCATGAGGAGGGTGTTGGGGCGGGCCAGGTGGCATGCCCTGCTGCTGAGGATGCATATGTGGTGGACGCTGTTGTGGAGGGCCGGGAAGAGGTTGCGGATAAGACTGATATCCAGACACCGCATGTGCAGGCGGCTGTGGAGGTTGCATTTGAGGAACGGGCTGAGCATGCGGATGAGGTTGTTGTTGTGGTTGCATCTGCATAGGGGGTTGTTGAGGGTGTGGCAATGGCTGTTGAGGATGTGGCTGAGGATGTGGCATCTGCTGTGGTGGGAATTGTTGCAGAGGGATGGGTTGTTGATGCTGAGGGGTTGCTTGCATCTGTGGTGGCCGTGCTTGGGTAGCATGAGGTTGAGGTTGTGGAAATTGTTGGCCATGCGGTGGTGGATGAGGCTGTGGTTGCGAATGGGGATGGGGTTGTTGAGGAGGTACAATGGGGGGTTGTCCTTGCATTTGGGATACTTGGACTGGCACCTGAGGTTGGGCTAGGGGTTGGGGATGTAGCTGGGGTTGTGGCTGGGGTTGGGGTTGGGGTTGGGGTTGAGCTTGCTGCATATAAGGCTGAGAAGCGGCCTGCATTTGAGGTTGTGGGTATTGTGGATACCCCTGCTGTTGATATTGTGCATATTGTTGATACTGTTGCTGATATGAGTCATATCCAGGATACTGCTGATAGTATTGTTGATATTGCATTTGTTGCTGCTGATACCATTGCTCAGGGGTTGGAGCTTGGGCTTGGCCAGGAAGAGCTGATGTCGGTGCCGAAGGAGCAGCCACTGCAGCAGCAGCTGATGGATCTTGAGTAGCAGCTTGGTTGGCAACAGGTACTTGGGCCTGTGTAGTTTCCCCAGCTTGTGCTTGAGGCTGTATACCCTGCAGTGAGGCAATTATTTGCATGAACAATATCCAATCAACAAGTCAACCTTTCAACTCCACACTAAAACAGCATTTTTTTATATAAAACTTACAGGGCAAATTTGTGCATGCTCTTGGACTTGGCGATGTATAATCTGAGTTCCACATCTATTGCATACAACTGGAGAATTTCCATACGTACATTCAGTACCATGAGAAGTGCTTTCAGCCATAGTCCCTTGCCATTGGCACCCACTCCGATGATAAAGGCAGTGAACTGCAACTTTTCCAATGGTCTCAGCAAGTTCTTTGCTAGACTCTACCAGCGGCTGCAATTATCGCGATAAGAAACTGTAAGCTAATGGACCCAGATAAAAGAACGGGATGGTATGCTGAAACATAAAGAGGGAAGATAAACCTTAGAGTCTGCTTCAGTAACTAGGTAGCCATCATAAGGGCAAGCATGGGTGGTAGCAACAACATAAGCTAGGCATGGCTTGCAAAATAAATGTGTGCATTGAGATTGCAAAGCCTCGTTTGGATAGATGAGCGTGCGGCAAACAGGACAGAAATATTCACCAGGAAGACACTGGATATTGACTATGCACTCGTTATCATAACCCATATTGATCAATAAGGTTCCCTCAAATCACGCTACGTTGGAAAAGAAATAGATTACAATCAATACTAACGCGGAAACTTGGTTTTAAGAACGCTTAATCAATTGGACGCTTTAACTAAACAAGCCGTTACATGTAATGAAATATTTAAAGCAATAAGCAGATAGCAACACATGAAATGGATATGAAAACATAAATATAACAGTGATAGAATAGTCATTCAAACAATCAGCCATTAACGACGCAATTGATTAGCATATAAATGGGGAAAAACTTATATCTAGTTAAAAATCAACTAATCTCACTATCAATTAAATATCAATAATACACATCAAGCAGTGCAATGCACAAGCACAGTGAAAATGATCGAACACAAATAATTAACAATCAATTTACTTGTTGCAACGATTCCCTGTTAAAATACACCGCACAGTCCATTCTTGGACATACAAATCTACAGTCGAAACTATCTAGGGCTTCAGATTCATGCGATAACTCGTTTTAGCCAATATCCGATTTTTAATCTAGCAATATTAACCCTAAAACGAACAAAATCGCAGCAATAAATGGAAAAGATATAATCTCAGGAAGAACAAAACCGATCAAAGTTCGATTAAATCAAAGGGTAGATAGAGATGCGTACCTCAGTGCTCCTAGGGTTTTACCTGCGAGCACGAAGAAGGCACTTTGTGGCTTAAACCCTAGGTCCCTGATCTAGGGTTTGGGTGCTGATGCGAAATCGCGTGCGAGAGATGAGAGAAGACGAAGAGAGAGAGAGAGGCTAGGTTTTATAAAACGAGCGATAGTGAATATATTAATAGAACGATGATGGAGCAAGAGCCCAACATGAGCCCGTTCAGGTTCGGCTCTTATGAGAAAGCCCGCTTATGGCGATTTTTTGGGCCATGAAAGCAGGGTAATGTCATAATTGCTTCTGTGAAAGCCCGCTTAATTTCCGCGTTTCTTTTATCTCTGCTCTTATAATTGTAAAAAAAGAAGGGTTTCCAAAATTGAGGATCCAATTTTAATGACAGCTTTACGGTCTATAAAATTTTCTCTATTTCTCTCGCCAATAAAATAAAATAAAATAAATTGCTATCTACTCTCTCTCTTTCTCTAGTTTGCATAAGTTAAATTAATTATACTTAGAATTAAATGGTCCGGTGTTCACCCACGGAGAATGCACTTGGGGACACCACAAAGCCATGGATGGATCCAAATTGCTTATGGAGCGGATATAGGAGCTACCATATTTGCATTCAGTATTTATTTTTATTGGTAGATGCAAATGAATATCGCTATTTATATTTGGTAGAAATCAAAGATGGACATTGATGTGAGGAGGATATTGGAAAAAACCATATCCGATCAAATCAGAACTTATTATATTCTGCCAATCTTGTCTGCATGTAAAAATCGGATATGGATATAAGCATTGTCGTATCCTAATGCAGTGCTACTAGCAGAAGTGGATACGAATACAAACAACCATAGGAAGTAAAAGTTACAACTCAAGTTTGATAAACATTGGAAACAGACAGGGAGTCAGCTCGGGTTATTAGTATTCATGCACATTTTGCTGCTGCCTGATTACCCTCCTCCCTTTGCTTGCCTTTTTTCCCTCTCTTTTCTTTTGCTTTCTGTAACCATGGGTATGTAATTTGGGCCCCAAGTCTTTTATGAAAAACGTTTTCATCCAAATGAGGCCCAACCCTCCACTGGTTTTCCTCAAGTTTGGATGTGCTGAGTGCTGACCCGGCCAGGGGTGTTAATCGAACCAAGCTGGCTCGATACGGGTTCGTTCAAGTTCGGTTCATTTGTTAATAGACCGAACTTGAGCCAAAATCCCAGATCATTAAGCAAACGAGCTTAACTCGAGCGGAACCTGGCTCATTCATTAACAGCTCGGGTTCGGTTCATTTATAGTATATGTTAAATATTAAGCTCACATCCAATAACCTGACAGTATCAAATACCCAATCTAATATCTCATATTATATACACAATTTTTTATTTTTACTCCTCTCTCTTCACATCATGCCTGATTTCTTGCTTTCGACTTGAAAAATACTTTAGCCTTTTTTTCTCGACCTCAAACTCAAAAGGTCTTCGGCCCTAACTTGGAAAGAATCGAAACCTTAAAAAAAATTTAAATCTTCTCGAACGATGGTTCTTCGTTGAAATTCTTTTAAAAGATCTCTACAAATAAAAAACATTAAGCCCCAATTTGAAGAAATCGAACATGAAATTAAGAAAATCGTTTCCAAAGATTGGCTCGTTAAGGGCTCGTTAGCTCGTTAAATAAACGAACACGAGCCTAATGTTTCAGCTCGATATCGAACTCGAGCTGAGCCAATACAAAACGAAATGAACTCAAGCCAACTCCAGCTCATTCAAGTTCAGTTCGCCTAGCAGCCCGAGACCCAGCTGATTTTATTTGTAGTAACATGTGCACAGGAGCGATCATTTAAGGACGAGGGTATACGGCTGCCTCACTTGAGAATCCTAGAAGAAGATGCCAGAATGCTACCAAATAGTATTGCATCGGTCTTTGGGTCGCTGGGAGAGCATGTTGTATCGGTCTAAATATTCAAGGCTCGGGTTATCCTAAGTTGCAGTTAAGATGCCAAAGTGGAAATTTATTTTAGCCGCAAAATAAAATATTCTAGTGCTATATAAATACTCGTTTTGGTGATGTGCAACTCAACGTGTCCGTCTGGGCCGGGTCCGAGTTGACTGGGTTTCAGCCCGGCCCAAAACCCCTAAACTTGAACCCGGGCTGGCCTGTTGTCCGGCTTGGGTCGGGCCGACCAAACCGGGCCGACCCATTTAAAAATTATTTAATTTTTTTTTTAATTTTAAAGTGAAATTTTTACTTTTATGAAATTTTTTTATTCTGAACTTCGTGTAAATCCCGAAACAGACTCAGATATTTTATTGATTAAAATATTTTTTGAGGGAACATAAATTGGCAAACCTTATCCCCTATATAACTGCCAAAAAAGCTAAAAATACAATTCAATAAAAAAACCTAACTGGTGAGTTTCTACCGGTCTTTACTTTTCATCGGTATCGGAGTCTTCAATACTCTTAACCTGTTGTTGTCTAGGTTCTGTATCGAACCAATCCTTTTAGCATACTGCGATCTCCAATACGTCATCCAACAACATCGCTCTGTTATTACTCAGAACCCTGTTATCTGTACTAAAAGCATGCTCCAAAACTGCTGTGGATACAGGAATTGTTAGTAAATCATAAGCCATGGCAGAAAGCACATGATACATGTGTTCATATGTTTTTCACCAATCCAAAATATCAAGATTATCTATTTAATCTGCAGTGAGAAATTACTGAAATCAGTTTGTAAATACATTGTAAGCTCATTATAAATAGAGAAGTAGAAACGGTTGTTCTTTATTTTTTCTGCTGTAAAGACTGAAATATTCATTTTTTGGAAGTTTGCCGTGAAGAGAAGATAAAGATGAAGTTTTGTTTTCGCGGTACCGTGCATCATATATGGCATACAAATCATGCAAATAAAAATCAAAATTTTTTTTTTATCTCCTATATTAGCACCTAAGTTTTCATGTTATCCATCTAATAAAAAAATATCTTTTTTAAATTTAGGATAAAAACAGAAGCTACACAAAATAATGCATAAATTTTTCGTCGATATTTATTCAATTTCGTAAACATGCTATGTAACATTCCAGTAAATGCGTTTTCATGGTCAGTTATATGCTCATTAATAATCTTACTAACATAAAATAATTGTTCTATTGCTAAATATGTAGTGGGATAATAAATACCAGATAAACATTTAGCTGCATTATAAAATATTTCTAAAAATCTCAAAACACATTCACAAACAATCCAATCATAATTCTCTAAATTATTATTGGGCATTTGTTCATCATAAAATAAAGTAATAGGCTCCCGATATTTTAACACATTTTAACATTTCATAAGTGGAATTCTAGTAGGTTGGAATGTTGAATTTGAAAACTCTAAATTTTAAATTTAACCGGGTATAAATTTGCTTGAAAATTTATTTTCGGAGTTCAGAGGTTTCAATAAATATTATTGCATCTTTAAGTTTCGCTAAATGAGAATTAATTATGCTAAGACCATCATGTACAATTAAATTTAAAATATGGCATGCACATCTTTGATAAAATAATTCTTCATTCAAAACATGATTTAAATTATTTTTTTAAATTACTATAACAGAATTATTATTAGCAGCATTATCAAAACCAAATGAGAATAATTTTTTGAATATTATATTCACGTATAATAGTCAAAATACAATTACTTATATTATTTCCACTATGCGGATGCTCCATTTTTGAAAAATCAATAAATTTTTTTATGTAAAAACCAACTATTATCAATGAAACGTGCAGTAACACAAATATAGCTCATGCCCCATTTTGTAGTCCCCAGGCAATTTACCGAAGACTATGTCCAGCCCATGGCTTCATAAACTCCCCTTTTGATTCTCTTGATGTTGCAAATGAGATCAACATAAATTAATGCAATTTTACTTTTAAAATTTGCAAAAATATCATTCAAATTAGCTTTACCATCATAAAAAAAATTAAAAACATCACTTCTAAGTGTTGTTCTAGGTACTCTTTGAAAAACTGGATCATATGCATTTTTACCAATCTATTAAATTTTTAGTTTTCTATAAAAAACCAAATGGTTGTTCAGCATGTATGACATATCCTGCAAGTTCTCTTCTATTAGTATCTTGCGAATAAGAAAAACTAATTAAAAAGTTAGAATGCATACTTAGAGCCGTCTGTCGAGAATCCGCATTTTCGTATTTGATTAAATGGGTAGTTCCATCTGAAACGGCACAAGTAAAATCTGCTTGGTAATGAGTACAAACTGCCAGCTCACCTTTACCTTCAACTGTCTGTATTGCAAAATATTTCCAAATATCTAAAGTTTTAACTCTTTCATCTTTAACGGCAGAAGCTCTTGCTTCAGGAATGGTAGGAACATGAACTTCTTAAGGGACATGATTTTGTCATGTAGCAGAGATCTTATAATTAGAAGATTTATTGTTAGGAAAATAAAAATCAAAATTAGTTTAAAGCATATTAGTTAATCTCTGTTTCTCTTGTGAATCCATATCGATTTAAAATGAACGTCTCCGTGAAGATGAAGCATCCCTGTAACGTTATGAAGATGAATCTGAATTAAAAATATTAGTAAGAGAGATGATAAAAAAATATATAATCAATACAAAGAAAACCCTGATTCCAAATAGCAGAATAAAATTAGTGGAAATGAAGTGAAGATTGAGACTGTGGAAATGAAGATTGTGCGATTCCAATTTTCACAGTAAATTTCTCGAATATTAAAGAGAGTGATTGGAATATTGAAATTTTTGTTGTTGTAAGTTGTAAGAAGAATTAGAAGTGTAGAGAGGTAGTTATAGAGTTTTGGACTAGGGGTATAGGAATATATAATTTTAAGTGAGGGGGTTTTAGATAATTTTATAACCCCCATTTTAATTCAAATTCCCACTATTAAAAAATCCACCCCATTAAAAAAAATCCTCCAAGGCAAATACCAGCCCCCACCTCAAACCCCCAAGGCCAAAGAACCAAATTCAAATTCAAATTTTGCCGGGTCGGGCTCGGGACGGCCAGGCCGTCAATGGCTGGCCCAGCCTGGCTTGGGGCCGGACCCACCATGTGGCTCTCGAGCCGGGCCGGACCGTTAGACACCTTGATGTGGGACTTGTGATCAATGAATGTATAATTAGTTGTTAAATAAATATATTTCAAGGATGTATCCAAATAGTCGATAAACACAACGTATACGCTTGCAGTGGGGATCCAATACAAATTCTATGAAAGGGTGTAGCCTCCAACCGTATAAATTTCTTGTGATCTTTGTTGCTGCTCATTCCGTGTGTTTTTATGAAGATACGTGTTTACTGTTAATAGCTCGACCCAAGTAACTGTAAGGGGTCGGGTGTAAAGTGTTCCAAGCTTATACCCACAATGGGTTTATATAGAATATAACCATACCCAGTCCCCTTATAAGTCACTGTTATGTTGCAAGCAATTTGTATATTTTGAAATCACAAAGATTTGAAATGATTTTTAAAGGATTAGTTGGAGAGACATGAACATGAGAATAATGAGTGTTACAAGAACTTAACATCTTTCAGTGTGTGGGGAGTTTGTTATGGACGAATAGCAACAATAACCCCAAAATCTTCATATTTTATTTTTTATTTCAAGTATGATATAAACCAAAATTGCTAAATCTTGACACATCAGTATTGCTGATATTATAGAAAATTAGAGAAAAGTTTCGTTTGCACATATTATAATGACACATCAGTATTGCTAAATCTTTGGCATTATTTTTTATTTTAAGTATAATATAAATCAAAATTACCAAATTTTGACATATCAACATTGCTTACATGGCAGAAAATTAGAGGAGTTTTGTTTGCATATGCTCCGTACACCCCTCATTTGTTATTAATATAGTAGAGATGCTCGTTGTAGGGATGAGCACTGTTCGGTTCGGTTCGGTTTTTGACAAAAAATTTCTGACCGAAGCTTTCGGCTCAGTTCGGTTTCGGTTTAATCTCGGATTTTTCAATTGATATAAAAACTTATCAATTATTTTCCTAACATTCAAACAAAAACTCTTGATCAAAACCAACATAGAAATAAACAATTATTAGGAGACAATAATCTATAAATTAATTGATTAATAGTAAAAATATTTCTCTATAACATGGAATATCCTAAAATAAGTAACCATATATAATATGATATGGTATTAAATATGTATTATGTATGTTTGACATTATTTATATATACTATTGTTACATAATTAGTTACATGATAAAAATTATTGTGCACCCATATTATTTTTGTAATACCCGGTTCTTTTTGTACACCAATATCTGTATTTATATAAAGTGTTGCTTACAAAATTTATTTAGTTATATTTATAATTATTTATATTTATATTAAAACCCTAAACAACCTTAAACCTTTTTATTTCTCTCTCTTTTAACCCTAGCCCATTCCCCAGCCCAACTACCCCTTTTCTTTTACTTTTCTTTTCCCCTTACCCAGCCTACTCCCAATCCCGGCCCCATCTGCCCCAAACCGACCCGACCCGCTTCTCCCCAACCTGACCCGACCCGCTTCTCCCCAACCGACCCGCTCACTCCCTTTCTTCCCCACTCCCTTTCTTTTCCCGCCCCTTCCCTTCCCCCCCACGTCGCTGCGACCCACGCCAACCACCCCCGTGACCCCACCTCTTGCGCTACCCCCACGACCCGCTCCCCTCAACGGCTCTCTCCCTTCACCCTTGCTCCCTCCTCCTTCTCACGCCTCTCCCTCTTATCTCTCTCTCTCTCTCTTTCCCCCACTTCTCCCTCCTTTTTCCCCACGCAAGAACCCGCATCACCGACCATCACCGGCCACCTTCTTCTCTTACCTTCCTCCTCACCTCGCCGCCACCTTCCTACTCCTATCCCCGACGACGAATCCTGCACCGAGAAAACCCATCGCCTTCACGAGCTCCTGCCCATCGCCGACGAACCACCCTGCCTCACCATCGACGCCTCACCGTTCTCGTCACCGTCCCCGTCACCACCACTCACCGTCGCCCAGTACCACCGAGGACCCCCTTCATCGCCACCCTCATCCTCAACTCCAACCAAAACCATCTCCTCACGCACCCCCTGCCGCCGATGCCACCATTGACGCCTCTGACGACAGCGCAACCACCTCACTCCAACTCCAGCTCCCCGCATCGCTGCAGTCACGCCATCGGAACTTTAACCGTGCTTACGAGTTAAACTCACGCCCCTTGCACCCTTCAGCATTTCATCGAGCACTTTCATCCGTCGCCACTTGCCGCTATTCTGGCCACCGTCGTCACCATCAAATCTGTGGCCTCGATCCCTTAAGCCATCATCGTCATCAACACGGTATCCATCGCAACACTAGAGCACGTCCGTCGCACCCACCGAGCCATCAAGTCCAAGAATCAAGCTTCGACAAGGCTAAACCTTTGCCGTGTTCGTGACGCGATCGTGCCGTTGCCGCTGCCGTACCGTTGTCGACACATCTTTAGGCAAGTATATTACTTGCTTCATGCTATTGGCTAGTATATAATCCAGTTTAAAATTAATATCGTATATACATAGTTCCGTGCGCGCCAATGAATATAAGTGTTCGATATGAAACTTTAAATGAAAAGTTAACTTTAAATGACGGAATTTATGATCATTAGACCCGTCTACTATTTACCGATGTGCTGTAGAAATCTGGTTGGAAACCACGGTCGTTTCACCTATGAAATGTTAATCCCGATAATCATTACGAAACCTGAATTTCCTGAGCATGCTAGACCGTTAAATTCACATTTAATCTTTTACGAATAGGTTTTTGGCGTTCCATGGCTCTTACTGAATCCAACGGGATAATCTATAGAACCCTATAATTGATATCTAAAATTGAACTAGTTACGATAGAGAAAACTGCGGTGAATTACGATTCTGGACTGCAGTCCAGAGCGGTAATTCCAGATAACCCCTGTTTTTAACTCACTGTTTTTCCTCGTTCAAATGCGGAAATGTGCGGAAGCCTATATCGTTACGAAGAGAATTGAGTTAGCTTCCTTATCCTACTGGTCTAACTGGATTCCTCAACTGTAAGATATTTTTAACACATTTTGTAATGTCGGTATGTTCTGCTGAATTCTGCAGTAACAGATTTTACATATCAACCTTAACCTGACCATAACTCTCTGTTGATATGGGATATTACTGATCCGCCAATTGAGTTGGAAACCTAACTGATAAACCTAAATATTGTTCAACTATAGAGTTGCCTAATCACGATCTCAACTGGGATTAAAATGTGTTACAAAACGGACTTCCAATCCTGAAACCGGATTTCCAGCAGCGAACACTTAAATTGAAATGGCCATATCTAGCAAACCTGAAACACGATTGACGCGAAACCAATTTTTATGGATAGATAATTAGACATACTGCCTACCCCTTTTACATTGTTTTGCTTAATTCTGCATGTATGATTTATAATAAATTATCCAAGTGGTAGGATACTGATTGATGATATCTTAATCATGCCTTAATTATTGCATTCTTATCATATCATGTAAAGCTCATATGCATTGTAACCTAGTGATCGTGTAGATTACCCAGTGGTAGATATTAGTGTTTTGATTGTGGCAAGTACGATAGTGTTAAAGCGTGAATGGATAAGTGAAGTGACACATACTTGTACACAATCAGCGGACCCTATTGATTTATTGCATTGTCGACGTCTATGGAACATGTATAAGTGTAACTATAATTGGTATGGGACGATTATGGAAGCACTTATATGGGTGTCATAGGTAAGGTACCAAACACTGTCCATTTATCTTGGGTATCAGTCGAGACATGCTTGATGGAGATCCGGTCTCCAGTTCTCGCGTAGACTTGTCATGGACCGACTAGTATTTGAGTTTATGGTTGGCGTTTGATGTGGACCACGGGGTGTGGGGTAGTTTGAGTGTAAGTTCAACAGATCTCGGGAGTCCCATTGCCGGCACATACAACGATTCTGGAGACATATGGGTGATATTACTGATTATTAGCGAGCGACTCGGACCCGTGTTCTCTTGCCCTTGGGTCCTACCCTTGGATGGGGATACTCACGAGTGGTTGACTCTCACATTTGGACTGACGATATGTTTAGCGACCTGGACAGTGAGACTTAGAGACTGATAGGGTTAGTGACATTGACATGCATTACTTACTGATTCAATATACCTGCCATACTGTTTACTGCTTTACGATTTACCTGCTCTATTATCTACCTGTATTGGCTACTTCATGCTCACATCATCATTCCATGCTTACTATTTCATATTCATCATTATTACACGTGTTCACATTTGTATTTATATATATTGCTATTGTGTCGCTCTGACGATCTGGGTATGCATGCTCAGAGTGAGAAGTGGATTTAGCTTGGACCAGGACCTGACGTACCTCGAGGACATTGCGGATATCTGGATCAGTGACTCAGCGCTATCTTCTCTTGATCTCTATCTGGTTAGTTTTGTATTTGTTCTGATTTAGTGAATGCATTTCTCATTACCTTTGCATTGATTACTGATTACCGCGTAAAGCTAGAAGTCGAAGTGTGACTACGGCAGGATATTTTCTCGACCGTAGGAGCATGGCTGGCCTTGTCAACCGTTCGTATTCCGTATTTTGCGAAGTGGCGCGTGACAATTTTCATCCAATTTCACCCTTCGGTTCTGTTCTGTTTAAACCGACTCTGAAATTACCGAACCAAAGCCGAACCGAAATGTTTCGGTTTGGTTTTTTTATCGGTTTTTGGTCGGTTTTTCGGTCCAGATCAGTCCTTGCTCACCCCTAACCTTTTGAGCTGGACCCATGTATCTAATTTTAATTTTTCTCAGTGCATTATGACAATTTAGAAACTTATGAGTAAATTTTAAAACTAACATCTGATGGAAATTGAACCGAAACCATTAATAATCTTATTTCTCAAATTTATAACAATTATAAACTGAAAACTACAATCCACATCTTAATTAACCATGATCTACAATCCAGAATTATTAAGATGATTTATAAATTGTTTATGCATAAAATATAAATGGATTGGGTATAAAAGGTCTCAAATCGAAGGGACCCAAATTTGACATGCTTATGAAGACACGGTTCGGGTCTTATTTGAGTTCATACAAATCTATACCGGATCCAGAATCTGTCAACGGGTCTAGGTCGGGCCTAATTCAGAGACATATTGGTATAATGGTAAATTTCACATATTTACCCTTAACTATTGCCATTTTTCAGAAAAAATATCTTAAATTTAGAAATTATAGATAAATAACTTTAACTATCGGTTTATCATATAGGTCCTGAACTTAGCAGATTATTCTTCGTTGCATGTGGGTCTCAATGGGTTATTGGAGGAAGAGGTAAGATGTGGAAGCTGCTGCCGAGTACCTGCAAAGAAGTCCCGGGATGGTTTGGTACCACCGAGGACCCTCCGACGCTCAAGTTAGTGATGAGATCTGAGCAGAGTAACGGCGTCCAGTGTCAAGAATAGCTTACCTGACCCCTCTATGAGGGGGGTTTATATAGCGGTGGTGGCACGCAGCGGCAGGCGCGAGAATCTTGCCAGCAGTTACGCTCTCGACGTCATGCCCGCGCAGAGAGCGGATCGCCCATTAATGGGGATCGTGAGGGCGTGGAATGCAGGATGTTGTTGGCATAGAATCTGCGCATGGCGAGATTCGCGGAGCGACGGTTACGCCTGTGAGTGGTGGAGTTGGTCGGAGGGACGAGGAAGACGGCCTCGGCCGAGGGTTCGGGGACGAGCGAGGAGGCCGAGGAGTCTTGGTCCTGTGGCAGCTCGGGGTGAGCTGAGGGGCTGAGGAGGCTAATTTACAGGGGGCCCCGAGGAGGGCCAGTTTGCGCTTGCAGGTCGGGCACAGGGTGGCCTGGTCGGCCCCTGTGGGCCCTTTCTTCTGAGTCTTGGGATACATCATCTGCCACGTGTCCTGATCTTGGAGGTCGCCAATATCGAGCATCATCATTAGCCCCCCACTCTTGCCCCGACCAGCTAGCGGGTCGGGTCAGGAGTGGACTGCGGGGGCCCCCGAGGTGAGATCCTTCTCAGGGTTATGCCGGGATGAGTCATCAAGCCGTCGGTTGTCTTTTCTGCTAGCGAATCGAGGCGAGATCTTTGCATTTAAGGAGGGTGCGCCGGTTCGTGCACTCTGCAGTCGAAGTGACGGTCCACGTGTCGAGCGGCAACTGGCTAACGTGACGTGCGCAGGTCTGCGGCGTCTGACGGGACGCGGCCAATCGCTGGGCTGCCACGTGGAGCGATCGGAGCCGCTGGGCGCAAGGAGCCGTTTCGGCGGGAGACGATGGGCGCCATTGGATGAGGCCGTATGCGGTAATAAATACGGGTGGGGCCCGCCCTAGGGCCCTTACTCTCTCATATTTCTCATTCTCAAGCCCCAGCTGCTCGGCGCTCGTCTCCCCCCTCTCGTTCCCAACCTTTGAAGAGTTTCCTTCCCAGGTTAGATGTCTTCCCCTGTAGAATCAGTACACGTCGTAGGAGTAGATGTTAGGGTTCCTTTAGATGTGTCCGAGTCCCCTCGGGGAGCAGGGGCTGGGCCCTCTCCCCGAGGCCGTGAGGCGGGGGCCGCCTCCAGGGAGGAGGCGGTAGATGTAGCCCCCAGCACCCCGTGCTGGGTGAGGCACGAGGACGAGCTCGCCAATGCTCAAGCTCGCTTCCACATTCCCCCGCGCTACACGCTTTGTCTAGCCGAGGAAGGAGAGAGGGCAGACCAGGTACGGGGGCAGGGAGATTGCCCTGTATTTGGAAGCTTTTTGGGACGGAATGCGCTTGCCCTTCTCTTCTGAGGTCGTCGCCGCTCTGAATTTCTTCGGCTTGGCTCCCGTCCAGTTAGTGCCGAACGCGTGGAGGATCCTCCTTGGGTTCCTGATCCGCCTGAAGCTGCAGGTGGTTCCTTTTAGCCTTTCCCTTCTCGATTCCTCCCTTGCTTTTAAGAGTCATCCCGGCGGTCGAACTGGCGACCCGAGGTGGGTTTATTTTACTTTTAGGAAGCGGCCCGGGGTTGCTGCCGGGATTGGGGTCGTGGCCTTGCCCTCCTCCATTCACGACTGGAAGAAGAAGTTTTTCTTCGTCTCCCCTCCCGAGGGCAAGGACTGGCCAGTGCCCACTAAGTGGTCGAGGGAGAAGAGTCTGCCGGGGAACCTGTCCGATGACCCCGCCGCGGTGAGAGTGGCGTCGTGGGAACCCATCCCTCGATACGATGTGCTGCTGTCCGAGAGGGTTTTGAGCTGGGCCGGGCTTAGCCTCGTCGAGTTCGTTGGTAAGTTAGGCTTGCTTTCTGGGTTTATGTTTTACTCGCGTTGCTGATAACTGGGGTGTTTGTTTTGTGCAGGATCCATGGACTTCGGCGTTCTCCGAAATGCTATGCGCCAACCGAGGCAGCCTGCTAGGGCTGAGGGCGCAGGCTGCCTCCGCTCCCACCGCCCCGGTGGCGGTGCCCCGAGGACGCTCGGCGGTGGATCCCGCCCCGGGCCCCAGCAGAGTGTCCGGATGAAAGTGGGCCCTGATTGTGGAGGACACGGCCTCGGAAGAGGAGATCGGCTCCCCCTCGGAGCCGCTCAAGAGGAGTTCCCGGAGACCTTCTCGGGGCCGGTCTTCGCCGACCGTGGTGGAGGAAGAGGGGATCCGGTTCACGGTGCAGTCCGGGCTGTCGGTCGCGGATAGCCTCCTCCACGAGATAGAGACCTCGGCCGGGGGTCGGGTTCCCGGGGGAACCCTCAAGGCTCAGCTGGCGTCGATCGCCCAGGAAGCCGTGCAGGTAAGCCCCCAATGCGCGGTGAGATTTAGTGTTTTCCTTCATATTTTTGATCCCTCTTCTTTTTATGTCTTCCCAGACTCTCCAGCATGTGGCCCTCGCCCTTCGCATGGAGACCGAGGTGGAGGCCGCGGGCCAGCTCGCTGCATTGCAAGAGAGCTCCAAACGGGAGCAGGAGGCGATGTCTGCGAGGATCGCCATCCTGGAGGGTGAGGTGAATGCTAGGAAAAGGGAGGTTGCCTGGCATCGCGAGGCCGCCGCAATCGCCGAGGGCAAGTTCGAGGACTCCCAGGTGCTCGCCGGCAACCTCAAGAAGACGGTGAAGACCCTTCGGAAGGAGCTGGGGGCGGCGGCCGAGGCCTATAAGTCGGCGGAATCGAGGGCCGTGGCGAGCTACAAGGGGTCGAGGGACTTTTATGACGACCTGGCCGTGACCATGACTCGCATTTGGCACGACGCCCTTGATTCCGTCAAGTCTCGGTTGCCGGAGTTCGACGACGCGGATCTGCGGGCCGAGTTCCCCCTCGTGGGCGTCGACGAGCAAGGGGGAGAGGCTCCCGGCAGGGAGGGGGCCGAGGACTCAGCGCCTCCAGTGGTGGAGGTTGAGGACCTCGAGGTCGTGCTCGGGCCCGAGGTGTAGAGCCCCCGCTCTCCTATCTTCATTTTGTTTTTCTTTTGAATTTTGTAAGGCTGAGGAGCCAGAAAATACCTTTTGTAAAAAACTTATGTTTGGCAGTAGTAATAAAGTTTTTCTTCTTCAGCTGTGATAAAGTTTTCCTTTCTGCCATCTGTTTGTGAAGAATACTCGCTTTGGGATATTTTTACTTGCGCCGTTGTGCTTTCATGTCAGGTTGGCCCTCTGTTTAACGACCATCCGTCGAGCTGACTGCAGTTTTTTGCCGACGAGCGTCTTCGAGGAGGTATCTCCTTGGGCCCCGAGGTCGAGGGGGAGATCGTTTAGGCTTGGACAGACCTGACATTTGTTTCTGATTTAGAGTATTGGCCGTCATCTGGGGGTGACCGGGCAGGGTAGCTGCGCCGTCATCTCCCGCTAAGGCTTCATGCATCTGTTGCGGCGTTAGGGGGGTTACCCGCCAGGGGTGGCCGAGCAGGGTAGCTGCTTGGTCGTCTTCTTTCGAGGGCTTGGTTCTTTAGAGTTGTGGGTAGGCGACTACCAGCCTTGGGGGGTTGAGCGGGGTAGCCGCTCCGATGTCCTGTGAAGGCTTTTGATCCCTGGCGTAGAGGGTAGGAGTCGGAGTTCGACCGAGCAGGGTAGCTGCTCGGGTGCCTCTATATGAGGGCTTTTGATCCTTAAGGACGGTGGTAGGAAGCTACCAGCCGTCGATGGCCAGGCAAGGACCCGACTGCCTCGGGGAGGAATTTTGATCCTCGGTGTGTGGCAGGGAAGCTGCCCGCCGGGGATAGCCGAGTGAGGGAACCTCGGGCTCGGCTACCTCTGGGAGGGCTTTCAGATCCTTCAGGACGGGGACCGAGCAGGGTTACTGCCAAGTGCCTCTTGGCGAGGACTTTGATCCCTGTCGGTTGTGGTAGGAAGCTACCAGCCGGGGATAGCCGGGCAAGGACCCGACTGCCTCTGGGAGGACTTTGGCCCTTGGCGCGAGGAAAGCTATAAGGCTATAGGAAGCCCACCAAGGACCCTTGGCAGGGCAGGGTTACTGCTCGGTGCCTCTTGGCGAGGGCTTTTGTCCTGAAAGATAGCTGAGTGAGGGAACCTCTGGCCTCGACTGCCTTTGGGAGGGCTTTTTTATCCCCGGCGTTGTGGCAGGGAAGCTGCCCGCGGGGGATAGCCGAGCGAGGGAACCTCGGGTCTCGACTGCCTATGGGAGGGCTTTTTGATCCCCGGCATTATGGCAAGGGAGCTGCCGGCCGGGGATGTTTGAGCAGGGTGGCTGCTGGGTTGAACCTTTGACGAGGCGCAGCCTGGTCGTTCGGCTGTAGGTGCGGGGAATGGGAACGGTCGGGGCAACGGCGCGCGCATCTAGTGCATTGAATGCGGGGGGAGGCGAAGCGACAGGGGCGTGTCGCTTCGTTTCCACCGAGTAACGTTCGATGGATGCCGCGTGGCACGTCGCTTCGTTTCCACCGGGTAACGATCGATGGACGCTGCGTGGCGGCCGTTGGGCTACACAGCGGGCTATATAAGGAGTACCGGTTCTTCCTCCTTCACAGATAGGCCATCGAAAATGGAGGATTTCCCGTTCACTATCCCCGAAATCATCAGTTCTGCGGATGTGTACCTTTATGACCGCGACCGCACCGAGGACACGGTGCAGTTGGTTGTTGCTCGCATTGAGGAGCACTTCGGTCGGCTGCTCCCTAGGCGCTTCTCCATGCTGTAGCTACTGATGTACTCCATCTGGAGGGCATCGCCGGAGCTTTACAACCCCCTATCGGAGCAGCTCTTCGACGAGGCCGTGGGCAAGCTGCGGTCCTTGAGGCGCTTCGGCTTGATCTCCACGAACCGGCTGGCGTGCTCGGAGGCGCTCGTCCGCGAATGCTACGAGCTGAGGCTCGGGGTCAACGCCCGCGGGGGGAATCGGGAGCAGAGGCTGGAACTTGCGTGGTCCCGGTTGGCGGAGATCTTCGCCGAGTACCACGAGCAGTGCTCGCTGCACCCCTTACCCCCGCTGTTGTAACTTAGCAGTGCCTTTTTTTCATGTATGGCTGAGGAGCCCATAATACCCTTTGAATAAACAAAGATTTCCTTTCTTTTCCGCAATGTTCCATCGATCTTTATTTAGTCAACAGTAGATTCTAGGAAGAATTTACATTGCTTTTTAAAAAAGAAAAAGAACAGGTACAGGTTAAAGGATGACTTGGTTGGCTTGGGCCGAGCTCCCTGAAGGGCTGCCGGCTCCCGTGCTTGGCATAGGGCATGGGGCTCCCTGAGTCCCGGGCCAGTTGTTTGCTGAAACAAGCATGATCTGGCCGATGGTCAGGTCGGTGGGAGGGCGAGGCTGCTCTTGCTCGCGGTCGGCCTGCCGTTTGTCCCTTAGGTAGGTGGCGAGGTGCCCAGACCGAATGAGCTCCTCGATGTAGTCCCTCAGTTGTTTGCAGTCCTCCGTGGCGTGGCCCAGTACCCGGTGGAAAGCGCAGTAGGGGCCCCGGGTTCGCTTAGCGGCCTGACGTGGGACCGGGGGGAACTTGAAGAACCCCTCATTCTGGGCCTCCTCCAGCAACACTGCGAGGGAGACGTTGAGGGGGGTATACTCTTGGAACTTCGGGTGGTAGGGCTGTTGACGCTCCGGCCTGTCCTCCCGAGTCCTTTTCTTCTGGTCGGGCCGATCCGCCCGGGGAAGGTTGGCATTCACTTCGGATTCCAGCTGGACCTCGCGCTCGGTCCACACCTTGACTTCGGCCATGGTCTTAGGTTGAGCCAGCGCGAAGGAGCGCAACCATTCTTTGTGCCTCAGACCAGATCTGAGTGCCGTTATGACGGTCTCGTCCCGGTGCTCGGGTACCTCGAGGAGGGCGTTGTAGAAGCGGGTAATATAGGCCTTGAACGTTTCCTTGTCCCCGCTTTTAACCATGAAGAGGTAGTCGACTGTGCGGTTCTGTCGACGGTTCCCCACGAAATGGCCGAGGAACTGGGTGGCCAGCTCGTCGAAGGTTGAAATTGAGTGGGGCTCGAGCCCCCGGAACCAATCCCGACCCATGCGGATGAGGGTGGTCGGGAAGGCCCTGCACTGGGCAGCGTCGGAGTGATCTTGGAAGCTCATTCCCGCGGTGAAAGCGTCCAAGTGGTCCTTCGGGTCGGTTTTCCCGTCGAACAGAGAGACCTTCGGGGGCTTATTATGTGAGGAGACGCGCACGGCGAGCAGTTTCTCGGTGAATGGCTTCGTGAGCGAGTCGGAGGCGTACTTAGCCCCGTCGCTCGAGAAGTGAGCTTCTCGGCGCATGCCCTCGATCTTCTTCTCGAGGGCGTCGAGCCGACCGTGGTACCTTGAGGAATCGGTGCCTCGGGATTCCCGGGTCCCGCTGCGGGTGGACTGCGTCTGGGAGCGGCCCCGGTTTCTCTCGATAAGGTGCCTCAGGTCCCAGGATAGGGTAGCTCTTGAGTCGCCGAGATGAACCCCTTCTGTGCGTTCCCGCCGACCATGTTGGGGTCGGTCACGCTTGTGGATAGGAGAGGTGACCGACATTTCCTCAGGGGGGTAAGGGCCGCGAGGAGGCTCGGGGCGAGGCTCCCTGGCGGCGGATCTCGGCGTGGAGCCCTGGGGCGCCCAGCGGGCCTCAGGGAGCACCGGTTCGAGGGACCGGTGGCTAGGGGATGCAGCCTGCTGGTGGTTGGCTGTCCAGACAGGGACAAAGTCTTCTGGAGGCGGAGGAGCAGCGATCTAGGGCCCGGGCGCGGTTGTTTGGACGCGGACGAGGGCCTCCACGAGGGATTGCAGGCGATCTATCCGGCCTGCGAGGGCGTTGATGACGTTCATGAGGGGAGGTTCATCCCCGCCTTCGGTGAGCGGAAGGCGGCGGTTGGTACTGGGATCCCCAGGATGGTCGTCTGCCATGAGAGAGGAGATAGGAAGGCCAACTTTGTATTTTGTGGAATTTAACGTTCCCACAGACGGCGCCAACTGAGGGGGCTCTTTTTCAGGCCTCCGTCAGATGTTGTCTTCCGTGGATCTTGAGGTGAACTTAGCAGATTATTCTTCGTTGCGTGTGGGTCTCAATGGGTTATGGGGGAAGAGGTGAGATGTGGAAGCTGCCGCCGAGTACCTGCAAAGAAGTCCCGGGGTGGTTTGGTACCACCGAGGACCCTCCGACGCTCAAGTTAGTGATGAGATCCGAGCAGAGCAACGGCATCCCGTGTCAAGAATGGCTTACCTGACCCCTCTGTGAGGGGGGTTTATATAGCGGTGGTGGCACGCAGCGGCAGGCGCGAGAATCTCGCCGGCAGTTACGCTCCCGACGTCACGCCTGCGCAGAGAGCGGATCGCCCATTAATAGGGATCGTGATGGCATGGAACGTGGGATGTTGTTGGCGTAGAATCTGCGCATGGCGAGATTCGCAGAGCGGCGGTTACGCCTGTGAGTGGTGGAGTTGGTCGGAGAGACGAGGAAGACGGCCTCGGCCGAGGGCTCGGGGACGAGCGAGGAGGCCGAGGAGTCTTGGTCCTGTGGTAGCTCGGGGTGAGCAGATGGGCCGAGGAGGCTAATTTGTAGGGCCCCCTGAGGAAGGCCAGTTTGCGCTTGCAGGTCGGGCACAGGGTGGCCTGGTCGGCCCCTGTGGGCCCTTTCTTCTGAGTCTTGGGATACGTCATCTGCCACGTATCCTGATCTTGGAGGTCGCCAATATCGAGCGTCATCAGGTCCCGAGCGTCTTTAACAGATTTTAGCATCTTATACTTATCCCTATATCCCCGGACCTTGAGCGGGGTTAGAAAAGGGGTTTTAAAGTGAGTGTTATATACAACAATTTTAAAGTTTGAAATTCGAACGGACCAATTTAATTTGAAATTCAATGTTATATACAACAGTTCTAAAGTGAAGAAAATCATTTTCCTAATTCTATTGAAGATCCGGGAATATAAGAATAAGAATAAAATGCCAAAACCACGGGAGGGAACTATATGGTAAACTAATAGTTAATGGTATTTTTTTGCAATTTCTAAAGTTTAATATATTTATCTGAAAAACATCAATAGTCAATGGTGGATATGTGAAATTTACCCTCGTTATAAATGAGATAACAAACACATATGGATGCCATCATATTACAATACTAAGGCTTTTACAAATAGCTAATTGAATTTGCTCAAAACCGACTAAAAAGCTCTTTTATCGAAACCCAACAGAAACGAAATTTTATTTTCTTACCATGAACCTACATTGCTGCCATATAAAACAATAGCAACAACAATTGAGCCATTATCTCACGTATACGGAATAGAGAATCATGCAGGGTCGTACACATGGATCCTCCGCCTCCACTCACTCCTATCGAACAATATAATTTCACTAAGGTCTTTGGCATCCATATATTTTCGTATCGTCTCCATCCATGTTTTCTTCGGTCTCCATTTTACCTTTTTGAGTTGGCCTAAATCGAGAACATCCATTCATTGAACTGGTGTTTTCGTAGGTTTGCGTCGCACATAACCAAATTATCTTAGACGGTTCTCTCGCAACTTCTCCTCCATAGGTTTTACACAAACCTTTGCGCAGATATCCTTATATCGTATCTTATCTTTTCTAGTGTTTCCACACATCCAACGAAGTATGCACACCTCCGCCACATTCATCTTTTGTTCATGATGTTTCTTAGAAGCTTAACATTTAGATATAATAAGGCAGGCCACCAATGAGCAATAGCTCGGTTGGTATGGGTATTTTCCTTCTTAGGAAGAGTGCGGGGTTCGAACCCCAGGAACCCCAAGAGAGGTGAAGTGCCCACAAATTAACGTTTTCAGGGCAATTCGTGGATCCCTTGGGTGCGTGTGTGTTGGTGCATGTGTAGTATGTTGTGTGCGTGGATGTGTATAGGTTAGGGCTTATGGGCCAATGACAAAAAAAGATAGGCCTGATAGCGCTTCAATAAAACTTCTCCTTCAATCTTAATGGAAGGTTACAATCGCACAAAATCCTCATTGCTGTAACGACTGCTATTTTATATACTACTTTTGTACTGTCATTTGTACTTGTTGTATTTTAATGAGAACTCTTTTCTGTTCTCTTGTGTGAAAACAGAAAGCCTGGTGAGCTGAGTGGTTGCAAAGCAGAATATCCGAGCTCTAGGTTGTGTGTTTGAGTCCACATTTTATCTTTTCCTTCAAATCTTTTTGTCTTTTTTAAAACCTTTCTCTTTTTTTAGCCACACAAAACCCCAAGGCAATATAGAATGATGTATACATAGAAAAAGTATACTGGGATCAAGTGGGGCCCACACCCAGAGGCCCAACCCCGGGAGGCCTACCAGGGCCGTGCCCGACGGCCTAAAGACTGTCCCGGACAGTTTTGTCTGGGGCAATAATGCCCCCGTGAGGGCGTGAGCTCCAGGGGCATGTCTTGAGCGTGAATTTGGAATCTGGGTCGGGATTTGATTTCAAACCGAAGGTTTTTGAACCTTTTGGTATGTCTATACACAAATTAAGCCTATTTGTGTATAAAATCACTTCTTCCCTTCCTTCTCGAGTTTTTCACTGAGAATTCTGAGGAGAACCCTTAGCAAACCTAGCCTTCATCCCAAGTGCTCTAAGAGTCTCAACGTCATCGGAGTGCTCTCCGTTCGCTAGAATTCGAGATGAGGCGAAGCGAACGATTGTACCATTCGCAACTTCGTAAGTATCTCATCCCCTTTTAGTTTCGTTTCTCTCAAAAACTTCCATAGAGAATACTTTTAGAAACTAAACCTTATCGTTGTCTTGGTTGTTTGAGCCTAGACCACCAAGACTTGATTTCATAATTAGAACCGAATCAGTGATACGGTTGCTATACCGTATTGCATATTGAGCAAGTTCCCTTCATCCTTCTCCCTTCTTGTTGAAACTCATCTCCTCTTGCCATGCCTTAGTGCATGCCGATACTCGTGCTACCCCAGTTGATTACATGTTAAAATAATAGTTATAAATTAAAATGATTAGTCTAAGACGCATGTGATTCGTTATAAGATTTTACATACACGTGTTGACAAATATGTTAAGTGGTCGTTACGATTTTCATTGCATAGACATGATGAATGTTTAATATCAGTAGATGCAAGAATCATGAATCGTTTCATGATATACTTATAGATCAATCCATAAATCCGATTGTTTGTAACAAATGGATCATTACTTTATTTAAAGATCTAGTGTTGTTTTAGTGTATGTTCATGACCGATTCACATCCTTGCTCCATGTACATTAGTTTACGTTATTTGCTCGTTGTAAGAATGGAATCACACTCTATTCCGTATTCATATTAAGATTTAAATCGCTTTTCTAACGGAACCCCTATATTTGAAAAACCGACCACCTTTTAGACATTAATGAGTCTTCGAAAACATATTTGTAATTAAATTTCTATAATATGATATTCTAAGAAAATTAGATAGAGTAAGAGATAGATTTTTGTACACACGCTTGTAGAGTGTTTCTTATCACCCCATGGAAATGGATGTGTTTGTATTTCAGGGTTATGCAGACGCCTTCTGCCTGATGGTAAATAGTGGTTTATTGATTGTGGGGATTCTATCCGGCAGCTGCGGACAAAACTGCCATTAATTACCTCTCACTCTGACGCGAGGAAACCTCTGATTGACGGGTCAGGCGTATCATGCGAACTCACGCTGTGATATGTGCATTGTTAGTGATATATGCCCTAGAGGCCATTATTATATCATACTGGTTTGTATATTACTTAATGGAAACTTGGGATATTCACAGTTGTATTGACAGTCTTGCTCAAAATGGTAGTATGCTACCTGGTTTGTTTCTACCTCAATATGTGCATGTGTTTCTTTTAGCATATCGCTTATACATATTGGTAGAGCTCTTAGGATCTTTGCTTGATTACCGGCGTTGTGATGACATTCATACTAGTGGGGGCTGGGTAGTCTATAAGCACATCCTTATACAGGTCCCTAATCGTAGGATTATCGAGACGTGATATAGATACTTCAGAGTAGACTAGTGTATTTGCTTCTCATCCCAGCAGGGGAGATTGTCTGTCCCACAACCATCAGTACGTCGTACTGGAGATAGTATGCAGGTGCTCATTGGGTTATGAGTACACTGGATATGACTCGTTGGGGACTGTTGGTGGGTATTATACCTATCGTCGGGTAGCAGTTTCCAGGTAATATGAGTACAGCTTAGTCCGTCGACTTGACACTGCTACTTCGCCTCGAGTGTGTTCCCACTGTTCTTAGATTACTACCCTACCACAGCTCAAAAGAGTCGTGCAAACAGGTAGTAGTTGGGTGCAGCCCCGAAGCACTTGGAGGCAGTGGCGGTTAGATATGATTCATCTCTCCCGGTATTGGGGGTTGATATCACGCTGTGTTCAGAAAGCTATTACACAAAGTCCCTGACCAAGGCAAGCGAGATTTACTGGTGAGTAGTTCGGTAGTTTCTCAGGGTGTTTTGGGCTACACTCCGGCATGACTTATTGCGGTATTAGGGGTCTGACGATTACCACCCCTAGGCCCAATATGCAATACTCTTAGACGAACAGATTGGACTGTAAGAGATTGTCACAGATAGGCTCAGTAGGAGTTCGGATGAGTTTGCTCATCAGCCTTCTTATCGACAGATACCTGGGTAGCCGTTAAGTGCAGCTAGTACCGCTGACGGCTTATGGTTAAATCCACTGCCAGCGTAGTGTCGAGTCTTTAGAGTCCCACACAGAGGGTTTCCCTACATCGGGCAAAAGATGTAGAGGCCGTATGGTTTTACGGCAGGGCTTCGATCATATACATGTACTTGTGCATGCACGATGTTCGGGCGGATAATACTAGTGGGTTTTGGTTTAAGCCGGATCCTAGTATTATATTGATGGATTATTTTTGTCTCTTTGTATTCGTATTCTTCGGAATACGGATACGGGTATGTATATACGGTTGAGGGGCATTCTCGTAATTTACTCGAGAAATCTTCTAGAAGAAGACACCTCATTAAGGTTTTATTCTTTTTGATTAAAGATTAATGAGGTGGAGGAAATGAGGTGGAGATATTTGTTAAATGAAGCATGGCCCTTGGTGACTCATTGCTATGACTCACCGCTTAGATATTTTCAAGCATGCTTAATATTTGTGGAGATATTTATCTCCTCAATTATTTTATGCTTCATTATTCTTCACATGAGAGCCATCTTTATTCAAGCTCATTTTCTTCACTAGCTTTTCCTTAAGTCCCCCTTCTTCCTGTAGCCTTTCATGTCTCATGTGTTGAGAAACCTAAGGCTATTAGAGACACACTAATCCATCTTCACTTTCTACATCATCTAAGCCATCTAGTTTGGCAAACTAGGTGCCCTAGTTACCTCGGATTTGAGGTAGGAGCTCGGACTATAGACTCTCGGGTGGATCATCTTTGACTCGAGGAGGCCGAAGAGGAGGCATTGATCCGTTACGATCCTTGGAGCCTATAACGAGGAGGAGGACAGCAAAGAAGACCCGAAGGACATGTAACATGAGGTATAAACTTCTTTCCGAGTAGTTAACCTCATAGCAGTTAGCTAGTTAGGGTTTAGTATTGATTCTGGAGTTCAAGTCGGTGTTGCGAGCTTTGAAAAATCGTTTTTTAAATATTCAGCCTCTCTGCGAACCCGCGGGGCGCGCGACATCGACTTACAGTGGTATCAGAGCCTACTAAACTTTTACTAGCTTGTTAGCAAGTTATTGGAACTTCGATCGTCGGAAAATCGCGAAAACAATACACCCGCACCCTCAAGTTTCTGTCGATTTTTAAACTGCCAGAAAAAATTATTTCAAAGCAATGAAAATTCAGTGCAGGGTATTATAAGAACACCCAAGAAAAACGAGTCGGTGAATAGCCAAGACGACCGTGGAAGCGCGGCGGAACGGTGCATTCCGCCGCGGTTCTGCGGCCGAGTCGAGGCCGATTCAACTCGTTCTTCTTTTGTTGTTCTAGTTATGGGTGTATTGTTCTCTGGTATATTTGGTTTCTACCAACTATGATTTATGTGCTGGTTTGCACTTGGGGTAGACACGGAAAATAGTTTTCGATCGAAATTCTAAGTTATTTGCTATTCGGGTTTTATCTGTGTTGTGATATATGTGTTCATAAACTTTAGCTAATTGCTATATGTCGGTTAATTTGGGGTTGCACATATCTGTGATGTTGGTTTGTGTATATGGATATGTTGAATCGTCGTGGATGAATAGCCGGGGGATGTGAGAAGAGAGTTTCTTTCATTCGATGTAAATTGTAAAGTGATGTAATATTATTTTGCGGGGTACATCCGGGTTGAGGTTGTAGCTACCGTTGTATTATTTTTTTTACTGTTTTCTGTTCCTAGGATAGACCCAAGGTGGGATGCACAAACTACCGGGTTCTTGGAAGTGCCGAGTGGCCTACTCACTTTGCTGAGGGAGGTTGCTTCACTTAAAGAATTTGGCGGGTAGTTTGCCGCATCCGTAGGGGTCTGGGGTGGGGTTTGGCCATTCATCACGACCATGGAATCCGTCTTTCATTACATGCTTAAATGAAACGCGGAATTCCTAGTATATCTAATATGTTCATCGGTGATCTGGAATGCCTATTATTCCGTGAGACGAATGGTTATTATATATATGCTATATAGTAGACGTTGCTTATGTTTTGCATCCGCGGTAGTCCAGCCCCCACTTTGGCGTTAGTTAAGTAACCTAACGGTGTTAGACGGGGCCCAGTGGCGAATGCGGATGGCATAAGCGTACGTCATATTTTCGTTTCTCTCTATGATGATAGGTGTATATGATGGGACTGCATTATTAATGAAAAGCAAATAAACCAAAGCTGAATCGTTGGAACACTTTTAAAACCATTCGGTTTTTTCAAAACATAAACTTTTAAAATGCGGAGCTTAAACCACTCCTTTAAAAGCTATCATGGTTCCTTCGACTATATCACGTTCACTACGTTCACGGCTTCGCCAAAACCATTCGTAGCCCTCCGTCATTTCATATGCATATTCAATAGTATTCAAGCTATGTTTGTTGACCTTCGCTAAGGCATAGTGATTGGTAGCAGCTGGATATTCATATGTAGCATAGATAGATGCGTTGGTTTGGAACAGTCGTACTACTTTGTTGGCCTTCATCAAGAGTATGTACGGATGAGTTCAAATTAACCTGGACAATGATGGGTAGAACTTGACATGTGACTTATGATTTGTTGGCCTTCGTCAAGGTCATAAGAGCATGAGGCAAAAATCCACATCAGGAGTTTCTAATGAAACTGAAACTTGCTAGTGCTGCATACCATTTGGAGTGATAATTTTGGTAGGATTCCTTCAGGATTATCACACAATGATATTTGGATCCCGATCCTACTGTGAGTATCCGCTACTCCTCGGTAGAATTTTTCACTAAACGATCAATGCTATAAACCAAGTAGGTGTCTAGAACGGTGTTAGCGGGGCTACGCCTCCAGGGAAAAGAGATTATTTAATTAAGAAACTTTGCGAAAGCGTTGTAAAACCTCCCTCGAAGTACCGACACTAGCTTCGCTGAAAGGTTAAGCAAGTATTGTAGGGTGAGATTAATCCTGACTAATTCTTCTTTTATGGTTTGAAGAAGGATTCGAGATACAGTGGGAGCCATCCTGTTTAGATAAACAAAAAATCAATCTAAACTTGCAAGAGCGTCATGTTAAGTGTTTCTTCTCTTTCTCCTAATTGCAGTGACCGGATGACTGGATTTAGGTTATATCTAGATAATAAATTGACTAGACCAGACTATATTGACCGGAAAAGATTTGTCCAGATGTCCATTGCCTATGACAAGTTAGGCCACTTCATTACTACTCAAGCCCTCGCCGTCCCAGGTCCAGCTTCCACCGTTGCGGATGATATCCGTAAGACAACGGAAAAAGACAGTGCGAATACCATGTGCCTCGTATTGGCCTCAGTAGATGGTATAAACCAGAGGCAGCACGAGAAGATGGACTTAGTTTCCATCTTCCTCCATAACAAAGATTTATATGGAGAGCAATCTCGTATCGCAAGATATGAGACCTCGAAAGAATTGCTTCAAGCGAGGTTGGCTATCGGGTCATCTGTAGGGGGATGACGTCCTTATGATGACTAGCTATATTGATGTGCTCATGGTCCTGGAGACCACGTTGGAGAACCAGTCATATGCTGACTTGATTCTACAGTCCCTACCTTCTACTTACACCTTGAAGGAAACCAGGGAGACACCTGCTCTGCTTACTGGGGAATCTTCCTCTTCTAGATCCAAGGCAAAAGCCAAGGGAAAGAAGAAGAAGGCCTCCACCAAGCCGAAAGGCGGTGTCAGTAAGGTAGAGGGAAAGGAATGGCAAAAGTTTCGGGGCTAACAACAGGGAAGGAGGGATGTTCTTATTGTCACCGGAAAGGGCATTGGCAGAAGGAATGCAGGGCTTGGAAATCCAGAATCCAGGATCCGAAGCATGCTGTGGCTTCGACTTTGGGTGTGTTTGTGATTGAAAATTGTCTGTCAGTTAACACTACTTCCTGGATACTAGATACCGGATCAGGATCTCATATTTGTAATTCATTACAGGCTTTAAGAAACCGTAGAGTTATCAGGGCAGGTGATATGACTCTCAGAGTTGCTAACGGAATGAGCGTGGATGCTGAATCCGTAGGGGAATATCACCTAAGATTGACAAGTGGGCAGATATTGATTCTACGTAACTGTTTGTATGTACCTAGTCTGGCTTGTAATATCATATCTGTATCTTTACTTTCTAAATAAGGATATGATTTTACATTTGAAAGCGATGTGGTCCACATCCACCTTAATTAAAGTTTGATTGGGTCAGGTACATTAGATAACGGAATATACGTATTAAATCAAGCTCAGGTTTTCAGTATCCAGAACACACTTAAAAAAAAGTCTCCAGAATTAAATCAGGCTTTCTTATGGCATTGTAGACTGGGCCACATCAATGAAACAAGGATGACGAAGTTACATAGAGAGGGATATTTGGATCCGTTCGAATATCAGTCTTATGCAACTTGTCAATCATGTCTCGTAGAAAGGATGACAAAGACTCCGTTCACTGGATACGGAGTAAGATAGAGCAAGCTCTTGGGACTCATACATAGTGATGTGTGTGGTCCAATGTCTACACATGCACGAAGTGGTTATTCCCATTTCATTACTTTTACGGATGATTTCTCTAGATATGGACATGTCTTCTTGATGAAATATAAATCCGAGGTCTTTGAGAAATTCCGAGAATATAAGAATGAAGTGGAAAAACAAACCGGCAAAAGTATCAAGACACTGAGATCTAATCGAGGTGGTGAATACTTAAGTGCTGAGTTCTTGGGCTACTTAAAAGAGAATGGAATTCTCTCTCAGCTTACTACTCCATACACACCTCAGCACAACGGTGTATCAGAAAGAAGGAACAGAACCCTATTGGATATGGTTCGTTCTTTGATGAGCAATGCTGAGTTACTGTGATCATTCCGGGGATATGCACTAGAATCAGCTGCATATCTTTTAAACAAGGTTCCTACTAAATCAGTGCCTACCACATTATATCAGATGTAGAGTGGGAAGAAACCCTATCTTAAGTACCTTAAGACATGGGGATGTCCAGCTTTTGTAAAATAGCAGCAGGCGGACAAGCTCGAGGAACGCTCAGTATTGTGTAAGTTTGTGGGATACCCAAAGAACTCCGGGGTATCTTTTCTATTACGCAGAGGAACAAAAAGTCTTTGTTTCTCGGCATGCCCATTTCTTGGAAACTGAATTTTTAGAAAATCAGATAAGTGGGAGCGCAATAAAAATTTAAGAAATTCCAGAACCACAAACTATTACTGAAAGCATAGTGGAACTAGAAGTTTCAAAAGAACAGGACATCCCGCGCCACTCCGCAGAACTAGTAGGCAGTCTCATCCGCCCGAGAGATACTACGGTTTTCTTATAGACGGGGATCGAGAGGATTGCATCATCGACGATGATGAGCTAACTAGCTTCCAGCAAGCCATTCAGAGCAGAGACTCGGTAAAATGGCTAGATGCAAAGCGGACCGAGATGGAGTCTATTTACACAAACAAAGTATGAACTTTGGACATTACTCCAGAAGGGGTAAAACTCGTAGGTTGCAAATGGATCTTCAGAAAGAAGATTGGTGTAGATGGACAGGTTGAAACCTATAAGGCTAGACTTGTTGCAAAAGGTTTTCGTCAAAGACCTGGTTTGGACTATGATAAAACATTTTCTCCAGTGGCCATGCTCAAATCCATTCGGATCTTCTTACCATTGCTGCCTTCCACGATTATGAGATCTGGCAGATGGAAGTAATGTCACGTCCCGAAAGTACGGAATATGACCGGCACTTAAACTACGAACGTCTCGAGACGTACGTAATCTAAGTAAGCCAAAAACCCAGAAATCCAAACCAAGAAAAGTAGTAGAATGAAGGAAAACCAATTTAAAACAAATAGTTTTAATAGCATAAGCCGAATTATGCGTTTTAAAAACATCAAGAATTTCCTGAAAATTTCGGCAGAGTCTCCTTTGTAAAAACTGGCCCCCAAACGAGATACAACATGAATAGTATACGAATCAATAAAAAGGCATCCCCAAGCGGGAGCTAGCTCTTCGTCAATCGACGGTCACAACCACACGAGCAATATAATATACAACGCCAACGGCGAGGATCAAAATTCAAAAGGAAACTCAAAACCACAAGAAAACCACAGAAATATAACGCGCGACTCTAAGGTCGAAGGAATAACATCACTGGTCTCTATCTCAAAATAAATACATGTTTGGTTGATGGAACTTCTAGATACAACAGAGTAATAATATACAAGTTATATAATGGGGGTTACGATACAAGTAAACCCACCTACTAGCAAATCACCCGAAAGAAATTATGCCCGCAAGCCGTAATGAAACCTGTACGGCAAACCTGCAAGAAACTGGGGCACAACTAGAAAAACATCTACGCACAGAAATCGTATAAATAACACAAGCTAGGTCAATGATCATAATATATCCTTAAATATATGAATAACATGCAGCCTATAACGATGGCTAGGGTAATATCTAACCCGAGTGTGATCTCATGTGCCCGTGTCAGTGCCTCAGGTAGCAGTATATCATATGAATGAGGTATGAATGCATGAAAACAGAATACATGTAAATGAAGAAACTGTTTTCATAATTTAGTGAGATTTCCTTTGTATTTTTAAAATGAGGTATCATAATGAAATCAGCATAAAATAGTGCCTAGCATCGGCACAAAACGTAATCCCAATATCTCGATATCTCTGTATCACAGTCTCTGTACCTCAATATCTCGAAATCTCAATATCTAGGGCGCCGTCAATCCAGACCAGCCCCTACCATCCATCTCAAGACCACGACGGTATCCTCCGGATATCCGACGCGTCGGGTAATATCACCGGTCGGTAGTGCTCCCCTGCCGGGCTCAACGTCAACAATACATTCCTCTTGCCCCGGGGTACCGCACCGGGCCCACCATGTACCCGAAACGGTTCCTCCACTCCTCGAATCGGGTCTCAAAATCCATCAGCAAACTCGTGGTGGACGACTCATACATCATGGGAAAAACGCACTTTTTATTTTAAAAGAGAGAAAAGGTTTATTTATGTTTTTGCGGTTTTCCTCCAAATCCAGAAAATCTCATGGAAATCCGAATCCAAGCCTCAATAACACGTAAAATAGTGAATATATGCATGAGAATCCATGAATGCGGCATAACAATGAATAACAGTATGCATGAAGTAGCAGGTAATAACTACAATGTCTAAACTAACATATAAGGCAAGTACACTAATATCATGTCTAAATTATTAGCTAACAGGCTATGTCAAGCAATAATATTTTCTAAGGTGTACGTGACATGGCAATTACCGATGAAGATGTGTGTGAGCCGGCAAGTAAGTGTACGTGGTACATACGCATCATCGGTAATGGTGCTGGTGTCCTAACAGCATGATATCAAAAATGGAGTATGAAACATAATATAAGCATGCGATGCGAAGCGAACCACAATAATGAGCGAGAGCTGAATACTAGACGCAACTATAACTAATCTGCATTGATCTAATATAAGTCCTACAAATGGTGCTTTTTGAAATAACACGAATCATGGGGTTTTGAAAATAGGGGCTACGGTGTTTTTATGAAAAGATACGTCTTTGAAATATCCGTAGGATCCCTTGGGCTGTCTTTTAAAATACCCACGATTCGTTAGTTTTTGAAATAGGTAAGAATCGAATCTAATCTAACAACTAAACTAAACTAAAGGGCTAAGCTAATAAGCTGGACTACAGGTAAGGAAACCGCCTAACATCTGAGTCGATACATATACATACCTGTATATATATTAGTCGGTGATCCCGCCTCAATAATATCATATCCGATACCGTATCTATAATCAGACATCCCAAGTCAAGAGTGCAGATCAATCATCAAATATAGCTCGTACGTAAATCCGTCGTACGGCATCCCAAATCTGGGTACGGGTTAATATCACATTCATCATACTATTCACCTAGTATCCTCTTTATCAAATATCATGATCGGGGTACTGATCTACGTCTAGTACAATACTGATACAGCCTAAGTATGCATGGACGTGTGTGAAATACTACGTCAAGGACCCGCTACAACGTCATGTCGTATCTCAAATACGAATCCTGCCATATCACTGATATCACAACCACAAAACAAATCTCATCGACTCAGCTCAAACCCAAGTATCATCCTCAAATCCGTATGTGAACACATAGTCCCATACCCATGTAAACACATAACTATAAAGAATCCCATGAGCACATATAAATAGGAATGTATGCAAGTATGTATGTGTGTATGTGTAGTGCAACACTACCTTAGGGTTCGCAACACTAAAATAATCCAACACACCAATATCCATCCTAAACATCGTTATTAATCCTAAATAACATATAATAATTGTTTGTGTGTATATGCATCCGTATACACCACCACGGACTGCGGGGGTGCTATACGCCATCCACCCGACTTCTCCCCGTAGATATAAATCTACTCACCTGGTCCTCGCTTGCCGGTGCCGACGTCGCCACGCGCTTGCTTGTCGTCTCGAAGTCCACATGGGTTACCTACATATCATAACGCACCGTATCGCATTAAAATCCGACTCAAGACCAAAACGACTCACGAATCCCACATAGGTCAAAACCTATGGTTGCTTTCACAAATCAACCCAAAAACTCTTGACGTCGGTGTACAAACGCCAGACCATCGAGAAAAACCCAAATACACTCATTTGCACATTCACGAACACTAATTTTAATATAAAATAGGTTAAAACTCACAAAAACCCCAATTTCACTTAAAAAGTCATTTTTCCGAAAATCTACCAAGCACAAATCACCGTTTTAGTACAAAATATGATGTTTTAACAAAACTAATGGCCATAAGGCTCACTAACCTTCTTAATTAAGTCATACCAATGTTAATTAGATTTTAAACTTAATTCTTAATATCAATCTCAAAAAATCTAGTTTGCAAACATAACCAATTTTAACAATTTCATAGCAAAAATGCACAAACTACAATCTAGCTTAGATTTGCATGATCTAAAGCATTAAACTACACTTAATAATGTTAATGAAGTCATGAAAAACCTAATTAGATTTTTAGTCTAACATTTGCAATTATTTTACAAAACCAAGTTTGCACTAGAAATCGAAAAATTGCGCAAATATCGCGGATTTGCGACAAAATGGTCACAACATTGCACAATCACCCAATCCACACAACTAGCTAGCTACAACACTCAAATTAACCCACATGAAAGGATTCAATTTTAAATTTCTAATTTTAACCCTTCTCTTGAATTTCATTACACAACCAACAATAACCAAATTAACACTTTAAAAGTCTATTTTAGCATAATCAAACTACAAATTAAACATTAGATTAGAATTATACCTCTCAAGTTTGAAACCCTAGGTTCTCTAGCCTCCAAAGACACCTCCTTTCACCATGCTTTAAACCAATTTGAATGTTAGAAGAGGTAGAATAGTGATTAGCTTTGAATTAGTGAAGGAATTGTGGATTTTTTTGATGTGTTTTAAGATGAAATTGAAGCAAAAGAGATGGAAATTTGGGGGGGAAAATGGGGCTGCTGCTGGTCATTTTCGGCCATGGGAGAAAGTGGGGAGTTGTGAGGGAATGGTGTGAAGAAAAAACTAAGTCAAAGCCCCTCCCAATTACCATAATACCCCCACCTACATAAATATATAAAAAAACCTTTATTTTAACCATTCTTTTCACATAAAAGAAGTAAAAAGGAGAGGGAAAGTGAGTGGGCTGCTGTTGGTGGTGGTGGGGATGGCCATGAGTGGGTGAGGATGGGTGAGAGAGAGTACAAGAAAATTTCATGCAAAAAGAACCCCTCAAGTTACCAAATTGCAAGTTTTCGCTAATTTCACCAAAAAAGCCTTTTTTTTTCTTCAATAATTTCTAACACCGTTTGGTAGATTCATTTTGTTTCAAAAACAACATGTTAAAATTATGTTTAATATGTTATGATGCACAAAATTTGTTTCAACTCATTCCAATTTGTAATTTTCCCTAATTAAATGTATTAGTGACGGCTTAAAATAATAATAAAATAATTTTTTTTTCAGAAAATTTGAAATTTCACCAGTGGCTCAATAAACACCAAATACTAGCAATTACATAGCTAGAATATATATATTTAATTTTTATAATAAGATATTTGCATTTTGACTTTTTACAGAAAACCCCCTTATTTTACCGATTTTCCGAAATTTCACCGAAACGATTTTCAAAACGCTACAATCTTCCCCCCTTAAAAAAATTCGGTCCCCGAATTTAAAGTAAAACTCCCCCCAAATACTAAAACATCTAAACCAAAACCATCAAGTCGTCGGGGCTCCGAACTTGTAAATACATAAAACAAATTGTAGCGCAGCGCATGCGCATGAAAAATGAGCATATAACTCAAATCAAAACTCCGTCAAGCATCCCGCAATCATCGGAGTCATGGTAAAGACACAAATGTCAAATCCAATACAAAACCAATATGATATAATCTTGAAACTATACATGTAAATATCAACTCTATATATGTAAATATCTGAAGAAAATGCATGCCAAATCTTTTAAAGTCGCTGTGCAATGCGCATACACTGCACAGTGGCGGACGCCTCTTATAAGATGATAACCATATACGTATATATCTTTTGTTTAACATGTACGTTCCGCCATTTTTTTTAAAAATAATTTAGAAAAGGGTTCCCTTATTTTTTTTATAAATGTTTCGTGTCCTATCAGACACGTAGGTAAATACTAAGACTATAGCTCGCTTTTTGGAAATCCCCTTCGATAGCTATCAATGCATGCAAAATATACTCAGGTACCGTTCTCTGACTAGTCCTGCTCAGTACGAAAACCATAATAACATCATAAAAACGCACTACTCCATAAGAAATCAATCCCAAAATACGCATATGAATACTATGTGCGTCTGGTGCGCACGGAAATCAAAATCCATATATGTGTCAACATGTGCACAGAAACAAGATCCAAGTGCATCGGGTGTGCACAAAACATCTGTCATAGGCAACGTAGGTGCCTGACAGCAAAAATCAGGTGCATCTGACATGCACGAAGAATCTCGATTTAGTGCATCTTGTGTGCACCAAAATCGCACCTCAAAACATGCGCCCAACATGCGTGAAATCCAAATCAGGTGCATCCTCTAAGAATCTCGGGCCAACTGTCGCGGTCACTAGTGGGACGTCTCGTCGATGATCATGAACTCTGGCCTGCTGGTGTGCGTAACAATGACCACTCCTGGGTCAAGGTCTTCACTGTGAATTACCAATCTCTCGGTCCATCGGCTCATCGGCCCTGTCAGGTGTGCTAACGGGGATGATCCCGTTCTGGCACGTCTCTTGTCATCTCCCGGTCAATCATCATGACCAATCGTAAGACAGCATATCACTGGCGTCGGCCTCTGGCTCTCTGAATGTACGTGACACATCTGATCCTAGGTGCAAGTATCATTGCAGCAGCGTCCTGAAAGGAATCCTGCTCATGGTCTCTTCCATGTCTCGTCTCTGCCAACTGTCCGGAAGTCATCGTCCTTTCCTATATCTGCATCTTGCTCTGGAGCGGCTGCATACCCAACGCGACTCCTTCTGGAAGGTATATCCAGTACTCTGCCTCGGCATGCGCATCGCATCTCTGATGTCGGCGAAGGGGAACGTCATCATATCTAGATCTTGTACGAACCTCTTACTCCATTTTTCTCTAATGCCGACCGCTTCGGACTCGTCTCGTCGTGGCTGCGTGGACTGAGCTCCAACGGCTATCCTTGTATCGGGAGTCTCCCAAGAAATGCATCTCACCACCTAGCATCCGAATTAAGTCGAACCATCCAATCGATTGTCAAAACCTCATAATCCCCCAAGGGCTCAACATCTTGGGCACAGTTTAATAGTATCGAGTACATACCACAGCAGCGGTGGTCCAGCCGTAGAAAGGCAAACCCAAGCCTCACTAATGGCGCCGTGGAACTGCCGCAAACCCGAAGGTTCAAAGGCTTTCATACGATCATTAAGTCGAGTTAGGGTTTCATTCTTCTAGAGGGACCATAGAATTGCCTGCATGTCTTTCCGACTACTTTAAACTTGGAATAATAGGTTTCTGACATTCGATCGTCTCTGTCGACTCTCAACGTCTCCGCGTGAAGTCGTCTCTAGCTGGAATCAATCTATCTGATGACCTAGCATCGGGGTAGCGAACGAACCACATGTCCTAGTCATTCATCCTCGGTGACTAGCGACCTTCTATCATCTCTTAGTACAACTCGTACTGCAATAGCTCCAACATCTGGGGCGATATCTCGTTGTTCGCAGCAATAGCTGGCTCGGTCGTCTGCACGCTGAACAGTGCCTCGACCATCACGAATACGCAATACATCATCGGTCATCAAAATCTGGTTGGCCTCTATCAGTGGCGCAATCCTCTGGTGATGATCTGCACGTCTGAGTAATCTCATACAGCGATCCATCCAACGCTCGTGGCGCAAAAACACAATAAAAAGACACATCTCTGCAATCGTGTGTCGCCGAAATTACGCCCTGGTCAGTCCTCGTCCGTAACGAGCTCGTGCTGACCGCAACTCTAGCCGTAGCTCTCCCTGCCCGTAATCGTGGCAGCAAAACCATAACTGGTATTGATGAGGCTAGATCGGAATGAATATAATACTGAGCAAAGAAATGTACATCCTAAGGCTTCTTAAGTGGAGTAGCGTATCGTAAATATGCCGCGGAACATACCTACGGTACGTCACTCTACTTTAGTCACCTATTCCATCAACCAAGGGTCATCCTACGCTCCGAAGGTAAAACCTAACGCTCTGATACCAACTTTGTCACGTCCCGAAAGTACGGAATATGACCGGCACTTAAACTACGAACGTCTCGAGGCGTACGTAATCTAAGTAAGCCGAAAACCCAGAAATCCAAACCAAGAAAAATAGTAGAATGAAGGAAAACCAATTTAAAACAAATAGTTTTAATAGCATAAACCGAATTATGCGTTTTAAAAACATCAAGAATTTCCTGAAAATTTCGGCAGTCTCCTTTGTAAAAACTGGCCCCCAAACGAGATACAACATGAATAGTATACGAATCAATAAAAAGGCATCCCCAAGCGGGAGCTAGCTCTTCGTCAATCGACGGTCACAACCACACGAGCAATATAATATACAACGCCAACGGCGAGGATCAAAATTCAAAAGGAAACTCAAAACCACAAGAAAACCACAGAAATATAACGCGCGACTCTAAGGTCGAAGGAATAACATCACTGGTCTCTATCTCAAAATAAATACATGTTTGGTTGATGGAACTTCTAGATACAACAGAGTAATAATATACAAGTTATATAATGGGGGTTACGATACAAGTAAACCCACCTACTAGCAAATCACCCGAAAGAAACTATGCCCGCAAGCCGTAATGAAACCTGTACGGCAAACCTGCAAGAAACTGGGGCACAACTAGAAAAACATCTACGCACAGAAATCGCATAAATAACGCAACCTAGGTCAATGATCATAATATATCCTCAAATATATGAATAACATGCAGCCTATAACGATGGCTAGGGTAATATCTAACCCGAGTGTGATCTCATGTGCCCGTGTCAGTGCCTCAGGTAGCAGTATGTCATATGAATGAGGTATGAATGCATGAAAACAGAATACATGTAAATGAAGAAACTGTTTTCATAATTTAGTGAGATTTGTAAGTGCACGGCGGCGCCCCGGCCGTCAATCTGACGCCAAGATGCGGAAGCGAAAAACTTTAATTTTGCAAACTAGCAAACCGGCACCACCGCGCACTAAGCACCCGGATCGAACCATTAACTAGTCCTAGCTAACTACAAGATGGGGAATAGAGATATACCGACTGATCCAAGTCCTCCGGTCTTCTCGTCGTCGTCCCAATCTCCCGCGGAAACTCCGGTCGTCGCCTCCTTGCCGGAAGGGCACCACATCGTCTGCATCTTTTACGGGCTCCCACCTCAATACCGAGGCAACTCGGGCACGAAGCTGGCTAGTCGACGTGCCCAAGATTTGCTGTAGAATGTGTAGTGCTCAAGTCTCATTTTGGGGTTGTAGGAATTGCCATTGGTGGAGGAAATGAACCATATATATCTTTGGACGAACAAAGGGATTTTTGGCATGGGAATGAGACACCATTTTCTTCTCTCAAATTTTGGACAGCCCCATGCCTCTCTTGGCCGGCCATGGCTTGGAATGGGAGAGGAGAGAGTGAAAAATGAGGGAGAGGAATGAATCAAAAGAATGAGCGCCTCTCATAATCCAAGAGAGAGAAAAGAGATGATGAGAAGAAATCATCACAAGGAAAATCCAACACTCAACCACAACCATCATAACCAAACATCATCATCAAGCGTGATGACTTCAAAAAGGTCAAGCCATCATGAAGATAGAAGTCAAGCAAGTCAAGGTATGGTCCACCCATCATGATGCAACAAAATGCAAAGAACACCCTCCACAGAAGCTTATTTGCACAATGCAAATAAGCCCTCCTCCACCAATCTTCGGCCAATGAACGATACAAAGGAAATCGGCCGAAACGGAAAGCAAACTGGCAACTCCAGAAAACTGGTCCCGTAATAAATTACAGGAAAACCCCGATACTGTGTATACACACCCGCATTTGTATTCCGACCGAAATACAAATGCAATGAGACAAAATCTACACTGTACTATACTAGGATCCGGCTTAAACCAAAGCCGGCTAGTAATATCCGTTCGATCCTGATCCGTGCAATACCGCACGTATCTGATCGAACCCTGCCATATATCCATACGGCCTGTAGCACAAACTGTCCGATCTTGATCCGTGCAATACCGCACGTATCTGATCGGACCTTGCCATATCTCCATACGGCCTCTACAGCTTTTCGCCCGAAAGCTTGAGTAACTGAATGTGGGGGACTCTAAAGACTCGTCAACACCTTGGTTGTGGATTTAACCACTAGCACGTCAGAGGTATAAGCCAATACGTAACGGGCTACCAGGTATTGACCAAAAGGGACGTCTGTGAGCGAACTCAGCCTGACACCCTACTGAGCCTGTCAGCGACAATATCCGTACAGTCCGGTCCGTTCGTCTATGAGCATCGTATGGCGGGCCTAGGGGGTTGGTGAAAGTCAGACCCCCAAAAGCGGTACAAGTCGTGTCGGAGCGTAGCCCAGAACACCCTGAGATACTACTGGAATACCTACCAGTAAATCTCCTTGCCTCGGCCGAGGGCTTCGTGTAATGGCTCTCCTAGACACAGCGCGACCTTACCCCCAATACCGGGAGAGACGAACCCCTGAAGATACGCTCACTGCCTCCATGTGGCTCGGGACCGTACCCAACTAAAACCTGTTTGCACGACTCCTTTGAGCCGTGGTAGGGTAGTAATCAAAGTACAGTGGGAACTCACACGAGACAAATGACGATCCCCAGGTCGATGAACTAACCTGTACACATGTCACCAGGGAACTGCCATCTGACGTCTGGTATATGACTAACTAGCATGTTCCCGGCGAGTCCTGTCCGGTGTACTCATAACCCAATGAGCACCTGTATACATCTTAGGTGATCTAACTGACACCAATGGCTTGTGAGACCGGCCACCGCCCCTCGTCGGGGTCTCGACTGTATACACTAGTCTACTCTGGAGAATCGATGCCCTGTCTCGAAACTCTCACGACTAGGGACCTTTTAAGGATATGCTTATAGACCCCCAGCTCCCACTTATATGATCGCCCTCATACTGCTGGTGGTCAAGCAAGAATCCTAGGGGCTCAATCAACGTGTAATAGCGACGTGTCAGGTCACCTAAAACAGTACACGATGATAAAGGTAAACCAGATAGCATACTATCATCTCGAGTAAGACTGTCCTACCGGGACAGGTCCTCCCTCAATCATTGCAATCACGTGCCTGTGATCCAATAATTGACTCTGAGGGCACTATCTCCAACAAGATTTCCTTTGTATTTTTAAAATGAGGTATCATAATGAAATCAGCATAAAACAGTGCCTAGTATCGGCACAAAACGTAATCCCAATATCTCGATATCTCTGTATCACAGTCTCTGTACCTCAATATCTCGAAATCTCAATATCTAGGGCGCCGTCAATCCAGACCGGCCCCTACCATCCATCTCAAGACCACGACGGTATCCTCCGGATATCCGACGCGTCGGGTAATATCACCGGTCGGTAGTGCTCCCCTGCCGGGCTCAACGTCAACAACACATTCCTCTTGCCCCGGGGTACCGCACCGGGCCCACCATGTACCCGAAACGGTTCCTCCACTCCTCGAATCGGATCTCGAAATCCATCAGCAAACTCATGGTGGACGACTCATACATCATGGGAAAACCGCACTTTTTATTTTAAAAGAGAGAAAAGGTTTATTTATGTTTTTGCGGTTTCCCTCCAAATCCAGAAAATCTCATGGAAATCCGAATCCAAGCCTCAATAACACGTAAAATAGTGAATAAATGCATGAGAATCCATGAATGCGGCATAACAATGAATAACAATATGCATGAAGTAGCAGGTAATAACTACAATGTTTAAACTAACATATAAGGCAAGTACACTAATATCATGTCTAAATTATTAGCTAACAGGCTATGTCAAGCAATAATATTTTCTAAGGTGTACGTGACATGGCAATTACCGATGAAGATGTGTGTGAGCCGGCAAGTAAGTGTACGTGGTACATACGCATCATCGGTAATGGTGCTGGTGTCCTAACAGCATGATATCAATAATGGAGTATGAAACATAATATAAGCATGCGATGCGAAGCGAACCACAATAATGAGCGAGAGCTGAATACTAGACGCAACTATAACTAATCTGCATTGATCTAATATAAGTCCTACAAATGGTGCCTTTTGAAATAACACGAATCATGGGGTTTTGAAAATAGGGGCTACGGTGTTTTTATGAAAAGATACGTCTTTGAAATATCCGTAGGATCCCTTGGGCTGTCTTTTAAAATACCCACGATTCGTTAGTTTTTGAAATAGGTAAGAATCGGATCTAATCTAACAACTAAACTAAACTAAAGGGCTAAGCTAACAAGCTGGACTACAGGTAAGGAAACCGCCTAACATCTGAGTCGATACATATACATACCTGTATATATATTAGTCGGTGATCCCGCCTCAATAATATCATATCCGATACCGTATCTATAATCAAACATCCCAAGTCAAGAGTGCGGATCAATCATCAAATATAGCTCGTATATAAATCCGTCGTACGGCATCCCAAATCTGGGTACGGGTTAATATCACATTCATCATACTATTCACCTGGTATCCTCTTTATCAAATATCATGATCGGGGTACTGATCTACGTCTAGTACAATACTGATACAGCCTAAGTATGCATGGACGTGTGTGAAACACTACGTCAAGGACCCGCTACAACGTCATGTCGTATCTCAAATACGAATCCTGCCATATCACCGATATCACAACCACAAAACAAATCTCATCGACTCAGCTCAAACCCAAGTATCATCCTCAAATCCGTATGTGAACATATAGTCCCATACCCATGTGAACACATAACTATAAAGAATCCCATGAGCACATATAAATAGGAATGTATGCAAGTATGTATGTGTGTATGTGTAGTGCAACACTACCTTAGGGTTCGCAACACTAAAATAATCCAACACACCAATATCCATCCTAAACATCGTTATTAATCCTAAATAACATATAATAATTGTTGGTGTGTATATGCATCCGTATACACCACCACGGACTGCGGGGGTGCTATACGCCATCCACCCGACTTCTCCCCGTAGATATAAATCTACTCACCTGGTTCTCGCTTGCCGGTGCCGACGTCGCCACGCGCTTGCTTGTCATCTCGAAGTCCACATGGGTTACCTACATATCATAATGCACCGTATCGCATTAAAATCCGACTCAAGACCAAAACGACTCACGAATCCCACATAGGTCAAAACCTATGGTTGCTTTCACAAATCAACCCAAAAACTCTTGACGTCGGTGTACAAACGCCAGACCATCGAGAAAAACCCAAATACACTCATTTGCACATTCATGAACACTAATTTTAATATAAAATAGGTTAAAACTCACAAAAACCCCAATTTCACTTAAAAAGTCATTTTTCCGAAAATCTACCAAGCACAAATCACCGTTTTAATACAAAACATGATGTTTTAACAAAATTAATGGCCATAAGGCTCACTAACCTTCTTAATTAAGTCATACCAATGTTAATTAGATTTTAAACTTAATTCTTAATATCAATCTCAAAAAATCTAGTTTGCAAACATAACCAATTTTAACAATTTCATAGCAAAAATGCACAAACTACAATCTAGCTTAGATTTGCATGATCTAAAGCATTAAAATACACTTAATAATGTTAATGAAGTCATGAAAAACCTAATTAGATTTTTAGTCTAACATTTGCAATTATTTTACAAAACCAAGTTTGCACTAGAAATCGAAAAATTGCGCAAATATCGCGGATTTGCGACAAAATGGTCACAACATTGCACAATCACCCAATCCACACAACTAGCTAGCTACAACACTCAAATTAACCCACATGAAAGGATTCAATTTTAAATTTCTAACTTTAACCCTTCTCTTGAATTTCATTTCACAACCAACAACAACCAAATTAACACTTTAAAAGCCTATTTTAGCATAATCAAACTACAAATTAAACATTAGATTAGATTTATACCTCTCAAGTTTGAAACCCTAGGTTCTCTAGCCTCCAAAGACACCTCCTTTCACCATGCTTTAAACCAATTTGAATGTTAGAAGAGGTAGAATAGGGATTAGCTTTGAATTAGTGAAGGAATTGTGGATTTTTTTGATGTGTTTTGAGATGAAATTGAAGCAAAAGAGATGGAAATTTGGGGGGGAAAATGGGGCTGCTGCTGGTCATTTTCGGCCATGGGAGGAAGTGGGGAGTTGTGAGGGAATGGTGTGAAGAAAAAACTAAGTCAAAGCCCCTCCCAATTACCATAATACCCCCACCTACATAAATATATAAAAAAACCTTTATTTTAACCATTCTTTTCACATAAAAGAAGTAAAAAGGAGAGGGAAAGTGAGTGGGCTGCTGTTGGTGGTGGTGGGGCTGGCCATGAGTGGGTGAGGATGGGTGAGAGAGAGTACAAGAAAATTCCATGCAAAAAGAACTCCTCAAGTTACCAAATTGCAAGTTTTCGCTAATTTCACCAAAAAAGCCTTTTTTTTCTTCAATAATTTCTAACACCGTTTGGCAGATTCATTTTGTTTCAAAAACAACATGTTAAAATTATGTTTAATATGTTATGATGCACAAAATTTGTTTCAACTCATTCCAATTTGTAATTTTCCCTAATTAAATGTATTAGTGACGGCTTAAAATAATAATAAAATAATTTTTTTTCAGAAAATTTGAAATTTCACCAGTGGCTCAATAAACACCAAATACTAGCAATTACATAGCTAGAATATGTATATTTAATTTTTATAATAAGATATTTGCATTTTGACTTTTTACAGAAAACCCCCTTATTTTACCGATTTTCCGAAATTTCACCGAAACGATTTTCAAAACGCTACAAGTAAAGACCACTTTTCTAAATAGAAATTTAGAAGAGTGCGTCTATATGGATCGGCCAGAGGGTTTCATTCAGAGTGGGAGCAGCGGGAAAGTGTGCAAGTTGCTTAAGTCCATTTATGGACTAAAGCAGGTATCGCGGAGTTAGAACATATGTTTTGATGAGACGGTTAAAGAATTCGATTTTATCAAAAATTCAGATGAACCATGTATATATAGTAAGATTGTAGGGAGAACTGTGGTATTCCTCGTCTTGTACGCGGATGCCATTCTTTTAATAGGAAATGACATTCCCATGCCACAATCAGTCAAAGGATTCTTGTTACAGAGGTTCTCAATGAAAGACCTGAGTGATGCCTCCTACATTCTGGGGATCCAGATCTATCGTGATAGATCTAAGAGAATGTTGGGACTTTCGCAGTCCAAGTACATTGACACTATACTAAAAAGATTTAGTATGGAAGATTTAAAGCGCGGTAATCTACCTGCTTGTCACTGAATCACTCTCTCCAAAGAGATGTCTCCCAAGACTGATTTGGAAAGGGCTCACACGACATCTATACCATACGCTTCCGCGGTAGGCTCTATAATGTATGCGATGTTGTGTACCAGACCAGATGTTGCTTACGCACTAAGCGTGGTAAGCCGGTATCAGTCAAATCCAGGAGAGAAGCACTGGATAGCAGTAAAGAACATTCTCAAGTACCTGAGAAGGACTAAGGATATGTTCTTGGTGTATGGCGGAAAAGACCTCCACATAGAGGCCTTTGCTGACTCCAGCTTCTAGAGTGACAAGGATGACTCCAAGTCCATGTCGGGTTATATCTTTACCCTCAATGGAGGGGCGATCTGTTGGAAGAGCTCCAAGCAGGACACCGTTGCTGACTCGACGATGGAAGCGGAGTATATCGCTGCTTGTAACGCCGCGAAAGAAGCAGTCCGGACAAGGAAGTTCCTAACAGAACTTCAGGTGGTTCCGTCCATTGTAGATCCAATACCTCTGTATTATGACAACAACGGCGCTATAACTTTGGCGAAGGAACCCATGTCCCATCAGAAGTCCAGACATATCTTAAGGCGGTACCACCTGAGATCGAGGTGAGGAGAGTAGATACGGAGAACAACACTGCTGATCTACTCATAAAGGCCATCCATCAGACACAGTTCGATAGGCTAATCGAGATGATGGGTCTGCGATATGCCAATACATGGCTATAGTGCAAGTGGGAGATTGTTAGTGATATATGCCCTAGAGGCCATTATTGTATTATACTGGTTTGTATATTACTTAATGGAAGCTTGGGATATTCACAGTTGTATCGACAGTCTTGCTCAAAATGGTAGTATGCTACCTGGTTTGTTTCTACCACAATTTGTGCATGTGTTTCTTTTAGCATATCACTTATACATATTGGTAGAGCCCTTAGGATCTTTTCTTGATTACCAGCGTTGTGATGGCAGTCACACTAGTGTGGGTTGGGTAGTCTATAAGCATATCTTTATACAGATCCCTAGTCGTAGGACTATCGAGACGGGGCATTATACCTAGAGTAGACTAGTGTATACGCTTCTCATCCCATCAGGGAAGATGGTTTGTCCCACAGCCATCAGTACGTCGTACTGGAGATAGTATGCAGGTGCTCATTGGGTTATGAGTACACTGGACATGACTCGTTGGGGACTGTTGGTGGGTATTAACCTATCGTCGCATAGCAGTTCCCAGGTGACATGAGTACAGCTTAGTCCGTCGACTTGACACTGCTATATCGCCTCGAGTGTGTTCCCACTGTTCTTAGATTACCACCCTGCCACGGCTTAGAAGAGTCGTGCAAACGGGTAGTAGTTGAGTGCAGTTCCGAAGCACTTGGAGGCAGTGGCGGTTAGATAGGATTCGTCTCTCCTGATATTGGGGGTTGATATCACGCCGTGTTCAGAAAGCCATTACACAAAGTCTCTAGCCAGAGCAAGCGAGATTTACTGGTAGGTACTCCAGTAGTTTCTCAGGGTGTTTTGGGCTACACTCCGGCACGACTTATTGCGCTATTAGGGGTCCGACGATTACCGCCCCTTAGGCCCGATATGCGATACTCTTAGACGAACAGACTGGACTGTATGGTGATTTTCACAGATAGGCTCAGTAGGAGTTCGGATGAGTTTTCTTATCGGCCTTCTTATCGACAGATACCTGGGTAGCCGTTACGTGTAGCTAGTACCGCTGACGGCTTGTGGTTAAACCCATTGCCAGCGTAGTGTCGAGTCTTTAGAGTCCCATACGGAGGGTTTCCCTGCATCGGGCAATAGATGTAGAGGCCGTATGGTTTTACGGCAGGGCTTGGATCACATACGTGTACTTATGCACGTACGATGTTCGAGCGGATAATACTAGTGGGCTTTGGTTTAAGCCGGATCCTAATATTATATTGATGGATTATTTTTTTGTCTCTTTGTATTTGTATTCTTCGGAATATGGATATGGGTATGTATATACGGTTGAGGGGCATTCTCTTAATTTACTCGAGAAAGCTTCTATAAGAAGACACCTCATTAAGGTTTTATTCTTTTTGATTAAAGATTAATGAGGTGGAGGAAATGAGGTGGAGATATTTGTTAAATGAAGCATGGCCCTTGGTGACTCATTTCTATAACCCACCACTTAGATATTTTCAAGCATGCTTGATATTTGTGGAGATATTTATCTCCTCAGTTATTGTATGCTTCATTATTCTTCACATGAGAGCCATCTTTATTCAAGCTTATTTTCTTCACCAGCTTTTCCTCAAGCCCCCTTCTTCTTCCTTTAGCCTTTCATGTCTCACGTGTTGAGAAATCTAAGGCTATTAGAGGCACACTAATCCATCTCCACTCTCTATATCATCTAGGCCATCTAGTTTGGCAAACTAGGTGCTCTAGTTACCTCGGATTTGAGGTAGGAGCTTGGACTATAGATTCTTGGGTGGAACGTCTTTGACTCGAGGAGGCCGAAGAGGAGGCATCGATCCGTTACGATTCTTGGAGCCTATGACGAGGAGGAGGACAACAAAGAAGACCCGAAGGATATGTAACATGAGGTATAAACTTCTTTTTGAGTAGTTAACCTCATTTAGGTAATTATGGTTTAGTATCGATCCTGGAGTTCAAGTCGGTGTTGCGAGCTTTGAAAAATCGTTTTTTAAATATTCCGCCTCTTCGCGAACCTGCGGGGTGTGCGACATCGACTTACATGCATTGTGCTTGAAGACAATTTTAGGCTTTTTTGAACATATCAGGAGCCATCACACAGGGTCCCGCTACTTTGTTAGTGGGCTGCAGGTCAAAGAGGCTAGCAACCCTTTTACGTGGCTCGGGGCAGCGTCCTGAAACAAAAAAAAAATTGCAGGGAGGTGACTTGAGTGTGCTGGAGAGCTCCCGAAAGAGGAAAAGAGAGATGGTCAAAGAGGTAGGACCCTTAAGAGAGGGGTCCTGAAGAAGTGGACCCCATGTTGGGGGTCTCGAAATGGAGAAGAAGTGGACCCCCTGTTGGGGGGTCCCGAAATGGAGACCCTTTTTGGGGGGCCCCGAAATCGGGAGACCCCCTGGGAGGTTCTCGAAGTCAGGAGACCCCTTTTGGGAGGGGGTCCCGAAACAGGGACACCTTGAGGGGGGTTCCAAAGGCAGGAACCCTTTTTGGAGGGTTTCGGAATAGGGACCCTAGAAGGGGTCTCGAATCAAGGATCCCAAAGGGGATCCCAAGGATGAACATAGGGTGTGTCCCGTGTTCACAAGATGGGAAACATGGGTTGCGACCTATATTCCCATGGATCTTATTGGGAGATCCGGCGCTGGGGAGTTCGTGGGGATGAAAGCTATGAGCTTTCATCCTAAAGTCACCGATTTTATGTATTTTGATGGTGAAACCGATGGGTTTCATCAAGGTGCTTCATCCATGGTGCTTACTTAGGGTGAAGAGTTCTCCTTCTTCCTTTTTTCTTAAATTTGATGAAGAAAAGCAAAATCTTTTGTCTTGATATAGGTCTTGATATAGTTTTATTTAGGTTTTTGAGAAGAAAAGAACTCTTTTAATAAGTTTTCTTGAGGTAGAAGATGAAGTGAGGGATTGAGAGAAAATCACCTCAAGAGAGGTGGAGGCTCCAAAACCCTAGCATTTTATCATATGGTGGGTTTAAATGCCTTTACACATTTGCACTTAAGTCCTTGAGCTTTGCAAAATTGGTATTTTATCTTTTTTTTATACATTATTTCTATTTATTACATATTACATATATTTACTACATTTTAATCCTTTTCTTGGCATGGGGTCAGCCCCCATGCTTGAGGTTGGGCTGGGCTTGGGTCCACTTGGCTTGGGTTCAGACTTGGGTCCACTTGACTTAGATTTGGCCTTATGTCCGGGCCCACTTCTTGGGCCTTAACTTTGACTTTTTGACCTCTTGATTTTGGCCATGGGGTGTAATTTTTTACTCCAGCAACGCTTTAAAAATTTCATATTGAACCGGGTTACGGTTTAGAATTTAACGTCGTTTTAGTCACTGCTTTTTTAAATCCGAAAACTGTTTTTAAAAGCCTTCTTCGAAAATTCATAACTCTGTATTTAGTGATCCAAACTGAGTGGAATCAGATTGTTTTGACAACTAGATCGAATGATCTAGCTTTTATTAATTCAACCCGACCTTTGAAAACCGAAGGAACTAATCTAATTCCGTCTTTTAAAATTGTGTATCGAATCTTGACAGAATTTGTCCAAATCTGCACACCGTTTTTCAAAATATCATAACTAGAACCAAAATACTCGGTTTTCGACAAAAATTACATGAATGGATGCCAAATTGACAGCTCTACAACTTTCCTATAGAACCCTTGACTTAGAAATGCATATATTGACATGACATATGCTCTGCAAGTTACCCCTCCTTACTGTCCAGAAAAATAAAAACCGTTTTAAACTCTTAGACTAAAATAATCGTAACTATAGTTTTAGAGATTCAAATCGCGCAAACTCAAGTGCTTTTGATAACTAGAATGAAAGAAATACATGTTCCTGGTTTAACTCGAGACCTGAAAACTGACAGAAAATATCACAAATTGTGTTTTTAAAACTTATGTCGGTGCTAGACAGATTCTGATATACACTGCGCAACAATAACAAAATGCGATTATCTCCGAAACCAGTAGTTGGATTTAAACAAGACTTGAACCCATGTCTGCATAGTACCTAACACTACAATTCTTGTTTTATCCATGAGTTTATATGAATTGCGTAACCAGTAGTTTCCGGCACTTCTTTAAGATACTGTTTATGGTTTATTCTTAGATATTTCATTTTGTATTATTTCATGCCATATGAACTTATGTAGATCGACTTTCTTATTATTGCACTTACATGAATCATATGGTTAGATATATTGCATGCCTGATACAATCCTGACTTGAACCGTGATTACGTAATTACATGAATAAGTGAATACATGAATATGCGAACTTGATATGAACTTGCAATACTCCAATGTATTTGTGGATTAGCGTAGGGCTTGTGTCAAACTTTATAACTTAACATACACGGGGAAAGGGATTGTTTGGTAATGAATGTATGTTGTGTCACGAGAGTCCACTAAAAGTTACTAACTATTCATGAATCTCGTGTGCCGTTGTTCCGTCGGTTTGATGGAGCTTAACTCAATGTGCTATTGGTCCGTGGGTTTGATGGACTGCTTTCGTTACACATATAATTTCATCAACAAAGACATGTAACTGCATAGTGTTTTTTGTCCCCATATTGAGATAGGAATCCGCTCGCTTGTCAGACGTATACAGATCCCCTGCCTGAGGTAGGCAGGGGTTTGTAGGGTGTTTTTCGTCACCTTATTGAGATGGGAATATACATTGCGCTTGTTAGGCGTATACAGATTCCCCCTGCCTAGGGTAGGCTGAGATTTATTAATTGGGGGATCCGAATTTCCAGCAGCCGTGGATTAAGCTGCCGTTAATTGCCCCTTACTTTTTGAGTGAGGGAACCTCCAATTGACGGGTCAAACTGGTTATGAACTCAATGTGCCATGTGTGTGTTGTGTTTTGAAGAGTTTTGGGTATATCGGAGGCTTCGCAGAGTTTACGGGGGTCCCGCTACCCGGATAGCAGGCTGAGGGTTAAGGGGGCTAGCAGCCTCCTTGCGGGGTGCGGGCTTCGTCCCGTTAGAAATTTTTTTCTAACGGAGGAGTTATTTTTAGTGGGGAGCGTGAGAAAAAAAAGAGGGGTGAGAAGCGTCCTAAGGATGCATATGTGTGGCGCATGGGCGCTGGGCCCCAGCGGTTCACGAGCCCTTAGGACGTGGGTGTTAGGCGCTAGCGCCTTATGCGCCCGACACGTGGGCGCTGGTGCCAACGCCTCACACACCTGGCATGTGGGCACTGGGCGCCTACAGAAAAAGGGGGGACTTAGCCTTGGGATTAGGAGTTAAACTCCGAAAGACTTTGGAAACTTCCAGAAAAAGGGAGGATTTTTATCTTTATGGAATTAAACTCCCAAAAGGATTTTGAGTTGAGTCAAACTCCCAAAAGGATTTTATTTCTGGAGTTAAACTCCAAAAGATTTTGAATGGAGTTAAAGTCCTAAAAGGATTTCATTTATGGAGTTAAACTCCAAAAGATTTTGACAAATGGAGTTGAACTCCCAGAAATCTGTGGAGATGAAGAAAGAGGACTCCTTTCTTCTCCCCTCTGGCCCTGGATCTTCTTTTGAGTCTTGGATCTTTCCGAAGTGGGGTTTTTGGAGATGGGTCTCCTTCTTCCTTTCTCTATTGGCGGGATCTTGGAGGAAAATGGGTGAGACTTAAAAATCTCCCCTTTTGGAGATTTGATGGAAGATCCAAGCTCCCTTTCGTGGGTTTTATGGTGAAAAACGATTTATTTTTGTAAAAAAAGAGTTAAAATCTTGATTTAATTCAGAAAAGAGAAGAAGGTTTAAAAGCTTGAGGAAGGAGAAGGAGGCACAGAAACCCTAATTTTTTTTAGGGGGAATGAATTATTTTTTCTCTCATTTCATTATCAGGTTGCCTTATATAGGCTTACAAGTTTACACATAGCCCCTTGGGCTTTACAAAATGGCATTTTGCCCATCCCATGCCTCATGTGCTTATTTCTTTTGCACATGAGCAATGGGCTTTACAAAAATTTGGTTTTATGCCCATTTTCCTTACATTTATTCATAAAAATTACTTCAAAATTATTTATTACATAATTTTCATTTTGGTATGGGACAGGCCGGCCGCTTCATGTTCGGGCTGGACTTGGGCATGGGCCTACTTGGCTTGGGGTTGACTTTGACTTTGACTCAGTCAACCGGGATGTAATTTTTGACTCCAACAAAGTGCCCCCATCAATAAGTGTGCATGTATGTTGTTCCCCTCCGAAAGACGGCGACGACGTGAGGACGTCTTGCCTGAGATTCGGGGCAGATGCTATATGGTTTTATCCGTCTACCTCTCCGAAGATGCCAAGTTGATTTATGGCACTGTGTATCGGAGGTTTAGACGGATGCGGCTGATGTAGCAGACTTCGTCAGATTCCCCCTCGCTTGAGGGGTTTTTGATTATGGGGACGCTCTTCCCTGCAGGCGTAAGCCCCTGCAGTTAATTACGCTACCGCATCGCGGTAACAACTTTCTCCTTCTCTAGAATTTCACTTCGTGTCGTGGGTGTTTGTTTTGTTTGTGGTTGCCCGTGGATTGTATACGGAGACTGAGTAATACCGTTGCCCGTAGGACGTGGATTAGTCCAAATCCGTATTTACTTAGATTTGGGTTTGGTGTTTTTAGTTTAAGGATACGTTAGCCATATTTGAGGCTAAGATCAACTTAAACATTTGTTAAGGATACGTTAGTCCAATTTGAGACTAAGATCAACTTAACGGGATCGTTTAGATCCAATAAAAGAGCGTTTGGGGGCTCTATTGTTCCAGTTTAGGGACATTGCGGTCCATTGGTAATTTAAGGACATTGCGGTCCATATTCTAGTTTAGGGACATGGTGGTCCATGTTCCAGTTTAGGGACGTGGTGGTCCATCATTAGTTTAAGGACATTTCGGTCCAATATTAGTTTAAGGACGTTTCGGTCCAATATTAGTTTAAGGACGTTTCGGTCCATGAGTTTAAGGACCCCGCAGTCCGTATTAATGTGTGGTCGTCGGGACCCGTCACCTCTCTGACGTCGTTGAAGGATTACAACGATAGGTGTCAGAGGAGTTCAGAGATGTACCCTCGAACCGGAGGTAAATTGATTTAGGAGAGCAATTTTGCTCAGTCAATTTAATTTGAGGACTTATGGCCACGATTGGGCTAAGTCCAATTGAGAAATGTTCGACATTTTTATTTGTTTTTGGCCTGTACCAGGACTCGGCCCATTTTTAAATAATGCCTTGCATTATTTTCTATTTTTGGTTGGGCTCTGCTCATAAAGGATGCAGAGCATCAGTTTATTTTGGGCTCTGCTCATTTATCAATTTTACTTGGGCTCTGCCCTTTTAGAAAAGATGCAGAGCATCAATTTTACTTGGGCTCTGCCCATTTATTGCTTTGCAATTTAATTAGGCCTACTAGGTCTTCTTGATTTGGGCCTGGCCCTTTAGGAAATGCATTGCATTTGTCAGGCGCTTTGTGCCAATCAGAGAGCGCAAGCGCTTGTGGTGTTGACACGTGTCATGCAAGCGCAGTGCGCTGCGCCAATGCATTGCGCTTGCGCTGCTGACACGTGTCGCGCTCTGGTGAGTTGCGCCAATTCTAGAGAGCAAGGCTCTATTTCAAAAGCGCATAGCGCAGATGGTTCAGATGCTGACACATGGCGCTCTCTGGTGGCTTGCGCCAATCCAGAAGCGCAACAGCGCAGTCTGCAAGTGCAAGGCACTATAATTTGAGAATCTTTTAGATTCCAGAACTAAAGGTTCATAAAAGAAGTGCAAAGCACTTTTTGTTTTCTTGATCTGATTTAGATCAAAGAAAACAAGTTCCTCTTGTTTTTCTTATTTCAGAGAACCCGAGGTTCATAAAAAGTGCAAAGCACTATTTTTATTTGTTTTTTTATTGAAGATCATTGATCTTGTTCTTAGATAAATGATCTATTAGAAGAAATTCTTCTATTTTAAAGGTTTTTACCTTTTTTCTTCTTGAGATTTCTTTAGAGTTCTCTCTATTTGAAAATTTTGATTTCTCACCAAATGTTGATGCCTTTGAATTGAGGTCTAGAGTCCTTTTTATAGTGCCCATAAATTAGTTAAATTAGCTAAAGAGATATTTCTCTGAGTGATTTGGGGAATTTTCCCCACCGTTGGATCTTTGATCCAAGGGCTTCTGTTTTACAGAAGAAAATCTTCTTGTTTTAACAAGAACAGAAAGATTTCTTTAAAATCTTAATTTTGTTTGGCGCAAATGCCCCAGCGCGTGACACGTGTCAAGCAGCGCACAGCGCAGCGCAACTGCGCTGACACGTGTCGCGCAGCGCAGTGCTTGTGCAACTGAAGCGTTACTTCCTTTTGTATTTTAATAGAGCTTTGCTCTGATTGGGCGCGCCTTCTTGGACGCTGCGCTGACGTATCAGCGCCTGACACGTGGTGCGTTGCGCCCGGGATTTAAAGCGTTGCTTCAAAATTTGAATTTTGAATTTCCAACAGAGCTTTGCTCTGATTGGGGGAAACAAATGCCAACAGAGCTTTGCTCTGATTGGGGGAAACAAATGCCCCTCCACCGTTGCGCTCACGTGGCGCGCACGTGAGTGCAGCGGTGGCAAGCTCCTGACCGTTGGATCAAGGGGTGAGCTGAAGGGGTGCAAGCGCCTTATAAATAGGACCTATGGCCCTTAAAAAATCTTCACCATTTTTTAAAGATTTTGATTTCAACAGAGCTTTGCTCTTGCTTAAGAACTTCAGAGCTTTGCTCATTTCCAAAGTTAGAAACTTTAGGTAAAATTAATCTAAATTAAACTAAATTAATTCAAACCAATCTTAAACCAAAGAGCTTTGCTCTCACAGATCTTTTGATCTAAATAAATCCCTATTGGGGTTTCATAAACAGAGCTTTGCTCTAAAAAACTGATAGATCTACAGAGATCTTGTTCATGGGTTCTCACCCATGAATAGAGCTTTGCTCTTGGATCAAATGTAGACCTTTTAGATCTGAAAAATGAAGCACTTATTATAAGTTTTCATGGATTTTTCAAGATTTCAAAAATTTTAATTCTTTTAAGTGTTAAAAATTTCTGATGGATCTTTCCATTATTACCACAGAGCTATGCTCTTTTAAGGAATCCTATTCCCCTGAGATCAGAGTTTGACAAGTGTCACTCTGTGACAGAGCTTTGCTCTGAAAGAGGAGATTTTCTCCTTGTCTCTAGGGATCTCCCATTGATGAGAATATTCTCTTGGGGGTCTTTTCATTAATTGACAGTCTCAACCAATGATGGGGCTGTCCTATTTCATGAGGCACTGTCATCCAGATTTTGTGGGTCCCCATTTGGTTCCCTACCCACTGCACTGCTGTGTGGTGTAATTAATTAATTTTAATTTAATTAATCTTTAATTTAATTAGTTAATTAATGAATTTTTTTTTAAACGCCAAGCGTTGGAATTACAACACTAACGGCTAATTTCTTTTCACTTGCAGCGATCATGTCTCTCGATACCTCGTTCCCGTTCGCCCGCTCGGAAGAAGGGTTTCCTGAAGCGCCCCTGGACCGTGAAGTTCTAGCCATGATTAAGGACCATGACCCGGAATGCAAGAGTCTCCACCTTTGGGGGTTGTGGTATAATCAGATTATCATGGGTCGACGGAGCTTCACCTGCGCAGTGCTGTCGGAACCCATTACGGCGATTCACTATGCTACCCCACCCTCGGTGCAGTATGCCGTAGAGATGGTTGATTGGACCTCGAAGGGCTTTCTTCATCCCGCTATGGATGCGATTCCGGTCCAGCGTCCTATGGTTTTGGATATCCTAGGATGCCGTATCTGTCAAGGTGAGGCACGACCTTGGGGGCAATCATATAACATAGGTCTGATCCCCCGCCACCCGATCGGCTACCTGCCATGGGCTCGGTATATCCTGTCGACGAAGAAGTCACAGTTGATAAAATTAGGATTGTATACCGCAGTTTATGTCTCTCTCTTCCAGTATCCCACGCTCCCCACCTGGTAGTTCAAGGCTTTCTTGGAGCAGTGGAACATTCCTACCCACACTTTCCTTGCCATGGATCGGGAAGTGTCAATCTCTTTGGAGGAGTTCACGGAGGTATCCAGTTTACCAGTCATAGGGGAACACTATGAGGAGTTGCTCCCGACAGACGAGTACATCTTCGGTGCTAAGCCAGTGGTAAGGGGGCTCATGCCGGAGAATGCTGTTCAACACCAATTCCTAAGCTTGATTAAAGTGTTGAACATCTATGAGTCCCTTTTCATCGAACATGGGAGTCGCGGAGTTAGCTTTGAGGATTTCATCGCTCGGTTTCTTCGCCCAAGTGTCCTCTCATCAGAAGCTGCCAATTTTGCTACTCTGGATGACCCTTTCGGTCTAGGTTTGGATAACCTGCCGGCGAAGGAGATAGACCAAAAGGGTTTTTTCCTTCCGGACTTCCCGACCATGTCTTTTGCAGAAATTGCAGCCCCTGGGATGGACGAGGAGGCCTTTTTCCTAGGATTTCTTGGGTTATGGCTGAGTTGGTTTGCGATCCCAATGCACTCTCACCGTATGCGGCCCTCTGTCTTTTACCCAGCCCACCGGATGACCATCTGGGTAAAAGTGGCTGTTGGGATCGCCGGCTTGGCACACTTATATCATGGCCTCAGTCGAGCAGCGGATGCTAATGAGCCTGGGGTACTACACGTGGTCTTCCCGATGCACTACTTCGTATCGTGGCTCGAGCTACACACGGCGGGTGTTTTCGGCATGCATAAAAGGCCCCCGTTCTTCGACAAGTGTGGTTTCCCTCGCATTATACAGCTGATCGGCGCATCAATTGTGACCCCATCACCATGGAACGCCAGGGGTTTACTCCTTCGCCCTCACACCGTTGGAGCCGGGATGTCCTTTGTTGACAAGGTATTAACCATTGGAAAGGCGTCCACCACTGCGGTGCGACCATTATAAGACTCCTTTAAGGATGGAGCCTCAGTTTTGACGGCCCGGGAGACCCTCCACTTGTATTCTATTAGACCGGGCTTCCTAGTCTTCAGGCAGAACGGTGTGGCAATTTTCATGAGATATAACCCGCATCGTTTCGCCCAACAACTGGGCTACGATAAAGGGGTACCTTTGGAAGCTTTCCTACTGGAACCTGCTACCACTGAAGAAGGGATGGAGAACACGCTGCATCACTTCATGCGCCTGAACACGGGTTCTCATTTTTTTGTCAGTGCGCCGGCTTACGCTCCACGACTCCTCAATGTATATAGAGAATGGTACAATCATTCAACGGGAGCCATTATAAAGGAAGAGAGGCGAGTGTTGGTCGACCATAAAGGTACACCTCCCGGCAGCGACCGCAAAGCTCCTCTGGTGCCGAGGACCCCGGTAGTGCCTCCACCGAAAGATGACAGAGTCGGACCATCGCGTGCGCAGAGTCCTCTACCCGGATTGCCGCTCCCTGATATTGCGGATGCGCCTCCAGCGCCCTGTGCTCCAGTGGAGACAGTGGTTTTTGCCTCACCGGAGTCTGGCGTGGGTGCGGACATCGGGATCCGCCGTCCTAAGGTGGCTGCTAAGCGTAAGTCGATCCCGCGTGCACCTAGGGTTGGCGGGCAGAAGAAAAAGAAGTCGCTCTTCGCTGCAGACGTCGCGTTCGGTCAGGAACCCCATGCTCCCTATGGTGAGGGCCTGAGTGAATATGGGACTAACGAGGGATTAGTCATGCCGGATGACACGGATTTGGAGGCCGCCCTCGAAGCTTCGGAGCGGTTAGTGAGGCGTGACGCATGGCTGGCTAAGCTTGCGGCATCAGGTAATCACTAGTCACATTTTCTATTGCATCATATCTTTATTATTGCCTTTAACTAACATTTTTCCTTTTTTTCTTCCAACAGGCATCACCACTGAAGAAGCCGTTGCCGCTTCCCTCAAGACCTTCCAAGAGGAGGAACGCCTTAGAGCGTCTTTGGGCCTCAGTAAGTTTCAATTCATCAAGTTTCCATTTTCCTTGTGTTATGGTCGATCTAACCTCTCCCTTTTTATCGCAGGAACCTCAATGCCATTCCCGCCAAGTGACGCAGATGTTCTGCCAACTGCCGATGTTCCTGCTTCCTCAGGGCTACCGCGGGAGGTCCGTCTTGAAGAGCCGATGATAGATGCCTTAAAGGCTCTGGAGGCATCTTTGAATGAGGACGACGACGGCTTAATGAAGGAAGCGTCGAAGAGATCCATCGCGACAACTTGGGAGGAGAGGAAGCGATCGAGGCGTGAAGCAAAGGCACGTAGAGCTGCCTTGGCTATTGGAGCGGGCCCAAGCACTGTTCCTCGTGCCGATACCCCGTCAGAAGAGTCCCCGGTCGCCCTGTCTACAGCTCATAGACAGGCGATTCGCGCCAATAGGGAGGCTAACGAGAAGTCCACCTCAGGTAATACTTCTTTCAGAATTTTGTTTATAAAAATTGTAAACTCGCCAGTTCTTATGCATCTCATCTTGCAGGGCCTAGTCCGACCGAGGGGGAGGCGGAGACTGTTGAACCTAAGGAAACAGAGGAGGCGGCACCTGCCGAACCCGAGCTGACGGTCGATAATGTTGCTGGGGCTGCGGAGCTTGAGTTGGGGGCCGAGGAAGCTGCATTTGAGAAAGTCGTTGATGCCGAGCCTGAGGTGGCGGCAAATGAGATGACCACTATAACTGAGCCCGGGGTAGCGGTGGATGAGGCGCTTGAGACCGGCGACCTCATGGTGACGGTGGATGAAATGATGGAGACCGCTGAGCCCGAAAAAGTAGCGGGTGAGATGGGCACGATTCTTGGGGAAGAGTCAGCCGCTCTTTCTCAAGAGTCCGGCAATGCTCCGATCATTGCCCTCCCCGTTTACGATTTTCCGCCGTCTCCTGGCCGCGCGAGCACGACGACGGCCCCCATAGAGTCGGGTGATGAGGCTACGGGCGGTGGCCTCATGTCAATGGAGGAGGGAGACGCCTCCATTTCAGCCGGCAGCTCATCAGGTAAATCCCGAGTTACTGTTCTTTCTTTACCTTATAATCCTTTCTGACAAGTTCACCTTTGTTCGCAATGCAGGTGCAGCCAGCGCCGATGCCCCATTACTCGAGGGAGCGCCTTCAACTACTGCCTTGGCGGTAGTCACTTCTCAACCCTCTCTCATACCATCGAAGATGTTGGAAGGTATGGGTTTGCAACTTATTAATCTTACCTTTCAAACATATAATTTGTGTACTAAAGTCGTACTGTTGTGTCTTTCAGGAGTGCTTTTCGACCATCTCTATCAGGTGTTGCTCCCATACTTCTCCTTCCCATCTGAACTCGCTTCTTCCTCCGGTAGCACTGGTGAGTATGGTTTCCATTGATATCTTTCTTTTTCATTGATGGAATTACTTCTAACCTTTTTCTCATCTCAACTGCAGTGCTACAAATCGAAGGAGAGGATGAAAGATCGGCTGCGCCGCCGACCCTTCCGGTCTTGCCACCTGCCTCAGCTGGTACAGCGACTATCACATTGATAACTCCCCCTTTTTTTTATTTCCTGAACTGTTATCTGATCACATCTTGTTTCTTTTCAGTTGTCGTTCCGGTCTCGGCGCCCTTCAAGACTCGCATCACAATGCCGACAGGTCCTTACCTGAGACGTCCATCTTCGAAAGGTGCCGCGAACAGCTTGCGTATGTTGAACGACTACATTGAGGAGCTCGACGTCGAGACCCCTACTTCTGCTGCAGATTTCGCTACAGCGGTTAACCCGATGCTGGTGATACTCGTGAATTTCCATGATGAGGGCATCATCGCATCTTGGGTTAACCATTGTATGGAGATCGAGGCTCACCTGCATTAGCTGGAGTCGATGCGTCCCGCCCCCGAGACTTTAGCCGCCAGCAATGAAAGAGCAGCATGAATCGAGGGAAGCGCTTCTTACGTCTACCATTTGGAACAAGAAGCAGCTTTAAGGTTAAGGGAATGCCAAGAGACCTCGAGCGAGACGGCCCGTCTGCGTGCTGAGGTTGAAGCGAATACTGCCCAAGTGAAGGCTATCTTTGAGGGTCTCCTGGAGCGCATCTCCCATGGGCTAAACTTGAAGCGAAAACTTGATGTAGCCGAGCGCGATACCCTAGGCCGGGAAGCTGCTTATCAGGCCGTCAGGGAGCAGCTTGCATCTGTCTTGCAGCAACGGGCCCAAGTGGAGGCGGAGCTGGCGGTGGTGGCCGATCAGGAGAAAGTGGGGAAGGAAGTGCGCGAACAATTGCTAGAGCTATGCAAGACGCTTCCTTCCCAGTAATTCTCCTTGTATCTAGATACTTGTAGAATTTTTCTTTTTAAATAATATGTATCCATTCTTCAATATTTTGTACGCTTCATCTTGTATTTGATTGAAGTCAATAAATAAAGATACACATTTTTTTCTGCAATGTCTTGTATATTCTTTTGCTTTCTGTCTTCTCTTATTATCAGCATGCTGTCACAATTAGCAGATAATAGAGTAAGCATCTAGATTTCTTCACGAGATAGCGATGGCTTAGGCCGCAGGTTCAGATCTGCCGCCTAAGACTTTTCAACTCTATGAGCCGTGAGGGTCTCATAGAGACTTTTCTCCCTACGGATCAAGAGGATCTCGTAGGTGGGTTTTCTCCTTAGGAATCGTGAGGATTCCTAAGTGTGTTTTCTCTTATAAGTCGTAAGGATCCTATAAGAGAATTTTTCCCTCTTGCGAGTCGAGAGGACCCGTAAGCGGTTGTTTCCCTCCCTGTCAAAACTCGACTTTGGAGAGTGAGACCCGTGAATAGTATGCAAGGGACCGTTTTAGACCGACTTGCAGGGTCCCTGTAATACCCAGCCCCTTTTATACTAAAACCTGTGATTCGTTACTCTAGAATTCTATTTATCTTTATTTATAATTTTATGTATTTTATTTATAATTTTATTTATTTTTAAAACCCTAATCCCAAACCCTCATTCTTCCTTTCCCATTTATAAAAACCTCTATTCCGGCCCAGAACTCCATTTCCATTTTTGATTATTTTCCTAAAAGCCCATTCCCTTTTATTAGACCAAAACCCAAACCAAATCTATCAGTTTCTTTTTATAAAATCCCAGCCCTTTTGTAATTTTCTCATTATTTTATTCTATTTTTTTTTTACTTAAACTCAAAACCCTAAATTTTTCCCTTTAACCCATTTTCTTTTATTTAAAATCTAAAACCCTCAGCCCATCTTTAAATTCCTTAATCCTATTTTTCCTTACATTCCCTCAGCCCGGCCCGCTTCCTTATTTTTTTCCCTCAACAAATTCTTTTTCCTTATTTTCTTGGCCCAGCCCTCTTTTCTTTAATTCTTTTATTTAAATTCTTGGCCCGGCCCTTCTTCTTCAGCCCACGCCCGCACACACTTCCCGACCCGACCCGACTTCTCTTTCTCCCCCAACGGCTCATTTCTTTTCCCGCGCGCGTTTTCTGGCGACCACGTCACCGCACTTCTCGCCTCCACCAACGCTCATGCTCACGAGCGTTACTCCCCGCGACGCGCACGTTTCCCTGCGACCCGCTCCTCTCATACGCACCCTTTCCTCATATCGTCTTCTCTCTCTCCCTCGTTCTCCCTCTTCCTCCCTCTCTCTCGAACCCACTGTTCCCCCAATCAGAGCAAGGCTCTGCTTAAATTTTGAAAATTCAAATTTTGAAGCAACACTTCAGTTCCCGTGCGCTGCGCGCAACGCGCCACGTGTTAGAAGTTGACACGGCAGCACAACGCCCAAGACAGTACGTCCAATCAGAGCAAGGCTCTTTAAAAACATAAGCAACGTTCAACTGCGCAAGCGCACGGCAGCGCGACACGTGTTTGCGCAGTTGCGCAAGCACAACTGCGCACACGCTGGTGAGTTGCGCAACAACAGAGTGAAGATTTAAGAATATTTTTCTGTTCTTGTTTAAACAAGAAGATTTCTTCTGTAAAACAGGGGTCTTTGGATCAAAGATCCGACGGTGGGGAAAATTCCCCAAATCACTCAGAAAAGATCTTTTTAACAAATTTAACTGATTTTTGAGCATTATAAAAAGGACCCCAGACCCCATTTCAAAAGGAGAGACAATTGGATTAAAAAAAAAAGAAGAAGAGAACTTCTTGAGAACACAAAGAAGAAGGTAAAAACCTTTGAATTAAGAGAAAATTCTCTTAAGAATAGATCATTGATCTAAAAGACAAAATCAGTGATCTTCAATAAATAAATAAATAAATAAAAATAATAAAAAAATAGTGCCTTGCACTTGCTAGAGAACCTCTGGTTCTCTGAGATAGAAAGAAAGAAAAGAATTTTCTTCTTCTCTTTGATCTAAATTTAGATCAAGAAATTAAAAAGTGCTCTGCACTCCTTTCCTTGAATCTAAAAGATTCTTGGTGCTTTGCACAAATGCAATGCATTACTTGAAGGGCCAGGCCCAAATCAAAAAGACCTAGCAGGCCAAAATAAATTGCAAAGCAATAAAAGGGCTCAGCCCAAATAAAATTGATGCTCTGCATCATTCATAAAGAACAGAGCCCAAAACAAATTGATGCCCTGCATCTTTTCTGGGCAAAGCCCAAATAAAAAATAAAAGGAAATGCAAAAGCAATGTTGGACATTTTTTTACTGGACTTAGCCCAATCGTGGCCATAAGTCCTTAAATTAAATTGGCTGAGCAAAATGGCTCTCCTAAATCAATTTACATCCGGTTCGAGGGTACATCTCCGAACTCCTTTGACATCCATCGTTGTAATTCCTCAACGACGTCAAAGAGGTGACGGGTCCCAACGACCACACATCGATATGGACTGCGGGGTCCTTAAACTCGTGGACCGAAACGTCCATAAACTAATATTGGACCGAAACGTCCCTAAACTAACATCGGACCGAAACGTCCCACCGAAACGTCCCTAAACTAATATTGGACCGAAACGTCCCTAAACTAACATCGGACCGAGACGTCCCTAAACTAATATCGGACCGAGACGTCCCTAAACTAACATCGGACCGAGACGTCCCTAAACTAACATCGGATCACCATGTCCCTAAACTGGCACAATAGAGCCCAAATGCTCTTTTGTCGGATCTAAACGGTCCCGTTAAGTCGATCTTAGTCTCAAACTGGACTAACGTATCCTTAACAAACGTTTAAGGCGATCTTAGCCCCAAAAACGGCTAACGTATCCTTAAACATTCAAATGGATTATAAAACTCCCAATCAACTCTGGTTCGAGGGTACATCTCCGAACTCCTCTGATACATGTCGTTGTAATCCTTCAACGACGTCAGAGAGGCGACGAGTCCCGATGGCCATACATTAAATTAATCACTACGTTGAGTTGATCTTAGTCTAAAACAGGACTAACGTATCCTTGACAAACGTTTAAGTTGATCTTAGCCGCAACGCGACTAATGCATCCTTAAACTGAAAACACCAAACCCAAATCTAAGTAAATACGGATTTGGACTAATCCACGTCCTACGGGCGACGACATTACTCAGTCTCCGTATACAATCCACGGGCAACCACAAACAAAATGAACACACACGACACGAAATGAAATTCTGGAGAAGGAGAAAGTTGTTACCGCGATGCGGTAGCGTAATTAACTGCAGGGGCTTGCGCCTGCAGGGAAGAGCATCCCCATAATAAAAAACCCTTATCCTGAGGGGGAATCTGACGAAGTCTTCTACATCGGCCGCATCCGTCTAAACCTCCGATACACGGTGCCATAAATCAACTTGGCATCTTCGGAGAGATAAACGGATAAAACCAAATAGCATCTGCCCCGAACATCAGGCATGGACGCCATGTCCAGGCCTCCATTCGGAGGGGAACAGATTCTGGCACGCCCGGTGGGACCTCTTCCTCTTTCCACTCCACACTTCGTGTGTCGTGTTCGCGAACGAATCGCGGTTTGCTGTGGTTGCCTGTGGATTCGAGGTACTAAGATTTGGTGTCTTGCTCCGTGCAGAAAACAGAAGATCAATGGCTTCAAACTGCACTACCTGCAACTGCAACTCTCGCTCCGTCCCTGCTGGAGGAGTGACCTACGGGCCCCAAGCGGCCTCTCTTTTCAAGATGCCAGTGGAGCAGGTAACTCAAGCCACCACTGGATTATTCTTCGGGACCATGCTCCCACCGTTGAGCTTCAATGCCACAATGACATTGCAAGAAGCTCCAAAGAAGTCGGTTTTCGATCGACTTACCACTGCCGCGACCCCTCTCAATAGGTCGCCCAACTCCACTGCTTCAGGTTTTAATGGATTAGGCCAGAGCTCCATCGGGCCCATGAAGAAGCCTGCCATACCAGAAGGCGTTATCCCGAAGTGGATAGCTATCCCAGCTCCCGTTCTTGGCGAAGTCACCAAGGTTGCTTCCCATGTTCGGAAGCCCGCTTCTGACAGGTTGGCCGTCCCCGTTCAACGGACGTCGATCTTTAAAAGGCTGGTACCAGCATATTCTGACCAACACAGGGGGCATGAGGAGGTCACCCCTATATCTGAAACAACTCCATCAGCACGACACGCTCGACGTCGCCACTGGCGTCGAGTAAGTAAGGCTGGGGGCAACTCCCCCTCTGGGATAACTCCGTCAGCTCCGATGGTGAGGATCGATGCTGCTGTTCTAACCAAGAACAGCTTTGAACTGCTCAACAAGGTGCGCAGAAACTCTCCTACTGCGATGTTGAAACGAACTCCTTCACCTGTGGAGAATACTCCAGAGAAGAAGCTAGAGCAGCCCCCTCAACGGCTGTCCTCTAAAATTTACAAAGTCTGGCGACAGGTCCAAGAGTCGGTGATCGATCAAGACTGCCTCCGACGACAGAAAAAGATGAAGGTTCGGCAGGGGAAGGATTACTCTGTCAAACCACAAAAAGCAAAAGCTACTTGGGTGCCCACTACAATGGCTCCCTTAACTCCAATCACTCAAAAAAGGAGGCCACAAAAAGCCCCTGTGAACATGGCGAAGCATAAAAGCGCTGAACACAAATGCCCCAAGTCTGGGGGCATGGTGGTGCACACTGTTTATATGACTTCTGGAAAGGATGAAAGCCGCACTTCTACGAGCCATCGACCGCTCACCCGATCCGTGACGAAAGCCCAGGAGTAACAACAAAAGCTTCAGGAAATGATGACTACAATGGCTGCACTCACTGAGCCAAAAGAAAGCTCTGAAACGTCTTCGGATGAGCGTCAAGAACAAGAAACCGACGCTGACTTTTTACTCAGAGTCCTCGAAAAGAGGGACAAAGAAGCTGCAGAGCAAGCGGCTAACATAAAGCGGATGGCGCTCCTCTTCCAAGATATGGTAGGGATGATGTTACAGCCGGACCCTCCTGCTGAAGATCCTCCGATCGTCCTTGAAGACGACAGGGGAGAAACGTCAAATCCTCCGCCGGCTCTGTCAACAGCCAAGGAAGAGGCAATCTCCAAAGTTGACCTAGATGAATATATAGCTCAGCAGATCCGGGTTCATCAGGCAAATAAAGCGGCTGGGCAAATTGTTAGAACCGGACGACCATATCCTAGCTGGTATGACCAAATCAATTACCCGCCAGGATATACGATCCCTAAATTCCATGTATATAAAGGGACAGGGAATCCGCATCAGCATGTCGCTCAATTCAGGGCCTTATGCGGCAATACTGGAGGCGATGACAGACTGTTGCTTCGACAATTTGTCGGCAGTTTAGCAGAAACGGCATTCGAATGGTATTCGGAGCTACCTAACGACTCTGTCAAAACATTTGCGGAGATGGAGTTGCTGTTTACATAAAGATTCGCGAGTCCTAGTGAGCGCACCCCGATAACAGTGCTGATCAACGCCAGGATAAGGCCAGGCGAAATGTGGGTTCAATACGCAACACGATGGCGAAACCTATGGTCGAAATGCGAACAACGCATAGAAGAGGCACCTGCGGTAGGCATGTTTGTGGGCACTCTCGATCCGCAGGCGACCATCTCGCAATTCATGATGTTCTTCAGGCCGACCACCTTCCAGGCCTTGATCGACAAATTAGCCCAAATGGACCAGATGGGCCATAGACCGTCTCCTCCAAGACCGGATCCCCGAAATGAGAAAGGAAAAGCGATCATCGTTGCCAACGCTCAGCAACAGTCGAGCAACTCAAGGCCGGTCGCTCGCCAAAACAACGTGCGTCCACGCCCATCCCTCGAAGAGAGGCTAGGACGTCATTACTCGTTTCCTCAGAACAAAACGAGAAGACTGTTCGAGCTGGCAGTGCACAACAGACTCATTAATCTGCCGAATCCAAAACGTCCGTTGCAGCCAGGCGATCTTAATAATCCCAATTATTGCCCTTACCACCAAACGGTAAGTCACCCGATTGAGGATTGTTTCGTCTTTAAGGGATGGATCGAGGATCAATACCTGCAAGGCAAGTTCGCGTTGTCTGAAAGCTGGAAGGTAAACCCACCACAGCCGCACTCTCCAAAGAAAACGGACATGCCGGGGGAAGCTTGTTCTTTAGTCAAGGATGAAAACAATGGAGAAAACTCATCGGATGAATCCGAAGACTACGCAGCGACTTGTCATATGATTTCTCATTCACTGACGGATGATAAAGAGGCTCCTTACGCTGAGAAACCAATGGCGAATCCTGAGCCGGAGATTCTACGGCCATCAGACGAGTTGATCGATGTCTTCCTAAGTGAAATTCGTCTGAAAGCAAAAGCCAATCAAGAACGTGAAATGGCCATACTAGAAAGAACCAAGGTATTCCCGTCAAATCAAAAGCCATACACTGCGGGTAAAAACAAATTCAAGACGAGGAAACGGTTCGCCAAAGCTCTATCAGTAGGAATGAAGCTACCGCCCTCTGAAGAAAATTCTTTCTCTGAGGTAGAGATGCACCCTAACTTCTGTTTATATCATCAGAAGATCATACATCCTACCGAAGACTGCGAGTCCTTTAACTGTTGGTGGCAAGGGTATGTCGCTCAAAAGCAACACTTCGACAGGATAAAGTGTGAAGCTTGTGGACATCGGAAAAATGCGATATATGAGCGCAAAGGAGCCGTCGCAAACTGTCATATAGCCGACTTCAAGGGATCACAAATTATCACCTTTGGAAGCGACTCTGACGAAGAAGCTACCCCCAACTCTTCCCTCGGGGAATCTATTTCAAAAATAAAGGAATTGAGAAGCTGCGAGAACGTTCAGCCATGCAATCGCATGCTACTCAGAAAAAATCCCGACCCCGTAAGCAAGGGACCGAACAAGAAGAACAAAGGAAAAGGAAAAACGGCCCTCGTCGCCAGCGCTCAACAACAATCAGGTGACCCTAGACCGGTTGCTCGCCAAAGCAACAAGCGGCAATCCCTCCAAGAAAAGTTGAAACGTCCTTACTCGTTTCCGCAAGATAAAACAAGGGGACTGTTCGAGCTGGAAGTGTGCAACAGACTCATCAATCTGCCGGCTCCAAAACGTCCGTTGCGGCCAGGCGATGTTAATAATCCTAACTATTGCCCTTACCACCAAACAGTAGGTCACCTGATCGAGGACTGCTACGTCTTCAAAAACTGGGTTGAAGACCAATACCAACAGGGCAAGTTTGCGCTGTCTGAGAACTGGAAGGTGAGTCCGCCACAACCGCACGCTCCGAAGAAGATGGATACGCCGGGGGCATCATGTTCATTCATGGAGAAAGACTCATAGACCGAAAAGTCAATAAACTAGATATTCGCCTCAAATACGGCGACAACGGACCGAAACGTCCTTAAACTAACAACGGACCGAGATGTCCTTAAACTAATGATGGACCGCAATGTCCTAAAACTTGCAAATGACCGAAATGTTTTTAAACTACTACCGCATCATTCTCAGGCTGATGAGAATATAAAAAAAAAACAAAACAAAAAAAACGGTATGTCCATAAGCAAAATGGGCACGGATGAAAACCCGAAAGGGCTCCGTGAGTAAAAACAGCAGGACTACCGGCGAGTGTTCGTGAAAACCCGAAAGGGCGCGACCTCGTTAATAAAAAAAAAAGATAAGAAAATAAAAAAAAACGGTATATCCATAAGCAAAACGGGCATGGAGGAAAACCCGAAAGGCCTCCGTGAGTAAAAACAGCAGGGCTACCGGCGAGTGTTCGTGAAAACCCGAAAGGGCGCGACCTCGTAATAAAAAAAAAAGAGAAAAAAAATAAATAAAAAGAATGAAAAAAAACGGTATGTCCATAAGCAAAATGGGCACGGATGAAAACCCGAAAGGGCTCCGTGAGTAAAAACAGCAGGGCTACCGGCGAGTGTGTGTGAAAACCTGAAAGTGCGCAACCTCGTTAAGAAACACTTATAGGGTCCTCTCGACCCTGTAAGGAGAAACCACCTGCGTGAGATCCTTACGACTCACAAAGGAACAACACACTTAGGGATCCACACGATTCCTAAGGAGAAAATACACTTGCGAGATCCTCACGACTCGTAAGGAGAACTCTCTTATGGGACCCCCACGGCTCATAAGATTTGAAAGTCTTAAGTTACAGAGACCTAAACCTGTGCTTAAGCAACCCCCACAACTTTCGACATTGCCCTACAAGTGGTCCTATATTGGCCCTTGTATACAATCCACGGGCGCGAATAAACATTTCCCTAACCAAGTCCCATCCGTGACTGGGGATATGTCCACACGGTGAACAACCCTTGTGAGTCCTCTCGACTCATAAGGAGATAACACTCTTGTAAGATCCTTACGACTTATAAGAGAACATACACTTAGGAATCCTCACGATTCCTAAGGAGAAAACGCACCTGCGAGATCCTCACGACTCGTAGGGAGAAATACCTTTGTGAGACCCATACGGCTCATGAAGTCAAAAGCCTTAGTCGACAGAATCCTAACCCTGTTTACTAAGCCATCCTTTGTTCGATATCGACAAAGGCAAATGATGATTCGCTCCTGGCAATATTCTAGCTGTAGCGATGCTGATGCCTAAATCGGTATCAAATTCCAAGTTCTTTCATGGCAGATGATGATTCGCTCCTGGCAATATCCCAGTTGTAACGATGCTGATGCCTAAATCGGTATCAAATTCCAAGTCCTTTCACGGCAAATGATGATTCGCTCCTGGCAATATTCCGGTCGCAGCGATACTGATGCTAAGATTGGTATCAGATCCCAAAACCCACACTCGCGATAAAAAAAATCAGCGAGCCAAAAATGCAGATGAAATAGCCGAAACGATAGGGCAACTTGCAATAAAAAGCAGCAAGTAAAAAATGTATGCATGCAAAATAGCCGAAATGATTGGGCAACTTGCAATAAAAAGAAGCGAGTAAAAATAAAATAAATAGCCGAAATGATTGGGCACCGCGAAAAATAGCCGAAATGATTGGGCAATCGCGACCTTCACGATATAAAAGCTGAAATGATAGAGCATCGCGGAAAGAATTAAAAAAAAATGAAAGAATGAAACTTTTTGCCCTACAGGTGAAATCACACCGATCCCTGTATACAATCCAGGGGCACAGATAAAGAGGGAACCATACCTTCCCAACAGGCTCCATCAAAAAGCGAAGCCAAATCTCGACGGTTCATAGACAACCTAGAGACAATCTCGACATTTGTTGCAATATTACAGACACGATGTCAACAAATGAAGTAAACGAAGATCCCGAGCTTCAGGGTCTCGACGTCAACATCGACAACTTAGAAATCACCAACGGCGTTTCTCCTCACTCCAACTAGATGTAGACATGACGTCAACAACCGACCTCAGAATCGCAACGAAACGGAACCATGGCAAAGTCTCTAGTTCCAAATCTCAATGGCCACATCTGCAGCCTGGAGACCAACAATGGTGTGCCTCCTCATTCCAGCAGGACACAGATATTACACCATCAAGCGGAGCGATGGCAAAATCCCAGCTTCACCTCAGCATTCGTCTCGATACAGTAGACGCAATGTCAACAACAGCGTTCCTCCGCAGTCCAGCTGGAGGCAGATGCAACGTCAACAAAAGACCTCACGGTCGAAACAAAGCGGAGTAACGGCAAAATCCCAACTCCACCTTAGCATTCGTCTCGTTACAGCAGACGCAATGTCAACAACGGCGTTCTTTCGCAGTCCAGCAGGGTGTACATGAAAAGTTAACAAAAGACCCCATGGTCGAAACCAAGCGGAGTGACGGCAAAATCCCAACTCCACCTCAGCATTCGCTTCAATACACCAGACGCAGTGTGAGCAAACGAAGCGAAGGCCACATTCCTAGCTTCAACGTCTTTACGGTAACTCACATAAAACCGGAAAGACAACCGGAGATCATCTCACATGGAGTGGTCACCTCCTTGACGTTCGTTTCGATACAGCAGACGAGTTGTCACCCCAGCGTTCTTCCTCCAGCAGGGATTCGGACGTGACAAAGCAAACGAAGCGAAGGCCACATTCCTAGCTTCAACGTCTTTACGGTAACTCACATAAAACCGAAAAGACAATCGGAGACCATCTCACATGAAGTGGTCACCTCCTTGACGTTCGTCTCGATACAGTAGACGAAATGTCAACCTCAGCGTTCTTCCTCCAGCAGGGATTCAGACATGACAAAGCAAACGAAGCGAAGGCCACATTCCTAGCTTCAACGTCTTTACGGTAACTCACATAAAACCGGAAAGACAATCGGAGATCATCTCGCACCAGCATAGAATGGTCACCACCTCGACGTCCGTCTCAATACAGCAGACGAGATGTCACCCCAACGTTCATCTCGACACAACATACGCAACGTTATTAAACGAATGGAGCCACAGCGAAATCCCTAGTTCCAAACCTCGACGGTTCACCAGCAACCTAGAGACAACCTCGACGTCCGTCTCGATACAGCAGACGAGATGTCACCCCAACGTTCGTCTCGACACAGCAGACGCAACGTCATCAAACAAACGGAGCCACGGCAAAATCCCTAGTTCCCACCGCAACATTCGTCCCGATACAGCAGACGCAATGCCAGCAAACGAAGCAAAGGCCAAATTCCTAGCTTCAGGGTCTTGACGGCAACTCATATAAAGCCCGAAAGACTATCGGAGATCATCCCCACACCAGCGCGGAGTGGTTATGACTCATCGGGGCTCTCCAAAATGAGCCTAACCTCAAGTAAAAAGCGGCATGGCAAATTCCTAGCGCTTGCTCTTCCGACGGTCAAACTGCCAAGGAGGATTGCTTGAAGACGTCTTGTCCAGCCCCCGAAGGGATCAGAGACACGGCAGTCGCAGGGCTACTCGAACAGCACGATTGCCTATCGAGGACTATATCAGCTTATGCGACGGTACGATGGCCAAAACCCTAAGTACCACCAACCTTAACGGGCTTCTGTCGTAAAGAGCAGAGGTTAAATGCGACGTTAAGATGTTCTTGCGAGAAACGTTCGATTCGTCTCGACTTGTGAAAAATTGTCGAGGCGGCTCGACTCGTGAGATAAAGCCTTAGGCAGTGGGCATAAAAGAAGCCTGTTTCCTAAGCATTGGGACCCTGCGAGTTGGCCCAAAACGGTCTCTTGCATACCATCCACGGGTCTCACTCTCCAACGTCGAACTTCGACAAGGAGGGAAGCAACCGCTTACAAGTCCTCTCGACTCGTAAGAGGGAAAAATTCTCTTGTAGGATCCTTATGACTTACAAGAGAAAACCACACTTAGGAATCCTCACGATTCCTAAGGAGAAAAGCCCGCCTACGAGATCCTCTCGATCCGTAGGAAGAAAAGTCTCTATGAGACCCTCACGGCTCATAGAGTTGAAAAGTCCTAGGCGGCAGATCTGAACCTGCAGTCTAGGCCATCGTTATCTCTGGGAGAAATGAAGTTATCTGTCAATAAGGTGTATTAAATATGTCATGCTGAAAAGAATGAAAAAGGCGAAGAAATGACACAGGACGTTACAAAAATGTGTATCTTTTATTCATGAACATTGATTGGGTACATGATACATTGTACTAAAGAATAAAAAAAAATATATACATATATTTTACAAGTACAAATGATACAAGGAGAAATTACTGGGAAGGAAGCATCTTGCATAGATTTAACAATTGGTCGCATACTTCCTTCCACGTCTTCTCTCGATCGGCTACTACCGCCAGCTCTGCCTCCACTTGGGCTCGCTGCTGCAAGACCGACGCAAGCTGCTCCCTGACGACCTGATAGGCAGCTTCCCGACTTGGGGTATTGCGCTCAGCTACGTCAAGCTTCCGCTTCAAGTTTAGCCCATGGGAGATACGCTCTAAGAGACCCTCGAAGATAGTCTTCACTTGGGCAGCATTTGCCTCAACCTCAGCGCGCAGATGGGCCGTTTCGTTCGAGGTCTTTTGGCATTCCCTTAGTCTTGAAGCTGCTTCTTGTTCCAAGTGGCGGAGGTGCGAAGTGCTTTGCTCGAGCCAAGTTGTGCGTTGGGTGCTCAGAGCTAAAACTTCGGGAGAAGGGCGCGTCGACTCCAGCCGATTTAGACAGGCCTCGATCCCCCTGCAGTGGTTAACCCAAGATTCGACGACGCCTTCGTTATGAAAATTTACGAGCGCCGCCAACATCGGGTTAACCTCCGCAGCAAAATCTACGGCAGAAGGGAGAGCGTCCATATTGAGCTCTTCAATGTACCCGCTCAGCATGCCCAAACTCATCGCAGCACCCTTGGAAGATGGACGTCTCAAGAAAGGGCCTGCCGGTGAAAGGACGCGAGCCTCAAAGGGGACCGGAGCCGGAACAATAGCTGCAAAACAAAACATGGTTAAACGATGGTTCAGAAGATGTTGAAGGGTTACCAAAAAAGGAAATTTATTATACCAGCTGCAACGGACGGTAAAGCCGGAAGGGCCGGTGGCGCGGCAGGTCTTGCATCCCCTCCTTCGATTTGTGGCACTGCAATAAAGAAAAGGAAAAGTCAGAAATTATCCCATTGCTAGAAAAAAGGGGGTAAGTAAAGATATTATAGTGAAGGTATACTCACCGGCGCCACCAGAAAGAGAAGCGAGCTCGGATGGGAAAGAGAAGTGTGGGAGCAACACTTGATATAAATGATCGAAGAGCACTCCTGCAAAGGCACAATGGTATAACGTTAGTACAAAGCTACATTTTTGAAAGATTAATGCATGAGTCGTGAATCCATACCTTCCAACATCCGTGATGGTATAAGGGAAGGCGGGGAGGTGACCACCGCCAAAGCAGTAGTCGACGGTGCCCCCTCGAGCAAAGGAGCATCGGCACTGGCCGCACTTGCAAAGACAAGCTTGTTAGAAGAGATCGCAAGATATATAAAAAAGGGGGGGAACGCTGGTGACAAAAAATTTTACCTGACGAGCTACCAGCAGAAACTGAAGCAATCCCCTCATCCATCGACATGAGACCACCGCCCGTAGCCTCATCACCCGACTCGATGGGAACCGTTGTTGTGCTCGCGAGCCCGGGAGACGGCAAGGAACCATACGCGGGGAGGGCTATGATCGGAGTATTACCAGATTCATGAAAAAGAGCGGTTCGTTCCTCCTCAGGAATCGTGGCCGCCTCACCCGATACTCCCTCGGTTTCTGCGGTCACGATTGTCTCGTCCATCGGCACCGTGACGTCTCCAGCCTCAAGCGCCTCGACTTCTACTGCTTTCGGCTCGACAGTCATCTCATCTGCCGCCACTTCAGACGCGGCATCAATGACCTTCTCGGCGGCGGATCCTTCAACTTCTGTTTCAGGCACCGTGGCCCCGACGACGGTGCCCACCGTCGGCTTAGGTTCGGCAGGCGCCGCTTCCGCCGTTTCCTGGGGTCCGACGGTCTCCGCCTCCCCCTCAGTCGGACTTGGTCCTGCAAGATGGAATGCATATGAGCCAATGGCTTTATAATAATTCTTACAACAAGGTTCTGAAAGAGATGCTACCTGAAGGGGATTTATTGTTTGCACTTCGGGCCGCGCGCGCCACTTGCCTATAAGCAGTAGACAGGGCGACAGGGGCCTCTCCAGAAGGAGTGTCAGCGCGAGGAATGGTACTGGGACCCGCTCCCGCGGCCAAAGCAGCTCTACGCGCCTTTGCTTCGCGTCTCAACCGCTTCCGGTCGTCCCGAGCCGTTGAGACGGATGCCACTAGAGCTTCCCTAATTGAGGTGTCCTCGTCCATGAATAGGGAAGCCTCTAAGGTTTTCAGGGCATCCCTCGTCGTTTTGTCAAGCCGAGGCTCTTGCGGCAACTTTGACGAAGCCGGGACTTCAGTAACAGGCTCGGGAAGGATCCCCGCATCAACTGATATAACCCCTGCTAAGAAACGAAAGAAGGTTAGGTTGACCATCATAAAAAGACAACAAACTTTCCTTATAAAAGAGAAAGGGGTGAAACATACCAGCGCCTGCTAAGGCACGCTTCTCCTCCTGGAAGGTTTTCAGGGAGGCAGCAATAGCCTCTTCAGTAGAGACACCTGTTGAAAATGGAGCAAATGTTAGTTAAAGATAACAATACAAGGTGCAATAAAATGACAAATGAAGCGTCTGATGATTACCGGACTCAGTGAGTTTGCTTAGCATCGCTTCGAGCCTAGCCGATCGCTCCGAAGCTGCAATGGCGGCAGCCAGATTGGTGTCCGCAGGATCTACCACGAAACCCTCATTGCTGCCGTATTCACATATGGCCTCGGCGGGAGGAGCCGCAGGCTTTAAGCTGAGGATCGCGTCGAGGCATAGGGTGGACTTCTTCTTCTTCTGCCCGCCAGCTTTAGATCCACCCGGAGCAACTTTGCGCTTGGCAGTCACTTTAGGGCGGCGAGTCCCGATATCCGCTCCTGCGCCAGACTCTGGCGATACCACTTTAACCGTCTTTATAGGAGCACGGGGCGCCGGTGGTGCATCCACCGTAGTAGGCAGTGGCAATCCACGCGGGGGGGCCAACACGCGTGGTCGGTCAGCTCCGGCCTCTTTTAGCGGAGGGACGACCGGGAGCCTTGGCTGCAAGGGAGCCTTGCGATCACCACCAGGAGGCGCACCCCTACGGTCAACCAGCAAGCGTTTCTCCATTAAAATGATTGGGCCCATAGCATGCGCATACCAGGCTACATACGGATAGATTATTTTAGGGGCACTGCTAGGCTCACTGATGAAAAAATAAGAGCCTGTATTGAGCCGGGTGAAATGATGCATAGCATTCCTTATTCCCCCTTGGTTGGCCGCAAGTGTTTCCAGAAAGGCTTCCATCGGGATCCCTTGATTGTAACTCGATTGTCGGGCAAATCGATGTGGGTTATACCTCATAAAGAGGGCCGTCTCATTCTGCCTAAATACTAGGTAGCCCGGCCGAATGGAGTAAAGATGAAGGATTTCCCGAGCCTTCAGTATAGAAACCCCGCCCTTAAAGTCATCACGCAGCGACACCACTGACTTAGTGGTCTCGGAGCCTATGGTGATGACCTTATCCACAAAAGAGGTCTTCGCTCCGACTAGATGTGAACGCAGGAGCAGTCCCCTAGACTCCCGCGGAGGTGCAACCACAATTGAAGCCCCGACCAACCGCATGATTCTTGGGAGTCTGTATTTCTCAAAAAACGGAGGAGTCTTATGGGCACCAAACACCCCTCGCACATGCAGTTCCATCCAAGAAGTGAAGTAGTGCATCGGGAAGTTAGCAGGCTGTACCCCAGGCTCATTAGCATCCGCCGCTACGCTAAGTCCATTGTAGAGGTAAGCCAGCCCGGCGATCCCTACTGATAACTGTAAACCAGCCGCCATTCGATGCGCCGGGTAAAAGACAGAGGACCGCATGAGGCGAGGGTGCATGGGAAGCGCGAAGCTGCATAGCCATAGACCCAAGAACCCTATGAAAAAAGTCTCCTCGTCCATGCCAGGAACGGCGATCTCTGAGAAAGGGACGCTGGCAGTGCCAGGGAAATAAAAATCCCGCTGGTCATTTTCCAATGAAGGTCGACGGTCCAAGCCGAAACCAAAGGGGTCAGCAAGCTGAGCGAACTTCTCGCCCTGCTCTGATAGGAACTCCGGGCGGATAAAACGAGCAATGAAATCCGTGAAACTGACGCCCCGGTCGCCCGATTCCAAATGGAGTTCCTCATAAATCTCCAACACCTTCACCAAGCCCGGGTGCTGATGCTGAATGGCATTTTCCGGAGTTAAGTCAAATACAAGCTGCTTGGTGGCGAAGACATACTCGTCAGGAGGAAGCAGCTCCTCGTAGTGTTCTCCCCTCATTGGCAGACCTGAAATCTCAGCAAACTCCTCCAGAGAGATGGAGACTTCCCTATCCGCTGTCAGGAAGGTATGGGTGGGGATATTCCATTGTTCGATGAAGGCCTTTATCCACCACGTCGGAGGAGAGGGATACTCGAAGAGCGAGACGTAGATAGCTGAGTATAAACCAATCATCGTCAGGAGAGCCCTCTTCGTTGCCAAAATGTAACGGGCCCATTGCAAATATCCAGCAAGCGGCCGTGGGATCAATCCAATGTTATAAGCCTGTCCCCAAGGGCGTGCTTCACCCTGACAGATTCGCCTCCCCAAGATATCTATAGCCGGCGGCGGCTGCACCGGAATGGCACCGATTGCAGGCTGAAGGAGGTCGTCGGCATTCCAATTTTTAACCTCCACGGCATACTCCACCGGGGGCTTGTCCGTATAAGGGATCGTAACTATGGGCTCAGAGGGCGAAGCGGAGCTGAAGCTGCGACGGCCTTGGATGATTTGGCTGTACCACCTTCCCCACAAGTGAAGTCTCTTGCACTCTGGATCATGATCTTTAATCAAGGCGAACACCACCCGGTCCACCGGCGCATGGGGGAACCCTCCTTCCGAGCGAACAAAGGGGAAAGATAAGTCGTCAGACATACTTCCTGTAGAAAGATAAAAATAACCGTTAGTGTTCTGACACTTGGCATTTTGAAATCTTACTCAACACTATGATGTAATGGGTAGGGGACAAAAAGAGGGACCCACAAAATCTGGATGACGGTACATCATTTAATAAGACAACCCCATCATTAGATAAGACTGTCAATTAATGAAAAGGTCCCCAAAAGAATATCCTCACTGATGGGAAATCCCTAGAGACAAGGAGAAATATTCTCTTTCAGAGCAAAGCTCTGTCACAGAGTGACATTTGTCAAACTCTGGTCTCAGGGGAACAAGATTCCTTAAAAGAGCATAGCTCTATGGTAATGGTGGAAAGATCCATCAATTTTATCTTTAGAGTTTTGGAATCTTGAAAAATCCATGAAAACTTATAAAACAAAATTTTTCTCCGTTTATCAGATCTAAAAAGATCTACATTTGATCTAAGAGCAATGCTCTGTTCATGGGTTAGAACCCATGGATCAGATCTCTGTAAATCTATAATTTTTTTGAGAGCAAGGCTCTGTTGAAGAAACCCCAAAGGGGTTTTCCTTTATATCAAAGATCTATAAGAGCAAGGCTCTGTTAATTAAATTTAATTTAAATTAATTTAATTTAATTAATTTTACCTAGAGTGATTCTAAAACTAGAACTTTGAAGTTCTCACAAGAGCAAGGCTCTGGAAGTTCTTAAGCAAGAGCAAGGCTCTGAAATTCAAATTCTCGAAATTGGTAAAGAATTACCAAGGACCAAGGGTCCTATTTATAGGCGCCTGCGCCTTTTCAACTGACCCCCATGATCCAACAGTCAGGATCTTGCCACCGCTGCATTCACGTGCGCGCCACGTGAGCGCAACGGTGGGGGGGCATTTGTTCCCCCAATCAGAGCAAGGCTCTGCTTAAATTTTGAAAATTCAAATTTTGAAGCAACACTTCAGTTCCCGTGCGCTGCGCGCAACGCGCCACGTGTCAGAAGTTGACACGGCAGCACAACGCCTAAGACAGTACGTCCAATCAGAGCAAAGCTCTTTAAAAAACATAAGCAACGTTCAATTGCGCAAGCGCACGGCAGCGCGACACGTGTCTGCGCAGTTGCGCAAGTGCTGTTGCGCAAGTGCCTCACTGCGCGACACGTGTCTGCGCAGTTGCGCAAGCGCTGTTGCGCAAGTGCCTCACTGCGCGACACGTGTCACAGGCTGGCGAGTTGCGCAACAACAGAGTGAAGATTTAAGGATATTTTTCTGTTCTTGTTTAAACAAGAAAATTTCTTCTGTAAAACAGGGGCCTTTGGATCAAAGATCCGACGGTGGGGAAAATTCCCCAAATCACTTAGAAAAGATCTTTTTAACAAATTTAACTGATTTTTGAGCATTATAAAAAGGACCCCAGACCCCATTTCAAAAGGAGAGACAATTGGATTAAAAAAAAGAAGAAGAAGAGAACTTCTTGAGAACACAAAGAAGAAGGTAAAAACCTTTGAATTAAGAGAAAATTCTCTTAAGAATAGATCATTGATCTAAAAGACAAAATCAGTGATCTTCAATAAATAAATAAATAAATAAAAATAATAAAAAAATAGTGCCTTGCACTTGCTAGAGAACCTCTGGTTCTCTGAGATAGAAAGAAAGAAAAGAATTTTCTTCTTCTCTTTGATCTAAATTTAGATCAAGAAATTAAAAAGTGCTCTGCACTCCTTTCCTTGAATCTAAAAGATTCTTGGTGCTTTGCACAAATGCAATGCATTACTTGAAGGGCCAGGCCCAAATCAAAAAGACCTAGCAGGCCAAAATAAATTGCAAAGCAATAAAAGGGCTCAGCCCAAATAAAATTGATGCTCTGCATCATTCATAAAGAACAGAGCCCAAAACAAATTGATGCCCTGCATCTTTTCTGGGCAAAGCCCAAATAAAAAATAAGAGGAAATGCAAAAGCAATGTTGGACATTTTTTTACTGGACTTAGCCCAATCGTGGCCATAAGTCCTTAAATTAAATTGGCTGAGCAAAATGGTTCTCTTAAATCAATTTACATCCGGTTCGAGGGTACATCTCCGAACTCCTTTGACATCCATCGTTGTAATTCCTCAACGACGTCAAAGAGGTGACGGGTCCCAACGACCACACATCGATATGGACTGCGGGGTCCTTAAACTCGTGGACCGAAATGTCCATAAACTAATATTGGACCGAAACATCCCTAAACTAACATCGGACCGAAACGTCTCTAAACTAATAATGGACCGAAACGTCCATAAACTAATATTGGACCGAAACGTCCCTAAACTAATATTGGACCGAGACGTCCTAAACTAAGATCGGACCGAGACGTCCCTAAACTAACATCGGACCGAAACGTCCCTAAACTAACATCGGACCACCACGTCCCTAAACTGGCACAATAGAGCCCAAATGCTCTTTTGTCGGATCTAAACGGTCCCGTTAAGTCGATCTTAGTCTCAAACTGGACTAACGTATCCTTAACAAACGTTTAAGGCGATCTTAGCCCCAAAAACGGCTAACGTATCCTTAAACATTCAAATGGATTATAAAACTCCCAATCAACTCTGGTTCGAGGGTACATCTCCGAACTCCTCTGATACATGCCGTTGTAATCCTTCAACGACGTCAGAGAGGCGACGAGTCCCGATGGCCATACATTAAATTAATCACTACGTTGAGTTGATCTTAGTCTAAAACAGGACTAACGTATCCTTGACAAACGTTTAAGTTGATCTTAGCCGCAACGCGACTAATGCATCCTTAAACTGAAAACACCAAACCCAAATCTAAGTAAATACGGATTTGGACTAATCCACGTCCTACGGGCGACGGCATTACTCAGTCTCCGTATACAATCCACGGGCAACCACAAACAAAATGAACACACACGACACGAAATGAAATTCTGGAGAAGGAGAAAGTTGTTACCGCGATGCGGTAGCGTAATTAACTGCAGGGGCTTGCGCCTGCAGGGAAGAGCGTCCCCATAATCAAAAACCCCTCATCCTGAGAGGGAATCTGACGAAGTCTGCTACATCGGCCGCATCCGTCTAAACCTCCGATACACGGTGCCATAAATCAACTTGGCATCTTCGGAGAGATAAACGGATAAAACCAAATAGCATCTGCCCCGAACATCAGGCATGGACGCCATGTCCAGGCCTCCATTCGGAGGGGAACACCCACTAACCGCCCCGGCACTCCGCTCCCCTCACCGGAGCTCCGACCCCCACCATTATCTTCTCCCATCACCGAGCACCTCATCACTCCTCCGCCTCCTTCCCCAAGCTCCCTCCTTCATCCTCCACGAGACCCCTGCACGCACCCAAGCCGACCTCCCCTCACCATCGTGTCAACCACCGCTGGCATCCTCATCCCTCCGACCTCGCCTCCCTCCCTCTCTTCGCTCCTCCCTCGTCCCTCCAGAAACCCAGGAACCCATCGCATCTCGTCGACACCCTGAGCTGACCCCGGCCGATCTCCCTGCACCCATCGCCGCGACCACCATAGCTACATCCCTCGTCGTCAGCGACACCACCGCAGTCGACTCCCGCAGCATCATCATCGTCATCATCATCGTCGCCGTTCTCGTCATCTGCCTCTTCTCTCTCAAACCTCTGTCACTCCCCTTCTCTCACTCTGTTCTCTCATTCTCTCTCTCTCAGTTTTCTCACTCCTTCTCTCTCCCCCTCTGTCTACACTCTCTCTCTAACTCTCAGCATTCCCTCTCCCTCTGTCTACACTCTCTCTCTGCCTACTCTCTCTCTCTCATTTCTCTCTCTCTCCCTCTCATTCTCTCTCTCTCTCTCTAACACTCTCACCATCGTCATCATCACCCATCGTCGAACCCCTTGACGCACGAGAGCCAAGCTTCACAGCCGAGCCCCGACCACCAAACTGCGAGCCGTCGTTGCCGAGACTCGTGTTCGAGCCAAGTCAGGTGCCGAGTCGCGCGTGTGTCGCGATCGTGCCGTTATCACTGCCGAGCATCGCCAAGACTCCTCCAGGCAAGTCCCCACTTGCTACATGCTATTTACTATTAGTTTACAAATTAAACTCGTATATATATTCCATGTTTTGCCTTATGCTAAAAATTACAACAAAACTGTTCGATGCTTATTCTCATAGAAAATCATTATCAAATTTGACGGAACTGGATATATTGCATTGGCCCTTGCTGTGATGGATAACCTGTGCAAATTTCGTTTGATAATATGACTGCTAACGACCAAAACGACTGCCCCCAAGTTTAATCGTAAAACTGTAATTTTATTGTACCTGAAAATCGTTAAATTCACCATAAATCATATACATACTAGAATGGTACGTTCGAGGGCTCAAATCGAAGCCATCTCGACGAACTTTAACCCTATACTAATTTCCAGACATTCCTGTACTTAAACCGTGATGATAATTGGATCGGGGTGCGACTCTGGACTACAGTCCAGAGCGACTCCAGTTGTTGCTTGCTGCTCCGTAAGGGGTACCACAGGATTTACTTAACTCGTAGGTTGCGGAACTCTACTGTTTATTATAGATGAAACTGTTAGCTAGACAACACAATTGGTTTCATTCTGTTTCGTTACCGTTTGGTATTTAATCTGTAATTTAATGGATCGGGATGCATAACAGTCCCAGCAGAATCAGAACTGACATGTTAGTGTTGAATAGTGTATATCTCCCGACGTACAGACGCGATCGAAGATCCGTCTATTGCGTTGAAAACCTTACTGAAAACCCTAGATTTCATCCAACTGTAACGTCGCTAAAATCTGATCCCAACTGGGATTAAAATGCTTTGCGAAACGGACTTCTGATTCTGAAACCGGATTTCCAGCCGCGAGCACTTAAAATGAAATGGTTATAATTAATGATCCTGGAACCCGATTGGCTTGAAACTAAATTCGATAGATAGATAACTCAACATACTAATTACTACCTGTTTATCGTTTCGCTAAACTATACACGTACGTTTCATGATAAATCGTGCAAGTGATAGAATGCTATTTTGTGACACCTTAATCGTGCTTCATATACTGTTTACGTATCATATCATACCCATATCATTGTAGTGATAACCTAGTGATATCGTGCATTTACCAAGTGTTAGATTTTAGTGATGATTGTGGCAAGTACGTCAGTGTTCGTATATCCGTGATTAAATGAAAGTGATACGGACTTGTACACAATCAATGACCCTATTATTCTATTGCATTGTCGACATCTGTGGGATGCGTGTACGTGTGACTATAAGTGGTATGGGACACTTATAGAAGCGCTTGCACGGGTGTCACAGATAAGGCATCCGACACTGCCATTTATCTTAGGTATTAGTCGGGACGTGCTTGATGGAGGTCCTGCCTCCAGTTCTCGCGCAGACTTGTCACGGATCGATTAGTATTTAGGGTTATGGTTAGCGTTTGATGTAGACCACGGGGTGTGGGGTAGTTTTAGTGTGAGTTCAACAGAATCTCGGGAGTCCCATGCCGTCTTATATATTTAGGGAGATATATGGAGATTTACAGGGTATGTGATATACACCGTGATATACATGTTACATGTTGGGCCCATGGTCCCTTGCCCTTGGGTGGAGGACACTCGCGAGTGGTTGACTCTCACACTTGGACTGACGATAGGCTTAGTGACCTGTACAGTGAGACTTAGAGACTGATAGGGATACGGACATTTATATACCTTATATACTGTGTTGACATGCGTGACATATCGTTCTACTGCTTTACTGTTCCGCTGCACTGATTACTGCACATTCATATTCATGCTGTCATTGATTTACTGTTTCACATATCTATTACCACTATTAGAACTGTCACTTGATTTTATATATATTATATTGCTATTGTGTCGCTCTGACGACCTGAGTATGCATGATCAGTGTGAGGAGAAGATTTAGCCTGGACCAGAACTAGACGTTCATCACAGACTTCTTGACTTGCCATTCCGAGTTACATTCGTTTGTTCCACTTCAGGTCAGTCTTTACATTGTTCCTTTCAGTTACTGCATTTCTCATTACCTGCGCATCATTTACTGTTTACCATGAAAAACTAGAAGCCGAAGTGTGACTACGGCAGGACTTCTCCTTGACCGTAGGAGCATGGCTGGCCTTGTCTACCCCTCGTATTCCGTATTTTGGGAAGCGGGGCGTGACATGGTTTAGTTAGTATCAGAGACAGGTTTTGCATCGATTGGGATTGCAGTTTTTCGTGTATAGTTTGGCAATCTAAGACATCCCTCGGTCTAGGTTGTAAACTCGTCATTCTTGATCCATATTCACATCGTGTGTTCAGCTATCCATTCACTATGGTTTCGGGTGACTTGACAAGGTTACGTAGTTGCAATTGCACTACCGTACTCTATTCAAGTGACTTAAAGTCATGCAGTTGATTCCCCACTTGTAATAAATTCATCATCTCTGATATTCTTGAATCTTGTCCCATCCATATTATATTTTGATTAGTTTGGCTTGTGACTTATATCATTCTCAAAATTGTTGTCCCAGGATCATGTCTTCCAACGACTCTTCATCTGTATCCGCTCCCCAGAATCAGACCATCGAGATTCTGAGTGTACTGCAAGGTCTAAAGGAAGCTCAGGAGCGAACAAACGACTTGTTGGCTGAAGGACTGAGAAGACAGGTGAATCAGGCACCAGCGGGAGTCTCAAATCATAAAGGGATCCCCGTTAGACGAGGAAAAGAGAAGAAGATGAAACGCCCATTTGTTCCCCCGAGACAGAAGCAGCAGAAGACCCAAAGTTGTGGGTACTGTATGAGACCAGGACATATTCAGAGAGATTGCCGCCGCGCCCAAGGGAAATGTCTGATTTGAGGATCCAGCGAACATCTCATCAATGGTTGCCCAAAAAGGAAGGAGCTACGAGGAGGAGATTCGTCCACACTCCCCACTTCTGCCGAGTGATGATTATTGCGTAGTTCGCGCTTCGAGGATAAGGCGGACCCAGCCCAGGAATCAACTCACGTAATGAAAACGCAGCAAACTAGCAATCCAAGAGGAATTTTCATGTTTTCTAATTTCAGAAATAATGTGGTCATCCTTTTATAAATATTTCCTTCCGTTTGAAATCTTGTAACTGTCGAACTTTTAGTTGAATGCAATAAAGCTTGAATCATAATATATGCATCATTCTCTTGTTTTTCTCCTTATTTATATTATTCGTTATCACAACATTTCTATCCTGATTTTTTCAGTTCCTGCAACCGTATATTTACCTATACTTCGTACCCTGAGTTTTTCCTTGATGTATCCCACTATCTAATCATGTCTTTTCTTTTCAGACCATGGCCCACCCTGGAGCAGAGCCACATCTAGACGAGGATGCACAGTCTTGCGTTTCCTTAGACCGCACGCTGATGAGTTCTGATGATGAGATCAACGGTCCCCAAGGCAATTTCGGAAACCACGATCCAGAGGGCGAAGGAGCAGCCGCCCCAGAGTTTGACATGATAGCTGATTCCGACGAAGAAGAAGGAGATCCGGAAGAGAACCCTATAGAGAAAGACCCGATAGAGGAAGATCCCGATGAAGACCCGATAGAAGAAAATCCAGTTGAGGAAAATCCCGTGGAAGAAAATCCAGAAGAAGAGAATCACATGGAATCGGACCTCGATGAAGAAGCTCCATCCGAGGAAGAAGGACCAGAAGATCAAGACCCTGCTATGGAAGAACTTCCAGTGGCGATGCCTGCGAGGCGATATGGAAATGGACGCCCCTACCTGAGTGCGTGAGCCTACCGCAACCTGCTGAATCTCCACCACCGTGACTGACGGGATTTCTTTTAGATGTTGTCTTCCTTGGCCAAATAAAATCTGTGTATAGTTTAGGGCCACATTTCGTTTTGATGATGCTTTGTTTAAAATCTTCTGGAATGAAATAAATCTTCTGAGTTCGCAAATCTTTTATTTACTGTTTCACTCGATGCTTCGATTTGTCCCTTTTCCATTTTTCCTCCTGAGACCCTTACTGTCCACACCTACACCTCGTGCTGATTCGACCCTCACTCAGATTAACAAGTACCACACCCGATCTTTTGAGTTTCACCCTTCATCTTCCGTCTGTGCCTCGTTTGAAATCCTTCTGGGAGGAGAAAATTTTAGGGAATCTCCGAGTTCACTAATCCTTCAAATTTTGATACGTGTGATGTACCGGCTGTTGTTTTCCCCCATACTTTTTCTCTGGTAATCTTTTGTTGCTCATCCTTACTTCCTGTGCAGACCCGATCACAGTCTCTTTGATTTTTAGCCTAAATCCGCCACACACCGACCTTCTGAGTGAGCCCCAATTCCTTGTAATCATTACCTTAGCTAGCCCTACCTATTTGTATTCTCCTTATTACCCTAAATATATAGATGGGGACTTTATTATTCGAGATTTGGTTTCCAGTAGTTTGCATTTATCGAAGAGTACGTGCTATTGACTAATTAGTTTTATGTATTGTAAGCACACTACCATTATCTTCAGTTTTCAGTAGCGCACCCTTACACCGCGCAAATTTTGTTCCATGTTTCTTAGACTCCCTACACAAGTTTTCTAAATCATTTTAAACCTATTTTTCGATACGTTATCCTAAAATGTTATAATCTACCAACCAAATTTTTTCACTACTTTATTGTCAGTACCTTATTTTCGGGTTTTGTGCCTATGATTACTATGTTAGAGGGTTGAGCCTTATACTTATTTTTCTGCTTGCTTTTGATAGACTTAGATGTGCACATATGTGAGTTTTGACTTTTATCGAACACATTCTGACTATTATTGTTCGTTATTGATACCTATATTCTCGTATACTCGTAGTTGCCCTTATAGTTATTCTTGCCTTATACCTATGTAGACCTACCTTTCCGTATGTGGTTCTTACTTATATATATTTCAAGTTTCTTCGTCCACGTACTGTTAATAAATCTTTTGTGTTAGTGTGCAATCTAATAGCTTTCGCTTATGTTTGTATAATTTATCGACTATTTTAAATTTCGAGGACGAAATTTTTGTAAGGGTGGTATGATATAATACCCAGCCCCTTTTATACTAAAACCTGTGATTCGTTACTCTAGAATTCTATTTATCTTTATTTATAATTTTATGTATTTTATTTATAATTTTATTTATTTTTAAAACCCTAATCCCAAACCCCCATTCTTCCTTTCCCATTTATAAAAACCTCTATTCCGGCCCAGAACTCCATTTCCATTTTTGATTATTTTCCTAAAAGCCCGTTCCCTTTTATTAGACCAAAACCCAAACCAAATCTATCAGTTTCTTTTTATAAAATCCCAGCCCTTTTGTAATTTTCTCATTATTTTATTCTATTTTTTTTACTTAAACTCAAAACCCTAAATTTTTCCCTTTAACCCATTTTCTTTTATTTAAAATCTAAAACCCTCAGCCTATCTTTAAATTCCTTAATCCTATTTTTCCTTACATTCCCTCAGCCCGGCCCGCTTCCTTATTTTTTTCCCTCAACAAATTCTTTTTCCTCATTTTCTTGGCCCAACCCTCTTTTCTTTAATTCTTTTATTTAAATTCTTGGCCCGGCCCTTATTCTTCAGCCCACGCCCGCACACACTCCCCGACCCGACCCGACTTCTCTTTCTCCCCCAACGGCTCATTTCTTTTCCCGCGCGCGTTTTCTGGCGATCACGTCACCGCACTTCTCGCCTCCACCAACGCTCATGCTCGCGAGCGTTACTCCCCGCGACGCGCACGTTTCCCTGCGACCCGCTCCTCTCATACGCACCCTTTCCTCATATCGTCTTCTCTCTCTCCCTCGTTCTCCCTCTTTCTCCCTCTCTCTCGAACCCACTAACCGCCCCGGCACTCCGCTCCTCTTACCGGAGCTCCGACCCCCACCATCATCTTCTCCCGTCACCGAGCACCTCATCACTCCTCCGCCTCCTTCCCCAAGCTCCCTCCTTCATCCTCCACGAGACCCCTGCACGCACCCGAGCCGACCTCCCCTCACCATCGTGTCAACCACCGCCGGCATCCTCATCCCTCCGACCTCGCCTCCCTCCCTCTCTTCGCTCCTCCCTCGTCCCTCCAGAAACCCAGGAACCCATCGCATCTCGTCGACACCCTGAGCTGACCCCGGCCGATCTCCCTGCACCCATCGCCGTGACCACCATAGCCGCATCCCTCGTCGTCAGCGACACCACCGCAGTCGACTCCCGCAGCATCATCATCGTCATCATCATCGTCGCCGTTCTCGTCATCTGCCTCTTCTCTCTCAAACCTCTGTCACTCCCCTTCTCTCACTCTATTCTCTCATTCTCTCTCTCTCTCAGTTTTCTCACTCCCTCTCTCTCTCCCTCTGTCTACACTCTCTCTCTAACTCTCAGCACTCCCTCTCCCTCTGTCTACACTCTCTCTCTGCCTACTCTCTCTCTCTCATTTCTCTCTCTCTCCCTCTCATTCTCTCTCTCTCTCTCTAACACTCTCACCATCGTCATCATCACCCATCGTCGAACCCCTTGACGCACGAGAGCCAAGCTTCACAGCCGAGCCCCGACCACCAAACTGCGAGCCGTCGTTGCCGAGACTCGTGTTCGAGCCAAGTCAGGTGCCGAGCCGCGCGTGTGTCGCGATCGTGCCGTTATCACTGCCGAGCATCGCCAAGACGCCTCCAGGCAAGTCCCCACTTGCTACATGCTATTTACTATTAGTTTACAAATTAAAATCGTATATATATTCCATGTTTTGCCTTATGCTAAAAATTACAACAAAACTGTTCGATGCTTATTCTCATAGAAAATCATTATCAAATTTGACAGAACTGGATATATTGCATTGGCCCTTGCTGTGATGGATACCCTGTGCAAATTTCGTTTGATAATATGACTGCTAACGACCAAAACGACTGCCCCCAAGTTTAATCGTAAAACTGTAATTTTATTGTACCTGAAAATCGTTAAATTCACCATAAATCATATACATACTAGAATGGTGCGTTCGAGGGCTCAAATCGAAGACATCTCGACGAACTTTAACCCTATACTAATTTCCAGACATTCCTGTACTTAAACCGTGATGATAATTGGATCGGGGTGCGACTCTGGACTACAGTCCAGAGCGACTCCAGTTGTTGCTTGCTGCTCCGTAAGGGGTACCACAGGATTTCCTTAACTCGTAGGTTGCGGAACTCTGCTGTTTATTATAGATGAAACTGTTAGCTAGACAACACAATTGGTTTCATTCTGTTTCGTTACCGTTTGGTATTTAATCTGTAATTTAATGGATCGGGACGCATAACAGTCCCAGCAGAATCAGAACTGACATGTTAGTGTTGAATAGTGTATATCTTCCGACGTACAGACGCGATCGAAGATCCGTCTATTGCGTTGAAAACCTTACTGAAAACCCTAGATTTCATCCAACTGTAACGTCGCTAAAATCTGATCCCAACTGGGATTAAAATGCGTTGCGAAACGGACTTCTGATTCTGAAACCGGATTTCCAGCCGCGAGCACTTAAAATGACATGGTTATAATTAATGATCCTGGAACCCGATTGGCTTGAAACTAAATTCGATGGATAGATAACTCAACATACTAATTACTACCTGTTTATCGTTTCGCTAAACTATACACGTACGTTTCATGATAAATCGTGCAAGTGATAGAATGCTATTTTGTGACACCTTAATCGTGCTTCATATACTGTTTACGTATCATATCATACCCATATCATTGTAGTGATAACCTAGTGATATCGTGCATTTACCCAGTGTTAGATTTTAGTGATGATTGTGGCAAGTACGTCAGTGTTCGTATATCCGTGATTAAATGAAAGTGATACGGACTTGTACACAATCAATGACCCTATTATTCTATTGCATTGTCGACGTCTGTGGGATGCGTGTACGTGTGACTATAAGTGGTATGGGACACTTATAGAAGCGCTTGCACGGGTGTCACAGATAAGGCATCCGACACTGCCATTTATCTTAGGTATTAGTCGGGACGTGCTTGATGGAGGTCCTGCCTCCAGTTCTCGCGCAGACTTGTCACGGATCGATTAGTATTTAGGGTTATGGTTAGCGTTTGATGTAGACCACGGGGTGTGGGGTAGTTTAAGTGTGAGTTCAACAGAATCTCGGGAGTCCCATGCCGGCTTATATATTTAGGGAGATATATGGAGATTTACAGGGTATGTGATATACACCGTGATATACATGTTACATGTTGGGCCCGTGGTCCCTTGCCCTTGGGTGGAGGACACTCGCGAGTGGTTGACTCTCACACTTGGACTGACGATAGGCTTAGTGACCTGTACAGTGAGACTTAGAGACTGATAGGGATACGGACATTTATATACCTTATATACTGTGTTGACATGCGTGACATATCGTTCTACTGCTTTACTGTTCCGCTGCACTGATTACTGCACATTCATATTCATGCTGTCATTGATTTACTGTTTCACATATCTATTACCACTATTAGAACTGTCACTTGATTTTATATATATTATATTGCTATTGTGTCGCTCTGACGACCTGAGTATGCATGCTCAGTGTGAGGAGAAGATTTAGCCTGGACCAGAACTAGACGTGCATCACAGACTTCTTGACTTGCCATTCCGAGTTACATTCGTTTGTTCCACTTCAGGTCAGTCTTTACATTGTTCCTTTCAGTTACTGCATTTCTCATTACCTGCGCATCATTTACTGTTTACCATGAAAAACTAGAAGCCGAAGTGTGACTACGGCAGGACTTCTCCTTGACCGTAGGAGCATGGCTGGCCTTGTCTACCCCTCGTATTCCGTATTTTGGGAAGCGGGGCGTGACAGTCCCATTGTTCAGGAAGCAAGTTTTTTAATCCCTGCTGCCTGAGGCTTCATCTTGCAAGTTGAGACGAATCGGGAATTTCCCGCGGAGACACTGGTTTCTTTGCGAGCCGACGCGAATCAGGAGGCTTTCGTCAAGGACGCTGGTTTCCCTGAGTTGAGGTATTTGCCAGAGATTATTTGTCTCCCTGGTGTTGAAACGAATCGTGAATTTCCCACGGAGACACTGGTGGCTCTGCGAGTCGATGCGAGTCAGGAGGCTCTCGTCTAGGATGTTTGTTTCCCTGAGTTGAGGTATTTGCCAAGGATTATTTGTCTCCCTGGTGTTGAAACGAATCGAGAATTTCCTACGGAGACACTGGTGGCTCTGCGAGTCGATGCGAGTCAGGAGGCTCGCGTCAAGGATGTTTGTTTCCCTGAGTTGAGGTATTTGCCAAGGATTATTTGTTTCCTTGGTGTTGAAACGAACCGAGAATTTCCCACGGAGACACTGGTTGCTCTGCGAGTCGATGCGAATCAGGAGGCTCTCGTCAAGGATGTTTGTTTTCCTGAGTTGAGGTATTTGCCAAGGATTATTTGTTTCCTTGGTGTTGAAACGAATCGAGAATTTCCCACGGAGACACTGGTTGCTCTGCGAGTCGATGTGAATCAGGTGGCTCTCATCAAGGATGTTTGTTTCCCTGAGTTGAGGTATTTGCCAAGGATTATTTGTTTCCTTGGTGTTGAAACGAACCGAGAATTTCCCACGGAGACACTGCTTGCTCTGCGAGTCGATGCGAATCAGGAGGCTCTCGTCAAGGATGTTTGTTTCCCCGAGTTGAGGTATTTGCCAAGGATTATTTGTTTCCTTGGTGTTGAAACGAACCGAGAATTTCCCACGGAGATACTGGTTGCTCTGCGAGTCGATGCGAATCAGGAGGCTCTCGTCAAGGATGTTTGTTTCCCTGAGTTGAGGTATTTGCCAAGGATTATTTGTTTCCTTGGTGTTGAAACGAATCGAGAATTTTCCACGGAGACACTGGTTGCTCTGCGAGTCGATGCGAATCAGGAGGCTCTCGTCAAGGATGTTTGTTTCCCTGAGTTGAGGTATTTGCCAAGGATTATTTGTTTCCTTGGTGTTGAAACGAATCGAGAATTTCCCACGGAGACACTGGTTGCTCTGCGAGTCGACACGAATCAGGAGGCTCTCATCAAGGATGCTAGTTTCCCTGAATTGAAGTATTTGCCAAGGATTATTTGTTTCCCTGGTGCCAAGGATTATTTGTTTCCCTGGTGTTGAAACGAATCGAGAATTTCCCACGGAGACACTGGTTTCTCTGCGAGTCGACGCGAATCAGGATTTTCTTCGTCAAGGACATTTGTTTCCTTGAGTCGAAGTATTCTGCCGAAGACACTGGCTTCTTCGAGGTTGGGATGAACCGTTGAGATTTGGCTTCGTTTTCTGGCGGAGCCTGTTGGGAAAATATGGTTCCCTCTCCGTTTGCGCCCTTGGATTGTATACAGGGATCGATGTGATCTCAGCTGTAGGGCCAAAGTTTTATCATCATTTTTTTTATTTCCGCGATGCTCTATCATTTCAGCTTTTATATCGCGAAGGTCGCGATTGCCCAATCATTTCGGTCATTTTTCGCGGTGCCCAATCATTTCGGCTGTTTATTTTATTTTCACTCGCTGCTTTTTATTGCGAGTTGCCCAATCATTTCGGCTATTTTGCATGCATACATTTTTACTTGCTGCTTTTTATTGCAAGTTGCCCCATCATTTCGGCTATTTCATATGCATGTGCGGCCTACTGGCTTTTCGCCGTAAACCTGAAATTAGACACCGATTTCGGCATCAGCACCGCTACAACTGGGATATTGCCAAGAGCGAATCATCATCTGCTTCTGTCGATGTCGAATAAGGGTGGCTTAGCGAACAGGATTAAGGTCCTGTCGACTAAGGCTTTTGACTTCATGAGCCGTAAGGGTCCCATAAAGGTATTTCTCCCTACAAGTCATGAGGATCTTGTAGGTGTATTTTCTCCTTAGGAATCGTGAGGATTCCTAAGTGTTTGTTCCTCTATAAGTCGTAAGGATCCTACAAGAGGGTTTTCTCCTTGTAAGTCGAGAGGACTCATAAGGGTTATTCATCATGCGAACATATCCCCAGTCTCGGATGGGACTTGATTAGGGAAATGTTTATTCGCGCCCGTGGATTGTATACAAGGGCCAGTATTGAGCCACTTGTAGGGCAATATCGGAAGTTGTGGGGGTTGCTTAAGCACAGGTTTAGGTCTTTGTAACTTAAGACTTTCAAATCTTATGAGCCGTGAGGGTCTCATAAGAGAGTTCTCCTTACGAGTCGTGAGGATCTCGCAAGTGTATTTTCTCCTTAGGAATCGTGGGGATCCCCAAGTGTGTTGCTTCCTTGTGAGTCGTAAGGATCTCACGCGGGTGGTTTCTCCTTACAAGGTTGAGAGGACCCTATAAGTGTCTTTTAACAAGGTTGCGCCCTTTCGGGTTTTCACAAACACTCGCCGGTAGTCCTGCTGTTTTTACTCACGGAGCCCTTTCGGGTTTTCATCCGTGCCCATTTTGCTTATGGACATACCGTTTTTTTTATTCTTTTTATTTTCTTCTATCTTTTTTTTACGAGGTCGCGCCCTTTCGGGTTTTCACGAACACTCGTCGGTAGCCCTGCTGTTTTTACTCACGGAGCCCTTTCGGGTTTTCATCCGTGCCCTTTTTGCTTATGGACATACCATTTTTATCATCATTTTTTTAATTTTCTTTTTCTCTTTTTTCTCTCTCTCTTTTTTTTTACTCATCTCGTCAGCCTAAGGATGCTGCGGTAGTAGTTTAAGGACGTTTTGGTCTGTCATTAAGAAGGCTGGCTACTGCTTATAAAACTTGAGCTTAGGAAGATAGCGAGCGGACATAGTCGTCGTCATCTATCATTGACCTAGGTTGTGGCTCATTAAGCGTAGTATTTCTTTAGGAATCTACCGTTTATTGGCCTGAAAGGCCTTTCACCATGCATATCCATGATTAGATAGACTCCACTCTGGTAGACCTTGTCTACGATGTACGGGCCTTCATAGTTTGGCTCGAATTTTCCCCGCTTGGTGCGATTGGGAATCATAGGCCTTTTGACCACTAGCACGAGTTCGCCTTGGCGAAATGTCCTCGGCCGGGTCAATCTTTCATATGAGCGCGTCATCTTTACTTTATAAGCTTCCAGATTTTGTTGCGCTATGAGTCGTGTTTCTTCAAGGGCATCAAGCTCTTCAAGCCGAAGGTGAGCGTTTTCTTCGTTCGTCAGCTCGCAGTGGACTGCCACTCGCAGAGAGGGTAACTCTATCTCGAGGGGGAGTACTGCTTCCGTACCGAATACCAACGCGTACGGCGTTGTGTTTGTGGCCGTCTTGAACGTAGTTCGATACGCCCAAAGAGCCTCTTGTAGTCTCTCATGCCAGTCTTTCTTATTTCGGGACACCGTCTTTTTCATGATCTTCGTCAGGGTCTTGTTGAAGGCCTCGGCTAGACCATTAGCTCGCGGATTATAAACCGAGGAATATCTCCAGTCTATATTATGCTGCTGTGCGAAGCGGCTGATCTTGTGACTTCTGTAGGCTGGACCGTTATCGGAGATGATTCGTCTCGGTGTTCCAAACCGGTATATGACGTGCGTCTTGAAGAAATGGAGGATATTCTCCGTCTTCACTTCCCTCAACGGTACTGCTTCTGCCCATTTTGAGAAGTAGTCGGTCGTCGCCAGGATGAAACGATGTCCCCTGGACGATGCTGGTTCGATGGGGCCGACTATGTCAGTTCCCCACATTTCGAATGGCCAGTTAGCCACTGTTGGATGGAGTGGATTTGGATATTGGTGGATGAAGTCCCCATGGATTTGGCATGAGTGGCATTGCTTCGCATATTCGAGGCAATCCTGAATCATCGTGGGCCAGTAGTATCCCATCCGTTTGATCTTCAACTTCATCTTCGGGCCCGCTTGGTGAGAACCACAGATTCCGTCATGAACTTCCTGAACGACTCTTTCTGCTTCGTCAAGTCCTAAGCATCTCAGCCACAGAGAATCGAATGACCTCTTGTATAGAGTATCATTGACGAAGGAGAAAGACAGAGCTCGTTTCATGAGCTGATGTCTTGTGGACGCTTCTTCAGGCATTCGGTGGGACTTAAAGTAGTCTATGAAGACTTGTCTCCAATCCTCAGCCTTTTCCCGGTCTTTTATTTGCAAGGTCGTCTGTTCAGTCGCCCCTTCTCTTCGGATGATTCCGGAGATATTTCTGTTGGGGAAAGCACCCGACGGCTTTGTACCACGATTCTAACGTCATCGAGGTTCTCATCAGCCAGTTCTTTAGCAAGTTTGGCCAACGCGTCTGCTTTGCTGTTTTCCGCGCGCGGTATGCTTTCCAAAGTATAGGAGGGAATTTGGGTCAACAGTTGTTGCACCTTTTCACCGTACTTTACCAACTCCGGTTTGCACGTTTGGTAGTCGCCGTTTACTTGACTAACGACCAGTTGAGAATCTCCGTATATGAGGAGGTTTTCAATTCCCATGTCGATGGCGATCTCGAGACCTGCAATCAAGGCTTCATATTCTGCTTCATTATTCGTCCTCGGCTCTGTTAGGGAGAAAGCAAAGCGCATTATCCCTCCTTGTGGAGTTACAAAGATGAGGCCTACCCCCGATTTGATTATAGGGGTACTTTGTTTGCGCTTTTTCATGGAGGATGCTCCGTCAAAATAAAGCTCCCATCGGGTATCACCACCATCGATCGCATCAAACGCATGTTCCTCTGGAAGATCGCAATTCAAAGGAGAATCGGCGGGTATCGTATGCTCAGCGAGGAAGTCGGCGATAGCCTGGCCTTTCACTGCCTTGAGAGGTTGATACGTTATCGAGAACTCCATCAAGAGCAGAGCCCATTTAGCGAGTCGACCTGTCAATATGGCCTTCGACATCAAATATTTAAGGGGGTCCACCTTCGAAATGAGACGGACTTCATGTGCTAATGCATAGTGCCCGAGCTTTGTTATCGCAAAGATCAACGCCAGGCAGTGTTTTTCAATGGGAGAGTACTTGCTCTCTGCCCCCAGCAGAACTCGACTTAAATAGTAGAGTGCTCTTTCTTTCCCCTGATCATTCTCTTGCGCCCATAATGCGCCTAAAGAACCTTCGAGGGCGGTTGTGTAAAGAATGAGAGGCTTTCCCTTAACCGGAGCAGCCAACACTGGCGGGTTCTGCAGGTACTGTTTAATCTCGTCCAGCGCGCCCTGGCATTTTTGATCCCAGACGAATGGAGTTCCCTTCTTCATCAGGTGACTGTAAGGGCGGCACTTGCCAGAGAGGTTGGCTATAAATCGCCGAATATATGCGAGCTTTCCTTGGAGAGACCGCAACTGTTTGAGAGTTCTCGGCGGAGGCATTTCCATGATCGCCTTGATCTTAGACGGATCTATCTCGATACCTCGGTGTCGGACGATGAATCCCATGAATTTGCCTGAGGAAACTCCGAATGCGCACTTGAGAGGGTTCATCTTCAAGTTTTATTGCCGAAGGTGTTGAAATACAGTTTTTAGGTGCTCGAGATGTTCCTTGTATGATTTGCTCTTAACTACGAGGTCGTCGATATAACATTCGACGATTTCATGTATAAGGTCATCGAAGATCTTCGTCATGGCCCTCTGATAAGTAGCACCGGCGTTCTTTAGACCGAAGGGCATCACCTTGTAACAAAATATCCTTAGAGGGGTCCTGAAGGCGGTATGCTTCTGGTCTTCGGGATGCATCTTTATCTGATTATACCCTGATGAGCCGTCCATGAAGGAGAAAACCTCATGAGTGGACGTATTGTCTATCATCAGTTCGGTGACTGGCACTGGGAAATCTTCCTTCGGGCAGGCTTTATTGAGATCCCGGAAGTCTACGCATATGCGCACTGTCCCATTTTTCTTCATCACCGGGACGATGTTGGCGATCCATTCCGGATATTGAACCTCCTGAATAAAGCCAGACTCGATCAGCTTCTTGACCTCGGCGTTGATGCTCATCTCAAGCTCAAGCCGCATTCTTCTCGGCGCCTGTTTGACTGGCTTGACGTCCGGGGATTTCGCCAATTTATGCACAGCAATTTCTGGATCTAGTCCCGGCATTTCGGAATAGTTCCATGCGAAGCAATCTCTGTGCTGCATAAGGACGTCTTTTAACGCAGCCACCCTTTCTTCAGATAGTAGCTCACTGACGAACGTCGGCCGTGGGTCACTTGCCGTCCCCAACTCAATTTTCTTGAGGTTATCTGCAGTGGTATGTATTCCATCCTCCAGTTCTTTCGGAGCTGGCGGAAATTCTGAGATCACCTCATCATTGCTGTTTTCGAAGCACCAGGGAAGGCTGTCCATGTTCTCGGGCTCTTCTTTTAATATTGTTATCATGTGACAAGTGTGAATCCGCTTCCAATCCCAATGTGGAGTTGGTTCTGTTCTCGTGGCTTTGGGTTCGTGCTTCTGTGGCGGCGTTACCCTCCAGTTGTCAGACAGAGCGAACTTGCCGAGCTGGTACTGATCTTCGACCAAATTCTTAAAGGTGAAGCAGTCTTCGAGCGGGTGCCCTATTACTCGATGGTAAGAGCAATAATTTGGGTCAAAGACTTTGCCTGCTTGTTCGGGGTTTTTGGACTCCGGCAGTGTAAGCATTTGATGTTTTAGAGCAAGATCAAGTATCTTCTTCGTCTTGTCCCAAGGAAACGAGTACGCTCGACCCATTTTCTTCATGAGGGATAAATCAATAACGCTCGACTCCCGTTTGCGTGGCTTCTTAGCCCTGCTTTGTTGCTGTTGAGCGCTTTTTTGGCCTTTCGACTTATTTCTGCCCCTGCATCGAGCCTTTTCTATAACAGGTTGACATGGGGCGACATTTTCGTCTTTCAGGCCTGCTGAAGGAGGCGTTGTGTTTTGGCTTTCTCGTAGATTGCCATTTCACGATTGTGATCGTCGTGGACTTTTTGACTAGCTTCCCTTATAAGCCTGTCCATTTGTTCTTCAAACGACGGACTGGGCACTTTTACATCAGGAACTTTTACTGGTTCAGGATTAGTGTCCTCCCGTTGAGCATCTGCTTCTTCATTAAAGTCATGCACGACGTAACAGTCGCGGAGCGGCTCTCGTTTCTTAGGGCGAATGTATCCGAGCCCGATTGTCTTCATCCTCCCACTGGGCAGCTTGTGCTGAGTTCCGAGGACATTCCAGACCCTGTCATAGAATTTGGCCTTTCTAATGGTCTGTTTGAAGGGTATCCTTTGGCGCTTCAACAGCCTCTTCAAGCCTTCTGTATAATATCTGGGTAGACGGATGGGTTGAAGCCCGTCCAGCGTAGGATCCGCACCGTGCCAGATTTCTTTCTCCACTTTGTTTTCTTCAGAGCGGTAGAATAGAATTGCCTTCTCGCCTGGGAGGGATATAGAACGTCTGCAGCTCCTCTACACTGTCGGTATCAAGCGCATCCAGTTCTTTATAATGTTTAAGCGGCACCATAGCGACTTGTAGACTTTGCTCTTCATCAGCGGAAGCTCGTGTTGAAGGTCGAGCAGAGAATACAGCATGGACCTCATCCTCCGAATCACTACCAAAGATCAACGTAGGAGCGGATGGTCCCGGCTTGGTGTATTGGGGAGGACCCGAATAAACTATCTCCTCTTCCTCCTCGGTATCACTGCCGAAGACAGGGATGGTAGCGTTAGTTTTATTCTCCGGCTTGCGACACCTTTCCGTGTCTTCAAAATTCGGCAAGAAGTATTTGGCATCTTCATATTTGCGAACTTCGTTCATGGAAAACGGATTCAATTCTCCCGTCACGGTATACTCGAGACCATCCCTAAAATATTTCATACACTGATGCTGTGTAGAAGGGATGATGTTATACTCGTGTAACCATGGTCGGCCGAGCAGAGCGTTGTAGCACGTCTTGGAATCTATGACGTGGAATTTAATGTCCGTGACGAGCAGCCCAAAGCATAGCGTCAGTATCACAGATCCAAGAGTCTTTGATGATTGGGAATCGAACCCGGAGATGGTGATCTTATCCCGAGCAAGGTGCTGGACGCTCATGCAGATTTCCTTTAACACCCGCACATTAAGAAGATTAACAGACGACCCGTTATCGATCAGGATTTTGCCTATCTTTATATCATGGCAGTATCCTGAGACATAGAGGGGGCGATTGTGTTCGCACGTCCCAAGGAGAAGGTCTTCATCGCCAAAAGTGACATTTGCCGTGTGCACTTCCTCCAATTCATCCTTCATCTTTTCTTCGGCTAGGAGAGCTTGGAACTGCTCCGGGTCCTGTAGTGCCTTAATTAATGAATCTCTCGCCTCCTTTGATAGTAAAAGGGCGTCAAGAACGCTGAGCTGCGAGGGTAGCTTCCTCAGATGCGCTAAGACGTTGTAATCTACCTTATTTTTCTTCGGCGGGTCTTTGGCAGTTAGCTCTTCCATGACTTGGTCATCTAAGGCGATGTCCTCAGAGACCTTTTCTTTCCCCTTATCTCTTTTGTTGGGGGGTCCGAGATTCTTTTCGGGCAACGTGCGATTACGCAGCCGGATATTTTCACAAATCTTCGCCTCTTCTTCTTTTCCCGAAGTGGACTCTTTAAAGAGGGGGCCAAGCTCCAGCTCCTCATCAGAATCGCTCCCGAATGTGAGCACTTGCGATCCCCCAGCGTTGATCATGCGACAATTGCCGGTGGTGCTGTTAAGCCCTTCGGTCGCACTGTTCTGCTCCCGGCGAGTCTTGCGCTTTTCCCGCTTAAAATGCTGCCGGTGAGCAACATATCCTTGCCACCATCTATCGAAAGCTTGGCACTCTTCAGTGGGGTGCAAAACCTTCTGATGATATAAGCAGTAGGAGGGGTGCATTTCCGCTTCACCAGTAACACTTCCCTCAGAGGATAGTAGCTTCATACCCATTAACACGGCTTTAGCGAACCTTTTCCTCATCTTGAATTTGATTTTATCCGCAGCGGGTGTACTTTGCTCTAACGGGAGTATCTCAATTTTTTTGTCAAGACGCTGGCGCTTGGCCCTTTCGAATATGACCGCCTCGCGCTTCCGATCAGCTTTACTTTTTAAGAGAGCTTCATTAAGGAATGCGTCAATTACTTCATTCGACGGCCCCGAAATTTTTGGTTCAGGATCTGCCCCCAGCTTTTCAGTACAAGGAGTCTCCTCATTGTTCGTGAGCGAATATGAAATCATATGACAGCTCGCCACATATTCCTCGGATTCATCAGATGAACTTTCTCCCTCCTCTTCCTCTTGAAAGACGTGATTGAGGAATTCTTGGAATGTAATGGGAGTCCGTGCCTTCTGGTTGTATTCCTCCAGCGCGTCAATTTGTTTTTGCAAGTCCGTGCGCTTGTCGCCGGGCTTCACGGGCTTCTTTGATTTCTTTTTCTTCTTCTTTAAAGATTTCGACGGCTGGTTGTGAGTGCTTGGGCCACCTCCATCGATCTTTTGAGTTGGACGAGGCTTCAATATCCTTTTAATGATCTGCGGCTCCAACGGGTTCTTCCACTTAATCGCTGGGCATGTTTGAAGGTCGTTCAGCATCCTTGTTTACCCCAATCAGAGCAAGGCTCTGTTCAAATTCCGAGGCGGAAGATGAAGCAACGCTTCATCTTCCCCCAATCAGAAGCAAAGCGTTGCTTTGAAAATTTAAACTTCAATAAATGAAGCAGCGCTTCAGATCCTTGGCGCTGTGCGCAATGCGCCACGTGTCTGGCGCAGATGCATTAGCACGGCGTCCGAAAAGGCGCGCTCAATCAAAGCAAAAGCTCTGTTAAAGGAAGCAACGCTTCAGCTACACGAGCGTTGCGCTACGCGACGCGTGTCAGCACAGACGTGCTTGCGCAGTCGCGCTGCGCTTTGCGCTGCGCGACACGTGTCAGCGCGGACGCGCTTGCGCAGTCGCGCCACGCTTTGCGCTGCGCGACACCTGTCAGCGCAGATGCGCTAGCGCAGATGCACCGTTGCATAGAAGAGAAAAGGCTAAGTGCTAAAGGCAATTTACCCTTGCAAAATTACATGCACTTGATAATAACAAATTAAAATTATACGATGCACAAGCACAACAGAGAACTAAAATAAAATAACCTTTAACAGATAATGAAATATTGGATTAAAAAGAAAAATACTTGTCCATTATTATTGTTATTACATTTAAAAAAGAAAACCGAATACGGGATCGGAGAGACAGGGGTTCGCAAAAAGAAAAAGGAGATTATTCAGCTCCCTCTCTGTCTTCTCCGTCATGTCGAAACGGCAATCCTCCCGAGGGGTAGCCATCCAACGGTCGACGCCGGACTCCTGGGAAAAAGTGGCGATGACAACCCGACAAGCCCGTATCTGGCTCAGCAAGTGGAAAGAGCAGTCCCTCAGGGGTTTGGTGATCAAGTGCGCTTCGAGAAAGCACTCAATCTTATCTTCGGCGGCATCCAGCATTTCCGATGACATCTCTGCTGGAAGGGGGGAATATCGGCGAGCACCGAGGCAAGGATCATCCGAAGCCAAATGGAGTTCGGAGGGAGAGGAGACCCCACACGAGTCAAAAGCTCGTGCATTGCGGCGTCGCATTGCTCATCCGAGAGAGAAGGGTCCGCCAGACGCGCAGCAAAACGGGGAACAATATCCCGAATCAGCACCTCCCATGGTTGTCGGCGGGCATGAGGGCGGTTGCAAGCCATGATTGAAGAAGTTCTCTGAAAATGAGAGAAGAAAAGGCTCAGCCTTGAGTTATATATATAGACCCAAGCACAGAAAATTCTGTGCACAATGAAATCATTTCCAAGGCCCGGGAAATCAGAATTTTGGAAATACAAGTTTGACTTGAAAAAAGGAGATGAAAAGATATCTCAGGCGAAGTGACCTTCCGATTTTCCCAAAAATCTAAGCTTTAATAAATGAAGCAACGCTTCAGATCCTCTGCGCTGAGCACAGGACGCCACGTGTCTGGCGCAGATGCCTCAGTGCAGCGCTCAAGGCAGTCAGAGCAAAGCTCTGTGTTAAACAAAATTAAATTAAGCAACACTTCAGTTGCACAAACACTGCGCTGCACGACACGTGTCAGCGCAGATGCGCTAGCGCAGTCGCGCCACGCTTTGCGCTGCGCGACACGTGTCAGCGCAGATGCGCTACCGCAGTCGCGCCACGCTTTGCGCTGCGCGACACGTGTCACGCGCTGGGGTGTCTGCGCCAAACAGAATTAAATTTCTAAGAAATCTTTATGTTCTTGTTAAAACAAGAAGATTTTCTTCTGTAAAACAGAAGCCCTTAGATCAAAGATCCAACGATGGGGAGAATTCCCCAAATCACTCAGAAAAAGATCTCTTTAACAAATTTAACTAATTTATGGGCACTATAAAAAGGACCCTAAGCCTCAATTCAAAGGCATCAACATTTTCTAAGAAAAAAAGAGAGAATTCTGAAGAACTCCTCAAGAAAGAACAAAAAAGGTAAAAAACCTTTAGGAAAAGAGAAGTCTCTTCTAATAAGATCATTGATCTAAGAACAAGATCAATGATCTTCCCATAATAAATAGTGCTTTGCACTTCTGATGAACCACTGGTTCTTTAAAACAAGGTAAAAACAAAATAAAAGAACAGTGCTTTGCATTTTTTATGAACCTTTGGTTCTTTGAGATAAGAAAAACTTATCTTTTTTCTTTTGATCTAAATGAGATCAAGAAATTAAACAGTGCTTTGCACTTCTGATTCTTGAATCTAAAAGATTTTTTTAGTGCTTTGCACTTCCAACTTGCGCCGTTGCGCTCCTGGATTGGTGCCACATGTCAGCAGCGCATGCGCAGCGCATCAACGCAGCGCACTGCGCTCGTGTGACACGTGTCGTCACCACAAGCGCTTGCGCTCCCTGATTGGCGCAAAGCGCCTGAATAAATGCAGGGCCAGGCCCAAATCAAAAGACCAACCGGCCAAAATAAATTGCAGAGCAATAAAAAAGGGACAGAGCCCAGACAAAATGAATGCGCTGCATCGTTTATAAAAAGGCAGAGCCCAGTCCAAACAAAAATACAAAACAATGCAATGCATTATTTTAAAAATGGGCCAAGCCCTAGCACAGGTCTAACAGACCAACAAATGAGAGTGTTGAATATTTTTAACTGGACTTAGCCCAATCGTGGCCGTAAGTCCTCAAATTAAATTGACTGAGCAAAATTGCTCTCTTAAATCAATTTACAACCGGTTCGAGGGTACATCTCCGAACTCCTTTGACACCAATCGTTGTAATTCCTCAACGACGTCAGAGAGGTGACGGGTCCCAACGACCACACATGAATATAGACCGAGACGTCCTTAATCTAACGATGGACCGAGATGTCCCTAAACTAACGATGGACCGAGACGTCCTTAAACTAACGATGGACCGAGATGTCCCTAAACTAATATTGGACCGAGACGTCCTTAAACTAACGATGGACCGAGACGTCCTTAAACTAATAGTGGACCGAGACGTCCCTAAACTAATATAGGACCGAGACGTCCTCAAACTAACATCGGACCGAAATGTCCCTAAATTAATAATGGACCACTACGTCCTTAAACTGGCGATGGACCACTATGTCCTTAAACTGGCGATGGACCGAAACGTCCTTAAGCTAATGATGGACCATCACGTCCCTAAACTGGAACACGGACCATCACGTCCCTAAACTGGAACAGTAGAGCCTCCAAATGCTCTTTTGCCGGATCTAAATGGTCCCGTTTAAGTTGATCTTAGCCCCAAACACGGCTGACGTATCCTTAAACATTTAAATGGATTATAAAACCCTAAATCAACTTAGGCTCAAGGGTACATCTCCGAACTCCTCTGACATCTATCGTTGTAATCCTTCAACGACGTCAGAGAGGTGACGAGTCCCGACGGCCATATATTAAATGGATCACCACGTTAAGTCGATCTTAGTCCCAAACAGGACTAACGTATCCTTGACGAACGTTTAAGTTGATCTTAGCCTCAATACGGCTAACGTATCCTTAAACTAAAAACACCAAACACAAATCTAAGTAAATACGGATTTGGACTAATCCACGTCCTACGGGCGACGGCATTACTCAGTCTCCGTATACAATCCACGGGCAACCACAAACAAAACAAACACACACGACACGAAGTGAAATTCTGGAGAAGGAGAAAGTGGCTACCGTGATGCGGTAGCGTAATTAACTGCAGGGGCTTGCGCCTGCAGGGAAGAGCGTCCCCACAATCAAAAACCCCTCTAGCGAGGGAGAATCTGACGAAGTCTGCTATATCGGCCGCATCCGTCTAAACCTCCGATACACGGCGCCATAAATCAACTTGGCATCTTCAGAGAGGTGGACGGATAAAACCAAATAGCATCTGCCCCGAATCTCAGGCAAGACGGCGCCTCACGTCGTCTCCGCCGCCATTCGGAGGGGAACAGATTCTGGCACGTCCGGTCGGACCTCTTCCTCTTTCCACTCCACAGTTCGTGTGTTGTCTTCGCGAACGAATCGTGGTTTGTTAAATGGTTGCCTTCGGATTTTCGAATTACTAAGATTTGGTCTCTTGCTTGGTGCAGAAGAGAAATCAAGCATCGATGGCCTCAACCTGTTCGAAGTGCTCCAACTGCGGCTGCAGCTCGCGTCCGGCCTCAACTGGGGGCATAACCTACGGGCCCCAAGCGGCCTCTCTGTTCACCATGCCCGTGGAGCAGATTACTCAAGCCACCATGGGGTTGTTTTTCGGAACTATGCTTCCGCCAACAAGCTTTAGTACTCCTGTGCCCGTACAAGAAGCTCCTAAAAAGGCGGTCTTAGATCGACTTTCAGCTACTGCGGCCCCTCTCAGCGGGTCGCCCAACACCAGCGTCTCGGTCTTCTCCAGATTGGGCCAAAACTCCTGTGGGCCCACAATGAAGCTTGCCGTCCCAAGAAGGGCTATTCCAAAAAGAGCGGCCAAACCTGCCCCTGAAGTCGTTAAGGCGGCTTCTCCAACTAAGAGATCGGTCTTTACAAGATTGACCGTCCCAACCCCCACTCCTGCTCCTGCTGGTCAAAAGACATCAGTCTTCAATAGGTTTACACCGGCAACCGCTCCACACTCGAACAGGGGGCAAAAAGAAACTGTCTCAATCTCCGAGCCAGTCCCGACGGCTCGTCATGCTCGACGTCGCTATTGGCAACGAGTAAGGAAGGCAGGGGGCAACTCCCCCTCAGGGCTAACTCTACCTGCTCCAGTGGTGGAGGTCAACGCTGCTGTTCCAACTGGGAACAGCTTTGAATTGCTGAGGAGGGTGAGAAAGAACTCTCCAACCGCTACATTAAAAAGATCTCCTCCATCTATGGAGAGAGTTACGGAAACAAAGCAGGAACAGCCCCCTCAACGGCTGTCTTCAAAAATATACAAGGTTTGGCGGAGGGTTCAAGACTCCGTGATTGACCCAGACCACTCTCGCCAACAGAAAAAGGCGAAGATGGAAAAAGAAAAAGACTGTCCCTTTAAACAGCAGGGGACAGCAGTCGCTAGGATGCCCACTTCAATGGCCCCTTCAACTTCAACGGCCCACAAAAGAAGGAGGCCAGAGAAAACTCTCGCGTCAGCGGCAGATGTTAAAAATGGTGAACCTAAACGCCCCAAGTCAGGGGGCATAACAGTTCATACGGTTTACATGGCATCGGGAAAAGAAGACAGCCGTGCATCCACAGGTCACAGACCGCTTACACGGTCGGTAACCAAGGTCCAGGAGCAACAGCAGAAGCTCCAAGAGATGATGAATGCTATGGCCGTACTTACCGGGCCAAAAGAAAACCCCGAAACGTCCTCGGATGAACGCCAGGAGGAAGAAACCGACGCCGAATTCCTTCGCCGAATATTGGAGAAGAAGGACAAAGAGGCTGCTGAACAAGCAGCCAACATACAGCGTATGGGCCTCCTCTTCCAAGACATGATAGGGATGATGATACAACAAGATCCTCCGGCTGAAGAGCCCCCGATCGTCCTTGGAGATGATAGGGGAGAGACATCAAATCCTCCGCCAGCTCTGTCAACGGCTAAAGAGGATACAATCTCTAAAACTGATTTGGACGAGTACATAGCCCAGCAAATACGAGTTCATCATGCGACTGAGGCAGCCGTCCAGGTCGTAAAAACGGGGCGGCCATATCCAAGTTGGTACGACCAAATCAAGTACCCGCCGGGTTACACAATTCCCAAGTTCCATGTATATAAGGGAACTGGCAATCCCCACCAGCACGTTGCCTAGTTCAGGGCACTTTGCGGCAACACAGGCGGTGATGACAAGCTTTTGCTTCGCCAGTTTGTTGGAAGTTTATCAGATACGGCGTTCGAGTGGTACTCTAAGCTCCCGAACGACTCTATCAAAACCTTCGCAGAAATGGAGCTGTTATTTACTCAGCGTTTCGCGAGTGCCAGCGAGCGCACCCCGATAACGGCATTGATTAACGCCAGGGTGAAGCCGGGCGAAACATGGGTCCAATACGCTATACGGTGGCGTAATTTATGGTCAAAATGCGAGCAGCGTATAGAAGAAGCTCCTGCGGTGGGAATGTTTGTGGGAACCCTCGACCCGCAAGCAACCATCTCACAATTTATGATGTTCTTCAAGCCGACTACCTTCCAGGCGTTAATCGACAAGCTGGCGCAAATGGATCAAATGGGCCACAAACCTCCTCTTCCAAAGCCAGACTCCCGAAGCGAGAAGGGAAAGGGGAAAGCGATTATTGTTGCTAATGCTCAGCAACAGCCGAACATCCCAAAGCCGGTCATTCGTCAAAATAATATGCGCCCATACGTACCCCTGGAGGATAGGATGGGACGTTCTTACTCGTTCCCCCGAGATAAAATGAGAAGGTTATTCGAGTTGGCGTTACGCAACCAACTCATAAACCTGCCAGAGCCAAAACGTCCGTCGCAACCAAGTGACGTCAATGAGCCCAACTACTATCCTTATCATCGGGTATTGGGTCATCCAATCGAGGACTGTTACGTCTTCAAGAATTGGCTTGAAGACCAATACCGACAAGGCAAATTCGCATTGTCTGATAAATGGAAGGTGAATCCACCGCAGCCCCATACCTCTAAAGGAATGAATACGCCGGGGGCAACATGCTCCGTCGTTGAAGAAGCCCCTTGGGAGGTGGTATTAACAGCCAAAACGAAGAGGATGCTAAATGATTTTCAAACATGCCCGGCAATCAAATGGAAGAACCCATTGGAGCCGCGAATTATTGAAGGGATGTTGAAGCCTCGTCCAACTCAAAAGATTGATGGAAGTGGCCCAAGCGTTCATGATCAGCCGTCAAAATCTTCAAAGAAGAAGAAAAAGAAGTCAAAGAAACCCGTGAGGCTTAACGACAAGCGCACGGACTTGCAAAAACAAATTGACGCGCTGGAGGAATACAACCAGAAGGCACGGACTCCCATTACATTCCAAGAGTTCCTCAACCACGTCTTTCAAGAGGAAGATGCGAGAGATAGTTCGTCGGATGAATCCGAGGAATATGTGGCAAGCTGCCATGTGATTTCTCATTCGCTCGTAGACGATGAGGAGACTCCTTGTACTGAAAAGCTGGGGGCAAATCCTGAACCAAAAATTCCGGAGCCATCGGATGAATTAATTGACGCATTCCTCAACGAAGCTTTCCTAAAAAGCAAAGCTGATCGGGAGCGCGAAGCGATTATATTCGAAAGGGCCAAATGCCAGCGCCTTGACGAAAGAATTAAGATACTTCCGCTAGAGAAAAGTGCACCCACGGCGGATAAAATCAAATTCAAGATGAGGATGAGGTTTGCCAAAGCTGTCTCAATGGGTATGAAACTACCATCCTCTGAGGAAAGCGTTGCTGGGGAAATGGAAAACCACCCCTCCTATTGCTGGTATCATCGGAAGATTTCGCACCCCACCGAAGAGTGCAAAGCTTTCGACAGATGGTGGCAAGGGTATGTTGCTCACCGATAGCAGTTTAAGCGGGAAAAGCGCAAGACTCGCCGAGAGCAGAACGGAACGATCAAAAGGCTTAACAGAACTACCGGTGATTGTTGCATGGTTGACGCCGGAGGATCACAAGTGCCCACATTCGGGAGCGATTCTGACGAGGAGCTGGAGCTTGGCCCTCTCTTCAGAGAGTCCTCTTCGGGAAAAGAAGAAAAACCGAAGGTTTGCGAAAATATCCAGCTGCGCAATCGGATGCTACCTGAAAAGAATCTCGGACCCTCAAACAAGAAAGATAAAGGGAAAGAGAAGGTTTCTGAGGATGTTACTCTCGATGACCAAGTTGTGGAGGAGTTAACCGCCAAAAACCCGCCGAAGAGAAATTAGGTAGATTACAACGTCTTAGCGCATCTGAGGAAGCTACCCTCGCAGCTCAGCATTCTTAACGCCCTTTTGCTATCAAAAGAGGCGAGAGGTTCATTAATAAAGGCACTACAAGATCCAGAGCAGTTCCAAGCCTTCCTGGCCGAAGAAAAGATGAAGGATGAATTGGAAGAGGTGCACACAGCCGATGTTGCTTTCGGCGATGAAGACCTTCTCCTTGGGACGTGCGAACACAATCGTCCCCTTTATATCTCAGGATACTGCCATGATATAAAGATAAGTAAAATCCTGGTCGATAACGGATCGTCTGTCAATCTATTCAATGTGCGGGTGTTAAAAGAAATCTGCATGAGTGTCCAACACCTCGCCCGAGACAAGATCACTATCTCCGGGTTCGATTCCCAATCATCAAAAACTCTTGGATCTGTGATATTGACGCTACGCTTCGGGCTACTCGTCACGGATATTAAATTCCATGTCATAGATTCCAAGACATGCTATAATGCTCTGCTCGGCCGACCGTGGTTACACGAGTACAACATCATCCCTTCTACACAACATCAGTGTATGAAATATTGTAGGGATGGTTTCGAATACACTGTGGCCGGAGAATTGAATCCGTTTTCCGTAAACGAAGTTCGCAAATATGAAGATGCTAAATACTTCTTGCCGAGTTTTGAAGACACGGAAAGGTGTCACAAGCCGGAGAACAAAACTAACGAAACCATCCCTGTCTTCGGCAGTGATACCGAGGAGGAAGATGATATAATTTATTCGGGTCCGCCCCAATACACCCAGCCGGGACCATCCTCTCCTACATTGACCTTTGGTAGTGATTCGGAGGATGAAGTTCATGCTGTATTCTCTACTCGACCTTTAATACGAGCTTCTGTTGATGAAGAGCAAAGTCTGCAAGTAGCCATGGTGCCGCTTAAACATTATAGAGAACTGGATGCGCTCGATACATACAGTATAGAGGAACTGCGGACGTTCTATGTCCCTCCCAGGCGAAAAGGCGTAAGGGCAATTCTATTCTACCGCTCGGTGGAAACCAAAGTGGAGAAAGGGATCTGGCACGGCATGGATCCAACGCTAGACAGGCTTCAACCCATTCGTCTACCCAGATATTATACAGAAGGCTTGAAGAGGCTGTTGAAGCGCCAAGGGATACCCTTCAAACAGACCGTTAGAAATGCCAAATTCTATGACAAGGTCTGGAACGTTCTCGGAACTCAGCACAAGCTGCCTAACAGGAGGATGGAGACGATCGGGCTCGGATACATTCGCTCCAAGAAACGAGAACTGCTCCGTGACTGTTACATCGTGCACGACTTCAATGAAGAAGCAGATGCTCAACGGGAGGACACTAATCCTGAACCAGTAAAAGTTCCTGATACAAAAGTGCCCAGTTCATCATTTGAAGAACAAATGGACATGCTTATAAGGGAAGCTGGTCAAAAAGTCCGAGATGATCACAATCGTGAAATGACAATCTATGAGAAAGCCAAAACACAACGCCTCCTTCAACAGGCCGTGAAAGACGAAAATGCCGCCCCATGTCAACCTGTCATAAAAAGGGTTCGACGCAGAGACAGAAACAAGTCGAAAGGCCAAAAGAGCATTCAACAGCAACAAAGTGGGGCTAAGAAGCCATGCAAACGGGAGTCGAGTGTTATTGAGATATCCCTTATGAAGAAAATGGGTCGAGCGTACTCGTTTTCTCGGGACAAAACGAAGAAGATACTTGATCTTATTCTAAAACATCAAATGCTTACACTGCCGGAATCCAAAAACCCCGAACAAGCAGGCGAAGCCTCCAACCCAAATTATTGCTCTTACCATCGAGTAATAGGGCATCCTCTTGAAGATTGCTTCACCTTCAAGAATTGGGTTGAAGATCAGTATCAGCTTGGCAAATTCGCTTTGTCTGACAACTGGAGGGTAGCGCCGCCACAGAAGCACGAACCCAAAGCCACAAGAACTGAACCAACTCCACACTGGGATTGGAAGTGGATTCACACTTGTCACATGATAACAATACTAAAAGAAGAGTCTGAGAACATGGACAGCCTTCCCTGGTGCTTCGAAAACAGCAATGATGAGGTGATCTCAGAATTTCCGCCAGCTCCGAAAGAACTGGAGGATGGAATACATACCACTGCAGATAACCTCAAGAAAATTGAGTTGGGGACGGTGAACGACCTGCGACCGACATTTGTCAGCGAGCTGCTATCTGAAGAAAGGGTGGCTGCGTTAAAAGACGTCCTTGTACAGCCTAAAGATTGCTTCGCATGGAACTATTCCGAGAGGCCAGGACTAGATCCAGAAGTTGCTGTACATAAATTGGCGATATCCCCGGACATTAAGCCAGTCAAACAAGCGCTGAGAAGAATGCGGCTCGAGCTCGAGATGAGCATCAACGCTGAGGTCAAAAAGCTGATAGACTCCGGCTTCATCCAGGAGGTTCAATACCCTGAATGGATCGCTAATATCGTCCCAGTGATGAAGAAAAATGGGACGGTGCGCATATGCGTGGATTTTCGGGACCTCAATAAAGCCTGCCCGAAGGATGACTTCCCGGTACCAGTCACCGAACTGATGATAGACAATACGTCCACGCATGAGGTTTTCTCCTTCATGGACGGCTCATCAGGGTATAATCAAATAAAAATGCATCCTGAAGACCAGAAACATACGGCTTTCCGGACCCCTTTGGGAATATTTTGTTACAAGGTAATGCCCTTCGGTCTAAAGAACGCCGGTGCCACCTATCAGAGGGCGATGACAAAGATCTTCGACGACCTTATACACGAAATCGTCGAGTGCTATATCGATGACCTCGTGGTTAAGAGCAAATCATACGAGGAACATCTCGAGCATTTAAAGACTGTATTTCGACGCCTTCGACAATACAATTTGAAGATGAACCCTCTTAAGTGTGCATTCGGGGTTTCCTCAGGCAAATTCCTGGGATTCATCGTCCGACACCGAGGTATCGAAATAGATCCGTCTAAGATTAAGGCGATCATGGAAATGCCTCCGCCGAGAACTCTCAAACAGCTGCGATCTCTCCAAGGAAAGCTCGCATATATTCGGTGATTTATAGCCAACCTCTCTGGCAAGTGCCGCCTTTACAGCCACCTGATGAAAAAAGGGACTCCATTCATCTGGGATCACAAATGCCAAGGCGCACTGGACGAGATCAAGCAATACCTGCAGAACCCTCCAGTGTTGACTGCTCCGGTTAAGGGAAAGCCTCTCATCCTTTATACGACCGCTCTCGAAGGTTCTTTAGGCGCATTGTGGGCGCAAGAGAATGACCAAGGGAAAGAAAGAGCACTCTACTACTTAAGCCGAGTTCTGCTGGGGGCAGAAAGCAATTACTCTCCCATTGAAAAGCACTGCCTGGCATTAATCTTTGCGATAACAAAGCTCAGGCACTATGCGTTGGCACACGAAGTCCGTCTCATATCGAAGGTGGACCCTCTTAAATATTTGATGTCGAAGGCTATATTGACAGGTCGACTCGCTAAATGGGCTCTGCTCTTGATGGAGTTCTCGATAATGTATCAGCCTCTCAAAGCAGTGAAGGGCCAGGCCATCGCCGACTTCCTCGCTGAACACCCTATACCTGCCGATTCTCCTCTGAATTGTGATTTGCCAGACGAACATTCGTTTGACGCAATCGACAGTGGTGATACCCAATGGGAGCTTTATTTCGATGGAGCATCTTCCGTGAAAAAGCACAAACAAAGTACCCCAATGGTCAAATCGGGGGTGGGCCTTATCTTCGTGACCCCACAAGGAGGAATAATGCGTTTCACTTTCTCCTTAACAGAGCCGAGAACGAACAACGAAGCCGAATACGAAGCTTTGATAGCAGGCTTCGAGATCGCCATCGATATGGGAATTGAAAGCCTCCTCATATATGGGGACTCCCAGCTAGTCGTTAGTCAAGTAAACAGCGACAACCAAACGTGCAAGCCAGAGCTGGTGAAGTATGGTGAAAAGGTGCAACAACTGTTGACCCAGATTCCCTCCTATACTTTAGAAAGTATACCGCGCGCGGAAAATAGCAAAGCAGACGCGTTGGCCAAACTTGCTAAAGAATTGGCTGACGAGAACCTCGATGATGTTAGAATCGTGGTACAAAGTCGTCGAGTGCTCGCCCCAGCAGAAATATCTCTGGAATCACCCGAAGAAAAAGGAGCGACTGAGCAGTCGACCTTACAAATAAAAGACCATGAGAAGGTTGAGGATTGGAGGGAAGTCTTTCTGGACTACTTTAAGTCCCACCGAATGCCTGAAGATGCGTCCGCAAGACATCAGCTCATAAAACGAGCTCTGTCTTTCGCCTTCGTCAATGATACTCTGTACAAGAGGTCATTCGATTCTCTGTGGCTGAGATGCTTAGGACCTGACGAAACAGAAAGAGTCGTTCAGGAAGTTCATGACGGAATCTGTGGTTCTCACCAAGCGAGCCCAAAGATGAAGTTAAAAATTAAACGGATGGGCTACTACTGGCCCACGACGATTCAGGATTGCCTCGAATACGCGAAGCAATGTCACTCATGCCAAATTCACGGGGAGTTCATCCATCAGCATCCAAATCCACTACATCCAACGGTGGCTAGCTGGCCGTTCGAACTGTGGGGAACTGACATAGTCGGCCCCATCGAACCAGCATCGTCTAGGGGACATCGTTTCATCTTGGCGACGACTGATTACTTCTCCAAATGGGCAGAAGCAGTACCGTTGAGGGAAGTGAAGACGGAGAATATCCTCCATTTCTTCAAGACGCACGTCATATATCGGTTTGGAACCCCGAGACGGATCATCTCCGATAACGGGCCAGCCTACCGAAGCCACAAAATCAGTCGCTTCGCGCAGCAGCATAATATAGACTGGAGGTATTCCTCAGTCTATAATCCGCGAGCTAACGGTCTCGCCGAGGCCTTCAACAAGACCTTGACGAAAATTATAAAGAAAACGGTGTCCCGAAATAAGAAAGACTGGCACGAGAGACTACAAGAGGCCTTTTGGGCGTATCGAACTACATTCAAGACAGCCACGAACACAACGCCATACGCGTTGGTGTTCGGTACGGAAGCAGTACTCGCCCTCAAGATAGAGTTACCCTCTCTGCGAGTGGCAGTTCACTACGAGCTGATGAACGAAGAAAATGCTAACCTTCGGCTTGAGGAGCTTGACGCCCTTGAAGAAACACGGTTCATAGCGCAACAAAATCTAGAAGCTTACAAAGCGAAGATGACGCGCTTATATGAAAGACTGACCCGGCCGAGGATGTTCCGCCAAGGCGAACTCGTGCTAGTAGTCAAAAGGCCTATGATTCCCAATCGCGCCAAGCGGGGAAAATTCGAGCCAAACTATGAAGGCCCATACATCATAGATAAGGTATACCAGGGTAGGGCCTATCTGCTCATGGATATGCATGGTGAAAGGCTTTTTAGGCCAATAAACGGTCGCTTCCTAAAGAAATATTATGCTTAATAAGCCGCAGCCTAGTGTTCAGACTAGAATATTGCATTATTATATTCCCCATTCTTATTCTTTTTATAAATAAACAGGTGCTTTTGACGCATGTCTGCTACATGTTACAGGTTACAGGTTCTTGGACAGAAAACAGTGCAAACGATGTAAAAACGAGGAAAATGTGGACTTTAACCAACAAACAGAGAATCTTGATCAAGCCTACATAAGGAACAATTCACAAAGCAAGATTCAAGACATCGACTCAAAGCGAACGGTTAAAAATCCATTGCAAATTGTTCACTGAAGATCTGGAACCAACCTAGAAGCCCAAATGGAAAAGGACATGTAGAAACAGCAAGAAAATAAAGCCCAAAAGCAGCACAAAAAAGTTGACAAGCCAAGTCCACTATTGGGCCGCGGAACCGCGGCCCAACCCCTACCAACATCAAGCGCAATCAGGAGCTGAATTTTTGACCTAAACTTGATGCGACGTTGACAGGTCTTTATAGGGCTATTTTTGTAAATGTAGATGTGCGGATCAAAATGTAACCTAGGGTTTCTATTTCCTATAAATAGAACTCTACAGATTGTAATTCTTTATGCCTACCTTCATTAATAAATTTTAGAATTCTTTTGGAGAGCATCGGTGCCTCTTTTCAATTCGTGAATCCAGATCTGACAACCCTGCGTTGATGTTTGGAGAGAGCCATCTGTAAGTAGTTTTATTTAATTGCTCTAGTTTAGATTTTAATTCCTTGCCTTAGATGTTAGCGTTGGGAAAGGCTTTTGAGAGATGAGATCTCTCATCCCTTTCTTACCCATCACATAGAATCTATAGGACTCCATGCATACACGCACACACCGCGCCCTACGGCACCCTATCCCTCGAGGTAGCGGTGATACCGTAGTATAAAGGCCCGGTTGCGCGCGTTTTCCATGGAGGTTAGATCTGGGTATAGAAAGCGTTGAGATTTATTTACATGTCCAAACCATTCCTAAACCTAACGCTAGCAGGATTTAGATCTAGATAATTTTAGTATAGATAATTTAGGTTTTTAGATTTAATAACCAATCCGAACACCCTTCGGAATTAACTCGTAAGCGCGACTAGGAAATTCACAAAATCCCTGTGGACCGACCCGTACTCACCGGCTAGCTTCATGCGACGCCGTTCTTGATTGCGGTAAATATTTTTGATCGACAAAACCTCTCTAAATCACCTAGGTCAATGATAGATGACGACGACTATGTCCGCTCGCTATCTTCCTAAGCTCAAGCTTTATAAGCAGTAGCCAGCCTCCTCCATGATGGACCGAAATGTCCTTAAACTAATAGCAGACCGAAACGTCTTTAAACTACTACCGCAGCATTCTTAGGCTGACGAGATGAATAAAAAAAATATATATAAAAAAATAAATAAAAAAAAGAGACGGTATGTCCATAAGCAAAAGGGCACGGATGAAAACCCGAAAGGGCTCCGTGAGTAAAAACAGCAGGGCTACCGGCGAGTATTCGTGAAAACCCAAAAGGGCGCGACCTCGTAAAAAAAAAGAAAGAAAAAGAAAATAAAAAGAATAAAAAAAACGGTATGTCCATAAGCAAAATGGGCACGGATGAAAACCCGAAAGGGCTCCGTGAGTAAAAACAGCAGGACTACCGGCGAGTGTTTATGAAAACCCGAAAGGGCGCAATCTCGTTTAAAAAAAAACACTTATAGGGTCCTCTCGACCTTGTAAGGAGAAACCACCCGTGTGAGATCCTTACGACTCACAAGGGAACAACACACTTAGGGATCCCCACGATTCCTAAGGAGAAAATACACTTGCGAGATCCTCACGACTCGTAAGGAGAATTCTCTTATGGGACCTTCACGGCTCATAAGATTTGAAAGCCTTAAGTTGCAGAGATCTAAACCTGTGCTTAAGCAACCCCCACAACTTTCGACATTGCCCTACAAGTGGTCTAATACTAACCCTTGTATACAATCCACGGGCGCGAATAAATATTTCCCTAATCAAGTCCCATCCGAGACTGGGGATATGTTCGCACGGTGAACAACCCTTGTAAATCCTCTCGATTTATGGGGAGAAAACCCTCCTGTAGGATCCTTACGACTTACAGAGGAACAAAACACTTAGGAACCTTCACGATTCCTAAAGAGAAAATACACCTACAAGATCCTCACGACTTGTAGGGAGAAATAACTTTGTGAGACCCTTACGGCTCATGAAGTCAAAAGCCTTAGTCGACAGGACCTTAACCCTGTTCGCTAAGCCACCCTTATTCGACATCGACAGAAGCAGATGATGATTCGCTCTTGGCAATATCCCAGTTGTAGCGGTGCTGATACCGAAATCGGTGTCTAATTTCAGGTTTATGGCGAAAAGCCAGTAGGCCACACATGCATACGAGATAGCCGAAATGATGGGGCAACTTGCAATAAAAAAGCAGCAAGTAAAATGTATGCATGCGAAATAGCCGAAATGATTGGGCAACTCGTAATAAAAAGCAGCGAGTAAACATAAAATAAACAGCCGAAATGATTGGGCACCGCGAAAAATAGCCGAAATGATTGGGCAATCACGACCTTCGCGGTATAAAAGCTGAAATGATAGTGCATCGCGGAAATAAATAAAAAAAAAGAGAAGAAATGATAAAACTTTGGCCCTACAGTTAAGATCACATCGATCCCTGTATACAATCCAAGGGCGCAAAACGAAGAGGGAACCATACTTTCCCAACAGGCTCCCCCAGAAAACGAAGCCAGATCTCAATGATCCATTTCAACTCCGAAGAAAAACCTGATGCGCGTTGACTCGCAGAGCAACCAGCGTCTCCGCGGGAAATTCTCGATCCGTGTCAACACCAAGGAAACAAATAATCCTTGGCGCTAAGGAAAACAATTATCCTTAGCAAACCCTTCAACTCAAGGAGACAAATAATCCTTGACGAGAGCTTCCTGATGCGCGTCGACTCGCAGAGCAACCAGCGTCTCCGCGGGAAATTCTCGATCAGTGTCAACACCAAGAAAACAAATAATCCTTGGTGCTAAGGAAACAAATAATCCTTAGCAAACCCTTCAACTCAAGGAGACAAATAATCCTTGACGAGAGCCTCCTGATGCGCGTCGACTCGTAGAGCAACCAGCGTCTCCGCGGGAAATTCTCGATCCGTGTCAACACCAAGAAAACAAATAATCCTTGGCGCTAAGGAAACAAATAATCCTTAGCAAACCCTTCAACTCAAGGAGACAAATAATCCTTGACGAGAGCCTCCTGATGCGCGTCGACTCGTCGAGCAACCAGTGTCTCCGCGGGAAATTCTCGATCCGTGTCAACACCAAGGAAACAAATAATCCTTGGCGCTAAGGAAACAAATAATCCTTAGCAAACCCTTCAACTCAAGGAAACAAATAATCCTTGACGAGAGCCTCCTGATTCACGTCGGCTCGCAGAGAAACCAGTGTCTCCGCGGGAAATTCCCGATTCGTCTCAACTTGCAAGATGAAGCCTCAGGCAGCAGGGATTAAAAAACTTGCTTCTTGAACAATGGGACCCTACAAGTCAACCTAAAAACAGTCTCTTGTATACTATTCACGGGTCTCACTCTCCAAAGTCGAGTTTCGACAAGGAGGGAAACAACCGCTTACGGGTCCTCTCAACTCGTAAGAGGGAAAAATTCTCTTATAGGATCCTTACGACTTATAAGAGAAAACCACACTGAGGAATCCTCATGATTCCTAAGGAGAAAACCACCTACGAGATCCTCTCGATCCGTAGGGAGAAAAGTCTCCATGAGACCCTCACGGCTCATAGAATTGAAAAGTCTTAGGCGGCAGATCTGAACCTGCAGCCTGAGCCATCGCTATCTCGTGAAGCAATCAAGATGCTTACTCTATTATATGCTATTTGTAACAGCATGCTGATAATAAGGGAGTGACGGAAAGAGCATCTGATCTACATTTGATCAAGTGTTCGAGACACATCTATTCATGCAAAAGACTCAGGACAAAAGATATATAATAAAGACAAGCTGGGATAATTTTTTTTCTCCATTAATATTGTCAAAAGTTCCTACAATCATAAAGGCAGTAAACGTAAAACATTATTATAAGGGAATAACCTCGAACCCAGGACATGGGTTGAGGAACTCGAAAGCGACCCTATCTATGACTTTCCAAGCCTCGCGGACCATCCTAGTGTGCTTTCTTTCGCGAGCACAAGCGTCAGGGTCCCCCCTGATTTCTTCCACCCTCCGATAAGCAGCAAGTATGGCAGACTGTTGAAAGACCTCATGCAAGAGATCGATAAGACTGTCTCGCCGTCTCTTTGAGATAAAGTTCAACAGGTACACCGAGTGCACCTTGTCCTCAGCAGCATCCAACGCCCTAAGTGGCACGCCGGAACAGAAGAGGGGAAGCGCTTCCCAGATGGCTCCCACGATAAGCTTAAGGAGGGAGGAACGTCGGGGGAGCAGTGGACCATTGTACGCGTCGAAGCGACTCATTATTTCAGCGCACTCCTCGTTTGTGAACTCTCGATTTTGAGAGCGGCCAAGTCGGCGGATGTCCCCGTAAGAGATGATCTCGTTAAGCGCATACATGTGGGCGTCCATTGTTCCTGTGAAAGAGGATCAACAGAATTATCAGAAAGACTGATTAAGCAAAACGATATAATGCACTGAAGAATAAAATTCCATCTTCAAACTCTAAGATCAATGAAACACTCTTAAGAGTTCTTTTAGATCAAAGGGATCTATGTTTTGCCAAAGATGCAAGTTTCCGTTCATGGGTTGAGAAACCCTGAAACAGATTCCTGAAAGTAAAGCCCTATTTGGTGAAACCCCAAAAAGTTTTTTTTTAGATCAAAAGATCTATAAGAGCAAGGCTCTGTTAATTAAACCAAATTTGATTTAATTTAAAATTTTACCTAAAAAGGTGCTGGGTTTTGAACTTTGAAAGTTCTTAGAAAGAAACAAGAGCAGAGCTCTAAAAGTTCTTAAATAAGAGCAAAACTCTGAAGTTTTTTGAAAATAAAAATCTTAAAGACGATAATCATCTGTTGAGGACCAAAGGTCCTATTTATAGGCATCAAATGCCCTTTCAACTTCCAAAAGTTACTGCAACGGTTAGAATTCTGTCACCGTTGCACTCACGTTTCGGGGCCACGTAAGCGCAACGGTGGGGGGCACTTGTTTACCCTAATCAGAGCAAGGCTCTGTTCAAATTCCGAGGCGGAAGATGAAGCAACGCTTCATCTTCCCCCAATCAGAAGCAAAGCTTTGCTTTGAAAATTTAAACTTCAATAAATGAAGCAGCGCTTCAGATCCTTTGCGCTGCGCACAACGCGCCACGTGTCTGGCGCAGATGCATTAGCGCGGCGTCCGAAAAGGCGTGCTCAATCAAAGCAAAAGCTCTGTTAAAAGAAGCAACGCTTCAGCTACACGAGCGTTGCGCTGCGCGACGCGTGTCAGCACAGACGCGCTTTGCGCAGTCGCGCCGCGCTTTGCGCTGCGCGACACGTGTCAGCGCAGACGCGCTAGCGCAGTCGCGCCGCGCTTTGCGCTGCGCGACACGTGTCAGCGCAGATGCGATAGCGCAGATGCACCGTTGCATAGAAGAGAAAAGGCTAAGTGCTAAAGGCAATTTACCCTTGCAAAATTACATGCACTTGATAATAACAAATTAAAATTATACGATGCACAAGCACAACAGAAAACTAAAATAAAAGAACCTTTAACAGATAATGAAATATTGGATTAAAAAGAAAAATACTTGTCCATTATTATTGTTATTACATTTAAAAAAGATCACCGAATACGGGATCGGAGAGACAGGGGTTCGCAAAAAGAAAAAGGAGATTATTCAGCTCCCTCTCCGTCTTCTCCGTCATGTCGAAACGACGATCCTCCCGAGGGGTAGCCATCTAACGGTCGACGCCGGACTCCTGGGAAAAAGTGGCGATGACAACCCGACGAGCCCGTATCTGGCTCAGCAAGTGGAAAGAGCAGTCCCTCAGGGGTTTGGTGATCAAGTGCGCTTCGAGAAAGCACTCAATCTTATCTTCGGCGGCATCCAGCATTGCCGAGGACATCTCTGCTGGAAGGGGAGGAATGTCGGCGAGCATCGAGGCAAGGATCATCCGAAGCCAAATGGAATTCGGAGGGAGAGGAGACCCCACACGAGTCAAAAGCTCATGCATTGCGGCGTCGCATTGCTCGTCCGAGAGAGAAGGGTCCGCCAGGCGCGCAGCAAAACGGGGAACAATATCCCGAATCGGCACCTCCCATGGTTGTCAGCGGGCATGAGGACGGTTGCAAGCCATGATCGAAGAAGTTCTCTGAAAATGAGAGAAGAAAAGGCTCAGCCCTGAGTTATATATATAGACCCAAGCACAGAAAATTCTGTGCACAATGAAATCATTTCCAAGGCCCGGGAAATCAGAATTTTGGAAATATAAGTTTGACTTGAAAAAAGGAGATGAAAAGATATCTCAGGCGAAGCGACCTTCCGATTTTCCCAAAAATCTAAGCTTTAATAAATGAAGCAACGCTTCAGATCCTCTGCGCTGAGCACAAGACGCCATGTGTCTGGCGCAGATGCCTCAGCGCAGCGCTCAAGGCAGCGCGCCCAATCAGAGCAAAGCTCTGTGTTAAACAAAATTAAATGAAGCAACGCTTCAGTTGCGCAAACACTGCGCTGCACGACACGTGTCAGCGCAGATGCGCTAGCACAGTTGCGCTGCGCTGTGCGCTGCGCGACACGTGTCAGCGCAGATGCGCTAGCGCAGTTGCGCTGCGCGACACGTGTCAGCGCAGATGCGCTAGCGCAGTCGCGCCACGCTTTGCGCTGCGCGACACGTGTCACACGCTGGGGCGTCTGCGCCAAACAGAATTAAATTTCTAAGAAATCTTTCTGTTCTTGTTAAAACAAGAAGATTTTCTTCTGTAAAACAGAAGCCCTTGGATCAAAGATCCAACGATGGGGAGAATTCCCCAAATCACTCAGAAAAAGATCTCTTTAACAAATTTAACTAATTTATGGGCACTATAAAAAGGACCCTAAGCCTCAATTCAAAGGCATCAACATTTTCTAAAAAAAAACGAGAGAATTCTGAAGAACTCCTCAAGAAAGAACAAAAAAGGTAAAAAACCTTTAGGAAAAGAGAAGTGAAGTCTCTTCTAATAAGATCATTGATCTAAGAACAAGATCAATGATCTTCCCATAATAAATAGTGCTTTGCACTTCTGATGAACCACTGGTTCTTTAAAACAAGGTAAAAACAAAATAAAAGAACAGTGCTTTGCACTTTTTATGAACCTTTGGTTCTTTGAGATAAGGAAAACTTATCTTTTTTCTTTTGATCTAAATGAGATCAAGAAATTAAACAGTGCTTTGCACTTCTGATTCTTGAATCTAAAAGATTTTTTTTAGTGCTTTGCACTTCTAACTTGCGCCGTTGCGCTCCTGGATTGGCGCCACGTGTCAGCAGCGCATCAACGCAGCGCACTGCGCTTGCGTGACACGTGTCGTCACCACAAGCGCTTGCGCTCCCTGATTGGCGCAAAGCGCCTGAATAAATGCAGGGCCAGGCCCAAATCAAAAGACCAACAGGCCAAAATAAATTGCAGAGCAATAAAAAAAGGACAGAGCCCAGACGAAATGAATGCGCTGCATCGTTTATAAAAGGGCAGAGCCCAGTCCAAACAAAAATACAAACCAATGCAATGCATTATTTTAAAAATGGGCCAAGCCCTAGAACAGGTCTAACAGACCAACAACAAATGAGAGTGTTGAATATTTTTAACTGGACTTAGCCTAATCGTGGCCGTAAGTCCTCAAATTAAATTGACTGAGCAAAATTGCTCTCTTAAATCAATTTACAACCGGTTCGAGGGTACATCTCCGAACTCCTCTGACACCTATCGTTGTAATTCCTCAACGACGTCAGAGAGGTGACGGGTCCCAACGACCACACATGAATATGGACCGAGACGTCCTTAAACTAACGATGGACCGAGATGTCCCTAAACTAATATTGGACCGAGACGTTCTTAAACTAACGATGGACCGAGACGTCCTTAAACTAACGATGGACCGAGATGTCCCTAAACTAATATTTGACTGAGACGTCCTTAAACTAACGATGGACCGAGACGTTCTTAAATTAATAGTGGACCGAGACGTCCCTAAACTAATATAGGACCGAGACGTCCTCAAACTAACATCGGACCGAAATGTCCCTAAACTAATAATGGACCACTACGTCCTTAAACTGGCGATGGACCGAAACGTCCTTAAGCTAATGATGGACCACCACGTCCCTAAACTGGAACATGGACCATCATGTCCCTAAACTGGAACAGTAGAGCCTCCAAATGCTCTTTTGCCGGATCTAAATGGTCCCGTTTAAGTTGATCTTAGCCCCAAACACGGCTGACGTATCCTTAAACATTTAAATGGATTATAAAACCCTAAATCAACTTAGGCTCAAGGGTACATCTCCGAACTCCTCTGACATCTATCGTTGTAATCCTTCAACGACGTCAGAGAGGTGACGAGTCCCGACGGCCATATATTAAATGGATCACCACGTTAAGTTGATCTTAGTCCCAAACAGGACTAACGTATCCTTGACGAACGTTTAAGTTGATCTTAGCCTCAATACGGCTAACGTATCCTTAAACTAAAAACACCAAACCCAAATCTAAGTAAATATGGATTTGGGCTAATCCACGTCCTACGGGCGACGGCATTACTCAGTCTCCGTATACAATCCACGGGCAACCACAAACAAAACAAACACACATGACACGAAGTGAAATTCTGGAGAAGGAGAAAGTGGCTACCGTGATGCGGTAGCGTAATTAACTGCAGGGGCTTGCGCCTGCAGGGAAGAGCGTCCCCACAATCAAAAACCCCTCTAGCGAGGGGGAATCTGACGAAGTCTGCTATATCGGCCGCATCCGTCTAAACCTCCGATACACGGCGCCATAAATCAACTTGGCATCTTCGGAGAGGTGGACGGATAAAACCAAATAGCATCTGCCCCGAATCTCAGGCAAGACGGCGCCTCACGTCGTCTCCGCCGCCATTCGGAGGGGAACAATCCTCTTTGTCTTGGCTGATAATACAACCTCCCAAGGAGCTTCTTCAACGACAGAGCATGTTGCCCCCGGCGTATTCACTCCCTTAGAGGTGTGGGGCTGCGGTGGATTCACCTTCCATTTGTCGGACAATGCAAACTTGCCCTGTCGGTATTGATCTTCAAGCCAATTTTTAAAGACGTAGCAATCCTCGATCGGATGACTCAATACTCGATGATAAGGACAGTAGTTGGGCTCATTGACATCACTTGGTTGCGACGGACGTTTTGGATCCGGCAGATTTATGAGTCGGTTGCGCAACGCCAGCTCGAATAACCTTCTCGTTTTATCTCGGGGAAACGAGTAAGGACGTTCCATCCTCTCCTCCAGGGCTACGTAAGGGCGCATATTATTTTGACGAATGACTGGCTTCGAGTTGTTCGGCTGTTGTTGAGCATTAGCGAAAACGATCGCTTTCCCCTTTCCCTTCTCATTTCGGGAGTCCGACTTTGGAAGAGGAGGTTTATGGCCCATTTGATCCATTTGCACCAGCTTGTCGATTAGTGCCTGAAAGGTGGTCGGCTTGAAGAACATTATAAATTGCGAGATGGTTGCTTGCGGATCGAGGGTTCCCACAAACATTCCCATTGCAGGAGCCTCTTCTATGCGCTGCTCGCATTTCGACCATAAATTCCGCCACCGTATAGCATATTGGACCCATGTTTCGCCCGGCTTCACCCTGGCATTAATCAATGCCGTTATCGGGGTACGCTCGCTGTCACTCGCAAAACGTTGGGTAAACAGCAGTTCCATTTCAGCAAAGGTCTTGATAGAGTCGTTCGGGAGATCGGAATACCACTCGAACGCCGTATCTGACAAGCTACCAATGAACTGGCGGAGCAACAATTTATCATCACCGCCGGTGTTGCCACAAAGCGCCCTGAACTGGGCAACATGCTCGTGGGGATTGCCAGTCCCCTTATACACATGGAATTTTGGTATCGTATAACCTGGCGGGTACTTGATCTGGTCGTACCAGCCCGGATACGGTCGCCCCGTTTTTACGACCTGACCCGCTGCTTCAGTCGCTTGATGAACCCGGATCTGCTGAGCTATATATTTGTCCAGGTCGGCTTTGGAGATTGCCTCCTCCTTGGCTGTTGACAGAGCCGGAGGAGGATTCGACGTTTCTCCCCTATCATCTTCAAGGATGATCGGGAGATCTTCAGCAGGTGGATCTTGTTGGATCATCATACCCACCATGTCCTAGAACAGGAGGGGCATTTTCTTTATGCTGGCTGCTTGTTCCGCAGCTTCTTTATCCTTCTTCTCCAATATGCGACGAAGGAACTCCGCGTCAGTTTCCTGTTCCTGACGTTCATCCGAGGATGTCTCAGGGGTTTCTTTTGGCCCAGTGAGTGCGGCCATTGCGTTCATCATCTCCTGGAGCTTTTGCTGTTGCTCTTGAGCCTTGGTCATTGACCGTGTAAGCGGTCTATGACCCGTGGATGCACGACTGTCCTCCTTTCCTGACGCCATGTACACTGTATGAACTATTATGCCCCCGGACTTAGGGCGTTTAGGTTCACCATCTTTGGCGTTTGCCGCGGGTGCGGGGGTTTTCTCTGGCCTCTTTCTTTTGTGGGCCGTTGAAGTTGAAGGGGCCGTTGTAGTGGGCATCCTAGCGACTGTTGTCCTCTGTTGTTTAATAGGACGGTCCTTTTCTTTTTGCACCTTTGCCTTCTTTTGTTGACGAGAGTGATCTGGGTCGATCGCGGAGTCTTGAACCCTTCGCTAAACCTTATATATTTTTGAGGACAGCCGTTGAGGGGGTTGTTCCTGCTTTGTTTCCGGAACTCTTTCCATAGGTGGAGGAGATCTTTTTAGTGTAGCAGTTGGAGAGTTCTTACGTACCCACCTCAGCAGTTCAAAGCTGTTCCCAGTTGGAACGACAGCGTTGACTTCCACCACTGGAGCCGGTGGAGTTAGCCCTGAGGGGGAGTTGCCCCCTGCCTTCCTCACTCGTCGCCAATGGCGACGTCGAGCATGACGAGCCGTTGGGACTGGCTCGGAGATAGAAACAGCTTCTTTTTGCCCCCTGTCTGAAGGAGGCGCCGCTGGTGTTAACCTCTTAAAGACTGAGGTTGTCCTTTGAGAGATGATATTCAACCTGTCGAAGATGGATCCTTGTGCAGGGGCAGGAGCAGGAATAGTCAGTCTTGAAAAGACTGACTCTTTGATTGGGGAAGCCACCTTGACGACTTCTGGAGCAGCAGTTATTGCCTTCCTTGGGACAGCCACCTTAGAGTTCATGGGCTTCCTAGCGGGCCCCTCATAGTTCTGATCCAGCCTGGCGAATACGGAGGCTGTTGATTTGGTAGTGGACGACCCATTGACAGGGGCCGTCGTAGCAGTGAGCCAGTCGAAGACCGACTTCTTGTTCGCTTCTGGTGCAGACATTGGCAGAGAGAAGCTTGCAGGTGGGATCATAGTCCTGAAAAACAGGCCGGTGGTGGCCTGGGTCACCTGTTCTACCGGCAGAGCGAGGAAGGAGGCCGCTTGAGGCCCATATGCTACACCTCCAGGTGAGGTGGAGCGTCCGTTGTAGTGGCACTTCGAGCAGTTCATGCAGTTAGAGGCCATTGATGCTTGAGTTCTGCGCCAGGCAGAAGACCAAATCTTAGTAACTTGAAATCCAAAGGCAACCGTTAATAAACCGCGATTCGTTCGCGAAGACGACACATGAAGTGTGGAGTGGAAAGAGGAAAAGGTCCCACCGGGGGTGCCAGAATCTGTTCCCCTCCGAAAGACGGCGACGACGTGAGGACGTCTTACCTGAGATTCGGGGCAGATGCTATATGGTTTTATCCGTCTAACTCTCCGAAGATGCCAAGTTGATTTATGGCACCGTGTATCGGAGGTTTAGACGGATACGGCCGATATTGCAGACTTCGTCAGATTCCCCCTCGCTTGAGGGGTTTTTGATTGTGGGGATGCTCTTCCCTGCTGGCGCAAGCCTCTGCAGTTAATTACGCTACCGCATCGCGGTAACAACTTTCTCCTTCTCTAGAATTTCACTTCGTGTCGTGGGTGTTTGTTTTGTTTGTGGTTGCCCGTGGATTGTATACGGAGACTGAGTAATGCCGTCGTCCGTAGGACGTGGATTAGTCCAAATCCGTATTTACTTAGATTTGGGTTTGGTGTTTTTAGTTTAAGGATACGTTAGCCATATTTGAGGCTAAGATCAACTTAAACATTTGTTAAGAATACGTTAGTCTAATTTGAGACTAAGATCAACTTAACGGGATCGTTTAGATCCAACAAAAGAGCGTTTGGGGGCTCTATTGTTCCAGTTTAGGGACGTAGTGGTCCATAGGTAGTTTAGGGACATTGCGGTCCATTGGTAGTTTAAGGACACTGCGGTCCATATTCCAGTTTAGGGACATGGTGGTCCATGTTCCAGTTTAGGGACGTGGTGGTCCATCATTAATTTAAGAACGTTTCGGTCCAATATTAGTTTAAGAACGTTTTGGTCCAATATTAGTTTAAGGACGTTTCGGTCCACGAGTTTAAGGACCCCGCAGTCCGTATTAATGTGTGGTCGTCGGGACCCGTCACCTCTCTGACGTCGTTGAAGGATTACAACGATAGGTGTCAGAGGTGTTCAGAGATGTACTCTCGAACCGGAGGTAAATTGATTTAGGAGAGCAATTTTGCTCAGTCAATTTAATTTGAGGACTTACGGCCACGATTGGGCTAAGTCCAATCGAGAAATGTTCGACATTTTTATTAGTTTTTGGCCTGTACCAGGACTCGGCCCATTTTTAAATAATGCATTGCATTATTTTCTATTTTTGGTTGGGCTCTGCTCATAAAGGATGCAGAGCATCAGTTTATTTTGGGCTCTGCTCATTTATCAATTTTACTTGGGCTCTGCCCTTTTAGAAAAGATGCAGAGCATCAATTTTACTTGGGCTCTGCCCATTTATTGCTTTGCAATTTAATTAGGCCTACTAGGTCTTCTTGATTTGGGCCTGGCCCTTTAGGAAATGCATTGCATTTGTCAGGCGCTTTGTGCCAATCAGAGAGCGCAAGCGCTTGTGGCGTTGACACGTGTCACGCAAGCGCAGTGCGCTGCGCCAATGCATTGCGCTTGCGCTGCTGACACGTGTCGCGCTCTGGTGAGTTGCGCCAATTCTAGAGAGCAAGACTCTATTTCAAAAGCGCATAGCGCAGATGGTTCAGATGCTGACACGTGACGCTCTCTGGTGGCTTGCGCCAATCCAGGAGCGCAACAGCTCAGTCTGCAAGTGCAAGGCACTATAATTTGAGAATCTTTTAGATTCCAGAACCAAAGGTTCATAAAAGAAGTGCAAAGCACTTTTTATTTTCTTGATTTGATTTAGATCAAAGAAAACAAGTTCCTCTTGATTTTCTTATTTCAGAGAACCCGAGGTTCATAAAAAGTGCAAAGCACTATTTTTATTTGTTTTTTTTATTGAAGATCATTGATCTTGTTCTTACATCAATGATCTATTAGAAGAAATTCTTCTATTTTAAAGGTTTTTACTTTTTTTCTTCTTGAGATTTCTTCAGAGTTCTCTCTATTTGAAAATTTTGATTTCTCACCAAATGTTGATGCCTTTGAATTGAGGTCTAGGGTCTTTTTTATAGTGCCCATAAATTAGTTAAATTTGTTAAAGAGATCTTTCTTTGAGTGATTTGGGAATTTTCCCCACCGTTGGATCTTTGATCCAAGGGCTCTGTTTTACAGAAGAAAATCTTCTTGTTTTAACAAGAACAGAAAGATTTCTTTAAAATCTTAATTCTGTTTGGCGCAAATGCCCCAGCGCGTGATGCGTGTCAAGCAGCGCACAGCGCAGCGCAACTGCGCTAGCGCATCTGCGCTGACACGTGTCGCGCAGTGCAACTGCGCTAGCGCATCTGCGCTGACACGTGTCGCGCAGCGCAGTTCTTGTGCAACTGAAGCGTTGCTTCCTTTTGTTTTTTAATAGAGCTTTGCTCTGATTGGGCGCGCCTTCTTGGGCGCTGCGCTGACGTATCAGCGCCTGACACGTGGCGCGTTGCGCCCGGGATTTGAAGCGTTGCTTCAAAATTTGAATTTTGAATTTCCAACAGAGCTTTGCTTTGATTGGGGGAAACATATATGTTGTGTGCATGAAATTGATGGATCTTGTTTGTGGGGGGTTTGACTTCGAGGTGGAACATCATTCTGGGGGTGCAGCATCATTCCGGGAGCATAATTCTGGGGATTGAGCATCATTCCGAAGTGTGGAGCTTCATTCCGGGATCGGAGCTTCATTCCGGGGAGCGGAGTATAATTTCAGGATCATAGCATCATTCCGAGGAGCGGAGCAAATTCCATGGGGAGAATTTATTCTGAGACGAACCATAGTTTCGATGTAGGGTTCCGGGGTGAAGCATAATTCCGACATGGGACGGGTATATCCTGAGATGAAGAATAATTCCGGCACAGGTAGACATTCTGAACGAGGCAGATATTCTGAACGAAACATAGCTCCGACGCAGAGATTGATTCCCAGACGAAGCATAATTTCGACGGGGAAGGCAGCTACTCCGAGGTGAAGCATAATTCCGACACAGGGTATAATTCCGACACAGAAGTTGTTTGTTGACTTGATTCCGAGGCGGAGCATAATTCTGACAAGGAAGGCAGATACTCCGAGGCGAAGCATGTTTTTGGCACGGGGTACATTCTGAGACGAAATATGATTCCGACGCAGAGAATGTTGGTTGACTTGATTCCGAGACGGAGCATAATTCCGACAGGGAGGTCGTTGGTCGACTTGATTCCGAGGCGAAGAATAATTTCGATGAGGAGGTCATTGGTTGACTCGATTCCGAGGCGGAGCATAATTTTGACAGGGAGTTCGTTGGTTGACTTGATTCCGAGATGGAGCTTGATTCTGATGGGGAGGTCGTTGGTTGACTCGACAGGGAGATCGCTGGTTGACTTGATTCTGAGGCGGAGCTTGATTCCGACGGAGAGGTCATTGGTCGACTTGATTCCAAGACAGAACATAATTCCGACATGGAGGTCGTTGGTCGACTTGATTCCGAGGCGGAGCATAATTCCGACATGGAGGTCGTTGGTTGACTCGATTTCGAGGCGGAGCTTGATTCTGACGGGAAGGTCGTTGGTCGACTTGATTCCAAGTTGGTTGACTTGTTGATTTGATTTGATTTGGGAGTTTATTATTCGTCCAGCGGGGTTTTTGAGCCTGGGACTTGGAATTTGGTTTTTTTTCCAGCGTAGTACTGGAATATGGTATCAAGAGCGAATCATCATTTGTCGTGGAGAATATAGGATTTGTGTTGACATCAGCATCGCTACACTGGAATATGGTACCAGGAGCGAATCATCATTTGCCATGAAGGGATTTGAGGATTTTTGGCTTTAGTTTGGCATCAGCACCGCTACACTGGAATATGGTACCAGGAGAGAATCATCATTTTCCGCGGGATGATTTCCCTCGTTCCCAGTTTACGACTTAGGGGTCATCTGTTTCCAGTTTAACGACTTAGGGGTCATCTGTTCCCAGTTTAACGACTTAGGGGTCTTCTGGATCGAAAGTTTGGAATTTTGGGGTTGGGGTCGGCATCAGCGTTGCTAACACTGGTGCACAAGTGCCAGGAGCAATTCATCATTTGCCTTTTCCTGTTGGGGAGCGATGGCTTAGGAGATAGGTTTAGGTCCCTATCACCTAAGGCTTTTCAATTTTATGAGCCGTAAGGGTCCCATAAAAGCATTTTCTTCCTACGAGTTGGAAGGATCTCGTAGGTCTATTTTCTCTTTAGGAGTCGTAGGGACCCCCAAGTGTGTTTTTCCTTTGTGAGTCGTAAGGATCCCACGAAGGTGTTTTCTTACGAGTCAAGAGAATCTCATAAGTTTTGTTCTCCTCATGTATCGTGAGGACAAATGAGTGGGTCTTCCTAAATGAAGTATAATTCCGATGGCGGAGACCGGCCGCGTGATTGGTGATTGCGGCAGGGTATGGATGTGATGAGAATTATTTTAGCCCGTGGATTATATACGGTAGTCAATTTAGGGACTGGCTGTAGGGCTGGGAGAATTTGGAATTTTGTTAGCGTCTGCATCGCTGCACTGGAATATGGTACCAGGAGCGACTCATCATTCGCCGTTTGGGAATTTGGGTGTTTGGATTTTGGTTGGCGTTTGTATCGCTGCACTGGAATATGGTATCAGGAGCGACTCATCATTCGCCGTTTGGGAATTTTGGGGTTTGGATTTTGGTTGGCGTCTGTATCGCTGCACTGGAATATAATACCAGGAGCGACTCATCATTCGCCGTTTGGGAATTTTGGGGGTTGGATTTTGGTTGGCGTCTGCATCGCTGCACTGGAATATGGTACCAGGAGCAACCCATCATTCCCCGTTTGGGAATTTGGATTTTGGTTGGCATTTGCATCGCTGCACTGGAATATGGTATCAGGAGTGACTCATCATTCTCCTTTGGAAGGGTATGAAGTTTTTTTTACCGCGATTGCTTTATCGTTTCAGCTTTTCTTATTGCGAAGGTTGCGATTGCCCTATCATTTCGGCTATTTATTCGCGGTTGCCCCATCATTTCGGCTTTTCCTTTATTTAAATTTTTTTACACTCCTAGTTTAACGACGTAGTGGTTGACTATTCCCAGTTTAACGATGTGGTGGTCGACTGTTCCCAGTTTAACGACGTGGTGGTCATCTGTGTTTGCTTATCTCAGCTCTTCGAACTTTGATCTTGGCAGAGCCGTGTTAATGACTGTAACTTTGTGGTTTGCTGGCACATCCGAGGACTGTGAGGTTTTCCCAACCTTGTATTGGTTCTCCATCCAATCTTTGTAAACATTGCAGTCTTCAATGGTATAACTCACCATTCTATTATATGGACAGCATATGGGATTGCCAGTCATGTTCATTTCACGTGGCCTTTTTGGAATAGGCAGTTGCAGACCGTTGTTCAAGACATCCTTGAATATTTTGCGGACTTCATCCCTTCTGAAGGAGTATACGGTGTTTTTTCTCTCTCTATTAGAGTAGGTGCCTTTCCTGATGCTGATCCTCGAGGCCGATCGGTCTTTGGTTCGCTTGCTGCCCGCTTACTACATTCAGTGTACGTATCAGAGGGGCTAGAGGTTGGTCGCAGCCGTTTTTCACAAAAGGTGTTCCGCTCTTGGGCTGGATGGGGTATCGGTTGGCTGTTTTAGGATATCAATCCCTGGCTCATGAACCAAATTCTGATTTTGCTGCAATTGCAATCGGACAACTTAGGTCATGAGATCTGCTACGCCGTTTTCCAGCTTGTCGACGTTGGAATGGACCTTGGCCAACTTCTCATCTCTGTCTTGAAGCTGCTTTTGAAGCCATTGGAATAATACTTGCTCTATAGTTCCGGGTATGATAACCGGGTCATCCTTACTGCCTGAGCTCGATTCTGCAGGAACCACGGGCTCCTTTGGCTTAATGGACTGAGTGGGCTCTTCATCATTTAGACCGAGCCGATGTTGGGTAGCAATAACCATGTCATTTTCATGGGTATGAGGTGTAGCAGGACTTTTTCTTCTGGGCTCCACCATATAAATCGTATGGATTGTGTACCCGTCTACTGCCTCTTCATTGGTAATATTGCTCGTTGGGCTTTTGGTTTGTTGCCTTGGCCCGCTCCTTCCAAGAAGGGCAGACGATTGGGAGCAGCAGATTCCCGAACAGCTTCGGTCTCTGTTTGTATGAAATTGGTGGTCGCAGTTTGATTGTTCGCTAACATGACTTTAGACAGTTCTATCTCTCCTGCCTTATATTGCTTTTCGAACCAATCTTTGAATACGAAGCAGTCTTCAATGGTATGACCTATCACTCTGTGATAGGGGTAATATTTGGGGTCATCGATCATATTCGCTTCTTACGGTCTCTTTGATTCTGGCAATTGTAGACCGTTTCTCATGGTGTCCTTAAATATCTTGTGGACTTTGTCCCTTTTAAAGGAATAGACCCTATCTAGCTTCTCTTTCTGAGGAGATTCTCCTCCCCCTCCGAACACTGGCTTCCGAGGCTGGTTGGCATTAGGCCCGCTCATCCCTCGCTTATTTCGGTTAGCCGAAATGTTAAAAGATTCAGTATCGTCGGAATTTTCACCTTTGCGATTATCGTCCTTTCTGTTTCTTCAGGACCTATTGTTATTTTTGGAATCCGAGGAAGAATTCTGTTTTGAGCGTTCCAACATTTGAACATTCTTGGTCAGCTCTTGGAACGTCTTGAGACATGCGGTGCAAAGAAAAGGATTCATCCAGGTACCGAGATTTCTGATGAGGAGATTGATGGATTGGTCTTGTTCCAAAGGTGTCTCACATTTGACGGAGAGATTGCGACATCGGGTTATAAAATCCGTGCTGCTTGTAACAGCCCTAATTTTCTTATACACTTTTTCCATACAAATTTTTAAATTGTTTTTTAAAAAATCCTTAAAGGGGTATTTTAGCCTGAGCACAAGATATAAGTAATTATTTTGCTTTTTAATTACAAGTTAAAAGAATGTAACAACTCCATTTTTAGTGTACAAAATTTGTTTAAAAATTAATGTATACTTAGGGTATTTACATTTACTGTTATTACTTTAAGTAATTAATTAGCTCCATAATTATAAGAAGGAGCTTGTAGCTCATTGGTAATATCTTGCACTGCTGAACCAAGCCACCAGAGTTCAAATCCCATGCCCCACATTATTTTTAATATTTATTTTGTTTTAAATTTTATAGAAGCCCAACAGTCAACACGTGATAACTCCAGAATTTTCCACTACACATGAAAAACTAAATATACCAGAGGTTACACCAGACGACCCCCCACCTCCGTGACCTCCGACTCGGTCCGACTCGGCCGATTCGGACGGCGGACCGGCCGACTCGGGCCCACGCCGCCGGCCGGACTCGGCCGGACGGCCGAGTCTCCAACATCAAAGTTGGGGCTTTTCATCTTCTAAACCCCCATGTACACTTCATTTTCCTAGATCGGTTCCAGAAAGGCCATAAAGCCCTATTTACTCTATTTTATTACAATTTATCACATTATTTTTACATTTTTTCAATTTAACTCTTCATCTACCCTAACCCTAGCCTAACCCTATAAATACCACCCCTACCCTCTACCCTCTCACCCCTAACTCTGAGCCAACTCTCAAAAATTCTCAAGAAATCTTGTGTACTTTGAAATCGAGCATGAGGCGAAGCTACGGCGAAATTTTCTGGCGAACATCCGACGATCATTCTAGGAGCTCCCGGCGACGAAGCGACGTACCGGCGACTCCTCCCGTTCTATCTTCCTCTTCTAGTTGTCCAAAACCCGTAAGTCTCATTTTCTATCTCTCTTTTCTATTCTAAAAATACGGATTTACAAAACCCGACGGAATCGGAACAAATCCGATTTCCGATTCGGCTTCTTATAAAACATCACTTCTCGTTAATACAATCATACTTAAACTTCCTCATGTTGACTATTAAACACTAATCAAACAAATTGATCAAGTTTCATTACATAAAATGATGGCTATTCCAATTTATCGTATTTTTCACTTAAATACCACATTGTTTCAATTGTACATTTAACTCCATTAAACTTGCTATACCTTTAAGTAGATCACGAGGTAACGACCTACTTCCTCACACACTCATATGCAACATAACACGATACCCTCGAGAATTTAGAATACGAGAAAACAAACATTTTCATTTAAATACCCTTTACTTAATAAAACCATTTCTAAAAGATAGTATTGATACATCTTTACAAATAAAGACCACTTATTATGAAAATATGATAGGTTGTGGGCATTCAGTTGTTTATCTAAAACTGATTTTGTGGTGTCTAGGCTAGACAAGTGAGAAATGTAACTTTAGAAGGTCCGTCTCACGGTGATTCGTGAGCAGATCTCTCCTTTCTTCACTTGTACTTACCTGGCCACAATTGGCGGTGAAGAGGCGATTTGAGGTATCTCACAACTTGTCACTTTGGACCAGTTAGGTGCAGTCTAGTTGACTTAAGAGACTCTAGAACATAGAATACGGGAAATTTGACAACTTTACAATTAAATACCATTTACTTCATAAACCCGTTTTCTAAAGGATTTAGTATTTATACAAATCTTTGCAAAGCGCCGCTACAACCCATTTTGGGGAACCCGTTCGGGATGGTGCGGATTATCGCACATTCTCGGGCTTAGTAGTGCGAGATTCAGACCTCCGCAAGGAGCATCGGTCTCGAAAGATTTAAAATACGACATCTTGAGGAAATGGTATTTTTAGAATATAAAATATATATTAAAATTATTTTTGTATAAATATATGTATATTTATCATTAAAATACCTATTTTGTTATGATACAACTATTCCACCTTTTTCTAAAAATCACAAGAATCAATCTTACACTAAAATACCATGAGTTCCATATAAATCAATATTACAAATAAATACCTTTATTTCTGAAATTAGGATATTTTCACTAGAAATATCACAATATAAAATCCACATTCATTTCAACTCTAAAGACGAATAATAAATGCTTGGGGTGTATTTTGAAAAGTATATAAAAGTATTTTTACATAAAATCCCCTCAAGTTCTATAAATTACCCTAAGGACCCTAGTAAACATAGGTTTAAGCAGGACCAATCTCTTAAGCCTTAGGGAGCCGGAGAAGTGGGTGCTTGCCTATCTAAGGTAGACAAATTAATAAAAACAATCAGGACTTCAATTTACTTTGCTAATTGTCTGACTCAGTTGAGTCTCAGTATAATCTGACTTGAATATGATTCAAGTACAATATACAATCTACAATCTACAATCTACAATATTACAATCCAACATGAATCCATGAATCCAATTATCAATCTATACAACTTGACCGAACCGAACCATGGATATACATTCCATTTACATGATCTCCAGTTTACATCCATTTACATGATTCTACGGTTACATCCGTTTACTGATATCATGGTCTCGGTCAGTCAACCAATTATACAATCAATACAATTTATAAGACAAACAATACAATCAAAACACTACGGGGTTTAAGGGGTAGATTGGTACGAAAGGTGTTAAAAGTGGCATGAGACTGCAAGATTTAAGACACCTAACATGAATCCAATTGCCGTTGTTCCGGGCCTTCTAACGAAGCATTGAACTTCCATTTGCCTCTAGTCTCTGGCCTATAGAGACTCCTCTCGTATACGCTGGCATCCTTCTGTACCAAACTACAAACAACAGTGTTAATACAACATTACAACAATATAATACAACATTAAAAGCTACTCTCTCTCTCTCTCTCTCTTACTCTCTGTCTTTTTCTCCCTTATCTTTGGGACTTACCAAGCGATCTGTTCGCTGACGACATTCTATTTCTTTCTTCTTTGAATGTCATCAGGTGTTTTAAACCCATCAGAGAACAAGCCCGCTGCTGAAGACTTGGACCAGTTCAGTGAAGACCCCGAGCTCTAGACATTGTACATTTTCCATTCAGTACTTTTCATTTCCTGTTATGCCATTGTTTAGGCATCGCTTTTGTTTCAGTTGTATTTACTTTTCATGCATTGTACAAAATAATGTTAATAAATAAAGTTGCTGTTTTTATTATACCTTGTCTCTTGTGTATATTTTCTTTTATATTGCTTAGTTACGCTTAGCGTATTTGCTTCTGAGTAAATACATAGCGGACCAGTCCCGTCCCCTCGCCGTATACCGGGAAGCGAGGCGTGACACTACTTTCATTGTTCTTTGGCTTGGTCCTTACAAGGTCGGCAATGGTGATCTTATCGCCGACACTCATGAACCTTTGTCGAAACAGAGATTCCATTTAGATGAATGTAGTAACGGAGATATCCGGTATGGTCGCGTACCACACATCGGCTAAGCTATTAATGAACTGGCGGAGGAGGAGCGCATCATTGCCCCCAGTATTCCCGCATGAGGCTTTAAAGTGGGCGATGTATAGATTCGCATTTCTCGTTCCATCGAGTCTTCCGAATTTAGGGATGATATAGCCACTAGGAAACTCTACCAGATCATACCGAGCAGAATATGGTCTCCTGCTATTGCTGACATCTTTTTGCACTCCGGCTTCGGGCACCAATGTTTTGACTTTGTTGGCGACCAAATCCATGATTTGATCTTGCGTTAGCGGGTTGCTGGCATCAGTAGTCAAGACATTTCCCGAGATAGGATGCGGCCGACTTTCATGCAGCTCACCCACCTTTGGATTTGAGGGAATAGGCGTCGGCTACCTCGGGACACCGTTTCCCAGTTCATGAGCTGAGTCTTGCGCTTGATTGGATGGCTGAGAGGCAACTTAGGCCGTGAGCTGCATCACGACATTCGTTAAGTCGTCAATTTTGGAGTAAAGTTTGGCCATCTCCTTATCTTTACTTTTGAGTTATTTTCGGAGCTCTTGGAGGAGCTCCTGCTCTGTGGTCCTAGGATGGAAAGTCAGCTCTTCTTCGCTGTTCGAACTAGATTCCACGTGGATTGAGGGGTCCTTTTGCTTATCTGCCTCATCGAGGGGGTTTTCTTTATCCTGCGGAGGAGGCTGGTCTTGGAAAGGGGCAGCGACATTCAAGCCAAATTAGGATTGAGATGTGGTGGCCCCATCTTTGCTTTTACTGCGAAGGTTGTTACTGGGACGCGTGCCCACCATGTAGACTGTGTGGATAACACATTCAACCATTTTTTCATCACTAGCAGCTGTTTTAGCAGACCATTGTCGCGGCCCTTCCGCCTCGGGAAAGGACAATCAACTAAAAATGGTCTGCCTGGCTGGGTTCTCGGGTGGCGCCGGTACAACTTTTCTTGCCTTACCCCGCTGCTTTCATGCGGCATGAAGTTCTTGGTAGACTTTTGAAGAGAGGGTATCATGCCTTTTGTGCTGGGGCTTGAACATATCCCTTCGCAGCACAGTTCGAATTGCGGTCCTTTTGATTTTGGCATACATTGCATTCTTCTGGACCCACTTTAAGGTTTCAAAAGAATTGCGGATTTTCATGGCTGACACGGCTGTGGTCACGGAGCAGTCCGGGCTTTGGAACTTTTTAAATTTTAACATGGCCGGAGCCCTAGCCCTTTTGTTGACTCTGTATCTAAGCCGCTTCTGCCCCAGGTTCTCTATTTTTAGCGCTTTGCAGGCTTCTACTCTTCGGGAAGCTGCCGTAGGCCGGTTGGTAGAGATCCTGGAAAAGACATCCGCTTGCGCACTCGTCGAAGGCATCGCCTGAGCTTGCCCACAACATCTGGCGACTTCTTTTGTTCCGACAGCTTTGCCCCCAGCTGGGGCCACGGAGAGCCGTTCGAACACTGACTTACGTTTGGGTTGGGGCACACTCGAGACCACCACATTTGGCCTCTTTCCTTTCGAGTCCGGTTTGTCTATTACCGGAGCTTGAGGAGTTGGGATGGTATTAGCTGGCATGAACAGAATAGAGCAGAACTGTAGCAGCGGCTCCTCCCACTGTCGCCTAAGACTGGCCGGAAGGACCGTCTTGGCGTCCATCTTCATTATATAGGAGATGGGAGTTGTGTCGAGAGCTGAGCTTTTCCTTGGAGACATTTTAGTTGCGTCCGAAAATTGAGATTGAAGGTTGTTAATATGTGCAAAGGAACAAGATTTCAGTATAAATAATCAACATATATTAATTGAGCTCGCATGAACACTTGACCCGAAATATGGGAGGAGAGAAAAAGTCCCACCAGGCGTGCCAGAATCTGTAGGATGTTTTTCGTCACCCCATTGAGATGGGAATACACATTGCGCTTGTCAGGCGTATACAGATTCCCCCTGCTTAGGGTTGGCTGGGGTTTATTGATTATGGGGATCTGAATCTCCGTCAGCCGCGGACTAAGCCGCCGTTAATTACCCCTCGCTTTGTGAGCGAAGGAACTTCCGATCGACGGGTCAAACTGGTCATGCGAACTCAGTGTGCTGTGTGCGTGTGGTGTTTTGAAGGGTTTTGGATATATCAGGGGCCTCACAGAGTTTACGGGGGTCCCACTACCCGGATAGCGGGCTGGGGTCAAGGGGCTAGCATCCTCCTTGAGAGATGCGTGGCATTTCCTTGTTAGAAATTTTTTCTAATGGGGGAGGTATTTTTAATGGGGAGCGTGAAATAAAAAGAGGGGTGAGAAGCATCGTAAGGGCGAGTGGGCGCCAGCGGTTCACGCGCCCTTAGGAGATGGGCACTAGGCGCCAGCGCCTCACGTGCAAAGCGCGTGGGCACCGGGCGCCAGCACCTCACGTGCCCGGTACGTGGGAGCTGGGCGCCTGCAGGAAAAAAGGGAGGGGACTAATCCCCGAGAATAGGAGTTAAATTCCGAGTGATTTTGGAAACTTCCAGAAAAAGGGTGGATTTTTATTTTTATGGAGTCAAACTCCTAAAAGGACTTTGAGTGGAGTTAAACTCCCAAAAGGATTTTATTTCTGGAGTTAAACTCTAAAAGATTTTGAATGGAGTTAAACTCCTAAAAGGATTTCATTTATCGAGTTAAACTCCAAAAGATTTTGACAAATAGAGTTGAACTCCCAGAAAACTAAGGAGATGATCAAAAGGGACCCCTTTCTTCTCTTCTCTAGCTCTGGATCTTCTTTTGAGCCTTAGATCTTCTTGAAGTGGGGTTTTTGGAGATCGGTCTCCTTCCTCCTCCTCTCTGTTGGCTGGATCTTAGAGGAAAAGAGGCGAGACTTAAAAATCTCCTCTTTTGGGGATTTGATGGAAGATCCGAGCCCCCCTTCGTAGATTTTATGGTGAAAAACTATTTATTTTTGGAAAAGGAAGAGTTAAACTCTTGATTTAATTCAGAAAAGAGAAGAAGGTTTAAAACCTTGAGGAAGGAGAATGAGGTATAGAAACCCTAATTTTTTTAGGGGAATGAATTATTTTTTCTCTCATTTCATTATCATGTTGCCTTATATAGGCTTACAAGTTTACACATAGCCCCTTGGGCTTTACAAAATGGTATTTTGCCCATTCCATGCCTCATGTGCTTATTTCTTTTGCACATGAGCCATGGGCTTTACAAAAATTTGGCTTTATGCCCATTTTCCTTACATTTATTCATAAAAATTACTTCAAAATCATTTATTACATAATTTTCATTTTGGCATGGGACAGGCCGACCACTTCATGTTCGGGCTCGGCTTGGGCAAGGGCCCACTTGATCTGGGCTTGGGCCCACATGGCTTGGGGTTGACTTTGAATTTGACTTGGTCAACTGTGGTGTAATTTTTGACTCCAACAGGGTTTAATGATCGTGGGGATCTAAATCTCCGGCAGCCGTGGATAAAACTGCCATTCATTACCCCTAACTCTGAAGCGAGAGAACCTCCGATTAACGGGTCGTACAAATCATGTGAATTCAACGTGCAATATGCACGTATGTTGTGTTTGGGAAAACAGTTTGAGGGTGCTTTGGGCATATCGGCGGCCTCACAGAGTTTACGGGGGTCCCGCTATCTGGATAGCGGGCTGGAGTCCAAAGGGGACTAGCAGCCCCTTGGAGGGTGTGAAGTAGCGACCCGTTAGAAATTAAGGAAGAAAGTTTTTGAGTGCGGAACATGCGTGTTTTTGTAGAGCTGGCGCTCATAGTGTGGGCACAGGCGTAAACATAAAATTGGCGCTTGGTGCAAAGGGGTTGGCCCTTGCGCCAAAAGCGGGTTGGCGCTTGGTGCGCCAACGGTGGGTTGGCACTTGGAGTAAAAGCCACAGAGCATAAGCTCCTGGGATGTTTGGCGTTGGCGCTTTGACACTTGCACCAAAAGTTGCGGAGTTTGAGCTCCTGCCGGTGCTTTAGCGCTTGCGCCAAAAGTTGCGAAGCTTAAGCTCTTGGGGGTTTTCCCCAAGTGGAAAAACCCAAAGGGGCTCCTCTTGATGGGGTCACCCCCAACCTTCTCCTATTTTGGTAAAAAAAGCTCTCTTGATCTGCAACTCTTCGGATTTTGAATCTTGAATGATGAAAATGGATTCTTTTCCCCTCTCCAAGCTTTGGACCTTGTCAAAAATGGGGATTTTGGAGATGGGTCTCCTTCCTCTTCCCTCTTTGGATCTTGAGGAGAAAGAAGGAAGATGAAAAATCAATCCTTTTTGGGATTTGATGGAGGATTTACTATTCTTTCAATGGGTTTATGACTAAAATCTATTTAGTTTTGGAAAAAGAGAATTTAACTTCTTGATTTAATTGAAAAAAAATGAAGAAGAAGAAGAACTTGAAGGGAGAGAAGAGGGAGACACAAACCCTAGAGAATTTGGGGGAATGAAAGTCCTTTTTTTTATTTTCTTCATACATTTGCCTTATATAGACTTTACATTTTACATATAGCCCCTTAGGTTTTACTAAATTGCATTCTTGCCTTTCCTATGTCCCATGTGCTCATATTTTTGCACATGAGCCATGAGCTTTATAACAATTTGGCTTTTTGTTCATTTAATTTACAATTTCACATAGAAATTACATTTAACTCTATTTATTATATAATCATTTCTCTTTCTTCTTCGATGGCTGGCCGACTTTGTTTGGGCTTGAGGCGGTCTAGGTATGGGCCCAGTCGCTTGGGGTCGGACCCCGATTAGTCGGACTTGGATCCACTTGGACGTTGACTTTAACTTTGACTTGTTGACTTTTTGGACAAAGGGGTGTAAATTTTGACCCTAACAATAACTGTAGAACTGCCATGCTTATATTGTTTGCTTTGTTTAATTGCCATGTCATGCTCGTTCACCGTATAATGCTATTTCTTACCTATTTATATGCTTGTAGTTTATTTTCTTTTTATAATCTTACTTTAAATTGGGGACTTACCTAGCGCAAGATCGCTGACGAACATTCCGTTCTGTTTTTTTTTGTGGGAATGTTCGTTATGTGACTTAGGGACATGAGAGGAGATAGGTGGAAAGATTGAGCCGACAGAGGTGGATTATTTGTAGCTGTCTTCTCGGGAGGATTACTAGCCGTCTATTAGTCTTTAGCTTTCAAGTATGCCTGCTTGTTCGGGCTTATTTATTTCTATATTTGTCGTATCAGATATTTAGACTCGTTGTCAGTTGTTTTGAATATTGTGAAATTTGAAATGTAATAATATAGTTGGATTTTTTTCTCTTGCTAAATTCTTATTATATTAAATATTGCTTACCATAACGCTTAACATATTTATTTCCAGAAAGACCCCCTTCTCGGTATAAGTATGTTGCGGATCTCGCAACGTGCTTGCTGCTGTTTTTTGGGAAGCGGGGCGTGTAACGACCCTAAAATTTGTGTGCCATTGTATTGTTTCTCGTTAATAAAATACAGTTTTCCATTCAAGTATTGAGTTATATTTATTTCTTGATAACTAAGAACAAGAACAACCTTACAACCCCATTGGTTAAGTTTTTACACCGCTGTCCTACAATTCCCATGTTCGAATCTTTACAGCCCCTTTTATTTTCTTTTTAACGTTTACGACGCAGGAAATTCACGAGCGTTGCACACGGGGTCCCGAAATCATATAGGAAAAAAGATACATGTTTTTGGACCATAAACGATGACACGAGCTTAAGGGTCGAGGCTCGAGCCCAATGCTCGAGCCATGACAGACCCGGGTGGCCTCAAGACGGGTTCGGGCGGTGTAACGACCCCAATATTACTATACCTTTATATTTTCTTTTCTTTAGTAAAATATTGCATTTATTTATTCTTAGTATTTTCTGTATATTTTATTTTCTATTAAATATATTATTTTATTGTTCCATCTATTTTTCCCAAACACATTTCTTTAAAACTAAATCTTAACCTTTTTCAAATTAATACAAGACCAAACCCAGCCCATAACCCAAATCCAATCTCATTTTCATTTTTTTTTATAAAACTATGAGCCCAAAAGCCGACTTTCTTTTCAAGCAACAATGTATATTTAATGCTTGTTAAATTTGTGCATGAACAACCTTGTAATTCATTGGTTAAGTCCTTATATTGTTATTTCATAGGTCATATGATCGAATCTTGGGTCTTTCAATCATTTTTATTTATTTTTTTTACTTTCTCATAATCTACAAATGAGACCTTTCATTTTCTTTAACTTCTGAGCACCTTTCAATTTCTCTTTAACTCCTATTATGAATTCATATTAATTTGAATTACTATGACATAATTCTATTATATACTCATCTTACTTTTTTATTCTTCTTTCTTTTAAAAAAAATTATTAGAAAGAAAAAAAATTCCTCTCCTGTTTTTCTTCCTCACAAAATATTATTCATCTCCTTCTTCATCTAGAGTTCTCGAAGAAGAACATGAAGAAGCTTTCAAAAAAAAAGTCTCGTTAGTAATGCGAGGCTATCGTCGGATAGACAAGCCCGGTGACGATATCGTCTTGTGCATGTAAGTTCCCTCCGTCCCTCTCTCTCTCTTCCTCTCTTCTTCTTCTCCTTCTCACTCTCTTTAGCTTGTTTCCTTCTTTTGTCTATACTTGCATGATTATCTGTAATCTTTGTTTGATTTTTAGTAAAAGATATTAGCTATGAAAAATACGTGCATGGATAATTGTCTATGTATTCTACAGGTTATGTTTAGATACTTGTGGTATTTATGCGTAGTCTATGGTAATTGTCTCATGCTAATATTATTCCTTTAAATAAAAGTAATGTTGTAAGTAGTATCTCATTGGAATTTAAAAATAATATATGTGAAAGGTTTTTATGGTAGTTTCATGAAAAGTCGTATGTATTTCTTTTATAAGACGATCACGTGATTGAAATATCGATTATATCCTACAATTTGTGACATGATTTTTATAAAATTATTGGTGTATTTTCTCATGTATATTCTCAATTAGAATGTTAGTAAGTATAATGAAAAAAAGTTGCAGATTAATACCATGGTTTTATTGTTTTTAAATACGATCCCAAATATCTTTATCTTTAAAATAAGTTTTTAGAATTAATTTCCACTTCTGGAAATTCTTGGAATATTAGGTTAAAATAATAGATAGAATTCCAAATCTACAGTAAAAATTTCATATCAAACCGAACAAAGGTTTAGGAGTTACGTAGTTTTTTATTTACTGTTTTAAAACCAGAAAACTGCCATTAAGGGTCTTTTTCGAGAGACCATAACTCTATAATCGTTGATCCAAATTAAGTGTTTTCAGATGTTTTAAATATCTGCATCGAAAGATATAGATTTTCTTCGTTTTAAATTTTTACTGGAAATCGACGTAAAATATAGAAAACCGTGTTACAATATTAAGCGACGAATCTGGACAGAATATGTCCTGATTCGTACACTGTTTTTAAATAGGACATAACTCGAACTCCCGATGTATGTTCGTGACAAAATTTAGATGTGTAGATGCAAAATTGATAGAACTATAATTTTATGTATACTAAGTTACTTATAAATGCATGAAACAACCGGATATAGGCTTTGCAATATAATAAATAGTTGTTGTCCAGAAATCAGAATTTTTGTTTTAAATGCTGAAGTTAAAATGATCATAACTACAGCTTCAGGAGTCCAAATCGCGCGAACTTTTGTTGTTTAGACATGTACATCGAAATACCTACAAGTTTCTAATAATCTTCATAGCATGAAACCTGATGTAAATTGACCCACACTGTATTTTAAAAATATGTGACGGTGCTGGACAGATTCTGATCTGTACTGTGCGACGATACAAAAACGGGTATATCTCCCAAACCAGTAGTCATATTTAGGTGCGGCTGAAACTCACACGTGCATAACACTTAGTGCTATATTTTCCGTTTATATTATGATTTCAATTGACTTGATTAATTAGTCGCACATATCACTTCTTTGCAGCATTGTTTCTGGACGTTACTTTAATAATATACTTATCTCATATCATATTCTGTGATTGCTTATTTATTTTTATTTATATGACTTGTGATCAAACCATTACATGCTAGAATTGACTTGATCTTGACACAACTCAATCATGAATACTTGAACCCAATATGTACACTTGAACCAACTTGACTCGAACTATGAATACAATTGGCATGACTTGCACTTAACATGACTACATGAACTCAATCTTGAAAACTTAATATCATACATCACCCTTTGTATTCATGGATTCGATCAAGACTCGTAACATTAATTATAAACTAATATATGCGGGGTGTTGGGGTAGTTTGAGTTGCGAGTCCAATGAAATCTCAAGAGTCTCATACTAACAATCATAAGGACCCGTGTTTCTTTGCTCCTGGATTATAGCCTGTTGAGTTTGGAATACTTCGATGACGGTCGAAGTCCCGTTAATAACTATCATGAGGGTCCATGGTTCCTTACCCCTGAATTATAGCCTGTTGGTTTCGAGAACACTCTTGAGATTTGGTTGATACTCACACCTTGAACTCATGTTAGTTACTTTTACCCTTTTACAAATCTTTTAGGAAACATACATTCACTTCATGTTCACTATTACCTACACTCCATGACCATGTTATACTTATTTTCCATGCTAATATAGTTGACATACACATTACCATGCAATCTACTATACTTGTTTACATGTTCATGATTTATATCCATACTATACCATAGATCGCATTACACCTTGCATTTCATTTATATACATCACACCATTCATTTGGGGCTTTACCGAGCATTAGTTCACTGACAGGCTTTCCACCCATCTTTCTTTCTTTCTTAGAATATTCGTCAGGTGGTATTGAGACAGAGGAGATAGAAGCGGTCTAAGAGGAGTACAACCAGTTCGCATCAGAACCGGACATCTAGTTTCTTTCAGCTTTTCATTTCATTTCAGCTTATTTATGAATGCCTTTTTGTTAAGACTTATCATGTTATCATATCTTGATTCATATATTTTGTCAATTATGAATCTTGAATGTAATAAATCAAAATTGGATTTCATTCTTTTATTTATTCTTGTTACTTTATATTGCTTATAGACGCTTAGCGTATTTATTTCGAGAAATGACCTTCTCGGAATAAATACACTGCGGGCTTCGTCACGTGTTGTCACTACTCTTTTGGGAAGCGGGACGTGACAGGCGGTCCCGTGGGGCCCACTCGTGCTCAGCCCTTGAGCACGAGTTCGTTTAGACCAAAGGCTCTTCGTTTCACATACCAAAACTCCCAATTAACTCTAATGAACCCCCAACCCTTTGAACTCCTCCATTTACTTCTTTTTAATGTCTTTTAATCCTTTTTATTACACCACTCTTTTAGATATCTTCTTTCCATTCCACGGCTGCCAAAACACTTCTCCCTCTTTGAAAATTCTTACTTCAAATTCCTTCCAAGTCATATTGAAGACCACGTTACAAATGGACAATGAAGACTCTGATCAAGTCTTTTTCCTTACAATCGGTGAGCCGGTTGTTATATCGACTCACACTACGAATAAGTCCCCGTCTCTCTTCTCCTCCTCTTCTCGTGCTCTTTCATGAAATCACCTTTTGCCTTATCGTGGTCCCTAATGAAATATATATTTATATATGTAAATTTAGTGGCATATGATTGTCTAAAAGTATTTTTTGTCTTTTGTGTTGGGTTTCCTAGGCCCTGGCTGTCTACCACGGCTGTTGAGGAACGAAAAACTTTAACTTTTAAAAAATTCGGCGCTAGAAAACACATCCTAGAATCTAACCATAAACCGAAACTGGCCATCTAAAGGGATCTATCTACTGTGATGAGGAGTTATACCTAGAGACTCATGTCCTTTGGGTCTTTACTCCTCTTCTTAAGCTCCTTAGGTGATCTTGATCGACCTTTGATTGGTACGTGAAAGTTGTGTTTGTAGTTAACCGCAATCAGAACGGTGTCGCGCGTAGCTAGACCGAGATGAGTACGGGTCGTCCTCAGGGAAACGTGGAACCTTTTATTCTTACTTTAGATGTGTTGAGAAAGGAGGAAGAAATAAAGAATTTTGTGGAATTGTTTCTAGATCTACGTTAAGCAAGAATGCAAAATATAGATCTAGATTATTTATGGATGTAGTTAATATAAGAAGAGGGCTTGTAGGGTTCGTTAGGATTTAGTAGTTATGGACGATTAATTAAAAGTTACCCTTTTTATCCATTAATAGATTTAAAACTAGAACGACGGTGATGCGTGTAGATTAGGTTTTCTGGAGGGAAAAGGAATCCCACTCTTAACCCTTATATCGACATGGAACTCCGTTCATATCTAGCCCTTACCAAAACAATCATTAATCTAAACTCTAATCGCGGTCGGAACTAGCAAAGAATTGTTAGCGCGCCCGATTAGGATGTTAATAATTCTTTTGATAAAGTTCATAAACTTTATAGGACTTAAAAAGGGTTTAGGGATTTTTATCGTCCATTAGCCTATCCTAATCCTACGAACCCTAACAAGCGGAGAATTACTCGCGCATGTTGGGAGAAAAAGAGATGGAAAGAAATTGCATAATTAAACTACGAAGAAATAGAATAAGAAAAAGAAAGCTACCTTTATTAATCAATAATATTCATTACACTTTGATTCTTAGAAAATGATTACAAAGACTAGTTTGCTTCTCGATCTCTTCCAAGGAGGTAGATGAACAATTGATGATCAACCTGGATGCGTGAGCCGTCTGGGACTTCGTGATCTCGTCGGCTTGATAAATTTTCCAAGAGGCTCTCGGTCCCTTTTTATAGTGCCAAAGCCAGAACCTAAGCTTCCAAATATGGAAGTTTAACAGAAAAGATTCAACCCCAAAAATCTCCAACTCTATCTCCTCTATACTGCCGCGGATCCACGGCCCAAAGGGGGGTATGGCCGCGGATCCGCGACCATTGTATCTCCTCCCTTCATCAAATTTCAGGAGTTCTGTCTTTGTGACATGTGGACTTCTCTGGAACCTTTGTATCTTTGAAATCTTCTCGTGATTGCTGCCAGACCTGGTCTCCAAATTTTGCTTCTTAATTAGGCAAGTCTTCTTCAACAACTTGATTTCCTTGATTCTAGTCTTGAAAGATTCTGCACAACTTGGAAAAATTCTGCACAACAACTCAAATAATATTTAGTAGACTTTGTTCTACTAGGATTTGGTCAATGAAATTATTTGCATACATTTTCCTACCAAATTATAATTATAATATATCAACATATGGAAAATAGTATTTTTACACATAAACCCTCATATGTATGATATATTATAATAAAGTCCTTTTTAATATGAAAATGGTAGGAAAAATGTAATAACAAATGTGCAGTTTTACCAACTGAACAAATACCCCCAAACTTATCTTTGATCGTCCCGAGCAAACTAGTTTATTCAAGAGGAGAAAAAGAAAGGAGAAAACTAAGCACACTTTCGTAGGCAAACACGATTGCACTGAGCACGTGCAACAAGCCGTTAAACTTCTAGGTGTCCCTAGTAGGAGGAGTGTTGTCTCCTGCGGGTTTTCAGCGGATTACACCCACAAAATCCTATAATAAAAGAGAGATGGTGAAATTTACATATAAAGATAAGAACCATAAAAGAAACACTTTGAAAATTTAGAGTTTCCAACTACACTAGCTTTTCAGTTGTTATGAGCCCTATTTTAATAGTCATGAAAAAATGTTAGAAATCACATCATCCCTCAATAAAACATCGTCTTTATTCTTCATTCCTACCTTTTATCCAAACATCGATCATATACCCCTACGTGTGTGAATAGAACATCCCTACACTCGGAGAATTCAATTCAAGCTATCATACTCTTGTCCATCTGCCGTAGTACTTGAATATTAAGATTTTCTCACACATTTTCATGCGACCGTTAATACTTCTTGAGGTACTAACCGACCGATTACTCATATGCTTGCTGATTAGGTGATAATATTTTCCTCGTCTTGCACCACCTAAGGCTTAGCAGTGATTCCCAGACCAGTTGGCCTTAGGGCACTAGGTGAAGAGGCACCTTCGCTATATTTTTTTATTGCTGCCTCGGCGATAACAAAACCAGTGTTCATTTTTTTCTTTTCACCATTTTTATATTTTCTTCATTTTTTTTTCATTTTCTTCATACTTTGGCTTTTAGACAAGAGCATTTCAAGGTATCCTCTACTATCCCGAGTTTCAAGATGTGTGTAAGTGCATATAGTAGGGTATCAACATTCAAATGTTTCGCTTCCAGAATAGAAACTATTTTTCAGACTTATTTTTATCCTCAGATTAGTGACTTCCTTCATCTTACTAACCCTTGGGACAATGGCTCATAACTACTTATTACTAGTTCGTTTAAGAAAACTTCTAATTTTCTTGGTTTTCTTAAACTATTCCTATCTTTTGGATGTAATTTTTCACTTTCTACTCTTTTTTTACAAAAGAAATTTTTTGAAATTTTTGAAAATATTGTGCTTATGCAAAGTATGATGCAAATTGATGCGTAAATAAGCACAAACCTCTCCCAAACCTGTTTACAGCAGTGTCCTCACTGATGTCATCCGTTAAGCTAAAAAAAAACCTGTAGACTTAGGAGGAAATTATTAATGGGGGCAAGAATATATGAAAGTGAAAATCCTCCCCCAAACTTATTTTAGGCTCACAATTTTGTAAAAATCGTTTTCTTTCAAGAGCCAAAATACCCCCCCAAACTTGAGTTAAACTATGTTAATCACACGAGGGGGTCAAGGTTATTGGTCAATGCCCAGCTTTGCAAAGACCGAAGGTCAACACCAACCATTCAAAAATTTTATCGATGAAGCACCAAGGCTGGTGGAAGAACATGTCACCTTTCGACGTGAAGAAGTGGGGAGGTGATAAGAGGTGCAATGGAAAAGGATTGCGTCTCAATTTGGAGAGACGACACAGTGATAGTGATGATGGATTACTCGCATTATCATGATTGTCCAAAATAAGGGGTGGGGGTCCAATTTCTTCATCTTGGAGTTGATTCATCTCAACACCCGTGTCTTGTAAAAATGCGAGTTCATCAGCGAAAATTTCCTCAAAGCTTTCATCGATACCCCGAAGAATAATGCCATCAGGAAAAATGGGGTGATCGTCAGACTCTTTAAAAAGTTCCTCATCAGCGTTAGATGTTGACCCGGACAACTCGGTGGAAGAGTACATGGTTGGGTCAAACAACAACATATGAAAAGAGTCAGTATCATGAGGTTGATCAAATTCGCTGCTGTCGACATCCATTAATTCGACAGAACACACATGAGCATAGGGTTCGGAGGGTTCACTTCCCAACTTGTAAATGTTAAGCTCAATTGACTTCTATCCAAAGGATAGGGTCATAGAGCCGTTTCTACAATTGATTACTGTGTTGGAAGTGGCCAAAAAGGGTTGGCCGAGTATCACCGGGATTTGATTGCGTGGGTTTGCTACAGGTTGTGTATCTATAACGATAAAGTCCACAGGGAATATGAATTCCCCGACTTTGATTAACACATCCTCTAGCTCACCCCTTGGTTGGGTGATAGATCGATCGGCCATCTGAAAAGTGCAATGCGCAGATTTTAACTCTCCGATCCCTAATTGCTCATAAACAGAATACGGAAGCAAGTTAATGATTGAATGATTTAGCGTGCTTGCGCTTAAAAGATAGATAAAAAATATTTGTAACCGCAATCAAGAACGGCGTCGCATGAAGCTAGCCGGTGAGTACGGGTCGGTCCACAGGGATGTTGTGAATTTCCGATTCGTTCTTATGAGTTAATTCCGAAGGGTGTTCGGATTGATTATTAAATCTAAAATCCTAAATTATTCTACCTAGGGCAATTAATTGAAAGTTATAATTAGGGCAGATAAATAAAATCTATACTAGGGCAAGAAAATAAATTTAATCTAGGGCATGAATTGAAATTATCTAGGGCAAGAAAATAAACAAATCTACTTACTTTACAGATGCATTTCTCCAATCATCCATGCAGGGTTGTCAGATCTGAATTTCAGAATTGAAGAGAGGCACCGATGCTCTCCATAAAGAATTTTGGAATTTTTATTAAAAGGAGGCATAAGATTTACAATGATTTAGAGTTCTATTTATAGGAAATAGAAACCCTAGGTTACATTTTAATCCGCATGTCTACAATTACAAAACTAGCCCTATAAAGATTTAGTCAACGCCGCCACAAATTACTATAAAAATTTCAACTTCTACTTGCTCTTGATGGCCGCGGAACCGCGGCCCGAGGCCTGGTTTGGCCGCGGTTCCGCGGCCAAAAGATGGAGTTGGGCCATGAGTTTTCCTGGGCTGATTTCTGTTGGCTTGGGCTTCTTATTTCTATATATCTTTTTCCATTTGGGCTTCTAGGTTGGTTCCAGATCTTCTGTGAACAATTTGTAGTGGACTTCTACCCGTTCGCTTTGAGTCGATGTCTTGAATCTTGCTTTGTGAATTGTTCCTTATGTCGGCTTGATCAAGAGTCTTCTGTTTGTTGGTCAAAGTCCACTTTTTCATCGTCTTTATATCGTTTTCACTGTTTTCTGTCCAAGAACCTGTAACCTGTAGCAGACATGCGTCAAAAGTACCTATTTATTTATAAAAAGAATAAGAATGGGGAATATAATAATGCAATATTCTGGTGTGAACAAATACCCCCAAACTTATCTTTTGCTGAGCAAACTTATTATTATTCACTAAAATCCTAACCGCACTTTCACAGGGAAACGCGATTGCACTGAGCACGTGCAACAAGCCGTTAAACCTCTAGGTGTCCCTAGTAGGAGGAGTGTTGTCTCCTGAGGGTTTTCAGCAGATACTACCCATAAAATCCTATCAATTCGGCCCATCGACTTTTGTTCTCCAATTAGGTTTTCTAACAAGGAATTCTATTATCTTTTGACTCGCAAATTATCCACCCATATTCTTCACACTTCCTCATCATCTAACTTAAGATTATATATGTTATGTAGACCTACTTAGCTTTCGGCATCTCTTGAGTTTTCCTTCTAAAGTTCCATCTCCACTTAGGAATTTTTATCAGCTCTACTAAAGATACAAGTTCTATTCTTCATTCCTTTGTTTCATCTAAACTCCAATCACATATCCCCACGTGTGTGTATAAAACACCCCTACACTTGGAAATTCAAATCAAGCAATCATACCCTTGTCCGTTGTCCAAAGTACTTATTAATTGGTGAATTTTTAATTGAATTTTGCTTACACATCCTTCATGCGACCGTTAATACTTCTTGAGGTACCAACAACCGATTACAAGATATGTTTGCACTTTAAAGCGTAATTCCTAGTCTTGCAACCCCCAAGGCTTTAGCAGTGACTCCCAAACCAGTTGGTCTAAGGCACTAGGTGATGAAGCACCCTCGCTAAATATTTTTCTATTTTTACAGCCTTAAGTAATCACAAAAACCAGTGTCCATTTTTTTATTCTTTATTCACTTTTTTTTTCTTCGTACTAAGGACTTTAGACAAGAGCATTTCAAGGTCTCTTCTACTATTCCAAGTTTCAAGGTGCGTGATTGTGCAAATTGTAGGGTATACATTTTCAGAATTTAGACTTAAGCTAGGAACTATTTTTCAAACTTATACTCTAATAAGAACATCAATACTCTTCCCTTGTTTCGACTTAGCCCAAGAAGTGAACTTAAAATTTGCCTATTTCTAAATAAACTACAAGGCATATACTTTCTACCGCTAAACTTTAAGGAATGTTATCTTTAGGGTTTTTAATTCACTAAGTCTAAGATCTAGTTGTTTCTAGCCAGTTAACCTATTTATCAAACTCGAGTCAATTAGCCAAAATTGAATACGATAATTTTTATAATTTTTTTTGAATTTTTCAATTTTTATGGGTTTTCAAATAAGTATGCAAATGCAAAAATATGTACAAATGAATGCGAAGGAAGAAGACGTACCGAGCATACCCCCAAACTTGAACTTGACAGTGTCCTCACTGTCATGCTAAACCAAGAGGGTCAAAATACCGGCACTCCCATGTTTATTTATTTATAATTTTTTTTTATATTTTTAATGTTTTGAATTTTTTTTTATTTTTTTATAGAAAAGAAAACAAAAAAATATATACATATATACAAAGATTCCCCCAAACTTAAGCTTGGCCTTGCACAAGCCAAAAGTTAGCACAAACCATTCAAAAATCTTATCGTGGAAATGGTATAGTTGGTGCAAGAAAATGAGAAGCACGCGAGACCGTGTGGAAAGAAGAATGGTAGAATATGGTCTCGGTAGGGGAAAAGAATGGCGAAAAGAAGAAGGAAGTGGAGTACGATCTTGAGGGTGTAAATTGAGTGAATAAATTAGCGCAATATGTGATGACCGATATGTTATAAGTGATTGCGCTAACCTATCTACTCGTCGAGAAATGGGATCAAATCCCTCAAGATTCGCAAGAAAACATGGGTACGCCGAACTTGGTATCGGAGATGAAAGCGTAACGGTCATTTGTACGGTCGGGACAATTGGAAAGACGAAAGGGAGTGAATTAGGGATAGTATCTTTCTCACCGTAGTAAACTGTTTCGAACTTGAAAGATTCCATTAATGGTTCGAAACTACTATAATCAACCGAGTTTGATGGCTTATCTGAAAATGTAAAGGACTCAAACTCGGGCTGTGAGTCATCAACATCGTCCGAAAAAGTGAAACACTCGTAAGTGTTATCATCTGTGAGAACAGTATCGGATTCAAAGGAAAATCTTTCAAGCTCATAGTCTTGAAGCGGGGTCGGAACGATGGGAAGGAGGGAGGGTGATATAACAGTCAAAGGTTCAGGAGGATGAATTGGAAAATCAGACACATCAAACAAAAATGATTCAACCTCAATATTATCCTCAAGACTCTTCTCGATACTATCCTCAATATTCAACTCATCCATGCCATTATCATCAAAATCTAGACGCATATGAGATTCGTGAGAAACATTTAATAACTCAGGATGATGATTTGAACATAAAATTTCAAGAAAATCGACATGTTCATCATCCGAAATATTCCCGGCGTCTATATCCTCAATCAAGTGAAAATCAATTTCTTTAGACACCTCATCAAAAGCATGGATATCTATCGATTTAGGTTCTAGAGTGGAGGTGTAAAGATCGAAAGGATTAGGTGCGGTTTCACTCGAAAGGGGTTCTTCACAATCTGGCAAATCAAGCACTACAAAATCACACAACTCATCATTTTGGACACATGTTTGAAAATTGGAGTTGTTGGATTCAATAGGGTATGGGTAGGTTTGATTTGGAAATCCTCTCGCATTCTCACTCTGTCCAACCGCCTCCTTATACATTGAAAAATTTGAAGCTAGTGGGAGACTAGCTACCGGTTCACAAGGTTGCATAAGGGCGGCCATGGACGCTTCCACATTCCTCACCATTTTGTTTGTTGCAGCAATATAAGCCTCCAACGACTCTTCCAAACTAGACTTGGGTGGTGAGGGGGTTTCGGTAAAAGATTCAAAATTGTTTGGATATGTGAAACTCCCAAAAGGCTGTGTAGAAACAGGGTCTAGCGACGGTGGGAAAGTCGGGTAAGACTGGTAGGAAGTGGGTGGTTGGGCAGGGGTAGGGTCAATATATGGATAAAAAGGTGAATCGTCGTGTTGATCTCTAGAACTGGATGAGTGGAGAGGGGTGAAAGATCGACTGCGAGATTGAGCAATATGCTCAGCAATGGACATCGGCCTAGGAGTGACAGAAGGACTTGAAGAAGTGGTATCAACATATGTAGGTGGTAAAGGTTGACTCGGTTGACAAAAAGTGGGTTGAAAAGTCAAACTATTTCTCCTAGACGCCTCTATTTGATCATTCAAAGATATTTTTGGCACGGAGGGATCGTCTTTAAATTGACCGAACAAATTGACATACGACGCAAAATTAGGTTCGGGATACCAAAGTTCGGCTAATGATTTATTGTGTGGGGTACCCATGTTAGAAGAAGAAAGGTGACAAGAAGGAAGGTTGGGTGGTGCAAGGATTTATTTGCGGCTAAAAAAATTTTGCAAGCTCTATAAAATATTTGTCCTTTTTATTTTCATTTTTATTTTCTCTTTATTTGGAAAAATTTTGTTGCAAAAAGATTTTAGAGAAAAGATATGCAACAGCAAAATATTTTATAGAAAAGATATGCAACAGCAAAATATTACTTGCAATCAATTTAGTTCAAGCGGGGCCCAAAAATCCTGCACAAGACTGTTATATGGAAGGGAATATATTTTTAAAGTGCACAGAATCTTGCAGGAATTTCCAGAAAAGATATATGGGGATTTGCAGAGGGGAGAATTAGAAATCAAACTGAGCAAATTTCGCGCAGAGAGGAGGCTAAACCGCCGCGGTTCAGCGGTCTGGGGCCCACTTTTGCCGCGGTTTCGCGGTCTGGTGACGGGATCAGCTCCTGAAAAAAATTGTACAGCTCTCTGGTGGTACTCTCCCTATGTTCTGATGTACCCTTTTCTGATTTGCCTTCTGGAAATTTCCAGATCCGTCTTTGTGTAGATCCTGCAAGATTTCAAACAACAAAGTATCCCTTCCAAAAATAACAGATTATATATTTTTTATATTTTTTTGGAAATTTCTACGCCATCCCCGGCAACGGCGCCATTTGATTTGTTCAAAAATATTATGTTAACCGCAATCAACAAAGGAAATTTCTACGCCATCCCCGGCAACGGCGCCATTTGATTGAATGATTTAGCGTGCTTGCGCTTAAAAGATAGATCAAAAATATTATGTTAACCGCAATCAAGAACAGCGTCGCATGAAGCTAGCCGGTGAGTACGGGTCGGTCCACAGGGATGTTGTGAATTTCCGATTCGTTCTTACGAGTTAATTCCGAAGGGTGTTCGGATTGATTATTAAATCTAAAATCCTAAATTATTCTACCTAGGGCAATTAATTGAAAGTTATAATTAGGGCAGATAAATAAAATCTATACTAGGGCAAGAAAATAAATTTAATCTAGGGCATGAATTGAAATTATCTAGGGCAAGAAAATAAACAAATCTACTTACTTTACAGATGCATTTCTCCAATCATCCATGCAGGGTTGCCAGATCTGAATTTCAGAATTGAAGAGAGGCACCGATGCTCTCCATAAAGAATTTTGGAATTTTTATTAAAAGGAGGCATAAGATTTACAATGATTTAGAGTTCTATTTATAGGAAATAGAAACCCTAGGTTACATTTTAATCCGCATGTCTACAATTACAAAAATAGCCCTATAAAGATTTAGTCAACGCCGCCACAAATTACTATAAAAATTTCAGCTTCTACTTGCTCTTGATGGCCGCGGAACCGCGGGCCGAGGCCTGGTTTGGCCGCGGTTCCGCGGCCAAAAGATGGAGTTGGGCCATGAGTTTTCCTGGGCTGATTTCTGTTGGCTTGGGCTTCTTATTTATATATATCTTTTTCCATTTAGGCTTCTAGGTTGGTTCCAGATCTTCTGTGAACAATTTGTAGTGGACTTCTACCCGTTCGCTTTGAGTTGATATCTTGAATCTTTCTTTGTGAATTGTTCCTTATGTCGGCTTGATCAAGTGTCTTCTGTTTGTTGGTCAAAGTCCACTTTTTCATCGTCTTTATATCGTTTTCACTGTTTTCTATCCAAGAACCTGTAACCTGTAACATGTAGCAGACATGCGTCAAAAGTACCTATTTATTTATAAAAAGAATAAGAATGGGGAATATAATAATGCAATATTCTGGTGTGAACAGTTAACACTAGCACCTAGATCGAGTAGAGCACGATTGATATTTTTACCCCCAATAGAAATAGAAATTGTAGGACTTCCGGGATCCTTTCGTTTCTTGGGTAGTTGTTGCGTAAAAGCAGTGCTCATATTACTCGCAAGGAAAACTTTTTTAGGTACTTGAACTTTTCTCTTCCTAGTGCACAAGTCCTTTAGGATTTTCGCATATGACGGAACTTGTTGAATAGCATCTAGGAGAGGAATGTTTATGTTAACTTGCTTAAAAATTTCCACAATCTTCTCCATTTGTGGACTTGGTCTGTTGCCCCTTAACCTGTTTGGATAAGGTGCTTTATCAATAAGGGTTTGGTCCAACATTGGAGAGGATTGTGGGGACGGATTCGATCCCAAAATTGGAGTGGGAATCGACTTAGATAGATTTGGCGAAATGGGCGAAGGGTTCGAGCCTTGGGGAAAACGGAGAATAGGCTCGGGTGAAGGTGGGAGACTAGACGAATTAGAGGAAGAAGAAGAAGAAGCTGGGATATCATTGGTGTCACTATCATCACATTGCTCACCCACTCGGTTATTCAGCACTTTTCCCGATCTCAACGTGGTAACAGCACTCACATTATGATTTTGTGAATGGCCAGGATTCGGTATGGGTTGAGATGGGAGTTTCCCTTTCTCTCTCGCACTCATTGCGGCGTTTAACTGTGCGATTTGGTTTTCTAATGATTTAATACTCTCACCATGGGAGGCGGAGTTTTTCGTTATGGTATCAGTAGAAGGCCTCATCTCAGCCGAAAATTGCATGGATTGTTTCATGAACATATCCAAAGTTTGTGCAAGTGAGTTGTCAGTACCGGCCACTTGTAGTGTAGAATTGTTGGCCGGATTTTGGAAATTCTGTGACTGAAAGGGGGGCTGATTCTGTGGTTGTGGTTGCTGTGGAGGAGGTCTTTGATAATTGCTTTGTTTGTTTTGGTTACAAGCAAAGTTAGGATGATTCCTCCATCCTTGATTGTACGTGGAAGAATAAGGGTCGTTTCTAGGTTGCTGCTGAAAAGCAGCATTAGCTTGAAACGATGCATTCATGGGGTATTCTTCCGTTAAGTGTGAAGGATCCGAACAGCAACCATAGACGGTCTTAGGAAGCGTGACCTGATTTAGGGAGAATGATGAGAACTTGTTTTCAATAGCGTCGAGTTTCTTCTGTATCGCTGCCATTTCGGCTTTTACTGCGATAGAAACATCGAGCTGGTGAACACCTCTCTTAGTTGAAGGTGGTCTTACGCTTTCCCACTGCAAAGTGTGTTCAGCGAGGTCTTCCAGATACTTCCAAGCTTCACCGTCATCTTTAGACATGAAATTGCATCGACACATTGTTTCAAGCATCTGCTTTGTCGCTGGATTAATGCCCTCATATATAATCCGACATAAATCCCATCTTTGTATTCCGTGATGGGGGCATTGGACAAGCAGATCTTTGAAACGTTCAAAGCACTTCCAAAATGGTTCATTGGGAAGCTGGGTGAACTGGTTGATCTCGCTCCTAATATGGGCAGTCTTATGGTTTGGGTAAAACTTCTTAAGAAATGCTATGACAAATTCATCCCAATTAGTGATAGAGTGTGCGGCAGTATTATAAAGCCATTTTTCTGCCAAGTCGCACAGTGTGAATGGGAGAAGACGTAAGCGCATAGCATCTAAAGTCAATTGTGAAGTACCCATCATTGCGTATACGTTTTCGAATTTGGTGATGAAAACGTACGCGTCTTCCGACTTAAGCCCGTGAAATTTGGGCAGCAGATTGATGTAGTGGGGTTTAATTTCGAAATTATCCCCGTTAGGTGGTGGAAGAGATAGACAAGTGGGAAGAGGACCACGGATAGGATAGCATCTCTCTTGGAGAGAGATGCGCGGTGGATTCTGCGCACCTACGGGCGGTGGCAGCGTGGTGTTATATTCTGATGGAGTGCCGTCCATCTCGGTCGTGGTGTGTGGTGGGGGAAAAGAAGATGAAGAAGTACCGACTTCGGCGTTGATAGCAGGAACGCGGACAAGACGGGCACTAGGATCCCGTGTCCAGCCGAGCATGCACTAAGCGGGTTTAGTGCAAGTGGCAGCGTGTGTGTGATTTAAAATTGGTTTGTTTTGAAAAAAATGTGGGACTCAAGACAAATCACTCTAAAATGCACAAGCAACCTTAGAACTAAGGTCACCTAGGTCCAGTCTGTAGACCGTTCCTAGACTACCAAAGGACAAGCCGCAGGATAAATCCTCTACCGCCTCCGTACTATCCTTGTAGCTAGGTAAGTGCCAGGTAAGTGGGAAGGAACCACAGTAGTGGGCCTAATTAAAAACCACTAGCCTTTGACACACTTGCCTAGGCACTACAAAAGTAATGCGGATAAACGATAGATTACCCACGACCTTCCTCTGTCCTTATTGAGCGCGACAGTCCTTAGAGTCTGGTCTAGATATTTTTTAAATTAATGAAGGGTAGATCTAGATGCTCGGTTTGTGATTTGTGGGGCTTAGGAAGGGTGATGAAATCCCCACCGAATCTTGATTTGGTCTTTGCCCCTTAAAGTCCGTATTAAAATATGCAAAACAAAACCAATCACAAAACTTTTGCAAAAAGATTTTTGAGCGGCGCTATTTTGCAAAGAATCCTGCAGAAGATAGATTTTATTGGATTTGAGAGGAGAGAGAAGGAGTTGAGAACCTTATCAGAGAGTTCTGTAGCCCTAATCCCTCTAACCTGCCGTGATTCCGCCGCCCTAAGGGTATTTTTGCCGCGGTTTCGCCACGTGGTAGAAGGAACAGTTGATGAAAATTTTTCTCAAGTCCTCTGTGCTCCTCTGGATCTCGATGAATGTCTTTGTCTTCTGTTTTCCTCAATTCTGTGACTCCAGATTTCCTCGCAAAATTCACGCACAAATCGTTAAATATGCAATTTGCAGTTTTGTGTTAATAATGATATGACTCGTCCAACACAAATAGTAAAAATAAAAATTTACGCACGTATCCCCGGCAACGGCGCCATTTGATTGGTACGTGAAAGTTGTGTTTGTAGTTAACCGCAATCAGAACGGTGTCGCGCGTAGTTAGACCGAGATGAGTACGGGTCGTCCTCAGGGAAACGTGGAACCTTTTATTCTTACTTTAGATGTGTTGAGAAAGGAGGAATAAATAAAGAATTTTGTGGAATTGTTTCTAGATCTACGTTAAGAAAGAATGCAAAATATAGATTTAGATTATTTATAGATGTAGTTAATATAAGAAGAGGGCTTGTAGGGTTCGTTAGGATTTAGTAGTTATGGACGATTAATTAAAAGTTACCCTTTTTATCCATTAATAGATTTAAAACTAGAACGACGGTGATGCGTGTAGATTAGGTTTTCTGGAGGGAAAAGGAATCCCACTCTTAACCCTTATATCGACACGGAACCCCGTTCATATCTAGCCCTTACCAAAACAATCATTAATCTAAACTCTAATCGCGTTCGGAACTAGCAAAGAATTGTTAGCGCGCCCGATTAGGATGTTAATAATTCTTTTGATAAAGTTCATAAACTTTATAGGACTTAAAAAGGGTTTAGGGATTTTTATCGTCCATTAGCCTACCCTAATCCTATAAACCTTAACAAGCGGAGAATTACTCGCGCATGTTGGGAGAAAAAGAGATGGAAAGAAATTGCATAATTAAACTACGAAGAAATAGAATAAGAAAAAGAAAGCTACCTTTATTAATCAACAATATTCGTTACACTTTGATTCCTTAGAAAATGATTACAAAGACTAGTTTGCTTCTCGATCTCTTCCAAGAAGGTAGACGAATAGTTGATGATCAGCCTGGATGTGTGAGCCGTCTGGGACTTCGTGATCTCGTCGGCTTGATAAATTTTCCAAGAGGCTCTCGGTCCCTTTTTATAATGCCAAAGCCAGAACCTAAGCTTCCAAATATGGAAGTTTAACAGCAAAGATTCAACCCCAAAAATCTCCAACTCTATCTCCTCTATACTGCCGCGGATCCGCGGCCCAAGGGGGGTATGGCCGCGGATCCGCGGCCATTGTATCTCCTCCCTTCATCAAATTTCAGGAGTTCTGTCTTTGTGACATGTGGACTTCTCTGGAACCTTTGTATCTTTGAAATCTTCTCGTGATTGCTGCCAGACTTGGTCTCCAAGTTTTGCTTCTTAATTAGGCAAGTCTTCTTTAACAACTTGATTTCCTTGATTCTAGTCTTGAAAAATTCTGCACAACTTGGAAAAATTCTGCACAACAACTCAAATAATATTTAGTAGACTTTGTTCTACTAGGATTTGGTCAATGAAATTATTTGCATACATTTTCCTACCAAATTATAATTATAATATATCAACACATGGAAAATAGTATTTTTACACATAAACCCTCATATGTATGATATATTATAATAAAGTCCTTTTTAATATGAAAATGGTAGGAAAAATGTAATAACAAATGTGCAGTTTTACCAACTGAACAACCTTGCTAGATCGCCTTCTTGATCCTAGATGATCCACCCGAGAGTTCTTGATTCAAGTTTGGCTTCACAAATGAAGCAACTTAGTGACCTAGTTTTCTAGTCTAGGTCACTAAGGAATGTAGTGATATTAGTGGTAATTCTCTACCTCAAAACCCTTGTTTCTCAACACATGAGAATGGCAGGGTTTTGAGTTGCAGATGAACTTAAGAAGAAGAGAGTGAGCTCTCAAAGATGAGAGAGAAAGGCAACTCAAGAATGGGCATGGGAATGGCTAAGGATTTACTTTTATGAAGTATTTTCTTTTCATTTAAAATCAACCATACTTCAATAGTAACAACAATAAATGCCAAGACTATTCTTCATGCCATGCTTCAAGCCATATCTTCCTTTTCCACCTCATTTTCTATTTTCAAAAAATAGAAAAATAAACATGATGAGGTGTCATCTTCTAGAAGGTATTTTGTATAAATACAAAATATTTTCTACCGTATATATATACCCGTATTCGTGTTAAATACGAATACTCAAGAGATAGAATAATACCACTAAAATAATACTAGCATTATATTAATATCTGATTTAATGAACCAGCTTAATCCTAAGCCCGCCAGTATCAACCGTCTGATCAAAAAATATGGATAACACTAGAATATACATATCGAAATATGTACACGTAAATTATTAAATCAACACTTGATTTAATAATCCGGCTTAATTTTAAGCCGACTAGTATTATCATTCGATCGAAACCCTGCACGTAAAAATATACGGCCACCACATCGTTTCGCCTGAATCAGAGAAACCCTCTATATGGGACTCTAAAGACTCAACAGTACGCTGGCAGTGGGTTTAACCACAAGCACGTCAGCGGCACTAGCTGTACGTAACGGCTACCCAGGTACCTGTCGAAAAGAAGGCCGACGAGCAAACTCATCCGGACCCCTACTGAGCCTATCCGTGACAATCTCCGTACAGTCCGGTCTCTTCGTCTAAGAGTATCGCATACTGGGTCTAGGGGTTGTAAACGTCAGACCCCTACTGACCCGATAAGTTATGTCGATTTGGCTCAGGACCAATCCGTAAAACTACTGATCTAACTATCAGTAGTTCTTAAGTGCATTGGCTAAGGTCTTATGGTTCTAGCCAACCGGACATAGTGCGATATCGACTCCCAATACCGGGAGAGACGAATTCCTGACAATCACTCACTGCCTCCATGTGGCTCGGGACTGCACCCAACCAAAACCTGTTTGCATAACTCAGTAGAGCTGTGGTAGGGTAGTGATTAAAGCACAGTGGGAACTCACACGAGACAAATGATGATCTCAGGTCCTAAGACTAATCTGTACTCATGTCACCTGAGAACCGCCATCTGACGATAGGTATAATACCATTTAGAGTTTCTCGGTGAGTCCATCCAGTGTACTCACCCCCAATGAGCACCTGCATACAATCTTAGGTGATCACACCAATGGTTGTGGGACCAACCACCGCCCCACGTCGAGGTCTAAAAACGTATACACAAGTCCAATCTGGAGTATCGATGTCCGATCTCGATACTCCTGCGACTTAGGACCTTTAAGGATGTGCTTATGGACTACCCAGCTCCCATAAGTATCGCCATCATAATGCTGGTAGTTAAGCAAAATCCTATGGGCTTTATCAACATGTAACCGCCATATGTTACATCGAGTATAACATGTGCACATGTTAAGATAAAGTCAAACCATAATATTATACTACTGTATCGAGTCTTTATCAATATGTGTAAGCAATATAAAGTACAATAGAAAGAAATACACATATTAAGATAAAGACAACTCATATAATATACTATATACAACTGAGCAAGATTGACCTGTACATGCATATCCCTAGCATCCTATACAATACAGGCCTCTAGGGCATACATATCCGACATTTTGTTCAACCTTGTAGTATTTACTATTCCTTGTTTATGACCGTGAATATTTATTACTAGTTATGATAAGATAAGTTTCACGTCACAATATAATTATGACGTCTCATGAAATCCATATGCTTATAAAAAGAAAATGAGAAGATTTTATAAAGTCTTCGTTAATCTTTAATATCGTTATTAGTGTACATTTCATGAACATTTCAGATGCCGCCTTGTACGTATTACTCTCAAATAATTGTTCTCTCTACAAGAATAGATTTCCACCCTTCCTTATACCCCCGTTAAATGTCTATGGCCCATTTTTGGTTTTAAATGAAACCATATGTTTTGGACACCCGAAATGCTTTTCTTTTATACCGAGACGACTCCAAGATGGGTTCGTTATAATATCAATCCCTGTTTATTCCAAGAGAATGAGTTAAGATAAAATATATATTTCTAAATGCACTGTATAAAAAATTCAGCCCAAACCAAATAACGGTTTAGGATTTACGTCGTTTTTACCCACTGTTTTTAAAATCAGAAAACTGTTTTTAGTGGCCACTTTCGATGACACATAAATCGGTCTACCGAGGTCCATTTTGATTAAACTCAAACATTTTGAATATTTAGATTGAAATATCTAGATTTTCTTAGTTATAAGGATTTCTTGAAAACTGACGTAAATTAAAGAAATACGCTTCATAAAATTATGTGATGAATCTGGACAAAATCTGTCCTGATTCGCACCATATTTTTTAAATAAGACATAACTCAAACTTCCGATGTCGGTTTGTGACAAACTTTAGATGTATAGATGAATAATTGGTAAAACTATAACTTTCTTATATAATTAGTGACTCAGAAACGCATGGAACGAACCGATATAAGTCCTACAAGAAAACCCATGGTTGCTGGCCTGAAATTATAAATTATGTAAAATCTGATGTTAACATGACTATAACTAAAGTTTCAGGAATCCAAATCGCGCGGAACTTTGTTTGGATAAGTAGACCGGAAGACTTACAAGTTTCTAATAATTTTTGAGACCTGAAAACCGATGGAAAATAATGCAAACTGTGTTTTAAAATTGTGTGTCGGGGCTGGACAGATTCTGATCTGTTCTGCGTCACGATATGAAAACGCGAATATCTTCCAAACCAATAGTCGTAGTTAGGCGAAACTTAAATCCACGTTTGTATAACACCTAGGGCCACGTTTCTTGTTTAAATTCTAAATTCAATTGACTTGAGTAATTAGTAGTTCACAACATTTCATTACAGTACTATTTTTTGGTCGTTGCTTGATATTGTACTTGCCTCATTTCATGCCATGCGACTTACTCATTTATTGCACTTACATGAATCACGTGTTTAGATATATTGCACGCTTGATACAAACCTGACAGAACTGTGAATACACGTTTACTTGTTTACTTGAATACTTGAATTCTTGAATACCTGAATACTTGAATACATGAACATGCGAACTTAACATGAGCTTGAAATTGATTGAGTTGGGCATCGTTTTTGGAACTATGTGTCACGTGGAACAAAGTACCATGCCTTGACCAGGCGGGGGTCACCTCTTGAATCAACAGGGCTACCTCTAGAATCCATGCACGATTATGAAATAAAATATGGGTCGTGTATGGAACAAAGTGCCACATAGAGCAAAGTGCACACTATGACAATGGTGGGGGTCACTTCTTGAACCCATGGGGGCCACCTCTTGAATCCGCATATGATGTGGGATCCACCAAGAGACGTCCGTGGGTACCACACAAACATGACAAGAATAATGATATTGATCCATGAAAATAAGATATGTGTTTCATATGAGCTATTTTATAGTATAGAGCCTATGTTATATTTTTAAGAATTACATACTGGATTTCCTGTATTATATCATTGTTCTAGTAAATTTTGACATTGAATCTCTGAATAATTGCTGATCCGCCATGCTATTCATGCTTACACTTGTTATTGTATTGTCATGTTTAAATTGTAAGTCGATATCGCACACTCCACGAGATTTGTGGAGAGTCGGAATTTACAGAAAACATTTTTACAATAAGCAATATCGACCAAACTTCCAAGATCAACTAAAACCTTAACTAGCAAAACACACAAAAGTTCTAATCTACTATGATAGTGATTTATACCTTTATGATACTAGTCCTTCGGGTCTTTTTGTCCCCTTCTTGAGCTCCTAGATGGTACAGATCGAGCTTGGTCGTCGGCTTCCTCGTGTCGAAGACGATCCACCCGAGTGTCTATGGTTCAAACTCTAACCTCAAGAATGAGGTAACTAAAATACCTAGTTTGCTAATCTAGGTAGCTTAGAAAATGTAGAGAATTAATTAGACTAATTTATCTCAAAATACCCTAGGTTTCACAATATATGTGAGGGTTAGGGTTTGAGGAACAAGGAGGAGAGCTAAGGAGAGAGAATGTGAAATGTAGAATGAAAGAAGAATGGCTAATCTCTAAACTATCAAGCATGCATTATTTTCATAGAATAATGCAACCATGCTTGAATAGTACAAATGAATAAACAAAATAAATAGCCATGTTTCAAACCATGCTTTGAAAAAATCATCCCTCCACCTCATTATCTATTTTCCAATAAATAGATATATCAAAAATGAGGTGTCTCCTTCTAGAAGCACTTCTTGTGAAATTACAAGAATGCCCTCACCGTATATACATACATGTATTCGTACTGCAAAAAATACGAATACCAAGAGATAAAAATAATCTAATAATATAATACTAGAATGCGGCTTAATCCTAAGTTCACTAGTATTATCCGTCCGAACAAATTCTGTGTATTTAGTACACGTATATGATCGGAACCGTGCACATAAAACCATACGGCCTCTACATCGTTTCGTCTGAACCAGAAAAACCCTCCGTGTCAGACTCTAAAGACTCGACAGTACGCTGGCAGCGGGTTTAACCACAAGCCCGTCGGTGGCACTAGCTGTACGTAACGGCTACCCAGGTACCTGTCGAAAAGAAGGACGGCGAGCAAACTCATCCGAACTCCTACTGAGCCTGTCCGTGACAATCTCCATACAGTCCGGTCTGTTCATCTGAGAGTATCGCATGTCGGTTTACAGGGTGAAAAACGTCAGACCCCTAATAACCTGACAAGTCATGCCTATGTGGCTTAAGACCATCCGAGAATCTACTGGTCTAACTACCAATAATTCTCAATCCGTCCTGGCCAGAGACTTGTGGTGTTGGCTAACAGAATACAGCGCAACATCAACTCCCTATATCGGGAGAGACGAGTCGCTAACAATCGCTCACTGCCTCCATGTGGCTCGGGACTGTACTCAACTAAAACCTGTTTGCACGAATCGGTAAAGCCATGGTAGGGTAGTAATCAAAGAATAATGGAAACTCATACGAGACAAATGACAACCTCAGGTTGAAAGACTATCTGCACTCATGTTACCAGAGAACTGCTATCTGACGATAGGTATAATACCATCTATCCAGTCCTTGGCGAGTCCGTCCAGTGTACTCACCCTCAGTGAGCACCTGTATATAATCTTAGGTGCATCACACCAATGGCTACGGGACCAACCATCGCCCCTCGTCAGAGTCTGGACATATATACACTAGTCTACTCTGGAGCATCGATGCCCAGTCTCGATACTCCTACTACTAGGGACATATAAGGATGTGCTTATCGACTACCCAGCTCCTACAAGTATGATTTCCATCACAACGCTGGTAGTCAAGTAAGGATCCTACGGGCTTTATCAACATGTATAAGAGATATGAAATAACAAGTAAAACATATCACATGTTAGGATAAAGGCAAACCAAATAGCATACTATCATATTGAGCAAGATTGTTCTTTACATACATATCCCTCGCATCCTATACAATGAAGGCCTCTAGGGCATTCATATCCAACAATCTCCCATTTGCATTAAGGCCTGTAATTGGCGTATTAATTACCCAACGTCTGCAGTAGAGCCAGTTGCTGGCATACCGCATACCCAACATCTCAACAGTCTCTCGAACTGGACTTGAGGGATGGCCTTGGTGAATAGATCTGTCGTGTTGTCCTTTGTATCTACTCTCCGTATTTCGATCTCCTTGCGATCCACGATCTCCCTAATCAGGTGATACCGCCTCAAGATATGCCTGGATTTCTGATGGAACCACGGTTCCTTTTCCAAAGCCATGGCTCCATTGTTATCGCAATACAAAGGTATTGGATAAGCAATGGATGGAACCACCTGAAGTTCAGAAACGAACTTCCTTATCCAGACCACCACTTTTGCGGCATCGTTAGCCGCGATGTACTCAGCCTCTATTGTCGAGTCTGCTACGGTGTCTTGTTTGGAGCTCTTCCACCAGACCGCCCCTCCGTTGAGGGTAAACACATAACCCGAGATGGATTTAGAGTCATCCTTATCACTTTAGAAGCCAGAGTCGGTAAAAGCCTCGATTTGGAGGTCCCCATTACTGTACACGAAGAACATCTCCTTAGTCCTTCTCAGGTACTGATTGATTCTGATTTTGGAAAAGAAGTGTGTCGTGAATAAAGTTAACCGCAATTAATAACGGTGTCGCTTGTAGCTAGCCGTGATGAGTACGGGTCGTCCTCAGGGAAACGTCGAACCTTTATCTTGCTTTAGACGAGTTGATTGAAAGAAGGGGTGATTGGTTGTAGATCTACGATATACGGATGTAGAATCTATAAAGAAGAGTTTTGTAGAATTCATAGAATTTGGTAGTAATGGATGATCAATTAAAGATGACTCCTTTTATAGATGACTTCTGATTTTAGAAAAGAAGTGTGTCGTGAATAAAGTTAACTGCAATCAATAACGGTGTCGCTTGTAACTAGCCGAGATGAGTACGGGTCGTCCTCAGGGAAACGTCAAACCTTTATCTTGCTTTAGACGAGTTGATTGAAAGAAGGGGTACTTGGTTGTAGATCTACGATATACGGATGTAGAATCTATAAAGAAGAGTTTTGTAGGGTTCATAGAATTTGGTAGTAATGGATGATCAATTAAAAATGACTTCTTTTATCTTTTAATAGATTTAAAACTAGATGGATAGTGATGAATGTAGATTAGGGTTCTTTTGGAAGAAACTAGGGTTTCCCCACTCTTAACCCTTATCCTTACATTGATCCCGGGCAACAGCGCCATTTGATTGATTCTATATTTGGAAAAAGTGTTTTGTAAGTTAAGTAACCGCAATCAATAACGGTGTCGCTAGTAGCTAGCCGCGATGAGTACGAGTCATCCTCAGGGAAACGTTGAACCTTTTACTTGGTTTAGACGAGTTGATTGAAAATAAGAAGAATAGTTTTTAGATCTATGTTGAACACGGATGTAGAATTTATGAAGAAGAGGCTTGTAGGGTTCATAGAATTTGGTAGTAATGGATGATTAATTAAAGATGACTCCTTTTATCTTTTAATAGATTTAAAATTAGATCGATAGTGGTGAACGCAAATTAGGGTTTTTGGAGGGAATATGGTTCCAACTCTTAACCCTTATCTTTTCGTTGACCTCTATTCATGTCTAGCCTTTACCAAAACAATTTTTAATCTAATCTCAAATCGCGGTTGAGACTATCAATAAATTTGTAGCGCGCCCGATTAGAATGTTAACAATTACTTTGCTAAAGTTTATAAACTTTAAAAGATGTAAAAGAAGTTAGAGATTTTATCATCCATTGATCTACCCTAATCCTACGAACCCTATCAAGTATGGAATTAATCACGTATGGTTGAGATAGAAGAGAAGATGAAGAAGGAGATCATATTGTAAATGCAGAAAGTAATGCAGAAAATAAAATGCAAAGAACTAAACTAAATATCTACCTTTTTATTAATCAACTATCATTTACAAATCCGTCGAATTTAGAGTACAAGAACCCTAGTTTTTGCTCCTGATCTCTGTCTCGTAGGAAGTAGATGATGCGTTAATTGATCTTCTAGATTCGTGGATCACTGTGGATCTCTTGATCGCTTCGGATTGATCTATTTGGTGATCGTTTAGTGATATATTTTCAAGATGATAGATTTTTAGATGAAGCTCTCGGTCCTTTAAATAGCACTAGAAGCAGAAACCCTAGATCCTATGTGTTAAGATATTCTGATACAATCCCACTGAAGAAAATCCACATCCAACGGCCATAATATGGCCACGGATCCGCCGCAGATAGAGGGTATTAGCCACGGTTGGGTGGCAGTTTGGGGAGATCAGGGTTTGAAACTTCTGATACTGCCTGATGTTGACACATGGAGATTGTTGTGATGTCTGGTTTCTTTAAATCTTCTCTGATTCTCTGCCATTTACGATTTGATTCAACTTTATCAGCAGATTTTATTCCCGGCATCTCGGATATCTCGATCTCCGGACCTGAGCTAAATCTGCACAATATCTCAATTCATAGTATTAGTAATATTTGTTGTATCTGAGATATTATCCTAATCATTTTATATGATACAATATTTTAAGAATATTGATTAGGGATATTTGAGATGATATGCATATTTAAATTATCAAAATATCATATAAATATTATATGCATATATTTTCCTTTATAATGTTATGTATAGTGTATAAACATATGATAGAGAGTATTCTGCAGATAAACCCACATATGTACCATAATTACCATAAACACCTTTAAGTACTTAGCAAAAGTAAGGAAAATGTTCCATCAAATGTGCAATATTTTCAACTGAACAGGTACTTAAGAATGTTCTTTACTGCTATCTAATATTTCTCATCTGGGTTGGACTGATACCTGCTTACGATGCTAAGCGCGTAAGCTACATTTGGTCTGATACATAATATCACATACATTATTGACCCTACCGCCAAAGCGTAGGATACTATGCTCATGCGAGCCCTCTCCTTATCAGTCTTGGGAGACATCTCTTTGGAGAGAGTGATTCCGTGACAAGCGGGTAAATTACCGCACTTGGAATCTTACATACTAAATCTCTTCAGTATGGTGTCTATATATCTTGACTGTGAAAGTCTAAACATTCTTTTAGATCTATCACGATAGATCTTAATCCCTAGAATGTACAAGCCATCACCCAGGTCTTTTATAGAGAACTTCTGTGATAAGAACAGCTTGGCCTATTGTAGCATAAGAATATCATTTCCTATCAGGAGAATGTCATCTATGTACAAAACGAGGAATACAACAGTTCTTCCTACAATCTTCTTATAAATACAAGATTCATCTACATTTTTGATAAATCAAATTCCTTGACCGTCTCATCAAAGTAGATGTTCCAACTCCGCAATACCTACTTTAATCTATAAATGGATTTAAACAACTTGCGCACCTTCCCGCTGCTCCCATTGTCTATGAAACCCTCTGGTTGATCCATGTAAACACACTCTTCTAAACTTCCATTTAGAAAAGCGGTTTTAACATCCATCTGCCAGATGTCATAGTCATGGAAGGCAACAATGGCAAGTAGGATCCGAATGGATTTAAGCATAGCCACTGGTGAAAAAGTTTCATCATAGTCCAATCCTGATCTTTGACGAAAACCTTTAGTAACAAGTCTAGTTTTGTAGGTTTCTACCTGTCCATTTATTTTGAAGATCCATTTTCATCCTACGGGTTTTACCGCAGGAGGAGAAAAATCCAAAGTCCATACTTTGTTTGTGTACATGGATTCTATCTCAGATCGCATAGCATCCAGCCACTTCACCGAGTCTCTACTCGTGATGGCTTGCTGAAAACTAGTCGGCTCATCATCATCGATGATGCAATCCTTTCAATCCTTGTCTATGAGAAAACCATAGTATCTCTTAGGTGGATGAGACTGCTTACTAGATCTGCGGAGTGGCGTAGGTACGTCCGGTTCCATTGAAATCTCAGGTTCTACTAAGTTTTCAGTAATAGTTTGTGGTTCTAGAATTTCTTCCAGCTCTATTGCGCTTCCACTAATCTTCTTTTAAAGAAATTGAGTTTCCATAAAGCGGGTATGATGAGAAATAAGGTCCTTTTGTTCCTCAGTGTAATAGAAATAATACCCCCAGAGTTCTTAGGGTATCCCATAAACTTACACAATGCTGAACGTGCCTCGAGTTTTCCAGATGATCCTTTTTGACAAAAGTAGGACAACCCCATATCTTAAGATACTTAAAACATGGTTTCTTCCCACTCCACATTTCATATGGAGTGGTAGGCACAGACTTAGTTAGAACTTTATTCAATAGGTATGCAGCAGATTCTAGTACATAACCCCAGAAGGATGGCGGCGACTCAGCATTACTCATCATGGAATGCACCATATCTAGTAATGTGCGATTCCATCTTTTTGATACACCGTTGTGTTGTGGTGTGTATGGAGGAGTAAGCTGAGAGAGAATTCCATTCTCTTTTAGATATTCAAGGAACTCGGTACTTAAGTATTCACCACCCAAATCAGATCAGACCATCTTGATACTTTTACCGGTTTGCTTTTCCGCTTCACTCTTATACTCCAGGAATTTCTCAAAGGTCTCGGATTTATGTTTCATCAAGAATACATGTCCATACATTAAGAAATTATCGGTGAAAGTACTGAAGTAGGAATAGCCATTTTTTTTCATGCGTAGACATTAGCCCACACACGTCGCTGTGTATGAGTCCTAAGAGCTCATTAGTTCTTTCTCCGTGTCCAGTGAACGGAGTTTTTGTCATCTTTCTTTTGATACATGATTGACAAGTTTTATATGATTGATACTCAAACGGATCTAAATATCCATCTTTATGTAACTTAGTCAATCGTATTTCATTGATATGACCAAGTCTACAATACCATAAGAAAGCTTGATTTGATTTTGGAGTCTTTTTTTTTAGCGTGTTTTGGATGTTGAAGACTTGATGTTGATTGAGAACATATATTCAGTTATTAAGTGTACCCGACCCAATCATTTCATGATTTAGGTGAATGTTTATGACATTGCTTTCAAGTGCAAATTATATCCTTCATTAGATAACAAAGATACTTATATAATATTACACATCATACTGGGTACACAAAAGCAGTTACGCAATAACAAAATATGTCCACTCGCCAATCCTAGATGATATTCTCCTATTGCAACAACATCCATACTAGTTCCGTTGCTAACCTTGAAGGTCATATCACCTTTTTTCAAAACTCTACAGTTTCTCAGCGCCTGCAATGAATTACAAATGTGAGATCCTGATCCGGTATCCAATACCCAAGAAGTAGAGCTAATAGAGAAACCATTTTCAATCATGAACACAGCTGAAGCCGAAACCACAACTTGCTTCGTGTCTTGATTCTTGGCTTTTAAAGCCTGACAATCCTTCTTCCAATGTCCTTTTTTCCGACAGTAGAAGCATTCTTCCTTTGTGGCTGTCCCCCGTTCTTTTTTTTCCCTTCCCCTGCACCTTCTGCACACCTCCCCTCGGTTTGGTGGGGGCCTTCTTCTTCCTCCCGTTAGCTTTATAGCCTTGGATTTAGCGGAAGAAGATTCCCCAATAAACAGAGCGGGTGTTTCCTTGGATTCCTTCAAGATGCCCTCTGCCACCCTCAACATGTTAAGCAGCTCAGGAAGAGCTTTTGCATATTGAAATTCAATATGAATTGGGCATAGGTGGAGGGAAGGGATTGTAAAATTAAGTTGGTATACAACTCATTCTCCAACGTAGTTCCCAGGTCCGCGAGCTCTTCAATGAGAGTAATCATCTTCAGGACATGGTCCCAAATAGATGATCTGATAGCCAACCTCGCTTGAAACAATTTCTTCGAGGTCTCGTATCTTGCGATACGAGATTGCTCTCCATATAAGTTTTTGGTATGGAGGAAGATGGAAGGAAGGTCCATCTTCTCATGCTGCCTTTGATGTTCATTGTCCATGGAAGCCAGCACGAAGCACTTGGCTTTCATGCAATCAAGATCCCAAGTCTTACGGACTTCAATGTTCGCGACCGAGGATTCTGGATCTGGAACAGGAGGGCTTTAGCCGTGAGGACGTATGCAACCTTATCATAAGCAAGGGCCATATGGACGTTCCTCAGCTAGTCTTTATAATTCGCCCCAACAAGTTTGTTTTTATCTAATATTAGCTTAAGTCCCATCACGGTCACTGCAATTAGGAGAGAGAGAAAAGAAACAGTCAGCATATGCTCTTACAAGTTTAGATTGGTTATTATTTTATCTAAACAGAATGGCTCCCACTATTTCCTCGAATTCTCCTTCAAACCCTAAAAGAAGAATTAGTTAGGATTAATTGCATCCTACAAGTTCGCTTATTTTTCGGCCAGGCCAATGTTGGTACTTCGGAGGGAGGTGCCCTATACTTTCGCACGGACTTAATTAAATAACCTCATTTTCCCAGAGGCATAGCCTCGTTAACACCTTTCCAGACACCTACTTGATTAGCTAATTGAAAAGTGAAAAATTCTTCCGAAGAGTAACGGATACTCACAGTAGGATCAGGACCCAACTATCATTGTGTGATAATTTTGAAGGGAGCCTACCAAAAATACCACACTCCAGAAGGTATGCAACACCGGCAAGTTTTCTGTATGTTTGAAACTCCCGATGTGGTTTTTTCTCCGAGCGCTTATAACCGTGACGAAGGTCAAAATATCATAAGTCGCAAGTCAAGTTCAACCCATCATTATCCAGATTAATCTTGACCCATTCGTACAAGCCCTTGACGAAGGTCAAAACAGCTGTACGCCTGTCTTAGATTAATGCATCTATATATACTACAGATAAGCACCCACTAGCTACCAAACACTATGCCTTGGAGAAGTTCAAAACACATAGCATGAATACTAGTAGATATCTATCTGAAATGAAGGAGGGCTACGATTAGTTTTGGCGAAAACCGTTAACGTAATGAACTCGATATAGTTGAAGGAACTGAATAGTTTTTGAAAAGGAGTGGTTTAAGCTCCGCTTTAAAAAGTTCTTTTTGAAGAAAACCGAGTGGTTTTGCAATTGTTCCAACGACGTCAGATTTTAGGTTTATTACTTTGCATTAATCAATATTAATGCGGTCCCATCAATTAACCTTATCATTACAGAAAGAAACGAAAATAGAACGTACGCTTATGCCATCCACATTCGTAACGGGGCCCCGTCATACACTGTTAGGTTACTTAACTAACGGCAGAGCGGAGGCTGGACTACCGCGGGTGCAAAACATAAGCAACATTTATTATATATAAACTATATATATAGCCATTCGTCTCATGCAATAATATCCATTCCAGATCACAGATCATAGCAGAAGAAACACAGATGAATATATTGGATATAGTAGAATTTCCGTGTTTCGTTTTATCCTATAACGGAAAATGGATTCCACAATTGTGATGAATAGCCAAACCCTCACCCTAGACCCCTACGGGTGCGACAAACTACCTGTCAAATTCCTGAAGCGAAGTGGCTTCCCTCAATGAAATGAGTAGGCCATTCGGCACTTCAAGAACTCAGTAGTTTGTGCATCCCAACTTGGGTCTATCTTAGGTGCAAGAAAAAGTAAATGAAATAATACAACGGTGGCTACAACTTCAACCCGGATGTGCCCCACAAAAGAATATTACATCACATTATAAATATACATGAATGAAAGAAAAGAATACTCTTCTCACATCCCTCCGGATATTCATTCACGACGATCCAATACTTCATATCCACAAACTACAAACAAGATACAAGATATGTGTAACCCCAACTAATCGACGTATAGCAATTAGTAGACGTTTAGAAACACATATACGAACTAAAAACGGATAAAAGATGTTAAAATTTCGACTTTGAAATACTTCGTATTGTTCAACCATAAAGATAACACAATATGAAATCTGGGAAAAATCAAACTACACCATAAATCCAAAATCCAAGAGTACAAAATACCACAAGAAACTCGAGACCCAACTCCACAGTAAAACCGGTGACAACGGGAAAAATGCCATTTCCGGCGGTTTTGCATTGAATTTTGTGCCTTGTTTTTCTCTAGTGTTCTAGATACAATATAAAGAGCACTCTGCAATTGTTTAAATAATTTTTAGAGGCTCGGAAAAAATTGACAGCAACTTGTATTTTAGGTTTAACGTTATGGAGTTATTTCAGTTTCGAAACTCTAAACTTCGTCTAATCAGTTAGTTAAGGTTTGAGTAGTCTCTGATACCATGTAAGTCGATGTCACACACTCCACAAGGTTTGTGGATAGGCGGAATTTACAGAAAACAATTTTACAACAAGCAATATCAATTAAACTTCCAAGATCAACCAAAAATCTTAACTAACAAAACACACAAAGGTTCTAATCTACTATGATAATAATTTATACCTTTATGATACTAGTCCTTCGGGTCTTCTTGTCCCCTTCTTGAGCTCTTAGATGGTACGTATCGAGTTTGGTCGTCGGCTTCTTCGTGTCGAAGATGATCCCCCCGAGAGTCTATGGTTCAATCTTTAACCTCAAGAATGAGGTAACTAAAGCACCTAGTTTGCTAATCTAGGTAGCTTAGGAGATGTAGAGAATTAATTGGACTAATTTATCTCAAAATACCCTAGGTTTTACAACATATGTGAGGGTTAGGGTTTGAGGAAGAAGGAGGAGAACCAACGAGAGAGAATGTGAAGTGTAGACTGAAAGAAGAATGACTAATCTCTAAACTATCAAGCATGCATTATTTTCATTGAATAATGCAACCATGCTTGAATAGTAATAACAAATGAATAAACAAAATAAATAGCCATGCTTTGAAAAAATAATCCCTCCATCTTATTATCTATTTTCCAATAAATAGATATATTAAAAATGAGGTGTCTTCTTCTAGAAGCACTTCTTATGAAATTACAAGAATGCTCTCACCGTATATACATACCCGTATTCGTACTGCAAAAAATACGAATACTAAGAGATAAAAATAATCCAATAATATAATACCAGAATGCGGCTTAATCCTAAGCCCACTAGTATTATCCATCCGAACAAATTCCGTGTATCTAGTACACGTATATGATCGGAATCTTGCACGTAAAACCATACGATCTCTACATCGTTTCGCCTGAACCAGTAAAACCCTCTGTGTGGGACTCTAAAGACTCGATAGTACGCTGGCAGTGGTTTTAACTATAAGCCCGTCAGTGGCACTAGGTGTACGTAACGGCTACCCAGGTACCTGTCGAAAAGAAGGCCGACGAGCAAACTCATCCGAACTCTTACTGAGCTTGTTCGTGACAATCTCCGTACAGTCCAATCTGTTCGTCTGAGAGTATCGCATGCCGGTCTACGGGGTGGAACACATCAGACCACTAATAACCTGACAAGTTGTGCCGATGTGGCTCAAGACCATCTGGGAATCTAATGGTCTAACTACCAGTAATTCTTAATCCGCCCTGGCTAGGGACTTTTGGTGTTGGCCAATCAAACACAGCGCAACATCGACTCTATATACCGGGAGAGACTAATCCCCAACAATCGCTCATTGCCTCTATATGGCTCGGGACTGTACCCAACTAAATCCTGTTTGCATGACTCAGTAGAGCCATGGTAGGGTAGTAATCAAAGCACAGTGGGAACTCACACGAGACAAATGACGACCTAAGGTCGACAGGCTATCTGCACTCATGTCACCATAGAACTGCTATATGATGATAGGTATAATACCATCTAGCCAGTCTTCGGCGAGTCCGTCCAGTGTACTCATCCCCGGTGAGCACCTGTATACAATCTTAGGTGTATCACACCAATGGCTGCAGGACCAACCATCGCCCCTCGTCAGGGTCTAGATATGTATACACTAGTCTACTTTAGAGTATCGATGCCCGGTCTCGATACTCCCACGACTAAGGATATTTAAGGATTTGCTTATCGACTACCCAGCTCCCATAAGTATGATTTCCATCACAATGCTGGTAGTCAAGTATGGATCCTACGGGCTTTATCAACATGTATTAGAGATATGAAATAACAAGTAAAACACATCACATGTTAAGATAAAGGCAAATCAAATAGTATATTATCATATTGAGCAAGATTATCCTGTACATACATATTCTTAGCATCCTATACAATGAAGGCCTCTAGAGCATACATATCCAACATAAATTACTTTGTCATGTTTAATCATTTTATCATGTTATCCATTACACCACCATGTATAATGTATAACTACCTACATGTTTTACTATTAAATTACTTTGCATTATAATACTATTTAATTTGGGACTTACTATCACGACACGAGAACGAAATGTGATCGGCACTTAAATCACGTGACGTCTAAAGACGTAACGTAATCCAAGTAAGTCGAAACCCAGAATCTAAACCGTAATTAAAAGATAAAGAGGTGAAGTTTTTAGAAAATGCTATTTTAAAACATAAAAGAGTTTGGTTTTGAAAATGTTTTAAAAACAAGTTATTGATAAAAATTTCAGCAGCACCTCCTTTGAAATTTTTGAACAAAACCAGTACAACAATCCATATAAGAGCAATGCCACACACGGGAGCTAAATCAACGCCCATACGGCGGAAACACAAACCTCATAATAGTATACTACGCCTTAGGCGAAGAATATCATAAGAAAAAAGCAACAGTAAACAAGTCGGCTCCACTCGAACTCGACATCCAAGATAAAACAATCTCTTAGTCTCGTCTCTAAGTAAAATATACATATGGTAGATGGATATATATTAGATACAATATATATATATATATATATATATATATATATATATAAGTACAAAATAGGTGGATACGAATATACACATAACCCACATAAGCAAAAGATCGAGTCCAAAAGAAAAGTATGCCACATGCCGTGCCTACCCCAAGAAATTGAACCTGTAAGAAACTGAGGCACAATGGGGGTGAGTTGCCATCTCGTGAGTAGTAATTAACATCATAGTGTCAATCACATGTATAAACGAATAAGCGATAAGTCCTAAATGCAGCTGTAGTAATGTGAAGTAGCATGACTGTAGCATATATATAGTAAGCGGTATGCAGTAACATGGATGCAACGTGTATAAAATGAGCATGTCATAACAAATCTAGGAAGGTAAAAATAGAAATACCATCAACGAATCATCATAAATCCTGTGTCACAGATCGACACTTGAAATCCAAATATCTCAGGCGCCGTCTCTCGGATCGGCCCTCATATCCATCTAAAACATATAACTCCGGTTGGTATCCTCCGGATATCCGCTGAGTTTCTATACTATCACCGGTTGGTAGTAGTCCTCGCTAGGCATCAACATCTTTCTATACGCTCTTCTTGCCCCTAGGTACCGTACCGGGTCCACCATGTATCCGTAATCGGTTCATCCTCCTCCTCGATTCGGATAATCATCTATTATAAAACAAAAAATCATGGTGGACGAAATCATCATTAATCAAGAGAAAACTGCAATTTTGAAAACGAATCCAAGTTTTATAAAATGTGTCACGCGGTTTCTCAAATCTCATAGAAAACAGAAATCTCATGAAACAAATATTGCATAACAAGGAAAATGAAAATGATGGAAACAACTTATAAACGTACATAACAATATTATAATGCATGCTAATATGAAATGAGCAGTAATCTAAGGTAATAGAAGGAATATGATGTGATGCAAATATCATAGCAAGTTCTAAGAGTGTGCATGACAATTTCTATATATGGATGTGGCATGGTAATTACCAATGATGTGTATATGTAACATGTGAGTTTGTGCAAGTGCAACATGAAAATCATTGGTAATGATACATGTGTCCTAACAGGTGTTTTAGTAGGAGTGTAGCAGGTAAAAGAATGCATGGCAAGTTCTATACCGTTCGTGTAGCATGTGAGTTAGTATAAGTGCAAGTGTTTTAGTAAACGTATAGCAGGTAAAGGAATATATAACGATATTAATCTAAACATAGAAGCATGAATGATAACGATTTAAAACTAATTCCTAAGGGTTTAGGTATCGGGCGCTTAAACGCAATCCATTCGATTCCCCCGTAGATGTTAAATCTGTTAGTGTACCCTAGATGCCATTATTGTATAGTACTAGTTTGTATATTACATTTTGGAAGCTTGGGATATATACACGGATTTATGACAGTCTTGCTCGATATGGTAGTATGCTATTTGGTTTGTATCTATTTTAATATGTGTATATGTTTCTTTTGACGTATCGCTAATATATATTGGTAGAGCCCTTAGGATCTTTGCTTGACTACTAGCGTTGTGATGGCAGTCACACTAGTGGGGGCTGGGAAGTCTACAAGCACATCCTTACACAGGTCCCTTGTCGCAGGATTATCGAGACAGGGTATCGATGCTCCAGAGTAGACTAGTGTATACGCTTCTCATCCCAGCAGGGGAGATGGTATGTCCCATAGCCATCAATACGTTGTACTGAAGATAGTATGCAGGTGCTCATTGGGTTATGAGTTACACTGGACGGACTCGTGGGGAACTGCTGGTTGGTACTATACCTATCGTCAGGAAGCAGTTCCAAGGTGACATGAGTACAGCTTAGTCTGTCGACTTGATACTGCTACTTCGCCTCAAGTGTGTTCCCACTGTTCTTAGATTACTACCCTACCACGGCTCTGTTGATTCATGCAAACAGGTAGTAGTTGGGTGCAACCCCGAAGTACTTGGAGGCAGTGGTGGTTAGATAGGATTCGTCTCTCCCGGTATTGGGGGTTGATGTCGTGCTGTGTTCGAAAGCCATTACACAAAGTCCTTGGCCAGGACAAGCGAGATTTAGGGTAGGGATTCCAGTAGTTTCTCAAGGTGTTTTTGGCCGCACTCCGACACGACTTATTGCACTATTAGGGGTCTGACGCTTGCCGCCCCCTAGGACCGATATGCGACACTCTTAGACGAACATACCGGACTGTGCGGAGATTGCCACAGACAGGCTCAGTAGGGATACGGATGAGTTTGCTCGTCGACCTTCTTGTCGACAGATACCTGGGTAGCCGTTACGTGCAGCTAGTACCGCTGACACGCTTGTGGTTAAACTCACTGCCATCGTACTATCGAGTCTTTAGAGTCCCACACAGAGGGTTTCCCAGCCTCGGGCGAAATGTGTAGAGGTCGTATGGTTTTACGACAGGGTTCGATCACATACGTGTACTTGTGCGCATATGATGTTCGGGCGGACAATACTAGTGGGCTTTGGTTTAAGCCGGATCCTAGTATTTGATTATTGGATTAGTTTCGTCTCATTGTATTCGTGTTTCTCGGAATACGGATGCGGGTATGTATATACGGATGAGAGGGACATTCTTGTAATTTGATCAAGATTGTTTTTGGAGAATGACACCTCAATTAGGGTTTTTCTTTTTGGATTAATTCTTTTGTGAGGTGGAGGAAATGAGAGAGGAAACTTTGTGGTTTTTTAGTGAAATGGGATTATGGTTTCATATTGACTTTCTTGGACTCATATGAGATTTGTTGACTTAGATATTTTGAGATATTTGTATGAGATATTTTCTTTTGAATTAAAAGACAAAACTCTAGCCATTTTCACTTAATCTTTTCACTAGAAAAAAACTACAAATACTTTCCTCTCTCATTCTCCTCAAGCTTTCTCCATCTCTTTTCAAACCCTAACCATCTCATGAGTTGAGAATCCTAGGGTTTGTGAGACTACTAGACTCCTAATCACTCTCTACACATCCTAGGCTACTTAGTTTGGCACACCAAGTGACCTAGTTATCTCAAATTAGAGGTTAAGCTCAAAGTTGGAACTCTCGGATGGATCTTCTACGATTTGGAGAAGCCGACGAGGAAACACGATCCGTTCTCAATTCGAGGAGCTCACGAGGTGGAGAAGGACAGCGAGGAGGTGAAGGACGGCAAGAAATTGAGGTATAACTTTCTCACATAGTAGTCAAACCTCTAATTTAGTTTGTTAGTAACGGTTTAGTATCGATCGTGGAGTTTAATCGATATTACGAAGCTTATAAAAATTGTTTTTTGCAAACTCCGCCTCCCCGCGAACACGTGGGGTGCGTGGCATCGACTTATAAGATCTACTCACAATCTATAATTGATCTAGTCGCATCTTACGACCATATTGCCCTTCGTCATCGTCTCGGGTCTCTGAACTTGAACCTACAATCAAAACCATAATATATCGCGTAAGGATCGAAACCGAAATCAATATATATAACGAACTAAACGTTCATAGGTTTAGAACCAATGACCACGAGTGTGATTCATGTGTCACCATCGCAAAACTACCCCTGTTTATTGACGTCCTAACACAAAATACCGAATTGGGGAATTATAATTTCATTTTCAAGCTTGATAGTTTAAAACATCTTCAAATTTCAAGTTTAAACGCTTCCAGATTTTACAAAGGAAGTTATGAAATTGACAGTTTTTATGCTTGCTTTAAAAAATTACCAAAAATAGTAAACACGATATTTAGACTCAAATTAAAATTAAACATATAGATAAAAGAGTTAACTTTCATATCCCAAAATATCTTTTCCAATTACGTAGTATAGGACATGAAATAAAATGCAAAGTTAAATATGTTTCTGGATATTCTGCAGAAACTAGAAAACAACCTACACAAAAAATTGATATCTTTAGGTTAGTAAGGTGAATAAGGTAAATGAAAATTTTAGGTATATCTAAACAAAATTATCTACAACTTCCAACTTTCACATTTTCCAAATTGTTAGTAGAAAAATTAAGAAAAGTCTTGTAAGTTGAGTGAAAATCAGCCATTGAAAACCAAATTTCCAGCTTCGAAACCTTTAATTTAAAAATTCGTAGAAAATTCATTTTACCGTAAAACTTAACAAAATTCCCCCCCTAAAAGATAAAGCCAATTATATACAACCTTTTAGTTTTACAAAATAGTTAATTCTCAATAGAGAATCATCAAAAAAATTCGAAACCCTAAATTGTCAATGGTTTCCAGCCCAAACTCTATTAAAGAGAACAATTACAAGTGCTAAACTTTTGAAATTAACTCATTGATGTTAATCATAATTTTAGAAATTACTTACACAAAAACTTATCATTTCATAAGTCGAATTATAGATAAATTAAAAAGATAGGATTTTACCTTATTAAAGTTTAAAAAAAGAGATGATCCAAGCTTCAAAATGGCTCCACTTGATGGATTTTGAGCAAAAGCTATGGATTTTGGTGTAGGATTCTTTGAGGTCTTAGTAAATTAGAATAGGTGTTTGTTTGAAGGAGTTTATGGTTAGGGAGAGAAAGGAGATGATGAAAAAAATGAGAGATGAGGATGAGGAAATGGCTAAGACTTAGCCATATCACCCCTTCCTCTCACACCACTCTCATTTTCCATTTTTTTAAATTCTAACCATACATGTGCCATACCTATGTTTCTACCACTACAAGATATTTTCATACAAAATAATTAAAAGATTAACTAAATAATTTGGGTAAATTTAATCTAGGTTTAGTTGTCATGGTTAAAAACTTGGTGTTTAGTTAAAATAACATATAGTTAGATTTATGTTAAGAGTAGTGTGTGTGTGCATAAATTTTATAAAACCTAATTAATAAATAATAAAACTCATTATGTCATTAATTAAATTATAAAATAATAAACTAATATTAATAAATTTTAAGGCGTTACACTTACAGAGCGCAAGTTCGCTGACAAACATTCTTTATTTTCTTTCTTTTTTTGGGAATATTCGTCAGGTGGTTTAGTGATAGAGGATATTGAGTCGACAGAGGAGAAATACTCCTAGCTTTCTTTCTAGGTGGATTATTAGTTTCACCTTTAGCTTTATTTTCCAGTATGCCTATCTGTTCGGGCTTTGTTAGTTTTATTTCGTTGTATTAAAACTACAGACTTGTTGTCTTGTTTTGAACTTTGTGACTTGGAATATAATAGATAGTTGGATTTATACTCTTGTTAAATTCTTGTTATCTATATTAATATTTCTTATAATACGCTTAACGTATTTATTTCAAGAAAGACCCTTCTCAGTATAAATACGTCGCGAACCTTGTCACGTAGCTATTACTGTTTTTTGGGAACCGAGGTGTGATAGGGCATGACAGTTGCACTCCTCCGTTTCAACCAACTAGCCTGAATCATCTGGTTGACATAGCTATCGATCTCTCCATCATTTTGGATGATGAACCTAGATATCTAAATTGATCGTCCGGTGGTATCTCTTGCCCATCAAGTGTTATCGATGAAGTTCCTAGTGCCCTTGCCGCTAAAAATACGGTCAATGCGGAATCCAAAACAAAAATTTTCGAGATGGCATTAGCAACTAAAACCTTAGAATCTTAACCAAATACTAAACAAGCAAACTACAAAAAAGTTTATACTACTCTGTTGGTGATTACAACCTTTATAGTCGTGTCCTTCGTCTTCAAAGCTCCCATCTTAAGCTCTTTGAGCCACCGAGATCGAGCTTGAACTCTAGTGGTCCTCAAAGCGTCCATATATTCTAGTAGTGAGCTTGTGACGATGTGGTGACCAAGTGGTGGTGTTGTGGACTCTAGCAAGTGTTGGATATAGTGCCCTCAAGGCAATTATTGTAATTATAAGAAGGCAATTATGATAATTGAGAGAGGACATATACAGGTAGAACAATCTTACTCGAGATGTTAGTATGCTATCTGGTTTGACTTTATCATTGATGTGTATACGTTTTATTTGTTATTACGTGTTACTAATACATAATGATGAAACCCATAGGATTGTTGCTTGACAACCAGCATTATAATGGCGATCATATACGTGAGAGTTGGATAGTCCATGAGCACATCCTTAAATGTCCCCATTCATAGAGTATCAAGACTGGGCATCGATATTCCGGAGTAGACTAGTGTATACATTTTAAGACCCCGACGAGGGGCGGTGGCCGGTCTCACAAGCCATTGGTGTTGTGTCACATAAGATAGTATACAGGTGCTCACTGGAGGTGAGTATACCGGATGGATTTGCCGAGAACTTCTAGATGGTATTATATCTATCGTCAGATGGAAATTCTCTAGTGGGATGAGTACATGTTAATCTTTTGACCTAAGATTGTCATTTATCTCGTGTGAGTTCCCACTGTGCTTTCATTAGTACCCTACCACAACTCAAAGGAGTCGTAGAAACAGGTTTTAGTTGGGTACAGTCCTGAGCCACATGGAGGCAGTGAGCGATTATCGGAGATTCGTCTTTCCTGGTATTAGGAGTCGATGTCGCGTTGTGTTCGGTTGGCTATCACTCTAAATCCATGGCCACGATAGATGAGATTTACTGATATGAGTTTAGCAGTTTCTCGGCTGGTAATGAGCTTGACTCCGACACGACTTATCGAGTTATTAGGGGTCTGACGTTATCCATCTCCTAGACCCGATATGCGATACTCTTAGACGAAGAGACCTGTCATGACCCAAAGTGAGAACGTGATCGGCGCTTAAATCACGCAACGTCTGAAGGCGTAACGAAATTTAAGTAAGACGAAACCCAGAATCTAAACTGTAAGTAAAGATAAAGAGGTGAAGTTTTAGAAAAGAGATGTTAATTTAAAGCGTAAAAGAGTTATTGCAAAACATTTTTGAAAATGAGTTATCGTTAAAATTTTCGGCAGCATCTCCTTTGTAAATGTTGATCAAAACCGATACATAAGCAAAATATATACAAGCATCCTCACCTGGGAGCAATCTCAATCACGCAGTTAAAATATACGACGCTACAGTGAAGAATAAATCAAGAAAGAAAAGAAAACAATAATAAAACACAACCATAACAATCGGCTCACACGAGCACGACACTCAGAGTCCGTATAATACAAATCTCTCAGTCTCGTCTTTAAATCAAATATACATGTGGTAGATGGAGTATACTAGATACAATGTACAAATGTACAAGATAGCGAACAAAAGAGTACTCACAACCCACCTAACAAAAGATCACGCCCAAAAGTAGTAGTATGCCCCAAGCCGCGACTACACCGAACGATCGGTCCTGCAAGAAACTGTGGTACAATGGTGGTGAGTTTCCAGCTCTTGAGTAGTAAATAACATCATAAGTGGCAATCACATGCATGAAAGAAACAACGACAATCCTAAATATGAGGTTATAATGATGTATAATGGTATGGATGCGACATATGTGAATAAACGACGTATAATAACAGGGTTGTGTAACAACCCTAATTTTCTTATACACGTTTTACATACAAATTTAAAATTGTTTTTTTTTCAAAATCCTTAAAGGGGTATTTATTGCCTGGGCACAAGACTTAAGTAATTAATTAGCAATTTAATTACAAGAAGGAGCTTGTAGCTCATTGGTAATACCTTGCACTGCTGAACCAAGCCACCAGAGTTCAAATCCCATGCCCCATATTATTTTTAATATTTATTTTGTTTTAAATTTTATAGAAGCCCAACAGTCAACACGTGATAACTCCAGATTTTTCCACTACACCCACAAAACTAGATGCACCAAAGGCTTAATCAGGCGACTCCCCACCTCCTGACACCTTGACCCGCCGGGATCGGCCGAGTCGGTTGGCGGACCGGCCGACTCGGGCCGGTGCCGCCGAGTCGTCAACTTGGGAAAGTTGGCTCTTGGCCTCCCCTACCCCCTGCATACTTTAAATCTTCAGATCACTTCCAGAGAGCTCATTATACCCTATTTATTTCAATTTTTAATGATTTTTTAATACATTTTACATTTTTTAAATTAAAACCCTTCATCTACCCTAATCCTAACCTAACCCTATAAATACCACCCCTACCCTCTACCCTCTCACCCCAAACTCTGAGCCAACTCTAAAAAATTTCCAAGAAAGCTTGTGTACTTTGAAATCGAGCACGAGGCGAAGCTACGACGAATTTTCCGGCGAACTTCCGACAATCATTCTAGGAACTCCCGGCGACGAAGCGACGCACCGGCAACTCCTCCCGTCCATCTCCTCTTCTAGTTGTCCAAAACCCGTAAGTCCCCAATTCTACCTCTCTTTTCTTTTCTAAAATACGGATTTACAAAACCCGACGGAATCGGAACCAATCCGATTTCCGATTCGGTTTCTTTATAAAACTTCACTTCTCGTTAATACAATTATGCTTAAACTCTCTCATGTTGACTATTAAACACTAATCAACCAAATTGATCAAGTTTTATATCACAAAATAATTACTATTTCATTTTATTGTATTTTTCATTTAAATACCACATAGTTTCAAATCCACCTTCAACATCACAAAACCTTGCTATATATCTAAGTATATCACGAGGTAATGACCTACCTCCTCACACACTCATATGCAACATAGCACAATACCCTCGGGAACATAGAATACGGGAAAACGACATCTTTACAAATAAATACCATTACTAATAAAACCATTTTCTAAACGATTTAGTATTTATACAAATCTTTGCAAAGCGTCGCTATAACCCATTTGGGAAACCCATTCGGGATGGTGCGGATTATCGCACATCCTCGGGCTTAGTAGTGTGAGATGCAGACCTCTGCAAGGAGCATTCGGTCTCGAAAGATTTAAAATACGATATCTTAAGAAAATGAGATTTTTAGAATTATAATACACACACACACATACATACACACACACATACATATATATATATATATATATATATATATATATATATATGTATATATATATATATATATATATAACATTAAAAGATCTATTTTATAAGAATATAAATATTACAATTCTTTTTAAAAATCACAAGAATCATTTACACTAAAATACCATGAATTCCATACAAATCAATATTACAAATAAATACCATTTATTATGAAAATAGGATATTTTCACCAGAAATATCACAATATAAAATCTACATTCATTACAACTCTAAAGACGACTAATAAATACTTGGGGTGTATTTTGAAAAGTATATAAAAATATTTTTATATAAAACCCCCTCAAGTTCTATAATTTACCATAAGGATCCTAGTAAACATAGGTTTAAGCGGGACCAATCTCTTGAGCCTCAGGAAGCCGGAGAAGTGGGTGCTTGCCTATCTAAGATAGACAACTTAACAATGGTGTTATCAATACGGTAATCGTCTTTGAAAAAGACACAAATCCTGCCGCCCATGTGCAGCGGTTACCGATAATATCAAAGCAATCAGGACTTCAATTTACTTTTCTAATTGTCTGACTCAGTTTGAGTCTCATTATAATGTGACTTGAATATGATTCAGGTACAATCTACAATTTACAATCTACAATCTACAATCTACAATCTACAATCTACAATCTACAATATTACAATTCAATACGAATCCATGAATCCATTATTTCATATATTCAATCTATCAATCTATACAACTTGACTGAACCGGACCATGGATATACATTCCATTTACAATACAACAATACAATCAAGATAACACGGGGTTTAAGGGGTAGATTGGTACGGAAGGTGTTAAAAGTGGCACAAGACTGCAAGATTAAGACACCTAACATGAATCCACTTGCCGTTGTTCCGGGTTGTATAACGGAGCCTTGTACTTCCATTTGCCTCTAGTCTCTGGCATATAGAGACTCCTCTCGTATACATTGGCATCCTTCTGTACCAAGGTACAAACAACAGCGTTAATACTAAATACAATATTATAACAATATAATACAACTTTAAAAGCTACCTTCTTATTCTGTCTATTCTATTTCTTCCTTATCTTTAGACTTACCGAGCGATCTGTTCACTGACGACATTCTCTTTCATTCTTCTTTGAATGTCGTCAGGTGATCTGGACATGTCAGAGATCGAGCCTACTGCTGAAGACTTGGACCAGTTCAGTGAAGACCCCGAGCTCTAGTCATTGTACACTTTCCATTTCAGTACTTTTCTGTTATGCCATTGTTTAGGCATTGCTTTTTATTTCAGTTGTATTACTTTCCATGTATTGTACAGAATGAATGTGAATAAATAAAGTTGTCGTTTTATTATATCTTGTCTCTTGTGCTGTACTTTTATATTGCTTAAATACGCTTAGCGTATTTACTTCACAGTAAATACGTAGCGGCCTCGTCGTGTCCTCTGCCCGTATACCGGGAAGCGGAGCGTGACAGGTTTTGTTGGTGGCCCCATGCAGGTCAGAGCTGTATAGAACCATACTATGCAGTTCTGTTCTGCGTGAACAACCTAAGCAATATAACACAAGAACCAGTAACTAAAACATTCTTTACAATCATGTTCTTTGAATCTTACAATTTCATGTTCTTTGAATCATATACCTTGAATATATCCTAACCCAAAATTCCCTCACCTCTTTTACAATTTTACCAAAACCTTCGCATTCTTTTATTCCTTCACACATTCTTCACATTTTTAAAACTCTTGCACCACCTTTTTATTTTTCACATACTGTCAGTACATTAGCACCAAACTTTTCTTGGATTTGTTACACTTTCCTTTTTCAAATTTCGAGGACGCGATTTTTTATGAGGATAGAATGTAACAACCATAATTTTCTTATACACTTTTTCCATACAAATTTAAAATTGTTTTTTTAAAAATCCTTAAAGGGGTATTTATTGCCTGAGCATAAGACTTAAATAATTAATTAGCAATTTAATTACAAGAAGGAGCTTGTATCTCATTGGTAATACCTTGCACTGCTGAACCAAGCCACCAGAGTTTAAATCTCATGCCCCACATTATTTTTAATATTTATTTTGTTTTAAATTTTATAGAAGCCCAACAGTCAATATGTGATAACTCCCGATTTTCCCACTACACCCACAAAACTAAATGCACCAGAGGTTTAATCAGGCGACTCCCCAGCTCCCGACACCTCAACCCGGTTGGGATCGGCCGAGTCGGCCGGACTCGGCCGGACCGCCGAGTCGTTAACTTGGGAAAGTTGGCTCTTGGCATCCCCTACCCCCCTGCATACTTTAAATCTGCAGACCACTTCCAGAGAGCTCATTATACCCTATTTACTCCAATTTTTAACGATTTTTAATATATTTTACATTTTTTAAATTAAAACCCTTCATCTACCCCAACCCTAGCCTAACCCTATAAATACCACCCCTACCCTCTACTCTCTCACCCAAACTCTGAGACAACTCTCAAAGATTTCCAAAAAACCTTGTGTACTTTGAAATCGAGCACGAGACGAAGCTACGGCTAATTTTCCGGCGAACTTCCGACGATCATTCTAGGAACTCCCGGCGACGAAGCGACGCACCGGCAACTCTCCCGTTCCATCTCCTTCTTCTAGTTGTCCAAAACCCGTAAGTCCCCAATTCTACATCTTTTTTCTTTTATAAAATATGGATTTACAAAATCCGACGGAATCGGAACCAATCCGATTTCCGATTCGGTTTCTTTATAAAACTTCACTTCTCGTTAATACAATTATTCTTAAACTCTCTCATGTTGACTACTAAACACTAATCAACTAAATTGATCAAGTTTCATATCACAAAATAATTACTTTCATTTTACTGTATTTTTCATTTAAATACCACATAGTTTCAAATCCACCTTCAACATCACAAAACCTTGCTATACCTCTAAGTAGATCGCAAGGTAATGACCTACCTCCTCACACACTCATATGCAATATAGTACAATACTCTTGAGAATATAGAATACGGGAAAACGACATCTTTACAAATAAATACCATTACTAATAAAACCTTTTTCTAAACGATTTAGTATTTATACAAATCTTTGCAAAGCGCCGCTACAACCCATTTGGGGAACCCGTTTGGGATGGTACAGATTATCGTACATCCTCGGGCTTAGTAGTGCGAGATGCAGACCTCCGCAAGGAGCATTCGGTCTCGAAAAATTTAAAATACGACATCTTAAGAAAATGAGATTTTTAGAATTATAATATATATATATATATATATATATATATATATATATAACATTAAAAGATCTATTTTGTAAGAATGTAAATATTACAACTCTTTTTAAAAATCACAAGAAATATTTACACTAAAATACCATGAATTCCATACAAATCAATATTACAAATAAATACCATTTATTATGAAAATAGGATATTTTCACTAGAAATATCACAATATAAAATCTGCATTCATTACAACTCTAAAGACGACTAATAAATACTTGGGGTGTATTTTGAAAAGTATATAAAAGTATTTTTACATAAAACCCCCTCAAGTTCTATAATTTACCATAAGGACCCTGGTAAACATAGGTTTAAGCGAGACCAATCTCTTGAGCCTCAGGAAGCCGGAGAAGTGGGTGCTTGCCTATCTAAGGTAGACAACTTAACAACGGTGTTATCAATACGGTAATCGTTTTTGAAAAAGACACAAATTCTGCCGCCCATATGCAGCGGTTATCGATAACATCAAAACAATCAGGACTTCAATTTACTTTTCTAATCGTCTGATTCAGTTTGAGTCTCATTATAATGTGACTTGAATATGATTCAAGTACAATATACAATTTACAATCTACAATATTACAATTCAATACGAATCCATGAATCCATTATTCCATATATTCAATCTATCAATCTATACAACTTGACCGAACCGAACCATGGATATACATTCCATTTACATGATCATCCAGTTTACATGATTCTCCAGTTACATACATGATTCTAAAGTTACATCCGTTTACTAATATCATGGTTTCGGTCAGTCATCCAATTAATACAATTTACAATACATCAATACAATCAAGATAACACGGGGTTTAAGGTGTAGATTGGTACGGAAGGTGTTAAAAGTGGCATGAGACTGCAAGATTAAGACACCTAACATGAATCCAATTGCCGTTGTTCCGGGTTGTATAACGGAGCCTTGTACTTCCATTTGCCTATAGTCTCTGGCATATAGAGACTCCTCTCGTATACACTGGCATCTTTCTGTACCAAGGTACAAACAACAACGTTAATACTAAATACAACATTATAATAATATAATACAACTTTAAAAGCTACCTTCTTATTTTGTCTATTCTATTTCTCCCTTATCTTTGGGACTTACCGAGCGACCTGTTCGCTGACGACATTCTCTTTCTTTCTTCTTTGAATTCTTCAGGTGATCTGGACACTTCAGAGATCGAGCCTACTGCTGAAGACTTGGACCAGTTCAGTGAAGACTCCGAGCTCTAGTCATTGTACACTTTCCATTTCAGTACTTTTCTTTTCTGTTATGCCATTGTTTAGGCATTGCTTTTTATTTCAGTTGTATTTACTTTCCATGTATTGTACAGAAAGAATGTGAATAAATAAAGTTGCTGTTTTATTATATCTTGTCTCTTGTGCTTTACTTTTATATTGCTTAGATACGCTTAGCGTATTTACTTCACAGTAAATACGTAGCGGCCTCGTCGCGTCCTCTGCTCGTATACCGGGAAGCGGGGTGTGACAGGTTGTAGCAGGTATATAAAAACAAACATGTCATAAAAATTCTAATAAGGTAAAAACAGACGTGCCATCAATGAATCATCATAAATCATGTGTCAAATATCGACACTCGAAATCTAATATCTCAGGCCCCGTCTCTCGGATCGGCCCTCATATCCATCTGAAACATATAACTCCGGTCGGTATCTTCCGGATATCTGCCAAGTTTCCATATTATCACCGTTTGGCAGTACTCCAAGCTAGGCTCAACGCCTTTCTATACGATCTTCTTACTCCTGAGTACCGTACCGGGTCCACCATATATCCGTAAACGGTGACTCCTCGCTCCTTGAATCGAATATAATCATAGCTTAGAACCGAGAAAACTCATGGTGGACGCCAAATATCATATCAAGAAAAAACCACATTTTTAAAATGAATCCAAGTTTTAGAAAATGTGTCATGCGGTTTCTTAAATCTCATGAAAACAGAAATCCCACGAAACAAAATTGTATAAAGAACATGGTAATAATGGCAAAAGTATAGGATATCGGCATGATGTATGCTAGTATGTAATAAGCGAAGATCTAACTACTAACAATGATATAGTACAATGCAAGATAATATGGCAAGTCCTATAGTGTACGTGGCATGTCAATTACTAATGGTGTGGGTGTACATATGAGTCTGTGCACGTACGGCATAAAACCCATTGGTAGTGGTGCAAGTGTCCTAATGAGGGTGTATCAAAGTGTAGCAAGTAATTGAGTATATATGATAATGATAATGCAATATATGAATATGAATAGTGATTGTTTAACATGAATCTAGACATCGGGCGCTTAACGCCATCCAAACGATTTCCTCGTAGTTGTTAAATATACTCACTGGAACGACCTCGATCTACTCGAATCCAATCACCTCCTTCCCTTTTCTTGCCGCTTCAGAAGTCCCCGCAACCGATCCTAGTATCGAATAAAACTTTAGCGCGTGAGGGCTAGAACTCCGATACGAAATATATACATACATAAAGCAAACTACACTCCCATAGGTTAACATGTGCGACCTTCGGGTACTATACGCGTGCAACAATCACCTAGGACTACCCCGATTGCTGTTAACTAATGAGAACACTAAATCGGGAGTCAAGATATCCATAACGTATGTTAAAACATCACCAAAAGTGAAGTAAAATTGTCCCAGATTTTTGTATACACGAAATTGGAAGAAATTAAGTATATCAGAGATCTAGTTTAAAGATTATAGAGCTCCCAAAAAAAACCTACACCCTAACTCCAAGAACCAACCGCAATTTGAGGTCGTGGGGGATTTTTTGGCGGCCAGGTTGGTAGGGCTTGGGCTTGGGTTTCAAGGGTGCACTCAAGGTCCTATAACAAGCTCCCAGTAATCGCAATTTAGCTTTGTGATTACCAGAATAGTAGCAGATTCAATTTGAATCCCTAAACTACCACAAAATACTAGTTTAAGCACTATTAAAATATCAAGGTGTATTAGTGAAGTTCTTGGAGTTAAACAATAGGATAACTAGCACTACATTACCTTTATTTATCATATTTTCAGTTGTGGTTACCAAAGAATTTACACAAGTTAAATTATCTACCCCAAACCCCACTTGAAGTTTTAAACATCTCAAAACATAAAATTTTAACTTAACTAGTGTTGCTAAGGCAATTAATTGCTAAACTTGATTAGAAGTGGTGTTTTTACCTCTAGATTATCTTGTGGGGAGGTCCTAAGTTTGCAAGTGTCTTCAAGGGAGAAGACTTGGTTTCCACATGAGCTTTGGAAGGAAAAGAAGTGATTTTTGTGGTGATTTTTAAGTGTGTGTGATTTGTTTGGAAGGTAGAGAGGAGAATATGAAGTGGAGATGAAGAAAAGAAGAATAAAGAATGATGAGAAAGAAGGAGGAGAAGAAGAAGAATGGCTAATATTAGCCATTCACCATCATTCTTTCATTAAATACACAACCTATCATGTCCATACCTCTATGTCTCACTCCATACTATTTTCATTATTTATTTTTTTAAAATTGAATTTGCTATATGTTATGAAAAGGAAATTCTAAGGTTTATTGTTATGGCAACAAATTTTGGTGTTTAGCTTAACTTAACTTGATACAAATTCTAGGTTAAGTATACATATATGTGTATAAATAAATAAATAAATAAATAAATAAATATATATATATATATATATATAATTACTCTAATATATATATATATATATAATTATTAACTATGTTGTATTAAATAACACATGTTATATCACTAATTAAATTATAATTACTCTAATAAATTTTAAAGATGTTATAATCTTCCCTCCTTAAGGAAATTTGGTTAAAAAATTTAAAATCTAACTACGTGTACCTTCGAAGAGATGGGAAAATTTCTTTCGCATCTCATTCTCGGCTTCCCATATGACCTCTTCGTTGTTTAGGCCACGCCACAGAACCTTCATGGACGGTAATACCTTTGACCGCAATTTCTTCATCTGCCGGTCCAGGATGATTACCGGCTGCTTGGTAAAGGATAAATCATACTCCAGCTGGATCGTCTGATACTGAATCGCGTGAGATGGGTCATGAAGGAACTTGCGAAGCATATATACATGAAACACAGGGCGTACATTCGGAAAACTGGACGGATGTGCTAAACGATAGGCAACAGTACCGACTCGTTCAATCATCTCAAAGAGACCCACATATCTGGGACCGAGCTTCCTCTTCATTCCAAAACTCATCACACTCTTCATCGAAAAGACTCGTGAGAAAACATGTCACCCACTGCAAACTCAAGTCTGCGGCGGCGACGATCGGCATATGACTTCTTCCTGCTCTGCGCCGCTCTCATCGTATTCTGGATCAACTGGATCTTCTCTGTAGTCTCCTGGACTAACCGCGGTCCTAATCCGGTATCTCATACCTAGGACACAGAGGACACTGAGAAACATTTCTCGGTAACGAACACACCCGAAAAATATGCATCAACATGCTTATTCCTAGATTGGGTGACATGGGAATCCGGATATTCCCCTATTTCCTGCTTGGACTTACAACAATTATAAGATAGAGCGAAACTAACATTCCCCAGCACAGAATAATAAACAGGTTCGGTCAATGCATCCATATTATTATCTTGATTAAGGCGTGACATGGTCGCTACCAGGAGAGAGAGAGAAGAAAACACTCCGCGTATTCTCTTGCAAGATAAGATTGGTTATTATTTTATCTAATCAGGATGGATCCCACTATTTTAATCAAATCTTCCTTCAAACCCTAAAAAGTAAGACTAGTCGAGATTAATTACACCCTACAAGTTCGCCTATCTTTCGGCCAGGCCAGTGTTGGTACTTTGAGGGAGGTTTCCCGTGCTTTCGCACAGACCTAATTAAAATAAACCTCATTTTCACACGGGCGTAACCCCGTTAACACCTTTCTAGACACCTACTTGATCAGCTAATTGTAATGTGTAAAACTCTCCTAGAAGTAACTCTTACTCACAGTGGGTATCGGGATCCAACTATCTCATAGAAGGTATGCAATTTCATTGCAAATTTCAACACTTGAAATTCCCGATAATATTCTGCCCCTAGCATCCTATGACCTTGACGGAGGTCAACAAACTATAGGCTGCCCGTAAATTTCATGATTGAATTAAATCCACCCGCACGACCCTTTACGGAGGTCAACAAGGTCGTACGACTACCCTAATCCAATCGCATCATATGCAGCAGATAAGCACTAGTTAGCTACCGCACACTACGTCTTGACGGAGGTCAACAAACGTAGCACGAATACTAAGTAGCACTTATCTGAAATGACGGAGGGCTACGACAAGTTTTTAAGAAAACCCTTTGCGTAATGAACTTGATATCGTTGTAGAACCGAGTGATTTTGAAAAAGGAGTGTTTTTGAGGCTTTTACTAGTTTTGCTAAAGAGGTCACTCCCTGTGAAAGGATCTCGGCTCTTTCCTCATCGAATGAGGTGCTGGATATTTCACAAATACCACTATGTAAAGCATGAACTAAAAAAGCAATCAAAAGACAACACCGAGTGGCTTGTAGCATCTGCTAGTTTCGCTAAAAAGTTCACTCCCGGTGAAGGGATCTCGGCTCTTTCCTTATCGAATAAGGTGCTGGATATTCTACAAGGAATACCGCTATGCAAAGCAAGGACTAGAGCTACCAGTTTTAAAACAAGTTTCTACAACATCTTTAGATTTCTTTTATTTCATTAATCTCATTAATGAAGTCCCATCAAATTATGCTTCCTAAGCATCACAGAAGAAACGAAAGCAACAATATTTATTATATATCATATATATATAATATAAGCATTCGTCTCATCATATAAAATGACCACATCACAGAATATCAGCAGCAGAAGAACACATATGAAATATTAGATATATTAGGAATTCCGTGTTTTAAATTAAGCCAGTAAAAAACAAGGATCCCACGGTCGCGATGAATAGCTAAACCCACATCCCTAGACCCCTACGAGAGCGGCAAGCAACCCTACCAATTCTAGAGTTAGGAGACCCAGTCTCGACCCTTCGAGATGGTCTCCCATTGGACTCTGGAATCCGGTTACTTGTGCTCTCCTCCTTGGGTCTATCTTAATGCGGAAAAGTAAATAATATACATCAATGGAGACATCATCCTCAACTCGGAAGTGCCCCAATAAAAGAATATTACATACAAGTTTTTACATGAATGAAAAAGAAAAACTCTCATCTCACATAAAAAACCCCGGCTATTCAAAACACGACGATCCAATATAACATATCACAGCAACACATAACATCACATGTCATCAACGTAAGTAAATATGCGTATCCCAATTGTTGTTGACATATAATAATGAAACCGGCGATACACCACATATTACACTTACGGTCGCAAAAAAGAAAGTGAAAAACTACAACAATTGGAATCCACAACCACCTTAGACATCATAAACCCAATGTATCACATACTTTGGATTTCATGCCTAACCAAATGAATTCCTTAGACATCACATGCCTAACAATTATAAACCCCGCATTTTAGTCTCGATATTAAAAACAATTTCTAATAACCAGTCGGGTAATTCAACAAGATTCCCGATAATTTGATCGAATGCTCGTTGGAAACTTTAGTAGACGGCCGCACCCCCGATGCCATCGACGAAGTGCAATTAGACGGAACACCACGGCCCTCGAGCACCCGAACGAATGCTTTTAGCAACGGGGTTCTCTTACAGTCACTTGGTTGGAGCTATGGGGCGTGGCTATCTGGTAAGGTTACCCGGCGAGTATCCACATACACTACGTAATTGCGACGGACTTTTGCTCCATATAAAATCCCGTGGCAACCGATCAAATGAGACCAACTTGCTAGATTTATAAAATTCAAATCAGTTTTCACAAAACTAAATTTGTGGATTCCAAATATTGTATCACAATCATAGATAGCTAGACGATGTTAAACTTTCCGATCGAATCAACAAACACCCAAAATTTCCCAAAGAGCTCAACACTTGAGCGGAGTTTAAAAAGTACCCAGAACATGCCACAACACCTATGGACCAACCGTAGAAAGGCCAACCCTTGCCTCACCTGTGGCGCCGCGGAACTACCATAAACCCTAGGGTTTGGTGGCTGTTCCGACGGTCACAGAATCGAGTTAGGGTTTCATTCTTCTATAGGGTATACAAAAAACACCTGCACGATTTTCTGAAGATTTTAAACTTGGAAAAAATCCAACTCTTGGAAAATTTCCAGTGAGGGAAAAATTGGTTTATTGATATCCGTTCGAACGTCGTCTAAATAACCCGAAATGATGTTAGAATTACGATTATGAAACACTCCGAATTGCCTTTACAGAAAGATAACATCACATGCACTTTTAGCAAAAACAAGCAACGCCTGAAACACCATAACCCAGAGACTGGAACACCCCACCAAAACGAACCCAAAATACCACAGAAAAACCGAGCTGGGCCATTTTTATAGCAATGTGGCCGGCCATTTTCCAGCGAAGGTGGTTCGTTTTCCTGTGGTGTTCATGTTACATCTCATATAACATTCTGCAATTGCTTAAAAAATTTTTAGACACTCTGAAAAATTCGACAGAAACTGGGTTTGTGTTTCGAGTGTTTCGGAGTCGTTTCGGTTTCGTAATTCTACAAACTTCGTCTAATCTCTAGCATGGCTCTGATACCACTGCAAGTTTCCCTAGACGGCCGCTGGGTTTCGGGAGGCATCGTCCATGCCGTTTTCAAAAAATTGGCGCGCTAAAGAACCCTAACGCTAGAATCTAAACTATAGAATTAGACGAACAAGCATGTAAATATCTTTACATCTAAGTGAATAAAGAATACAACTTTTGTAGACCAGTCCTTCACTTCAATAGTACCATGTAGTAGTCCCTTCGCTCTAAGTAGTGATCTCCTGGACTCTAGTGAGGCTCCACAAATGAACAAGCTTGCTTAAAGTCTTCGAGGGTGAAGATGATCTACGTCGAGAAAACACTAACACAAGCTATCTCTTCACTAAGTAATGAACTAGTGAAGAAACAACCCAATCTAAATGGCTAGTAGAGAAGAGGTTGATGAAGTAGGAATTTTGCTCACTTTAGAAATTATTTTCTCACTATTTTTCTTCACCTCTCATGAAGCTAGAAAGCTTGAGGAAGGAGATGAAGAAAGCAACCATGGAATGAAGCAAGTGAAGAATGAATCAAGTGGTGAGAATAGAAATCATGGGTGAGTTAGTATTATATACTAACACATGTAGAGACTAAACCATGGCTAACAATAATGGTTAGGTTAATAAATATCTTCAAGTAAAACAAAATTAGTGGACTTGGTCAATGGTTCCATAAGCTTCTACAAGCTTCAACCATGTGACTAAATTCCAACTAATTTGATTTACTTTAAATAAATAAAACCCATCATTATTATAAGCATGGTGTGAGTCTTATACACCCATGTAGTATGTGGCATCAAGCATGACACAAAAGATGTACATTAATATATATCACATATATACTAAGTATACACTAGTGAGAAAAAGAAATCTGAAGTGAGCTAATATTAGTTAATGTAAGATAATATATCAAATATATAATTATACATTAAATTATTAAATCAACACTCGATTTAATAATCCGGTTATATCACATAAAACCGACTAATATCAAATGTATCAATTTGTCGAATCAACACTTGATTCGACAACCCAGTTATATCACATATAACCGACCGATATCACATATCGCGAGAATAGAATACGGTATCACATACACGCATTAATCTCAGTCCCGCACATATCACATATGTGCTCCTACTTCATTTCGCTTGAGCCAGGAAACCTCTGTGTACGACTCTAAAGACTCGTCAATATGCCGGCAGTAGGTGGTGATCATATCAGTCACCCACAAGCCGCAAGCAGTCTGCTAAACGTAACGGCCACCCGGGTATTGAGCGATCAGAAGATCAACAAGCAAGCCTACTCATACTCCCGCGAATCCAATAAGTAACACTACCGTACAGTCCGATCTCTTTGTCAGATATGTCGCATATCGCAGCCTGGGGGTGGTATAACGTCAGACCCCAATAGCCTGATAAGTTATGCCGATGCAAGGTCCATAACGGTTCGAGAAACTACTGATAACACTTACCAGTAGATCTCAGCAACCTTGGCCAAGGGTTTCCTGTTATGGCCAATCAAGTATAGGGCAACATCAACCCCCAATACCGGGAGAGACGAAATCCCCTCTTATCGCTCATTGCCTCCATGTGACTCGGGACTATACCCAAAACCACCGTTTTGCACGATCTCTTGAACGTGGTAAGGTGGAAATCAAAGCACAGTGGCAATCACACAAGACTCTATGACGATCTCTGGTTGACAGACTAACCTGTACTAGTGTCACCAAAGAACTGCTATCTGACAATAGGGATAATACCATCTAGGAGTTCTCGCGAGTCCGTTTAGTGTACCCAGTATCCACTGAGCACCCGTATACCCTCTCTGATGTCAAACACCAATAGATGTGTGATCATCCATCGCCCATCATATAGGTCAAGAAGCGCATATGCTAGTCTACTCTGGAATATCGATGTCCCGTTTCGATACTCCCACGACTAGGAACTATTGAAGGATGTACTTACCAACTACTCTGGTCCCCACTAGTATGATCTGTATTATAATCCCGGTAGTCAAGTACTCATCCTAAGGGCTTTATTAACATGTAATAGAGAGACAATAAGTGTACATGTTAAGATAAAGAGCAACCAGATAGCATACTATCATGTTGAGCAAGAAAGTCCTCCCTATATATGTCCAGGCATCCACTATAATATACATTACATGTATAATAATGGCCTCTAGGGCACACATATAACTAACAGGAACGGCCTCGATCTACTCGAATCCATTCACCTCCTTTCCTTTTCTTACCGCTTCAGAAGTCCCCACAACCAATCCTAGCATCGAATAAAACTTTAGCGCGTGAGGGCTAGAACTCCGATACGACATATATACATACATAAAGCGAACTACACTCCCATAGGTTAACACATGCGACCTTCGTGTACTATACGCATGCAAAAATCACCTAGAACTACCCCGATTGCTGTTAACTAACGAAAACACTAAATTAGGAGTCGAGATATCCATAATGTATGTTAAAACATCGCCAAAAGTGAAGTAAAATTGTCCCAGATTTTTGTATACATTAAATTGGAAGAAATTAAGTATATCAAAGATCTAGTTTAAAGATCACAAAGCCCCTGAAAAAAACCTACACCCTAACTCCAAGAACCAACCGCAATTTGCGGTCGTGGGGGATTCTTTGGCGACCAAGTTGGTAAGGAATGGGCTCGGGTTTCAAGGGTGCACTCAAGGTCCTATAACAAGCTCTCAGTAATCGTAATTTAGCTCTGTGATTACTGGAGCAGTAGCAGATTCAATTTGAATCCCCAAACTACCATAAAATACTAGTTTAAGTACTATTAAAACATCAAGGTGTATTAGTGAAGTCTTGGGGTTAAAACAGTAGGATAACTAGCACTACATTGTCCTTATCCATCATATTTTCAGTTGTGGTTACCAAAGAATTTACACAAGTTAAATTTTCTACCCCAAATCCCACTTGAAGTTTTAAAACATCTCAAAACATAAACTTTTAACTTAACTAGTGTTGCTAAGGCAAGCAGTTGCTAAACTTGATTAAAAGTGGTTTTTTACCTTTAGATTAGCTTGGGGGGGGGGGTCCTAAGCTTGCAAGTGGATTCAAGGGAGAAGAATTGGCTTCCACATGACCTTAGGAAGGAAAAGATGTAATTTTGGTGATGATTTTTAAGTATGTGTGTGATTTGTTTGGGAGGTAGAGAGGAGAATATGAAGAGAATATGAAGAGATGAAGAAAAGAAGAAAGAATGAACAGAAAGAAGGAGAAGAAGAATGATTAATATTAGCCATTCACCACCATTCTTTCATTAAATACACAACCCATCATGCCCATACCTCCATGTCTCATGCCATACTATTTTCATTATTTTTAAAAAAAAATTGAATTTGCTATATGTTATGAAAAGGAAATTCTAAAGTTTATTGCCATGGCAACAATTTTGGTGTTTATCTTAACTTAACATGTTACAAATACTAGGTTAAGTATTCATATGTGTTTGTGTGTGTATATATATATAATTATTAACTATGTTTTATTAAATAACACATGTTATATCGCTAATTAAATTATAATCACTCTAATAAAATTTTAAGATGTTACAAGACCGGACTGTACGGAGATTGTCATATTCAGGCTCAGTAGGATACATACGGAGTTGATTGTCGACCTCCCTTTCGGCATATACCTGGGTAGCCGTTACGTACAGCTAGTGCCGATGACGTGCTTATGCTTATGAATTTATCCAACGACTCACTGCCAGTGTATTGCCGAGTCTTTAGAGTCCCACATAAAGGGTTTTCCCAATTTTATGCGATATGATATATTACGTACAGGTATCCAATTATATATGTGAACAGGCTACATAGAATTTAATTGGATGGTTGATAATACTAACAGTTTAGGATTAAGCCGGATTATTAAATCAGGTTTTGATTTAATAATTTATATATGAGGTTAATGGAGGAAAGAGGCCATAGGAGGGAATTCCCTCCTATGGTATCGAAAAAATATGTACACCCTCCTTTATTTTTTCTGACGACCGGCTCCCACCATCTTCATCGTTATCATCTAAGATGTGGGTACACCAAATTTCATGTGATTCTACAACTTTTGCACTGTTGATTTAGTGGTTCAAAATTAACGGTTTATCGACAATAGAACTTTTTACATTGCTAAATCAACGGTGAAAAGGTTGTAGAATCACATAAAATTTTGTGTACCCACATCTTAGATGATAATGATGAAGATGGTGAGTGCCGATCGTCGGAAAAAATGAGGGAGGGTGTATTTTTTCGACGCCATAGGAGGAAATTCCCTCTTATGGCATCTTTCCTCCATTATTCTCTTTATATATATATATATATTTAATATATATAATCCAGTATTATTGTTCACTATTCATTTTCTCTCTCTTGGCTATTCATATTTTTATAAGGATACACATATATGTATTTCGATACGTATACTAGGTTATATTCCGTATTTATACGGAATTTTTTCTAGAAGATGGACACCTCATTTGTTGATTTTTCCTTTTAAAGAAAATAAAAAATGAGGTGTAAAGGAGTATGGTATAGAGGTATGACTTTGTTTTTATAATTGGAAAATCATTTTGTGTTTACTATTCTTGGATGGTTGCAAAATTTAGCCATTTTTTCTACACCCATTCTCTTCATTCAACACTTAGCTTATTTTTCCATGGCTACCTCCTCTTCACCTCCTTCTCATTCTCACTTGCTCTCATGAGCATTGGATTAGAGAGAAAATCATAGTGGAAAATTCCTACATCCCCACTCTCCATTCGTAGTGAGCTTGGAGCGACGATTGCTTCACTAGGTGAAACCAGAGCCGGATCGGTTCCTTCGGATGGATCATCTTTGATAAGGGCGGTCGTCATTCAAGCTTGATCCCGATGGCCTACAAGGAGCTTGGAGGGGTCTTCCATGACTTGGTGGACACGCATCAAAGGTTGTATTCCTTAAGCATTGCATGCTTGCTCTCTAGTTTTGGTGTTTGGAAAGATCAGTAGGGTTTTGGTTCTATTGCCCTCTTGTAAATTTTTGTTTTTCGGTTCCGCATCGGTCTTGACTCACGTGGCGAGGGCACTAAGACCTTACATTGGTATCAAAGCCTCCCAAACACCATAAACTAGCTAGTTATGACGTTAGAATTCATCGGTTTTTCGGCGTTAAAAACCGTAAAAGAAACAGTAGATAAATTTCATGTTTTGAAATTTTTATGCACCCCGCGGGCTCACGGTTTATCTTGAGAAGCCGCAGGGTGCTGCGTGCGGACCCCAGGAAGAGACCCAAGGAAATTGAAGGGCCGGGAACCATCCCCATGACCATCACATGGTGGTCTTGGGGGTGGGGACCCGAGACTGCCCTAACGGAGCTGTTTTGGGTCTGCCTTACACCCTGGACCACCTCATGGTGGTCTCGGGTGCGGGTACCCCCTAGGCCTTCTCATTGGTGTTCTAATTTTGTGATGGGTCCCTCCGAGGTTTTAGGCGATTTTTGAGTTCGATCGGACTTTCATTTTGTCTTTAAACATGGAATTTATGTTGCTGTAGTACACTAGATTTTCGGCTTTTGGAAAATTTAGTTTGTGTGCTATTTGTGTGTGGAATTCTAATGTTGTGACTTTTTTTACATGCGGATATGTGTTGTTGAATGTCTTCTAATTGCTATATGCTCAATTAGATGGGATTTCACACTTACTTCTATTGCTTGCTTCTGTGATATATATATTGGTTATGATTTAGTCGGATTGTCGTGTTGGATAGCCCATCATGCGTTTGCTTGTATAGTTTTGATTTACATTGTGGTATTCATTTGTTCGGGACGAGCTCTAACTTGTAGCGGCCATTTCTGTATTATGTATATTATTTTATTGGGGCATGACTAGCATGCGGTCGATATCACCATTGTATATATTTCTTTTCTGTACTAGGATTAACCCAGGAGAAGTTCGCGAGTAACTGGGTTCTAGAGTGCAGCAGGTGTCCATCTCATGGAGTTGAGACCGGGATGCCTTTCTCTAGAATTGGTGGGTTGCTCGCTGCACTTGTAGGAGTTATAAGATCGGCCCGCAGAAGGATGCACAAGTTACCGGATTCTAGAAAGCGACGGGCGACCGACTCATTTCATTGAGGGCAAGTTACCCAATTTCTAGAATTGGCAGGTGACTTTCCGCACTCGTAGGGGTCTAGGATCGACTTTGTATGGGCTATCTGTTGGAGATAGTGCCCTCAGAGTCAATTATTAGGTCACAGGTACGTGATTGCAATGATTGATGGAGGACCTATCCCGGTAGGACAGTCTTATTCGAGATGATAGTATGCTATCTGGTTTACCTTTATCATCGTGTACTGCTTTAGGTGACCTGACAAGTCGCTATTACACGTTGGTAGAGCCCCTAGGATTCTTGCTTGACCACCAGCAGTATGAGGGCGATCATATACGTGGGAGCTGGCAGTCTATAAGCATATCCTTAAATGGTCTCTAGTCGTGTGAGTTTCGAGACAGGGCATCGATACTCCAGAGTAGACTAGTGTATACAGTCGAGACCCCGACGAGGGACGGTGGCCGGTCTCACAAGCCACTGGTGTCAGTTGGATCACCTAAGATGTATACAGGTGCTCATTGGGTTATGAGTACACCGGACATGACTCGCCGGGAACATGCTAGTTGGTCATATACCAGACGTCAGATGGCAGCTCCCTGGTGACATGTGTACAGGTTAGTTCATCGACCTGGGGATCGTCATTTGTCTTGTGTGAGTTCCCACTGTACTTTGATTACTACCCTACCACGGCTCAAAGGAGTCGTGCAAACAGGTTTTAGTTGGGTACAGTCCCGAGCCACATGGAGGCAGTGAGCGTATCTTCAGGGGTTCGTCTCTCCCGGTATTGGGGGTGAGGTCGCGCTGTGTCTAGGAGAGCCATTACACGAAGCCCTCGGCCGAGGTAAGGAGATTTACTGGTAGGTATTCCAGTAGTATCTCAGGGTGTTCTGGGCTACACTCCGACACGACTTGTACCGCTTTTTGGGGTCTGACTTTTACCAACCCCCTAGGCCCGCCATGCGATGCTCATAGACGAACGGACCGGACTGTACGGATATTGTCACTGACAGGCTCAGTAGGGTTGTCAGGATGAGTTCGCTCACAGACGTCCCTTTTAGTCAATACCTGGTAGCCCGTTACGTATTGGTTTATACCTCTGACGTGCTAGTGGTTAAATCCACAACCAAGGTGTTGACGAGTCTTTAGAGTCCCCCACATTCAGTTACTCAGCTTTCGAGCGAAAAGTTGTAGAGGCCGTATGGAGATAGGGCAAGGTCCGATCAGATACGTGCGGTATTGCACGGATCAGGATCGGACAGTTTGTACTATAGGCCGTATGGTTATATGGCAGGGTTCGATCAGATACGTGCGGTATTGCACGGATCAGGATCGAACGGATATTACTAGCCGGTTTTGGTTTAAGCCGGATCCTAGTATAGTACAGTGTAGATTTTGTCTCATTGCATTTGTATTTCGGTCGGAATACAAATGCGGGTGTGTATGCACAGTATCGGGGTTTTCCTGTAATTTATTACGGGACCAGTTTTATGGAGTTGCCAGTTTGCTTTTCGTTTCGGCCGATTTCCTTTGTATCGTTCATTGGCCGAAGATTGGTGGAGGAGGGCTTGTTTGCATTGTTGCAAATAAGTATTTGTGGAGGGGGTCTTTGCATATATTTGTATCATGATGGTTTCATGATGGAGCCCATCCCTTGACCTTTCTTAAACTCATGATTGCTTGACTTTCTTTATCATCATGGTTTTAGTCATGGTTGTTAGTTGAGTGTTGGGATTGTTGTTGATGATGGATGATCATTGGTGTTTGAGTGTTGGACTTTCCTTGCTATCATTTCTTTTCACATGATAACCATTCCTCTCTCTCTCTCTTGGATATGGTTTGCTCTCTCCTTTTTTGAGATCACACTCTCATTCTCTCCACTCACCAAGTCTTGGCCGGCCTTGCTCTTGATGGGGGCTGTCCAAAATTCTAGTGTAGGGATTTACACTCTTTTGGCTTGGCAAAAATCATATTAGCTCCTCCTCCAAAAGCTTGTATCAATTCCTCCACCATATGGCAATTCCTACGACCCCAAAATGAGACACAAGTCCTACACAATATTCTACAGCACATCTTGGGCACGTCGACTAGCCAGCTTCGTGCCCGAGTTGCCTCGGCATTGAGGTGGGAGCCCGTAAAAGAAGTAGGCGATGTGGTGCACTTCCGGCGACGAGGTGGAGACCGGAGCTTCCGCAGGAGATCGGGACGACGACGAGAAGACCGGAGGACTTGGATCAGTCGGTATATCTCTCTTCCCCATCTTGTAGTTAGCTAGGACTAGTTAATGGTTCGATCCGGGTATTAGTGCGCGGCGGTTTGCCAGTTCAAGAAAAATTAAAGTTTATCACCGCTTCCGCATTTGGCCGTCGGATTGACGGCCGGGGCGCCGCCGTGCACTTACAGTGGTATCAGAGCCTTGCCATTAACTTAGTCTAGCTTTGTTTAATGTGTTTTACAATTCCGATAGAACAAAAATCCCAAAACCGCATTTTTTGCTTGCATCAGTTTCTGTTGAAATTTTTTGGTCTCCAAAAATTTTTCAGGTTGTAAAAAATTGATGTACTGGAAAATCTAAGAGCTCTGTGAAAATTCGATGAAGTGACTCCACTGTCGGAGCGCGGAACCGCGGCCAAACACCTCTTTGGGCCGCGGTTCCGCCGCACTACTTTGGGTTCGCTGCACCAATTTTTTACAGAGGCTTTCTGGGGTTAAAATTGGGGTTTTGGAATAATAACATTGGGCCCATAATTTCTTGATCTTCTACAGTAATGCTTGGGGGCCCACTTGTTAAAATTTGATTGATCGGATATTTTAAACACATTATTTCACAGTATTTACATTATATCTGCGACCGTGAATGTCACTTGATCGGTAAATCCTGTCTAACTGCTATAGCCCGGTTAGACGGATTTGCGAACGTGACTTTCACGTTGATGTTCTGTTTTTGCTGTGATGTTGCGGATCGGTCGTGGGGATAGCCTGGATGCAATGCTAGTACAGTTTTTGTTGTATTATGTACATTTGATATTGCGGGGCGAGCGTCCGACATGTGGACTGCCGTCACTGCCTGATTGTATTATTCTTTTGGGGCACGACCAGGTTGCGGTCGATGTACCCGCTGTATGTATATTTTACTTTATGTACTAGGTTTACCCCACGGTGGGGTGCACGGATAGCCGGGTTCTAGAGGGCAACAAGCCCGCATCTCATGGCATTGAGACGGAGGGGGCTTCACTCTAGGATTGGCGGGCTATTCGCCGCACTCGTAGGGGGTACAGGTTGACCCAGGAGGGGTGCCCAAGTTACCGGATTCCGTGAAGTGCTGGGTGGTCCATTCACGGAGCTGAAAGGGGGCTGCCTCGCTTCAGGTTTTTGCGGGTAACTTGTCGCGCCCGTAGGGGTCTAGGTTTTCATTGCACAGGCTATCCACACGACCAGGGGAACGTCGGGTTTCAGCGGCTCTGTGAAACCCGGGGATCCCAGATATCTGTATTGTTCTGTGATGCTGTACATTTCTGTGATGTTGCTTTTTTATCACGCCTTGAGCGAATATAATATATTGGTATATATATTAGTAGATGTTGTATATGTTTTGCATCCGCGCTAGTCCAGTCCCCGCTCTGTCGTTAGTTAGCTAACCTAACGGGTAATGACGGGACCCAGTGGCGAATGCGGATGGCATATACGTACGTCATGTTATTTTCGTTCTTTGTGGTGTGATCAATTGATGGGACTGCGTTGATTCGGATCAATGCAAGTTAAAAACAAACCTAATCTGATATTGTTGGAACACTTTTCAAAAAGCTGTTATTGCAAGGACGTTCACTTTTGTTTTGCATCGTGGTATTCAGTTGGAATATCCTGCTCCTCAGTCGACGAGGCAAGGGCCGGGATCCCTTCACCGGGAGTGACCCCTTGGACAAAAGTTTCCGTCAGGGCATTAACTTCACTATAGCCGATTACTTTTGCTTTGCATCGTGGTATTCAGTTGGAATATCCTGCACCTCATTCTACGGGGAAAAAGCCGAGATCCCTTCACCGGGAGTGACCTCTTTAGCAAAGGTTTTCGTCACTATATTTTTTAAAGCTATCAGTTCCTTCAACGATATCAAGTTCATTACGTTAAAGGTTTTCGCCAGAAACCATTCGTAGCCCTCCATCATTTCAGTTAAATATTCGGTAGTATTCAAGCTATGTATTTTGACCTCACGCCAAGGCATAGTGTTTGGTAGCTGCCGGGTATTTATCTGTTGCATAGATAGATGCGTTGGTTTGGGACAGTCGTACTACTATTTTGGCCTACGTCAAGGGTACGTACGGGTGGATTCAAATTAACCTGGACAATGATGGGTAGAACTTGACATGTGACTTATGATATTTTGACCTCACGCCAAGGTCATAAGAGCATGGGGTAAAAATCACATCGGGAGTTTCAAAAGAACTGAAACTTGCCAGATATGCGCATACCTTCTGGAGTGTGACACCGTGAGCGGATTCCGTCACGTTATCATGCGATGATAGTTGGATCTCGATTCCCACTGATGAGTTAGTTTACTCCTCGGGTGATCCCGACTAATTCTTCTTTCAGGTTTGGAGGAGAATTTGACGGTACAGTGGGAGGTTTCCAGGTTAGATAAATTGGTAACCATTCTGATCTAGGTTAGAGTGCACGCTGAGTGTTTCTTTTCTCTCTCTCTTTGGCAGCGACCATTGACCCGACCCTAAGACTATGACTCAGTGACCAAGTTGACCGAACCTTCTTAACACTGGCTTTTGGATTGTCAGAGTTGCAAACCTCATTGCCACTCCTACTTTTACCCTTTTCTCCAGGACACCCCAAATTATTACGAACGTCCACTTCCATTGGACAAAACCATCGTATGGTTATATACGAACTCGAAGGGATTTATTCGAGGATGGTTTCTGGTTCTGGAGAAAACGGATAGGACTATTCAGTTGTCTTTTCCTTTTACCTTCTCTCAGGTTGCGAGTACTCCTTGGTTTAGGAAATAGTACACCTATTACGCAAATTGGATAGTCTTCTTCCAAACCATAGGCTGGTGCCGACCGGTAGGGAATGAAGGAAACCAATTAGCATAATGATGGTGTGCAGAAGGTATTAAGTTAAGACAAAGCAAGGGATTAGTAAGAGGGCAAAGTAAATTGCAACAGATATTCACGACCAAACCAGGTATTTCATTACCACTCCCAAATCACCTTTGTATTTCTCCAGAACACTCCGTATCACTACGAAGATCCACAGTTTATTGGATACTCCATCGTATGGTTATATACGAACTTGAAAGGAACTTGTTCCAGTTCGGGGATGGATCCTGGTTCAGGAGAAATAGGAATAAGGTATATTCAGGTGTCCTTTATCTTCACCTTCTCTCGCATTGCGAGTGTTCCTAGGATTAGGACAGTACACCTATTATGCTTATTGGATAGTCTTCTTCCAAACCATAGGCTGGTGCCGAACGGTAGGGAAGGAAGAAAACCATTTGGCCTAAAGGGGTGTGCAGAAGGTAATGACTAAAGACATATAAAGGGATTTGGAGAGGTGGCAAAGAATTATACGGTTACAGTCGTGAATCTGGAAGAGGCATTACTAGGAATATCGGGATACCCCATCGAAACATTTCAATGTTTCAGTGCCACTGTGTACTGTTAAAATAAAACTGATTTCCCAATTAGTCCTTATTCCAGGGTATGTATTTACCAGGTACGATTCTCACATCTGTATGGTTTTACAGATGATGAGTGGGAGTAAGTTATTGGAAATTGGGTGATCGTCCTCATTATATCGGGATTCGTTGTAATCGGTGATATTTGAGGAAGTCATCTGGACTGTTTGCCGGTCGGCAAGATATTTGGTTTTGAATATCCGCTGTTGTGCACCAATTTCAAATTGATATATCTGTACGTCTATTTTCATAGAGTGAGATATACCTTTTTTGAAATTATGTCTATGACATTTACCTATATCAGTGGATGATTAGGTAAGGAGCATTGAACAACGGTGTAATTCTTCTTAACCATAAGTACAGTTTTCAACCTACGACACACAGTGAATGAGTTGTCAGACTCAAGAGACTTATACAGAGTATTGTATGTTGTCCAGGGTCCATCAGGACAGAGGGGTTGGTCCTCGTACTATATTCGGTTTACTTATGACTTCTCTAGTTTTTAGACAGGTGTTTCGTAGAAACACAGAGTCCGAATTTTGAGAAGTTATTGGTATTTGAATAAAGTAGAGAACCAGGTATTGCAAGTATCGGGATTCTTCAAAGTGATCGAAGATGTAGATACTTGTGTATGGTATTAAGAAAATAGTAGTGATTAAGAGAACTTGCTTCTCTTTCAGGTTACTCATAATTGGAAGCATTCCTAAGTTGAGTAACGCTGATCGGCCTCCTTCCATTTAGTTGACATGCACTGGAGACAGCTGCATGATTTGAATCTGGTTCAATTAAATCAGTGCCTCTGGTTCTATATTGGATATAGAACAGTTCATATCTTAACGTTGTTAAGGTACGGGGAGTTGTCTGGCTTATGCTTAAAACCTGACTCTGGATAACTCAAGGCATGTTTCTATAATGGCAGTTTGTGGGTTGACCCAGGCTATGACGCGGGTTGACTTTCTACCATCTAGATGGACAATAGCGATATTGTTCTGGACTCGCCACAGTTTTAATAAAAATGGATTTTTTCAGAAAACAGTAGTGGGAGTATGGTAGAACTGGAAGTGATTCCAGAACCACAAACGATTACTGAAGATTTGATAGGAACCTAAAGATTCAATCTGGTTTGACATTCCATTGGCCACTCCGCAGATACGGTGGGTAACCTCAGGCACCCGAGAGGTACTCCGGTAGCCTCAAGGACGGTGGAAGGGAGGTTCTAGTTTACCCACACTTGCCATTGCTGTTGTTCCAGACTGTGAGACCCGGCAGGAGGATGAGTATAGCGTCGTTCTAAACTTGCTTTAGAAGTGTACGTTTATATGACTCTGCCAGAGGGTTGTCATAGTCAGTGGGAGCAGCGGAAGCATTGGTGGACAGGTGGCTTATGTCTATTTATAGACTAAAGCAGTTTTAGCGGAGATAGATCATCTATTTCGGATGTCAGAGTCATAGGTTTGATGTCATCAGAATAGGGGATGGATCTGTTGAGAAGGTAGTAGGGTGTGATGTCATGGTATTTGGATGACATACACAGAATAGGAAAAGAAACTCCTATACTACGTTCGGTTATACTTTGGTCGTCACACAGTGGTTTCTCCACAAAGGAAATGGATTTTGTATCAGACATACTGGTTACTAGATCTATGGTTTTAGATCTAGATTTGGGTGGTTTCCCAATCTGGGTACTTAGACAGCATTCTAAGAGTATTTAGAATGGACGACTCCTGGCACGGTAGTGTACTTGCAGGTAATGGAGTCACCCTCTCTAAAGGTGTCTTATAGACTAAAGCGGAGAGGGATGCGCATGATTGACAGATCACTTGCTCAGGCAATTGAGTCAATCGTGAGATGTCAAGTACCACACCAGATGTTGTTCTTGCACTAGATGCAATAAGTTGATATTGATCCTATCCTGGAGAAACAGTCGGAAGCAGTTTTAGAACATAAGTGGATGTTCTAGGGATATGATAACGACAGCCTCATTCGGGAGACAGTTATCATTCCAGGCTTCCAAGGTGACATGGACGACAAGGAGGTTGCCAGAGTTATAGTTTTCCTTCTGACGAGGGGCAGTATTTTGGACAGGTGGTCCAAGGCAATACTGAGGGAGGCATGGCGCAGGATACTGATTGAGTTCAGTTGGCGATACAGTCTAAGAAGTTTGGATTTGGAGTTCATTTATGAGCTATGTCCCATCAGACATCCAGACACATTCTAAGACAGGTATTGCTCATTTTGGGAGATGGGTTTCTCCGCGAACTTGAGATATAGAGAGACATGGAAAGAGACAACAAAGCGGATCCACTCACTAAGGCTATTCCTCGAACGCAATAGTTTCGCAAACGAGCTTTGTGAGACTGACTAGTAGAGGAGTTGGGAGTTCGGTATCACACGGACTGTGAGTATGCGACATCGCAATAATTAGCCTTGAGTGCAAGTGGGAGATTGTTGGAGATAGTGCCCTCAGAGTCAATTATTAGGTCACAGGTACGTGATTGCAATGATTGATGGAGGACCTATCCCGGTAGGACAGTCTTATTCGAGATGATAGTATGCTATATGGTTTACCTTTATCATCGTGTACTGCTTTAGGTGACCTGACAAGTCGCTATTACACGTTGGTAGAGCCCCTAGGATTCTTGCTTGACCACCAGCAGTATGAGGGCGATCATATACGTGGGAGCTGGCAGTCTATAAGCATATCCTTAAATGGTCCCTAGTCGTGTGAGTTTCGAGACAGGGCATCGATACTCCAGAGTAGACTAGTGTATACAGTCGAGACCCCGACGAGGGGCGGTGGCCGGTCTCACAAGCCACTGGTGTCAGTTGGATCACCTAAGATGTATACAGGTGCTCATTGGGTTATGAGTACACCGGACAGGACTCGCCGGGAACATGCTAGTTGGTCATATACCAGACGTCAGATGGCAGCTCCCTGGTGACATGTGTACAGGTTAGTTCATCGACCTGGGGATCGTCATTTGTCTTGTGTGAGTTCCCACTGTACTTTGATTACTATCCTACCACGGCTCAAAGGAGTCGTGCAAACAGGTTTTAGTTGGGTACAGTCCCGAGCCACATGGAGGCAGTGAGCGTATCTTCAGGGGTTCGTCTCTCCCGGTATTGGGGGTGAGGTCGCGCTGTGTCTAGGAGAGCCATTACACGAAGCCCTCAGCCGAGGCAAGGAGATTTACTGGTAGGTATTCCAGTAGTATCTCAGGGTGTTCTGGGCTACACTCCGACACGACTTGTACCGCTTTTGGGGGTCTGACTTTTACCAACCCCCTAGGCCCGCCATGCGATGCTCATAGACGAACGGACCGGACTGTACGGATATTGTCACTGACAGGCTCAGTAGGGTTGTTAGGATGAGTTCGCTCACAGACGTCCCTTTTAGTCAATACCTGGTAGCCCGTTACGTATTGGCTTATACCTCTGACGTGCTAGTGGTTAAATCCACAACCAAGGTATTGACGAGTCTTTAGAGTCCCCCACATTCAGTTACTCAGCTTTCGGGCGAAAAGTTGTAGAGGCCGTATGGAGATATGGCAAGGTCTGATCAGATACGTGCGGTATTGCACGGATCAGGATCGGACAGTTTGTACTATAGGCCGTATGGTTATATGGCAGGGTTCGATCAGATACGTGCGGTATTGCACGGATCAGGATCGAACGGATATTACTAGCCGGTTTTGGTTTAAGCCGGATCCTAGTATAGTACAGTGTAGATTTTGTCTCATTGCATTTGTATTTCGGTCGGAATACAAATGCGGGTGTGTATGCACAGTATCGGGGTTCTCCTGTAATTTATTACGGGACCAGTTTTATGGAGTTGCCAGTTTGCTTTTCGTTTCGGCCGATTTCCTTTGTATCGTTCATTGGCCGAAGATTGGTGGAGGAGGGCTTGTTTGCATTGTTGCAAATAAGTATTTGTGGAGGGGGTCTTTGCATATATTTGTATCATGATGGTTTCATGATGGAGCCCATCCCTTGACCTTTCTTAAACTCATGATTGCTTGACTTTCTTTATCATCATGGTTTTAGTCATGGTTGTTAGTTGAGTGTTGGGATTGTTGTTGATGATGGATGATCATTGGTGTTTGAGTGTTGGACTTTCCTTGCTATCATTTCTTTTCACATGATAACCATTCCTCTCTCTCTCTTGGATATGGTTTGCTCTCTCCTCTTTTGAGATCACACTCTCATTCTCTCCACTCACCAAGTCTTGGCCGGCCTTGCTCTTGATGGGGGCTGTCCAAAATTCTGGTGTAGGGATTTACACTTTTTTGGCTTGGCAAAAATCATATTAGCTCCTCCTCCAAAAGCTTGTATCAATTCCTCCACCATATGGCAATTCCTACGACCCCAAAATGAGACACAAGTCCTACACAATATTCTACAGCACATCTTGGGCACGTCGACTAGCCAGCTTCGTGCCCGAGTTGCCTCGGCATTGAGGTGGGAGCCCGTAAAAGAAGTAGGCGATGTGGTGCACTTCCGGCGACGAGGTGGAGACCGGAGCTTCCGCAGGAGATCGGGACGACGACGAGAAGACCGGAGGACTTGGATCAGTCGGTATATCTCTCTTCCCCATCTTGTAGTTAGCTAGGACTAGTTAATGGTTCGATCCGGGTATTAGTGTGCGGCGGTTTGCCAGTTCAAGAAAAATTAAAGTTTATCACCGCTTCCGCATTTGGCCGTCGGATTGATGGCCGGGGCGCCGCCGTGCACTTACACTATCCACACGACCGGGGAACGACACGTCTCATGTTAGGTATAGTGCCCTCAGAGTTAATTATTGGATCACAGGCACGTGATTGCAATGATTGAGGAAGGACCCATGCCGGTAGGACAGTCTTACTCAAGATGATAGTATGCTATCTGGTTTACCTTTATCATCGTGTACTGCTTTAGGTGACCCTACAAGTCACTATTGCGCGTTGATAGAGCCCTTAGGATTCTTGCTTGACGGCCAGTAGTATGTTGGCGATCATATACGTGGGAGCTGGGGTCTATAAGTACATCCTTAAAAGGTCCCTAGTCGTGGGAGTTTTCGAGACAGGGCATCGATACTCCAGAGTAGACTAGTGTATACAGTCGAGACCCCGACGAGGGGCGGTGGCCGGTCTCACAAGCCACTGGTGTCAGTTGGTTCACCTAAGATGTATACAGGTGCTCATTGGGTTATGAGTACACCGGACAGGACTCGCCGGGAACATACTAGTTGGTCTTATACCTGATGTCAGATAGCAGTTCCCTGATGACATGTGTACAGGTTAGTTCATCGACCTGAGATCATCATTTGTCTCGTGTGAGTTCCCACTATACTTTGATTACTACCCTACCACGGCTCAAAGGAGTCGTGCAAACAGGTTTTAGTTGGGTACAGTCCCGAGCCACATGGAGGCAGTGAGCGGATTTGCAGGGGTTCGTCTCTCCCGGTATTAGGGGTGAGGTCGCGCTATGTCTAGGAGAGCCATTACACTAAGTCCTTGGCCAAGGCAGGAGATTTATTGGTAGGTATTCCAGTAATTTCTCAGGGTGTTCTGGGCTGCACTTCAACACGACTTGTACCGCTTTTGTGGGTCTGACTTTTACCAACCCCCTAGACCCGCCATGCGATGCTCATAGACGAACGGACCAGACTGTACGGATATTGTCACCGACAGGCTCAGTAGGGTGTCAGGATGAGTTCGCTCATTGACGTCCCTTTTAGTCAATACCTGGTGGCCTGTTACGTATGGCTAATACCTCTGACATGCTAGTGGTTAAATCCACAGCCAAAGTATTGACGAGTCTTTAGAGTCCCCCACAGACAGTTTCTCAAGTTTCGGGCAAAACGCTGTAAAGGCCGTATGGATTTATGGCAGGATTCGATCATATACGTGCGGTATTGCACGGATCATGATCGGAAGGATAATACTAACGGGCTTTGGTTTAAGCCGGATCTTAGTATTATACAGTATAGATTTTGTCTCTTTGCATTTGTATTCGGTCGGAATACAAATGCGGGTATGTATATACGGTCGCGGGGTTTTCCTGTAATTTATTACAGGATCAGTTTTTTGAAGTTGCCAGTTTCCATTCCGTTTCAGCCAGTTTTTTCTTTCTTCCATACTTGGCTGAATTTTCCATGGGAGGGGTTTCTTGCAAAGTGGCATTTAGCTAAATGCAAGGGTGTTATTTGTAAATGGAGGCTTCATGAGATTTCTAGCACATTTGATTCCATTTTGTGCACATGCTTTGCATTAATGTGATGGGAATAAGAAAGGATTTGGTGTGACATAATAACCTCATTATCACCACATTTTTATGGTTACCTCCTCACTCCTCTTGTGCTCACCCCCTTTGTATATTTCCCTCCTCCTCTTTTGATTAGGCCGGCCATACACAACAGAGAGAGGGAGAGAGGCAATTTCATTTGGTGTTGATTTCATTTGGCTTGCTAAAAATTACATTGCTCATCTCCAAAAGTTCATCTCATCCTCCACATCTAAACATGGCAACTTCAATTACCCCATTGAGACAAACTATTCTACACTAGCCTACAGCATTCTTGGACACGTCGGCTTGCCAACTTCGTGTCCGAGTTGCCTCGGTCCAGAGGTGGGAGCCTGTAAAAGGAGATGGCAGTGTGGTGCCCTTTCCGACGAGAAGATGTAGATCGGAGATTCCGCGAGGAGATCGGGATGGAGGCCGAAGACCGAAGGACACGGACCACTCGGTATAGCATTCTACCCATTCTTTAGTTAGCTAGTATTAGGTTAATGGCCCGATCCGGGTTTAAAGTACGCGGTAGCTCCGGTTTAAAAGTTTAAAGAAAAGTTTCGTTTCTGCATTTTGGCCTCGGAATGACGGCCGGGGCGCTGCCGTGCACTTACATTGGTATCAGAGCCACGCCATTAACCTAGTCTAGATTGCTCTAACGTGTTTACAAGTTCGATCGAATGGATTTTCCAAAAAACCCATTTTCAAGTCCAGGTTTCTGTCGAATTTTTGCTGTGCTCAAAAAATTATTTGGTACATTGCAAAAATACGTGCAGGGTTTTATAAGAATTCTGTGAAAATTTGGTCGGCTGAAATTACTGTAGCGCGGCGGATCAGCGGCCAAAACCAAGTTTTGGCCGCGGATCCGCTGCCGAACTGTGGCCAAACTGCACCAAATTTCTACAGTGGGTTTCTGATATGGAAATAGGGTTTCTGGTATATTCTTTTTGGGCCCAGATTTATTTTGAGTGCTACAGTAGTGTTTGGGGCCCACTTCGGGAAATTTTGTCGATCAAAAATTTTAAACATGTTAGTTCACAGTATTTACATTATATCTGCGACCGTGAATGTCATCTGATCGGTAAATCCTGTGTAACTGCTATAGCCCTTTTAGACGGATTTGCGAATGTGACATTCACGTTGATGTTCTGTGTTGTGCTGTGATGTTGCGGATTTGTCGTGGTGGATAGCCTGGATGCAATGTTAGTTCAGTTTGGTTGTAAATGTACATTTGATATTGCGGGGCGAGCGTCCGACATGTGGACTGCCGTCACTGCCTGTTTGTATATTATTCTTTTGGGGCACGACCGGGCTGAGGTCGATGTACCCGTTGTATATATTTTACTTTCTGTACTAGGATTACCCCGCGGAGGGGTGCACGGATAGCCGGGTTCTAGAGGGCAACGGGCCCGCATCTCATGGCATTGAGACATAGGGGGCTTTACTCTAGAATTAGCTGGCTATTCGCCGCACTCGTAGGGGGTACAGGTTGACCCAAGGAGGGGTGCCCAAGTTACCGGATTCCGTGAAGTGCTGGGTGGTCCATTCACGTTGCTGAAGGGGGCTGCCTCGCTTCAGGTTTTGGCGGGTAACTTGCCGCGCCCGTAGGGGTCTAGGATTTCATTGCACAGGCTATCCACACGACCGGGAGAACGTCGGGTTTCAGTAGCGGCTCTATGAAACCCGGGGATCCCAGATATCTGTATTGTTCTGTGATGCTTATTACATTTCTGTGATGTTGCATTTTATCACGCCTTGAGTGATTATTATATATTGATATATATACTAGTAGATGTTGTATATGTTTTGCATCCGCGCTAGTCCAGTCCCCGCTCTGTCGTTAGTTAAGTAACCTAACGGGTGATGACAGGACCCAGTGGCGAATGCGGATGGCATATACGTACATCATTATTTTCGTTCTTTATTGGTGTGATCAATTGATGGGACTGCATTGATTCGGATCCATGCAAGATAAACAAACCTATTCTGATGTTGTTGGAACATTTTTCAAAAAGCTGTTATTGCAAGGACGTTCTCTTTTGTTTTGCACAGTAGTATTCGGTTATGAATATCCAGCACCTCAGTCGACGAGGCAAGGGCCGAGATCCCTACACCGGGAGTGACCCCTTGGACAGAAGTTTGCGTCAGGGCAATAACTTCACTATAGTCGATTACTTTTGCTTTGCATCGAGGTATTCAGTTGGAATATCCTGCACCTCATTCTACGGGGAAAGAGCCGAGATCCCTTCACCGGGAGTGACCTCTTTAGTAAAGGTTTTCGCCACTATATTTTTATAAAAGCTATCCGGTTCCTTCAACGATATCAAGTTCATTACGTTAAAGGTTTTTCGCCAAAAATCATTCGTAGCCCTCCGTCATTTCATACGGGTAGCACGTAGTATTCATGCTATGTTTGTTGGCCAAAGTCAAGGCATAGTATATGGTAGCTATTTGTTACTTTTTTGCAGCGTAGATAGATGCGTTGGTTTGGGACAGTCGTACTGCCTTGTTGACCAAAGTCAAGGGTAGGTACGAGTGGGTTCAAATCAACCTGGATCATGACGGGTAGAACTTGACATGTGACTTATGATTTGTTGGCCAAAGTCAAGGTCATAAGAGCATGGGGTAAAAATCACTTCGGGAGTTTCTAAAGAAACTGAAACTTGCCAGATATGCGCATACCTTCTGGAGTGTGATAGCGTGAGTGGATTCCATCACGTTAGCATGCGATGATAGTTGGATCCAGATTCCTACTGATGAGTTGGTTTACTCCTCGGGTGATCCCGACTAATTCTTCTTTCAGGTTTGGAGGAGAATTTGAGGTTACAGTGGGAGGTTTCCTGATTAGATGAAGTGATAACCATTCTGATCTAGGTTTGAGTGCACGCTGAGTGTTTCTTTTCTCTCTCTCTTTGGCAGCGATCATGGCCCGACCCTAGACTATGATTCAGTTACCAAGTTGACCGAACCTTCTTATAACACTGGCTTTTGGATTGTCAGAGTTGCATACCTCATTGCCACTCCTACTCTTACCCTTTTCTCCAGGACACCCCAAATTACTACGAACGTCCACTTCCATTGGATAAAACCATCGTATGATTATATACGAACTCGAAGGAATTTATTCAAGGATGGTTTCCGGTTCTGGAGAAAACGAATAGGACTATTCAGTTGTCTTTTCTTTTTACCTTCTCTCAGGTTGCGAGTACTCCTAGGATTAGGAGATAGTACACCTATTACGCTTATTGGATAGTCTTCTTCCAAACCTTAGGCTGGTGCCGAATGGTAGGGAATGAAGAAAGCTGATTAGCCTAAGTGTGGTGTACAAAAGGTATTAAGTAAAGACAAATAAAGGGATTAGAAGGAGGGCAAAGTAAACTGTGACTGCTATTCACGACCAAACCAAGTATTTCATTACCACTCGCACTTCACCTTTGTATTTCTCCAGAACACTCCGTATCACTACGAAGATCCACAGTTTATTGGATATTCCATCGTATGGTTATATACGAACTCGAAAGGAACCTGTTCCAGTTCGGGGATGGATTCTGGTTCAGGAGAAATAGGAATAAGGTTTATTCGGTTGTCTTTTATCTTCACCTTCTCTCGCATTGTGAGTGCTCCTAGGATTAGGACAGTACACCTGTTACGCTTATTGGATAGTCTTCTTCCAAACCATAGGCTGGTGCCGAACGGTAGGGAAGGAAGAAAACCATTTAGCCTAAGAGGGTGTACAGAAAGTAATGACTAAAGACATATGAAGGGATTTGGAGAGATGGCAAAGAAATATATGGTTACAGTTGTGAATCTGGATAATGGAAGAGGCATTACTAGGAATACCCGGATACCCCTTCGAAACATTTACATGTTTCAGTTTCACTGTGTACTGTTAAAAGAAAACTAATTTCCCAATTCGATACTTGCTTTAGGGTATGTATTTACCAGGTATGATTCTCACATCTGTATGGTTTTACAGATGATGAGTGGGAGTAAGTTATTGGGAATTTGGTGATTATCCTCATTATATCGGGATTCGTTGTAATTGGTGATATTTGAGTAAATCACCTGGGTTGTTTGCCGGACGGCAAATATTTGGTTTTGAATATCCATTGTAATGCACCAATTTCAAATTGATATATCTGTACTTCTATTTTTATAGAGTGAGTTATAACTTTTTGAAATTATGTCCATGACATTTACCTATATCAGTGGATGGTTAGGTAAGGAGCATCAAACAGCGGTGTAATTTTTCTTAACCATAAGTACAGTTTTCAACCTACAACGCACAGGGAATGAGTTTTTAGACTCAGGTGACTTATACAGAGTATTGTATGTTGTCCAGTGTCCATCAGGGCAGAGGGGTTGGTACTCGTACTATATTCTGTTTACTTATGACTTCTCTAGTTCTTAGACAAGTGTTTTGTAGAAACACAAGGTCCAAGTTTTGAGAAGTTATAGGTATAAGAGTAAAGTAGAGAACCAGATATTGCAAGTATCAGGATTCTTCAAAGTGATCGATGATGTGGATATTTGTGTATGGTATTCAGTTGATAGTAATGATTAAGAGAACTTGCTTCTCTTTCAGGTTACTCATATCTGTATGTATCCCTAAGTTGAGTAACGCTGATCGGCCTCCTTCCATTTAGTTGACATGCACTGGAGACAGTTGCATGATTTGAATCTGATTCCAATTAAATCAGTGCCTATGTTTCCATATTGGATATAAAACGGTTCATATCTTAACGATGTTAAGGTACGGGGAGTTGTCCGGCTTATGCTTAAAACCATACTCTAGATAACTCAAGGTACGTTTCTGTAATGGCTGTTTGTGGGTTGACCCGGGCTATGACGAGGGTTAACTTTCTACCATCTGGAAGATCAATAGTGATATTGTTCTTGACTCGCCACAGTTTTAGTAAAAATGGATTTTTTCAGAAAACAGTAGTGGGAGTATGGTAGAACTGGAAGTGATTCCAGAGCCGCAAACGATTACTGAAAATTTGATAAGAACCTAAAGATTCAATCTGGTTTGACATTCCATTGGCCACTCCGCAGATATGGTGGGTAACCTTAGGCACCCGAGAGGTACTCCGGTAGCCTCAAAGACGGTGACAGGGAGGTTCTTGTTTACCCAGACTTGCCATCGCTGTTGTTCTGGACTATGAGACCCGGCAAGAGGATGGGTATAGCGTCGTTCTAAACAAGCTTTAGAAGTGCACGTGTATATGATTCTTCCAGAGGGTTGTCGTAGTCAGTGGGAGCAGCAGAAGCATAGTGGACAAGTGGCTTATGTCTATTTATAGACTAAAGCAGATATAGTGGAGATAGATCATCTATTTCTGATGTGACAGTCATAGATTTGACTTCATCAGAATATGGGATGGATCTGTTAAGAAGGTAGTAGGGTGTGATGTCCTAGTATTTGGATGACATACACAGAGTAGGAAGTGATGTTCCTATACTACGATAGGTTATACTTTGGTTGTCACACAGTGGTTTCTCCACATGGGACTTAGATATTATATCAGACATTCTGGTTACTGGATTTATGGTTTTAGATCTAAATTTGGGTAGTATCCCAATCAGGGTACTTAGACAGCATTCTAAGAGTATTTAGAATGGACGACTTCAGGCACGGTAGTGTACCTGCAGGTGATGGAGTCACCCTCTCTAAAGGTGTCTTATAGACTAAAAGGGAGAGGTATGTGCATGATTTACTGATCACTTGCTTAGGCAATTGAGTCAATCATGAGATATCAAGTACCACACCAGATGTTGTTTTTGCAGTAGATGCAATAAGTTGACATTGATCCAATCCTGGAGAAACATTCGGAAGCAGTTTTTGAACATAAGTGGATGTTCTAGGGATATGATAACGACAGCCTCTTTTAGGAGACAGTTATCATTCCAGGCTTCCAAGGTGACCTGGATGACAGAGTGACTGTCAGAGTTATAGTTTTCCCTCTGACGAGGGGCAGTATTTTGGACAGGTGGTCCAAGCGGATACTGAGGGTGGCATAGCACAGGATACTGATTAAGTTCAGTTGTCAATAAAATCTAAGAAGTTTGGATTTGGAGTTCATTTTTGAACTAGGTCCCATCAGATATCCAGACATATTCTAAGACAGGTATTGCTCATTTCGGGAGATGGCTTTCTCCGCGAACTTGAGATAAAGAGAGACATAGAAAGAAACATTAGGGCGGATCTACTCACTGAGGCTATTCCTCGAATGCAATAGTTTCGCAAACGGGTTTTGTGAGACTGATTAGTAGAGGAGTTGGGTGTTCGGTATCACATGGGCTGTGAGTATGCGACATCGCAATAATTAGCCTTGAGTGCAAGTGGGAGATTGTTTAGGTATAGTGCCCTCAGAGTCAATTATTGGATCACAGGCACGTGATTGCAATGATTGAGGGAGGACCCATGCCGGTAGGACAGTCTTACTCAAGATGATAGTATGCTATCTGGTTTACCTTTATCATCGTGTACTGCTTTAGGTGACCTTACAGGTCACTATTGCGCGTTGATAGAGCCCTTAGGATTCTTGCTTAACGGCTAGCAGTATGATGGCGATCATATACGTGGGAGCTGGGGTCTATAAGCACATCCTTAAAAGGTCCCTAGTCATGGGAGTTTTCGAGACAGGGCATCGATACTCCAGAGTAGACTAGTGTATACAGTCGAGACCCCGACGAGGGGCGGTGGCCGGTCTCACAAGCCACTGGTCTCAGTTGGTTCACCTAAGATGTATACAGGTGCTCATTGGGTTATGAGTACACCGGACAGGACTCGCCGGGAACATGCTAGTTGGTCTTATACCTGATGTCAGATAGCAGTTCCCTGGTGACATGTGTACAGGTTAGTTCATTGACCTGAGATCGTCATTTGTCTCGTGTGAGTTCCCACTGTACTTTGATTACTACCCTACCACGGCTCAAAGGAGTCGTGCAAACAGGTTTTAGTTGGGTACAGTCCCGAGCCACATAGAGGCAGTGAGCGGATCTGCAGGGGTTCGTCTCTCCCGGTATTGGGGGTGAGGTCACGCTGTGTCTAGGAGAGCCATTACACGAAGTCCTTGGCCAAGGCAGGAGATTTACTGGTAGGTATTCCAGTAATATCTCAGGGTGTTCTGGGCTGCACTCCGACACGACTTGTACCGCTTTTATGGCTCTGACTTTTACCAACCCCCTAGGCCCGCCATGTGATACTCATAGACGAACGGACCGGACTGTACGGATATTGTCACCGACAGGCTCAGTAGGGTGTCAGAATGAGTTCGCTCATCGACATCCCTTTTAGTCAATAACCGGTGGCCCGTTACGTATGGCTAATACCTCTGACGTGCTAGTGGTTAAATCCACAGCCAAAGTATTGACGAGTCTTTAGAGTCCCCTACAGACAGTTTCTCAAGTTTAGGGCAAAACGCTGTAGAGGCCGTATGGATTTATGGCAGGATTCGATCATATACGTGCGATATTGCACGGATCATGATCGGACGGATAATACTAGCGGGCTTTGGTTTAAACCGAATCCTAGTATTATACAGTATAGATTTTGTCTCTTTGCATTTGTATTCGGTCGGAATACAAATGCGGGTATGTATATACGGTCGCGTGGTTTTCCTGTAATTTATTACGGGATCAGTTTTTTGAAGTTGCTAGTTTCCATTCCGTTTCAGCTATTTTTTTCTTTCTTCCATACTTGGCTGAATTTTCCATGGGAGGGGTTTCTTGCAAAGTGGCCTTTAGCTAAATGCAAGGGTGTTATTTGTAAATGGAGGCTTCATGAGATTTCTAGCACATTTGATTCCATTTTGTGCACATGCTTTGCATTAATGTGATGGGAATGAGAAAGGATTTGGTGTGACATAATTAGACATAATAACCTCATTATCACCACATTTTTATGGTTACCTCCTCACTCCTCTTGTGCTCACCCCCTTTGTATATTTCCCTCCTCCTCTTTTGATTAGGCCGGCCATACACAATAGAGAGAGGGAGAGAGGCAATTTCATTTGGTATTGATTTCATTTGGCTTGCTAAAAATTACATTGCTCATCTCCAAAAGTTCATCTCATCCTCCACATCTAAACATGGCAACTTCAATTACCCCATTGAGACAAACTATTCTACACTAGCCTACAGCATTCTTGGACACGTCGGCTTGCCAACTTCGTGTCCGAGTTGCCTCGGTCCAGAGGTGGGAGCCTGTAAAAGGAGATGGCAGTGTGGTGCCCTTTTCGACGAGAAGATGTAGATCGGAGATTCCGCGAGGAGATCGGGATGGAGGCCGAAGACCGAAGGACACGGACCGCTCGGTATAGCATTCTGCCCATTCTTTAGTTAGCTAGCATTAGGTTAATGGCCCGATCCGGGTTTAAAGTACGCGGTAGCTCCGGTTTAAAAGTTTAAAGAAAAGTTTCGTTTCCGTATTTTGGCCTCGGAATGACGGCAGGGGCGCTGCCGTGCACTTACATCTCATTTGCGGCTCAGATGAAACGCGGGGCTCCAAATTTATCCGCTATTCCATATTGTTTGTTGCATGCCTGTGATGGTTATTGTCTGCATGGGATGACTTTTATCTGCCTGCAATGTTGATATATATATATATATATTATATTATATATATTTAGTAGATACTTCTATATGTTTTGCATCCACGCTAGCCCTGTCCCCGCCCTGCCATAAGTTAAGTAACCTTACGGTGAAGATCGGGACCCCGTGGCGAATGCGGATGGCATATAAAAGCAAGCTATTTTGGTTGTTTTTTGTGTAGCTTAGAAAATTGTATTAATGGGAACACATTATATGTTTAATGCAAGGAAAAAAACCTATTTGATGTTGTCAGAACCAATTTTTAAAACTACTCGGTTTTCTTCGAAACTCATAGTCGTATTCTTTTTCTTTGCATAGAGGTATTCAGTTCAGAATATTCTGCACCTCATTCTATGAGGAAAGAGCCTTGATCCCTTCACGGGGAGCTTGCTCTTAAGCAAAATTTTATGTTACTAGTTTTAAAAGCGGAGCCTACACCACTCCATTTCAAAGCCACTCGAGTTCTTTCAACGATATCAAGTTCATTACATTAAAGGTTTTTCGTCAAAACCAGCCGTAGCCCTCCTCGTTTCAGATATGTATCAACTAGTATTCATGCTATATGTTTTGACCTTCGCCAAGGCATAGTGTTTGGTAGCTAGGGGATGCTTGTCTATTGCATAGATAGATGCATTAATCTAAAACAGACGCACAGCTGTTTTGACCTTCGTTAAGGCTTATAGAATGGGTCTAGATTAATCAGGACAATGACGGGTTGAACTTGACATGCGACTTATGATGTTTTGACCTTCGTCAAGGTCATAAGCGCTTGGGGCAAAAACCATATCGGAAGTTTCAAATATAAGGGAAACTTGCTAAGTTTGCGCATACCTTCTAGAGTGTGCTAATTTTGGTCGGCTTCCGTCAAAGTTATCATACAATGATAGTTGGGTCTCGATTCCCACTGATGAGTAGGTATTACTTCTCGGGAGATTTTCATTTCACAATTAGCCAACCTATTAGGTGTCTAGAAAGTGATAACGAGGTTACGACCGCAAAGAAGAAATGTGAAGTTTGGGTTAAGTCAAAAGAATGAGTTGACCTGAAAAAGGTATGATACGGCAGGTTCAGGATTGATTCCCGATAATTGACCTATGAGGAAACGGGGTTATTAATTGGGTCCGTACGAAAGCACGGGGACCTCCCTCGGAGTACCAACACTGTCCAGGTTGAATGGTTAGCGAACTTGTAAGGTGTATATGATCCCGACTAGTTCTCTTTTTAGGGTTTGAAGGAGAATTCGAGAAAACAGTGGGAGCTATCCTAATTAGATAAAGTGATAACCAATCTAATCTTTATAGAGTACACACTGAGTGTTTCTTTTCTCCCTCTTTGGATAGGGCGACCCACGACTTACCTTAAACTAAACTCATGAACCAAGTTAACTGCACTTTTTTACACACTTTGGCTTTGGATTGTCATGATTCATGACAAAGTCGCATATCTCCTTGCCACTCCTACTTTCCATTTGTTTTTCTTCAGAACACTCCATATCACTACGATGATCCATATTGCTTAGAAAGGCCATTGTATAGTTACATACGAACTCGAAGAAATTATTTCAGTCTAGGATGGCTACTGGTTCTGAAGAAATTGAGTAGGTTTATTCGGTTGTCTCTTCCTTTTACCTTTTCTTAGGTTGCGAGAGCTCCTTGTATTAGGAGAGTACACCTGTTATGCTTATTGAATAGTCTTCTTCCAAATCATAGGCTGGTGCCGAAAGATAGGGAAGTAAGAAAACCAATTAGCCTGAGTGCCGTGTACAGAAGGTAAGATGTAAAGACATATAAAGAGATTGAAGTGAGAGAAAAGAAAATTGCGACTACTGTCATGAATCTGGATAATGGAAGATGCATTATTAGGAATACTCGGACATCCCCTTGAAACATTTATGTTTCAGAATTTCTGTGTACTTGTAAATGAGAACCGTTCTCCCAATTAATTCTGACTCCAGGGTATGTGTTTATTGGATTTGGATCTCACATCTGTATGGCGTTACAGATGATGAGTATGAGTAGAATATTGGGAAATGGGAGATTTGATCCTCAATATCGGAATTTGTAGCAATTGGTGATATTGGATTAAATCGCCTGGCTTTGCCTAACGGCAAATATTTAGTTTCGAATAACCATTATTATGCACCAATTTTTAAAATGATATATTTGTATCTTTATTTTATAAAGTGAGATATAAATTTTAAAAATTGTATTCTAAACATTTATCTTTATCATTTGAGGATAAGGTAAGGTGTATTGAATAATGGTGTAAGACATTCTTGACCAAAATACAGTTATCAACTTGCAGCTCACAGAATTTGAGTTAGTTTACTCTTGGGACTTATACATGGTAATGTATATTGTCCGGTGTCCTTCAGGACAAGGGTGCTGGGAACTTAGGCACAGTGGCAAACTAATTTTACAAGATGGCAATATGGATTTTAAAAATTTCTAGTTTGCTAATTTCCCAAAACATGAATCGACCTAAAGAGCTAATACTTGCTAACAAAAACCAAGTGATCTAAACTAATCTACTATGTGTAGAATACTCATATCCTCAAGCTTTCTTCAAGTGCTCTGGATCGCGCTTACAAGCTGGTCCTCTTTCGCTGAAGATGATCCACCTGAGGGAAACGATCCAAGCTCCAGCTTCGCTTAGCGAAGCAACGGACACTCCAAGCTCGCTAGAAATGGAAAGTGGGGATGTAGGAATTTTCCACTATCTTTTTCTCACATTTCCAAAGCTCAAGTGAGAAATTAAAGAAGAAGGAGGAGGATGTGAAGAAGTGGTCATGAGAAAAAATGAGCAAGTATAGAAGAGCTCTCAAGAATGATAGAATGAAGAGTAGTATGTAGAATAGAATGGCTTCATCATTTTTTCAACCATACAAAATCAAGCATACCATTTTCCATATAAACAATTAAAGCCCATTCCTCTCTATATACCTCCAACCATGCTCATACCACCTCCTCCATCTTATTTGCAAATGATTTTCTAAAAAGAAAATCATATAATGAGGTGTCCATTTTCTAGAAGATATTCCGTATAAATACGGAATATAACCCGGTATTCATATCAAAATACATATACGCGTATTCGTATAAAAATTCAAATAGACAAGAGAGAAAATGAATAATGAACAATAATACTAGAATACATATATTAAAAAAATATATAAATTATTAAATCAAAACTTGATTTAATAATCCGGCTTAATCCTAAGCCTCTAGTATTATCAACTGTCCGATTAAAGTTCGTGTAGCCTGTACACATATTTAATCGGATACCTGTATGTACCAACATACGTCATCTATATCATATCGCCTAAATTGGAAAAACCCTCTGTGTGGAACTCTAAAGACTCGTCAATACACTGGCAGTGGGTTTAACCACAAGCACGTCAGCGACACTAGCTGTACATAACGGCTACCCAGGTATTTAGTGAAAGGATGGCCGACAAGTAAACTCATCCGTACCCCTACTATGCCTTTCTGTGACAATCTCCGTAGAGTCCGGTCTGTTTGTCTAAGAGTACCGCATATCGGGTCTAGGGGGTGGATAAAGTTAGACCCCTAATAACATGATATTTCGTATCAGTGTGAAGCCCATTACCCACTGAGAAGCTACTGACCCAAATCAGTAATTCTCATCCTCCTTGGCCAAGGATTACTGGTGATGGACACCCGTGCACAGCGCGACATCTACCCCCAATACCGGGAGAGAAGAATCCCCGACGATCCTCTCACTATCTCCATGTGGCTCGGGACTGTACCCAACTAAAACCTATTTGCACGACTCCTTTGAGCCGTGGTAGGGTAGTAATCAAAGCACGGTGGGAACTCACATGAGACAAATAACGATCTCAGGTCGACAGACTAACCTGTACTCATATCACCTGAGAACTGCTATCTGACAATAGGTACAATACCATCTAGCATGTTCTCGGCAAGTCCGTCCAGTGTAACTCATAACCCAATGAGAACATGTATACCATCTTAGGTGACTAACTGACACAGATGGCTTATGAGACCGCCCACCGCCCATTGTCGGGGTCTCGAAAAGTATACACTAGTCTACTCCGGAGTATCGATGCCCAGTCTCGATACTCTCTCGACTAGAGACATTTAAATATATGCTTATAGACCACCCAGCTCCCACGTATTGATCGCCATCATTATGCTAGTAGTCAAGCAAGAATTCTATGGGCTTTATCAACATGTAATAGTGATCCGTAATACCACATAATACATATACATGATGATAAAGTCAAACCAGATAGCATACTATCATTTCGAGTAAGACTGTTCTACCCGTATAGGTCCTCCCTCAATCATCACAATCGCCTGCCTGCGATTACAATAATTGACTTGAGGGCATTATATCCAACAATCTTCCACTTTCACTTAAGGCTAATTATTGCGGTATCGCATACTCACAGCCCATGTGATACCAAACACCAAACTTCTCCACTAATCAGTCTCGCAAAGCTTGTTTGCGAAACCATCGCATTCGAGAAATAACCTCAGTGAGTGGATCCGCTCCAATGTTTCTTTCTTTATCTCTCTATATCTCAATTTCGTGAAGAAAGACTATCTCTCAAAATGAGCGATACACGTGTAACGACTCTGAAATCACTGTACAAAAATTTCTTGTTATTGTACAGAAAAGAGTTATTTCAGCATGTATAAGAGTTAAAAGTTATTTTTGTTAAATAAAAACAAGAAACAACTTGTAGCTCACTGGTAAATTTTCTACATTGCTGTGACATAGCCTGTGCATTCGAATCCTATCAGACCTAATTATTTTTAGATTTTCCTTTTTTAAATTTTTGGAAGCCCAAGAGTTGTACGTGCAATTCATGGAGAAACGAAAAGTTTCAGAAAAATCAAACAGGTGCAATATGGTGTACACATCCAACTTGACACGTGACATGAATCTCTAAGCAAGGCCCTAAGATCTGACCGCCCATTCTTCTCATTAGGCCGGCGCCGACGGTCGATATAGCCCCAAATCCCCCCGTGCTTTGCAGCCCCCTTCGACTCCCCTTAACTCCCATGCACTGTTTGATTTTCCTGCAATTAAACAGAGACTCTTCAATTCACTGTTTAACATATTTTTAATGCATTTTAATCCAAAATTTTAATTCCCAAATCCTAATTTTTCACTATAAATACCACCTCATGTCCTACCTCCCCACTATTCTGAAAATTTCTAGCAAAATCATCCCAAAAGTTCCTAAGTGCGAGTGGAGTCAAGTGGAGTTAGCAACCAAGATCCTTCCATTGAAGATCGAAATCGTTTCCGGAGCTCCCATGACGCCATGAAGCCCCCTCCCTTTTCCTTAATCCCTTCTCGAAAGCTGTAAGTCCCTCTCATCTCTTCTTTTTTTCATTTCAAATCATCTCCTAAAAATATATCGGTAAAGTGGAGTTACCCCCGACACATTTTTTTTAGAGCTTGGTACTTCCTTTTTCTTAATACCTAGGTCAAACTAACTTTACCACCCTACTTGTAATTTTGATTACAATCTTTTAGTTTTGAGTTTAACCAAAATTTCCATGTGGAACTATCATAAAACGAACTTTTCATTAAAATACCATGAACTTTAGTATCAGCCTTTTATCGATAATAAGTTTAAATACCTTTAGAAAAACTTTATGGGGTAACGATCTACCCCACACGCATACTATGGTTTCATAGCATGACATTCTCGATATATGACTAGTTTAAAGAATAAGCTTTTTCATTAAAATACCATACCTTTTTAAAACGGGTTTCTTTTAAATCGGTATTTTGTAATCCTTGGCAAATACGCTTCTACAACCCTCTTTACGGGACCCGCTAATGGATGGTGTGGATTATCGCACATCTTTGGGATAGTAGAGCAAGATCTCACGGAGTATTCGATCTCAAAACGAAATAAAATACGGTTTTTAAGAAATGCGACTTTTCTAAACAAAATTAATTTTTGAAAAATTATAAAAAAAATATGAATTCGTATTTTCAATAAAAACATATTATGAAACTATTCTTTAAAATGAAAGATTAAACTTTTAATAAAACATCATCAAGTTTCCAAAAGAGCTAGTTTTCAATAAAATACCATAAACTTTTAAATGCTAAGTTTTTATCATTAAAATACCCTAATAATTAAAATACATGCCTATGAAAACCCTAAATCTTGTAAATCACCCTCGAGATTATTTTTAAAACAATATTAACATATTTTTCATAAAGCCCCCTCAAGATATGCAAACAATACTTTAAGGACTATAGAATTAATATAAGCTTAACCTGTATCATTTCTCTTGAGCCTCATGGAGCCGGAGAAAGTGAGTGATTTCCTATTCAGGTTAGACAACTTAATGGAGTTATCAAAAGTAATTGTCTTGGAAAAAGACACAAATCCTACTGTCCATGTGCAGCAGTTGCCGATTACTCCCGAACTTAAGATATTGCAAGAACAAAGTCCTTTTCATAAGATTCGAACTCCAACATGAATCCAAATTCAAACCAGAATCCAAAATCAAACTTGAACTTGAATACATGATCATGAACCTGAATACTCAAATTCAAACATCAAACTCAAACTTGCATACTTGAATCGACATGATCGAACCATGGTTATAACTTGACATGAACTTGACATGACTACTTGAACACATGATTACATCCGGATCACGAACCTGAACATTTTATATCCATGGATTCAGCCAAGGCCTATAATCTTAATCTATACAATATAATACGCGGGGATAAAGGGGTAGATTGGTATGGAATGTATATCGTGGCATGAGAGGTCACTTTAAAGGACACCTACATGAATTCATATGCCGTTGTCCCGTGGGTTATGGCGGGGCCTTGTACTACATGTTACTATAGTCCATGGGGGTAAGATGGACTTCTCTCGTATACATGAATATCTTCTTTATCAAACTACAAACAATCACTTTAGAATAGCTATTTTATACCTGTAAGTGAACATGGTTAGATACTCTCAGATACAACCCTATCGTTTACTTTATTTAGTTTCTATTCATGTCATATATCTTTCAGTAATTTTCTCTTACTTCTTTTAGGACTTACCGAGCGCTAGTTCACCGACGAAATTCCTCCCTGTTTTCTTTCTTTGGAATGTTCGTCAGGAGGAATAGACTCTGAAGACGTAGAGCCGAGCCAGGAGGACTTGGACCAGCTTGCCGCTCAGCCAGACTACTAGTTCTTTCTACACTTACTTTCAGTATGCCATTATTTAGGCATTTTCTTTTGTTGTATGTAAATAAATTGTTGTTTCATTTTATTACTCTTGTCATTCTTGTTCATTGTTATATTGCTTAATTACGCTTAAATATTTGTTTCATAGTAAATACGTTGCGGGCTTGCCACATCATCGCTTCCGTATACTGGGAAGCGGGTCGTGACAACATGTCTTAGAATTTGTTTGGATATCTGATGGGACCAAGTTCATAAATTAACTCTTACCGTATCTTCCACTGAATTTAATCAGTATCCTACGCCATGCTTTCCTTAGTATCCGCTTGGACCACCCGTCCAACATACCGCCCCTCAAAAGAGGGAAAACTATTAACTCTGACAACCACTCTGTCATCCAGGTAACCTTGGAACCCTGAAATGATAACCGTCTCCTGAAGGAGGCTGCCGTTACCATATACCAAGAACATTCTGTTATGTTCATCACTGCTTCCTATTGTTTCTCCATGATTAGATTAATATTTGTTTATTGCAGCTAGCACAAAAGCAAAATCTGGGGTGGTACTTGACAAACCATGATTGACTCAATTGCCTAAGCAGGTGATATGTCATTCATGCAAATCTCTCTCTTCATCAGTCTAGAAGACATCTCTTTAGATAGGATGACTCCATCACCTGCGGGTACACCACCACACCAGGAGTCGTCCATTCTAAAACACTTTAGAATAGTGTCAAAGTACCCGAATCGGGACACTTTCCAAATCTAGATCTAAAACCATAAATTTAGTCACCAGAATCCATGATATTTTTTCCAGATCCTACGTGGAGAAATACCTTGTGACGACCACAGTATAATCGATCGTCGTATAGGTAGATCACTTCCTATTAGGAGTATGTCATCTAAATACCAGGACATCACTCCTTACTATCTTCTTACCAGATCCATCTGTTATTCTGATGAAGTCAAACTCTATGACTGTCATATCAAAAAAAGATTATCTATCTCCGCTATACTTGCTTTAATCTATAAATAGACATAAGCTACTGGCCCACTACGCTTCCGCTGCTCCTACTGACTACAACAACCCTCTGACAGAGTCATATATACGTGCACTTCTAAAGCTAATTTAGAACGACGTTATAGTCATCCACCTGCCAGATCTCATAGTCTAGGATAGTAGTAGTGGCAAGCGTGGGTCATTAAAATCTCCCTGTCACCGTCTTTGAGAAGACCGAAGTACCTCTCAGGTGGCTGAGATTACCCACCAAATCTGCTGAGTTGCTAATAGATTGTCAAATCTAATTGAATCTTTAGGATTTACTAAATTTTCAGTAACCGTCTGTGGTTCTGGAATCACTTCCAGTTCTACTATACCCCCACTAATGTTTTCTGAAAAGAATTCATTTTACTAAAACGGGTGGCGAGTCAAGAACAATATAACTATTGATCCTCTAAATGGTAGAATGTTAACCCTCGCCAAAGCTCGAGATAACCCACAAACTGTCATTACTGAAACGTGCATTGAGTTTATCTGGATTCTGGATTTAAGCATAAGCCGAATTACTCTATATACCTTAACATTGTTAAGATATGAATCCATTCTATATCCAATATAGAAACAAAGGAACTAATTTAATTGGAACCAGATTTAAAATACATGCAGCTATTTCCAGTGCTTATCGACTAAATAGAAGAAGGCCATGCATTATTACTCATCAAGGAGCGTACCCACGGATGAGTAACCTGAGAGAGAAGCAAGTTCTCAAATATATTAGTTACGACAGAATACTTAGCATAAGTATCTACACCTTCGATCACCTCGAAGAATACTGATACTTGCAACGTATGGTTCTCTACTTTATTCTTATACCCATAACTTCTCAAAATTTAGAACTTGTATTTCTACGAAATGCGTGTCTAAAACCAGAGAAGTCATAAGTAAACGGAATATAGTACGAGTACCAACCCCCTTATCCTAATGGATACCGGACAACATATAATACTCTGTATAAGTCCTCTGAGTTTAACAACTCAAACTCTTTGCATCGTAGGTTGAAAACTGTATTATGGTTAAGAAGAATTACACCGTTATTGAATGCACCTTACCTAACCATCAATTGATATAGGTAAATGTCATAAACATAATTTCAAAAAGTTATATCCCACTTTATAAAATAAACGTATGTATATCAGTTTGAAATTGGTGCATAACAACGGATATTCAAAATCAAATATTTGCCGTTAAGCAAAACCCAGGTGATTTCCTCAAATATCACCAATTACAAAGAATTCTGATATTGAGGATCTAATCATCCAAATCCCAATATTCTACTCCCACTCAGCATCTGTAACGCTATACAGATGTGAGAATCAAGTCTGGTGAATACATACTCTGGAGTCAGAATCTAATTGGGAAAGCGGTTTTCAATTAACACCACATAATAAAACTGAAACATGAAAATGTTTCGAGAGGTGGCCGGGTATTCCTAGTAATGCCATTTCCACTATCCAGATTCATGAGGGTAACCGCATATTTCCTTTTCCTCACTCTAATCCATTGATATATTTTTGGTTCTTACCTTCTGTACACCATACTTAGGCTAATTGGTTTTCTTCTTTCCTACCTTTCGACACCTGCCTAAGGTTTGGAAGAAGACTATCCAATATGCGTAATAGGTTTACTCTCCTAATATTAGGAGCCCTCGCAACCTGAGAGAATGTAAAGATAAAAGGCAACCGAATAATCTTACTCAATTTCCCCAGAACCGGAATCTATCCTCGAACTGAAACAAGTTTTTTCGATTTCGTATGTAACTATACGTTGTAATACCTAAGTAATATGGATCTTCGTATTGATACAGAGTGTTCTGGAGAAATGCAAAGTGGAAGTAGGAGTGGTAAGGATATATGCGACTTTGTTGTGAATAATGACAATCCAAAACCAAAGTGTGTAAGAAGGTTCAATTAACTTGGTTAATGGGTTTTAGTTTAAGGTCAGGTCATGGTCACTGCCAAAGAGAGAGAAAAGAAACAATCAGCGTGCACTCTAACCTAAATTAGATTGATTAATCACTTTATCTAATTAGGATGGCTCCTACTGTTTCCTCGAATTCTTCTTCAAATCTTAAAAGGAGAATTAGTCGGGATCATCTGAAAATCATCGGAGGAGTAATACCTACTCATCAGTGGGAATTGGGACCCAACTATCATTACATGATAACTTTGATAGAAACCGATCAAAATTACCACACTTCAGAAGGTATATGCAAATTTGGCAAGTTTCCTTTATGTTTGAAACTCCTGATATGGTTTTTGCCCCAAAAGACTTCACGACCTTGATAGAGACCAACGTGCTATAAGTCGTTAGTCAAGTTCAACCCGTCATTATCCAAGATTGATCTTGACCCACCCGCACAAGCCTTTGATAGAGACCAACGTGACTATGCGGCTGTCATAGATAATCGCATTCCATGCTACAGACAAACATCACCTAGCTACCGTACACTATACCTTGATAGAGACCAAAGTACATAGCATGAATACTATGAGCTACTTATCTGAAATGACGGCGGACTACAATTGGTTTTTGGCGAAAAACCTTTAACGTAATGAACTTGATATTGTTGAAAGAACTCGAGCAATTTTGAAAAAGGAATGGTTTAGGCTCTGCATTTTTAAAATGAATGGTTTTGTTGAAAACCGATGGTTTTAAAGAAAACCGAGTAATTTATAGTCATGTAAACTTTTGCCAAAGAGGTCACTCCCTGTGAAGGGATCTAGGCTCTTTCCTCATCGAATGAGGTACAGGATATTCCTAACTGAATACCTCGACGCACAGCAAAAGGAAACGCCTATAGTTTTTAAATCTGGTTCCGACAATATCATATATGTTTATTTTCCTTGTATTAATCATAATTAATGCAGTCCCATCAATTAAACATATTATGCTACAAAAAAACGAAAATAGGTATGCACGTATATACCATCCGCATTCGCCACAGGGTCCCGGGTCTTCACCGTAAGATTATTTAACTTATGGCTGGGTGGGGACAGGACTAGCATGAATGGAAAACATATATAGCGTCTACTAAATATATATATAATATATATAAATATTCGTCTCATGCATGATATCAAGTAACATCACAGAAATATCACAGCGGAAGCAAACACAATATGGAAATGCAGATAAATTAGGAAAGTACATTTCAATAGAGCCATATATGAAATGCAATTTTCCCGGTCGTGTGGATAGCCCACAGTATCAGACCCTAGACCCCTATGAGTGCGGCAAGCCACTCGCCAATCCCAGAAGAGAGGCAACCCCAATCAACGAAGTGAGTGGGCCACCCAACACTTCCAAGATCCGGTGACTTGGGCACCCCTCTGCGGGTCAATCCTATACCCCTACAAGTATAGAGAATAGCCCGCCAATTCTAGAGTAAGGCACCTCGGTCTCAACGCCATGAGATGGAGGCCCGTTGCCCTCTAGAACCCGGATACTCGAGCACTCCACCGCGGGGTAATCGTATTGCATGTAATGAAAATTGAATATACAACGGTGACTACGTCCGCAACCTGGACGTGCCCCAAAGAATAATACACACCGCGATGATGGTAGTCCACATGTCAGACACTCGTCACGCAATATAAATTTACATTACATCACAGAGAACTACATATAATACTACGTACACTGAGCTATCCATCGCGACAAATACAAATCACATAGCAATAGAGAATATCAACACGAATATCATGTTCGTAAACCCGTCTGATGGTGCATATAGCAACCAGTCGGATTATACTGCGCTATGATATTCACGGTCGCAGAAACAAATGCTCAGAAAAACATAAATTTAAAATTTTGATCGATTAAAACTTTCCGCATTGGCTCTAAGTACAATCTAGTACCCAAACAAATCCGGATCAAAACCAAATATCAAAAAATCATATTTCCATATATTAGAGCCCCAGAAACAAATTTGGGGCACTGTAGCCAAAATTGGATTGCGGTTCAATTTTGGACTTAGGTACCCAAATTTTTTTCCAAGCTCTAATTTTGCCTGCACATAATTTTAATGCAACCTGAATTTTTTTTTTGAAAAACTTTGAAAATTGAACAGCAAGTAAGTATTCTGAAAATGTGATTCTGAAAATTCCATCGATCGAAACTCTAAATTAGTGCAAACAATTCTAGCCTTTAGCATGGCTCTGATACCACTGCTGGGAACTTAGACATACTAGCAAACTAATTTTAGAAGATGGCAACATGGATTTCAAAAATTTCTAGTTTGCTAAAGTCCCCAAACCATAAATCAAACTAAAGAGCTAGAACTTGTTGGCTATAGTGCTCTCAAGGTAATTATTGTAATCGCAGGCAGGCGATTATGATGATTGAGGAAGGACCTATATGGATAGAACAGTCTTACTCGAGATGATAGTATGCTATCTGGTTTGTCTCTATCATCATATATATTCATTATGTGGTATTACAGATCACTATTACATGTTGATATAGCCCATAGGTTTCTTGCTTGACAACCAGCATTATGATGGCGATCATATACGTAGGAGCTGGGTGGTCCATAAGCACATCCTTAAATATCCCTAGTCAAGGGAGTATCAAGACTGGGCATCGATACTCCGGAGTATATTAGTGTGTCCTTTTCGAGACCCCGACGAGGGGCGGTGGCCGATCTCACAAGCCATTAGTATCAGTTAGTCACCTAAGATAGTATACATGTGCTCTAGGTTATGAGTTATACTGGACGGACTTGCCGGGAATATGCTAGATGGTATTGTACCTATTGTCAGATAGCAGTTCTTAGGTGACATGAGTATAGGTTAGTCTGTCGACCTGAGATCGTCATTTGTCTCATATGGGTTCCCACCATGCTTTGATTACTACCCTACCACGACTCAAAGGAGTCGTGCAAACAGGTTTTAGTTGGGCACAGTCCCGAGCCACATGGAGACAGTGAGAGGATCGTCGGGGATTCGCCTCTCCCGGTATTGGGGGTTGATGTCGTGCTGTGCATGGATGACCATCACCAGAAATCCTTGGCCAAGGTGGAAGAGAATTACTGATTTGGGTCAGTAGTTTGTCAGTGTGTGATGAGCTTCACACCGACACGAAATATCGCGTTATTAAGGGTCTGACTTTATCCACCCCCAAGACCCGATATACGATACTCTTAGACGAACAGACCGGACTATACGGAGATTGTCACAGACAGGCTCAGTAGGGGTACATATGAGTTTGCTCGTTGGCATTCTTTCGCTCAATACTTGGATAGCCGTTACGTACAGTTTGTGCCGCTGACGTGCTTGTGGTTAAACCCACTGCCAGTGTATTGACGAGTCTTTAGAGTCCCACACAGAGGGTTTTCACGGTTCATGCGATATGATGTAGATGACGTATTTTGGTACATACAGGTGTCTAATTAAATATGCGTACAGGATACACAGACTTTAATCAGACGGTTGATAATACCAGCGGTTTAGGATTAAGCCGGATTATTAATTCAAGTTTTGATTTAATAATTTATATATATATATATATAGTATATGTATTCTAGTATTATTGTTCACTTTTCATTTTCTCTCTCTCTAGGCTATTCGTATTTTTATACGAATACGCGTATATGTATTTCGATACGTATACCGAGTTTTATTCCATATTTATAGGAATATCTTCTAGAAGATGGACATCTCATTATATGATTTTATTTTTTAGAAAATCATTTTCAAATGAGGTGGAGGGTGAGGTGGTATGAGCATGGTTGGAGATATGTAGAGAGGTATGGCCTTTATTAGTTTATTGTAAAATGTTGTGATATATTTTTTGCATGGTTGTAAAATGATCAAACCATTCCACTTTATATTCTTCTTGACTCATTTTCTCTCATACTTAGTGTCATGCCCCGCTTCCTGGTGTACGGACAAGGGGAGCGACTAAGTCCGCTACGTATTTACTCAGAAGTAAACACGCTAAGTGTATCTAAGCAATATAAGTAAAATGTACACAAGAGACATGAATATAAATGAACAACAACTTTATTTATTAAACATTCTTTTACAGGTACAACTGGAAATGTAAATACAAGGATGGAAAGCAATGCCTAAAAAATGGCATGAATTGAAAAGGAAATATGTATAAGTGACTAAAGCTCGGGTTCTTCAGTGTACTGCTCAGGGGTTTACTCCAAGTGTTCCTGGCTGGTCTCGAACTCTTCAGAGTCGGGTCCTCCTGACAACATTCCAAAGAAGAAGAGAAATAGAAATGTCGTCAGCGAACAATCGCTCGGTAAGTCCCAAAGAAAGAAGGAGAAGAATAGAAAGAGAATAGAACAGGTGAAGTAGATAAGTTATATTTGTTATACTAAAGTAATTATTGTAGCTTGGTACAGAATATGCCAGTGTATACGAGAGGAGTCCAACTTACACCGTGGACTTTGGTAATCCATAGTATAAGGGTCCGTCGAAAATACCACGGAACAACGACATGGATGTAATGTCTTTTAGTGACCATCTCGTGCCACCTTTAACATGTTCCGTACCAGTCTACCCCTTTATAAACCCCGTAATGTTTATTATATTGATTGTGTTAATTGTATTTTATTGTCTTGTAGTAAATGGAAGACTTGCCAAAACAATGATATTAGTAAACAGAATGGATATAAATGAATATCCATGTAATCAGAGTATATCCAAGGTTCTGTTCAGTCGAGATATAGATTGTATTCTGGTATAAATGGATTCATGTTGTACTGCAGTTATACTTGAATCATATTCAAGTCAGATTGATTTCAGATTGACCATGACTCAAACTGAGTCAGACTTTTAAATAGAATTGAAGTCCTGATTGTTTTGGAGTTATCGGTAACTGCTGCACATGGATGACCGGATTTGTGTCTTTTTCCAAGACAATTACCGTGTTGATAACACCGTTGTTAGATTATCTACCTTGTTAGTGTATATGCCCTAGAGGCCATTACTGTATCATACTAGCTTGTATATTACTTAATGGAAGCTTGGGATATTCACAGTTGTATAGACAATCTTGCTCAAAATGGTAGTATGCTACTTGGTTTGTCTCTACTTCAATATGTGCATGTGTTTCTTTTAGCATATCGCTTATATACATATTAGTGGAGCCCTTAGGATCTTTGCTTGATTACCAGCGTTGTGATGGCAGTCACACTTGTGGGGGCTGGGTAATCTATAAGCACATCCTTATACAGGTCCCTAGTCATTAGACTATCGAGACAGGGCATCGATACTCCGGAGTAGACTAGCGTATGGGCTTCTCATCCCAGCAGGGGAGATGGTCTGTTCCACAGCCATCAGTACGTCGTACTGGAGATAGTATGCGGGTGCTCGTTAGGTTACGAGTACACTAGACAGGACTCGTCGGGGACTGTTGGTTGGTATTATACCTATCGTCAGTTATCAGTTCCCAGGTGACATGAGTACAACTTAGTCCGCTGACTTGACACTGTCACTTCACCTCGAGTGTGTTCCCACTGTACTTAGATTACTACCCTACCACGGTTCAAAGGAGTCGTGCAAACAGGTAGTAGTTGGATGCAGTCCCGAAGCACTTGGAGGCAGTGACGGTTAGACAGAATTCGTCTCTCCCGGTATTGGGGGTTAACATCGCGCTGTGTCTAGGAGAGCCATTACACGAGTAGTCCCTGGCCAGGGCAAGCGAGATATACTGGTAGGTTTCCAGTGTTATCTCAGGATGTTCTGGGCTACACTCCGACACGACTTGTACCGCTATTAGGGGACTGACGTTCACCGCCCCATAGGCCCGCCATGCGATGTATCGGACGAACAGACCGGACTGTACGGAGATTGTCACATACAGGCTCAGTAGGAGTTCGGATGGGTTTACCTCATCGGCCTTCTTATCGATATCTACCTGGGGACCGTTACGTACAGCTAGTGCCGCTTGCGGTCTGTGGTTAAACCCACTGCCAGCGTAGTGTCGAGTCTTTAGAGTCCCACACAGAGAGTTTCCCTGCACTGAGCGAAACGTGTAGAGGCCGTATGGTTTTACGGCAGGGCTACGATCACTTACGTGCACTTGTGTACGTATGCTGTTCGGACAGGCAATACTAGTGGGCTTTGGTTTAAGCCAGATCCTAGTATTGCACAGATGGATTTGTTTTGTCTTCTGTGCATTCGCATTCTACGGAATGCGGATGCAGGTGTGTATGCACAGTTTTGAGGAGTGATGAAGGAGGAGGTGCCCCATTAGGGTTTTGGCAGTTGGTTCGGCCAAAACCGTAATGTGGCAGGCTCATTAGGGTTTTGACAATTCGTTTGGTCAAAACTATTATGAGCCGGAGACATTGTTTACTAATCCTTTTAGTGATAGATTTGTGATGGCTAATTGCATTGACCATTTGACCACTTAGACCTCTCTTGACTTTGTTGACCCGTTGACCGTGTTGACCATTGACCTTCAAGAGAGGTCTACACTCTTCTTTGATTTTCTTTTTAATTCTTGAGTTATGAAAATGGTCAAGTCATTTGTGCCATCAACTTTATCATGATAGGATTAGTAATAATGGTTTTGGGTGTATTATTGCAACCATGGTTCATTTGCTTTAGTTAATCTTTTTCATTATTCTCTTCTCATTCTCTCTCTTGAAGTGAGAAGAAAAGAAAAGCTCCATGGTTGCTAAAATTTCTCCTTCATCTTCCTCCTCTTGATAATTCTTTTGATCTCATGTGTTGAGAGAAAAAGAATCCACATAGACAAACACTTCCATCTTTCTCTTCTACACAACCTAGAGCATCTAGATTAGCGATCTCGTTGCCCTACTTGCCTCGGCTTGAGGTAGAGCTTAGTGTACAACTCTCGGGTGGATCGTCTTCGACTCAAGAAGGCCGCGGAGGTGACCAAGATCCGGATCGACCCTCGGAGCGTGAATGGACGAGCCGGACAGCGGAGAGAAGACCCGAAGGACCGATTCCGTGAGGTATACTTTCTACAGCATAGTAGTTAAAGGCTCTAGTAGTTTACTAGTTTCTAGTTTAGCAAAGATCCTTGCTTTTGAGTCCATGTTGCCTTGCGCCAAATCATTGTTTTTCGTCGTTTCCGCCTTCCCGTAAGAACCGGGATGAGCAACGTGGACTTACATAACTTAGATAGGCAAGCACACATATTCTCCGGCTCCCTGAGGCTCAAAAGAACTGGTCCCGCTTAAACTTATATTTACTAGGATCCTTATTGTAATTTAGTATACTTGAGAGGGTTTTATGTAAAAATAGTTTTGATATATTTTCAAAATACACCTTAAGTATTTAAATCTTTAGGATTTTCATAGATGTATATTTTATAAAAATGAAATTTTCTAGTGAGTAGAACCTAGTTTTCATTGTATATGGTATTTTAATGATATATTGGAATCGTATTGAATTGTAATGGTAGTTTCATGAAATTGTGATTCCTTTGCTTTAGAAAACATGAAATATTCATATATTATATTTAAAATAGATATTTTGATAATAGCTATATATATTTAATAAAAATAAAATTTATTTATTTTGTAGAAATCTCATTTTCTTAAAAATTGCATCAAAATTCCATCGAGATCGAATGCTCCTTGCGGAGGTTTGCATCTCGCTCTACTAGGCCCGAGGATGTGTGATAACCCGCACTATCCTGATCGGAGTTCCCCAAAATGGGTTGTAGAGGTGCAATTGCAAGGAATTAACTAACACACTTTAAAAAAAAATGGTTTTGAATGTTCAAGGTATTTATTTGTAATCTCGTATTTTCCCATAAACTAGAGTACCAATATTCATCGTGCTATGTCAATAATGTGTGTTGTGATGAGGTAGGTCATTACCTCGTGAGTTATCTAAAGATAATACGGTTAAATTGAACAATTATAAGTTGTATGTAACACGATGGTATTTTACTGTAAAATTGAAATAAAAATTGCAACATGAATTATTTTGAGATGAAGCTTGTTCTAATGTGTTTATTTATGTTTGTTAAACATTATGAGAGAATATGGTATTTTATTATTTAAGAAAAATGTAGTTTTTAAAGAAAAACGAATCGGAAGTTGGAATAACTCCGCTTCCGACGAGTTTTGAAAAAGAGAAGTTTTAGAATAGATATGGAGGAGGGGAATGGGGACTTACTGGCTAGAAAACAATAGGATAGAGAGATGAATCTATTGGAACTATCGGGGCATCGTTTCATCGCCGGATTCTCTTTGGAACTTCGCCGGAACTTCGACCTTTGCTAACTCCACTTGCACAACTTGGGACTTGGAAATTTTAGATAGTTTTTGTAATGAAATTCTGAGTGAGGATGGGTGAAATGTGGTGTGGTATTTATAGGGAAAATTAGGGTTTAGGGTAATGAAGAATATAATTAAAATTTGCATTAAAAATTTGGTTTAATGCCCATTTTTAATTCTCTGTTTATTTTTAATAAAAACAAACAGTACATGGGTTAAGGGGGAAGCCTAAGCGACTAGGATTAGCAAGGTGAGGCATTACCTACGGAGGGGGGCCGGCGACGCCAGGACAAGGATTGATCTCGCCGATCAAATCCCGTCGGCTAGGGTTTGGATCTTCGCCACGTGTCAGGGTCTGTATGAATAGTGTTTTGCACATGTTTATTTAATCTGTGACTTTTCATTTTACGTGTAGTGCACGTATAAATCTTTGAGCTTCTAAAAGATTAAAGAAAAAATCAATTAAAAATATATGTGGCTGGGGGGGTTCGAACACAAAGGCTATGCCACAGCAGTGCAAGGCTTTACCAATGAGCTACAAGTGTTTTCTTGCTGTTCAAAAGCAAATTAAATTTATAACTTGTGCTCAGGTTTAGGTATTCCTTTCTGTATTTTGAAAACTTCTGTACAGAAGTTTAGGGTTGTTACATTCTACCCTCCTTATAAAAATTTCGTTCTCGAAATTTGTATAAAGAAAGTGTAACAGATTTAAGAAAAGTTTGGTGATAGAACTAGTGTTAATGCATAAAAATATTTGGAAGACCGAAAGAATGGAAAAGTTTTGGTAAGATTGAAAAAGAAGATGTGAAAGAATTACCAGGGTTACCTTGGTCTACAGTCTCGGCTTCTACGGCTGCTAATGTGTAAACCTGATGCCGGGGTACATTCCTCCTAGCTGGAGGCACATTGCTCTGTCCTTGGGGCATGTTTCTTTGTCCTTGGGACATATTCCTCAGTGCCTAATGGAATTTGCGAGGAGGCTGTGCAGGAGGTCCACATAGAGGTGGAGCTGGGAGAGCAAGACGAGGTGTAGGAGCTTGGATAGCTGGCCACTGCGGATAAGTGTTGTGAGTTGGAACTGTGTTGCGTCTATAAGGATATGTTCCAATTCTATGATTGGATACGCCACAAACTAAGCACAGGCCTTTTGCGCGCTTACAGTTCTTCTACAGGTGTCTATCCCTATAATAGTAGTAGAAAAATTCTGGATTTGACCGGTTATCTGTTTCTTCTGGTCTCCTGGGTTCAAAAGTTGGCTTGAAGAGGCTCCTCCTGCCATCTGAGTGGCAGGGCACTTCACTCCGGCAGATAACGTGAAGGTCGCAGGTTCGAGACCTGCATGAGCCACCAACAAAACCTGTCACGCCCCGCTTTCTGATGTACGGGCAAGAGGACACGACTGTGTCCGCTACGTATTTACTCAGAAGTAAACACGCTAAGCGTATCTAAGCAATATAAGTAAAATGTACACCAGAGACATGAATATAAATGAACAAAAACTTTATTTATTAAACATTCTTTTACAGGTAAAACTGGAAATGTAAATACAAGGATGGAAAGCAATGCCTAAACAATGACATGAACTGAAAAGGAAATATGTACAAGTGACTAAAGCTCGGGGTCTTCAGTGTACTGCTCAGGGGTCTGCTCCAAGTTTTCCTGGCTGGTCTCAAACTCTTTAGAGTTGGGTCCTCATGACAAAATTCCAAAGAAGAAGAGAAATAGGAATGTCGTCAGCGAACAATCGCTCGGTAAGTCCCAAAGAAAGAAGGAGAAGAATAGACAGAGAATAGAACATGTGAAATAGATAAGTTATATTTGTTATACTAATGTAGTTGTTATAGCTTGGTATAGAATATGCCACTTGTATACGAGAGGAGTCCAACTTACACCATGGACTTTGGTAACCCGTAGTACAAGGCTCCGTCGAAAATACCACGGAACAACGGCATAGATGTAATAACGTCTTTTAGTGACCACCCCGTGCCACCTTTAACATGTTCCGTACTAGTGTACCCCTTTATAAACGCCGTAATGTTTATTGTATTGATTGTATTGATTGTACTGATTGTATTATATTGTCTTGTAGTAAATGGAAGACTTGCCGAAACCATGATATTAACAAACGGAATGGATATAAATGGATAGCCATGTAATCGGAGTATATCCATGGTTTGGTTCAGTCGAGATATAGATTGTATTATGGTATAAACGGATTCATGTTGTATTGTAGTTATACTTAAATCATATTCAAGTCAGATTGATTTCAGATTGACCATGACTCGAATCGAGTCAGACTGTTAAACAGAATTGATGTCTTGATTGTTTTGGAGTTATCGGTAACTGCTGCACATGGACGGCAGGATTTGTGTCTTTTTCCAAGACAATTACCGTGTTGATAACACCGTTGTTATATTGTCTACCTTAGATAGGCAAGCACCCATATTCTCCGATTCTCTGAGGCTTAAGAGAACTGGTCCCGCTTAAACCTATATTTACTAGGGTCCTTATTGTAATTTAGTATAACTTGAGGGGGTTTTATATAAAAATAGTTTTGATATATTTTCAAAATACACCTCAAGTATTTAATTATCGTCTTTAGGGTTTTTATAGATGTATATTTTATAAAAGTGAAATTTTCTAGTGAGTAGAACCTAGTTTTCATTGTATATGGCATTTTAATGAAATATTGGAATGGTATTGAATTGTAATGGTTTTGAATTGTAATGGTAGTTTCATGAAATTGGGATTCCTTTGCTTTAGAAAACATGGAATATTCATATATTATATTTAAAATAGATATTTTGATAATAGCTATATATATATATATTTAATAAAAACAAAGTTTATTTATTTTGTAGAAATCTCATTTTCTTAAAAATTGCATCAAAATTCCATCTAGATCGAATGCTCCTTGCGGAGGTCTGCATCTCGCTCTACTAGGCTCGAGGATGTGCGATAACCCGCACCATCCCGATCAGGGTTCCCCAAAATGGGTTGTAGAGGCGCAATTGCAAGAAATTAACTAACACACTTTTTAAAGATAACGGTTTTGAATGTTCAAAGTATTTATTCGTAATCTCATATTTTCCCATAAACTAGAGTCCCAAAATTTATCGTGCTATGTCAAGAATGTGTGTTGTGATGTGGTAGATCATTACCTCGTGAGTTATCTAAAGATAATATGGTTAAATTGAATAATTATAAGATGTATGTAACATGATAATATTTTACTGTAAAAGTGAAATAAAAATTGCAACATGAATTATTTTGAGATGAAACTTGTTCTAATGTGTTTATTTATGTTTGTTAAACATTATGAGAGAATATGGTATTTTATTATTTAAGAAAAATGGAGTTTTTAAAGAAAAACGAATCGGAAGTCGGAATAACTCCGCTTCCGACGAGTTTTGAAAAAGAGAAGTTTTAGAATAGAGATAGAGAATGCAAATGGGGACTTACTGGCTAGAAAGCAAGAGGAGAGAGAGAGGAAGCTATTGGAACCGTCGGGGTATCGTTTCGTCGACATATTCTCCTCGGAACTTCGCCGGAACTTCGACCTTTCTAACTACACTTGCAAAACTTAGGACTTGGAAATTTTAGAGAGTTTTTGTAATGAAATTCTGAGTGAGGAGGGGTGAAATGTGGTGTGGTATTTATAGGGAAAATTAGGGTTTAGGGTAATGAAGAATAGAATTAAAATTTGCATTAAAAATTTGGTTTAATGCCCATTTTTAATTCTCTGTTTATTTTTAATAAAAAAAAACAGTATAGGGGTTAAGGGGGAAAGCCAACGGACTAGGGTTAGCAAGGTGAGGCATTACCTACGGAGGGGGGCCGGCGACGCCGGGCCAAGGAGTGATCTCGCCGGTCCAATCTCGTCGGCTAGGGATTGGATCTCCGCCACGTGTAAGGGTCTGTATGAATAGTGTTTTGCACATGTTTATTTAATATGTGACTTTTTATTTTACGTGTAGTGTACGTGTAAACCTTTCGACTTCTAAAAGTTAAAGAAAAAATCAATTAAAAATATATATGGCTGGGGGGATTCGAACACAGGGGCTATGTCACAGCAGTACAAGGCTTTACCAATGAGCTACAAGTGTTTTCTCGCTGTTCAAAAACAAATTAAATTTATAAACTGTGCTCAGGCCTAGGTATTCCTTTCTGTATTTTGAAAAATTTTGTACAGAAAGTTTAGGGTTGTTACACTTAGAATACTAGCTCATTTTGCTCATGCCTATGGTTTCTTCACCTCCTCGTCCTTCTTCTTTAGTTGCTCACTTGAGCTTAAGGAATGTGAGAAATAGAAAATGGAAAATTCCTACATCCCCACTCTCCATTCTTTACGACCTTGGAGCGTCGGTTGCTTCGCTAGGCGAAACTGGAGCTTAGATCGTTTCTCTCAGATGGATCATCTTCGGTAAAGGAGGACCGGCTTGCAAGCGCTATTCGGAGCACTTGAAGAAAGCTTGAGAATATGAGAATTTTACACATAGTAGATTAGTTTAGCTCACTAGGTTTTGCAGTCGTGTTCTAGCTATTTAGTTCGATTCATGGTGTAACGTTTTGAAAATCGTTTCGGTGAAATTTCGAAAAATCGGTAAAATAAGAGGGTTTTCTGTAAAAAGTCAAAATACAAATATCTTATTATAAAAATTAAATATACATATTCTAGCTATGTAATTACTAGTATTTGGTGTTTATTGAGCCACTGGTGAAATTTCAAATTTTCTGAAAAAAAAATTAATTTATTATTTTATTATTATTTTAAGCCGTCACTAATACATTTAATTAGGAAAAATTACAAACTGGAATGGGTTAAAACAAATTTTGTGCATCATAACACATTAAACAAAATTTTAACATATTGTTTTTGAAATAAAATGAAACTGTCAAACGGTATTAGAAAATATTGAAGAAAAATTGCTTATTTTGTGAAAATAAATTAGGTATTTGAGGTATGGGGGTATTTTCTTCACTTGGAACTTGCTACACACACACCCACACTCACACCCCCCGTTTTCCCCCCCTTTAGTGGCTGAAATTCAACAGCCCATCCCCACTCTCCCCTCCAATTAAGCAAAACAAATGAAAGAAAAATGATGAAGTGGAAAATGAAAACATTAAAGAAATAAAGTATGGAACTAGATAATTAGAGTATGGTTTTGTGTTGACTTTGAGACCCACATCTCTCTCTCTCCCTCACCAAATTCTGGCCGAGCCCCCTTTTGTGCAGCCCCCAATTTTCCCCCTCTCATTTCATCACAAAATTCCATCAAAAATCCACAAATTTACTCACAAATTCAAAGCAAACTCCAAATCCAAGGTTTACCCATTTTTCTTTAGCCAATTTAGTATGGATCTTGGGGGATGTAAGCAAGTTTGGGAGGCTAAGCTTCATGTTTGATCTCTTGATCATGAGGTATAAAGTTTCATCCAAATTTGTTAATTGTTAATTGTATGTTTGAATCTAGTTGTAATTAGATGTTTAATTATTGAATTAATTAAAATTTAACTTTCAAGAGAAGGGTTTGAAATTCAAGTTAGGTTTTTGTTTTGGAGTTGGGTTGTGATCAATTGTGCATGGTTGTGTGATATGGGCTAGCATCTTAAAACTTGTTAAAACTAATCTAATTGCTAGTTTGCAAATTGTTAGTTTAAAATTGTTATAATTGTACAAATATTGCAAACTAGGTTTTTTAGAATTGATGGAAATGAGTGATTTTTAAAATCTAATTAACATTGGTATGACATAATTAAGATGTTTAATGAACATTATAGCCACTAGAATTGTTAAAATATTTAGATTGGTTAAAACACCAAGTTTTGAACTAAAAAGGTAACTTTTGCTAACTAGATTTTGGTTTAATGTAATTTAGCAAGATTAAAAATCTAGTAAATGTTTATGTGGCCTAATTAAGATAATTAGTGAGTATTGTGACCACTAGTTTGCTAAAACATCAAGACTGGTAGTAAAACGGTTAACGACCCCTTTACTAGGCTTTTTGGAAATAAACCGATTTGATCAATTTATTGGTTTTGATGATTTGCATCCTATTTCATATATTTTTAGTGACTTATAAAACAACGATTGGTACGTTTGGTGTTTTTCTCGATCAATCGGCGTGTGTACACCGATGTCGAGGGTTTTTGGGTTGATTTGAGAAAGCAAACCATAGGTTTTGACCTATGTGGGATTCGTGAGTAGTTTTGGTCATGAGTCGGATTTTAATGTGATACGGTGCGTTATGATATGTAGGTACCCCATGTGGACTTCGAGACGATAAGTAAGCGCGTGGCGATGTCGGCACCGGCGAGCGAGGACCAGGTGAGTAGATTTATATCTACGGGGAGAAGTCGGGTGGATGGCGTATAGCACCCCCGCAGTTCGTGGTGATGTATACGAATACGTATACACACATATATATATTGTTTATATATTGTTTGAGTGCATTGATGATAATATGGATATTTGGTGTTCTTGGATATTTAGTGTCGCGAAACCCTAGAGTAGTGGTCGCACCACGTATGCACACACCCACCCATACTTGCATACTTTCTTCTTTCATTTGTGCTTATTCAGGAATACATAGTTATGTGTTCACATGGGTATGGGACTATGTGTTCACATACGGATTTGAGGATGATACTTGGGTTTGAGATGAGTCGATGAGATTTGTATTGAGGTTGTGAATTCGGTGATATGGCAGGATTCGTATTTGAGATACGACATGACGTTGTAGCGGGTCCTTTGACGTAGTGTTTCACACACGTGCATGCATACGTAGGTGGTATCAGTATTGTACTAGACATAGATCCGTACCCGGATTATGATCTTTGATAAAGGGGATACCAGATGAATAGTGTGATGAATGTGATATTGACCCGTACCCAGATGTGGAGATGCCGTACGACGGATTTACGTACGAGCTATATATTGATGATAGATCCGCACTCTTGACTTGGGAATATCTGATTATAGATATGGTATCGGATGTGATATTATCGAGGCGGGATCACCGACTAATATATATATATATGTTTATATATATATCGACTCAGATGTTAGGCGGTTTCCTTACCTGTAGTTCAGCTTGTTAGTTCAGCCGTATAGTTTAGTGTAGTTGTTAGACTAGATTAGACTCCTACCTATTTCAAAACTAACGAATCGTGGGTATTTTAAAAGACAGGTCAAGGGATTCTACGGATATTTCAAAAGACGTGTCTTTTCTTAAAAACACCGTAGCCCTTATTTTCAAAACACCGCGATTCGTGTTATTTCAAAAGGCGCTATTGTAGGACTTATATTAGGGTAATGCAGTTTAGTTACCGTTGTGTCTAGTATTCAGCTCCTGCATATTATTGCTGTTGCTCCGCATCGCATACTTATTGTAATTCATATTTCATTATTGATATCATGCTGTTAGGACACCATCACCATTACCGATGATGCGTATGTACCACGTACACTTACTTGCCGGCTCACACACATCTTCATCGGTAATTGCCATGTCACGTACACATAGAAAATACTATTACATTGACATAGCCTGTTAGCTAATAGTTTAGACATGATATTAGTGTACTTGCCTTATATGCTAGTTTAGACATTGTAGTTATTACCTGCTACTTCATGCAAACTGTTATTCATGGATGCTCATGCTTATATTCATGGTTTTACATGCTATTGGTGATTCGGATTTCCATGATATTTTCTGGATTTGGAGAAAAACCGCAAAACATATATAAACTGCTTTCTCTCTTTTTAAATAAAAATGCAGTTTTCCCATGATGTATGAGTCGTCCACCATGAGTTTGCTGATGGATTTCGAGACCCAATTCGAGGAGATGGATGAACCGTTTCGGGTACATGGTGGGCCCGGTAAGGTACCCCGGGGCAAGAAGCACGTGGTGATGACGATGTGAGCCTGGCAGGGGGAGACTACCTACCGGTGATATTACCCGACGCGTCGGATATCCGGAGGATACCGTCGTGGTCTTGAGATGGATGGTAGGGGCCGGTCTGGACTGACGGCGCCCTAGATATTGAGATTTCGAGATATTGAGGTACTGAGATTTGATGATACAGGCCAGTCCGGATAGCCGGAGCCTGAGGTTTTGAGACATTGAGATTTATGTTTTATGTCGATGCTAGACACTGTTGATGCTGCTTTCATTTATGATACCTCATTTTAAAAATACAAAGGAAATCTCACTAATTTATGAAAACAGTTTCTTCATTTACATGTATTCTGTTTTCATGCATTCATACCTCATTCATATGATATATTGCTACCTGTGCCACTGACACGGGCACATGAGATTACACTCGGGTTAGATATTACCCTAGCCATTGTTATAGGCTGCATGTTATACATATATTTGATGATATATTATGATCTTTGACCTAGGTTGCGTTATTTATGCGATTTCTTTCTGTAGATGTTTTTCTATTCACGAGTTGGCAACTCACCCCCGTTGTGCCCCAGTTTCTTGCAGGTTTGCCGTACAGGTTTCATTACGGCTTGCGGGCATAGTTTCCTCCGGGTGATTTGCTAGTAGGTGGGTTTACTTGTATCGTACCCCCCATTATATAACTTGTATATTATTACTCTGTTGTATCTAGAAGTTCCATCAACCAAAAATGTATTTTTTGAGATAGAGACCAGAAGTGCTATTCTTTCGACCTTAGAGTCGCGCGTTTTATTTCTGTGGTTTTCTTGTGGTTTTGGGTTTTTGATCCTCGCCGTTGGCGTTGTATATTATATTGCTTGTGTGGTTGTGACCGTCGATTGACGAAGAGCTAGCTCCCGCTTGGGGATGCCCTTTTATTGCTTTCGTATACTATTCATGTTGTATCCCGTTTGGGGGCCAGTATTTACAAAGGAGACTCTGTCGAAATTTTCAGGAAATATTTGATGTTTTTAAAAACGCATAATTCGGCTTATGCTATTAAAACTGCTTGATTTAAATTGGTTTTCCTTCACTCTACTATTTTTCTTGGTTTGGATTTCTGGGTTTTCGGCTTTCTTAGATTACGAACGCCTCGAGACATTTCGTAGTTTAAGTGCCGGTCATGTTCCGTACTTTCGGGTCGTGACACATGGTTTCGGAACTTTAGCAAACTAGAAAATTTTTGAAATCCATGCTACCATCTTCGAAAATTAGCTTGTTAGTGTGCCTAAGTTCCTAGCAGTGGTATCAGAGCCATGCTAAAGGCTAGACTTGTTTGTATTAATTTAGAGTTTCGATCGAAGAAATTTTCTGAATCACATTTTCGAAATACTTGCTTGCTGTTCGATTTTCTAAGTTGTTCAAAAATATTTTCTGGTTGCATTAAAATTATGTGCAGACAAAATTAGAGCCAGGAAAAAAATTTGGGCACTTAAACCCAAAATTCGACCACGGAACAGAAGTCAAATGCACTATTTGGCCGCCGAACCACCGGTTGTGCTCAACTGTTCCCATTGACCAACATTGACCAACACATACAGTCCCCAATTTTAGCTACAGTGACCGCTGAACCGTCGGTTGTACTCAGCTGGTCGAAAAGTATACACTAGATCTTGAAGTTTTTGTTGATTGTGCTTACTCAAAATTTGATTTGTGCATTCCGGCTCTCTACTTTCATTGTAGAGTGAGCAAAATAAATTTTCATGGTATCAGAGCCAATTCATAAGCTTAAACTAGCGAGTATGACCTTAGAATTTCATTGCATAACATTTTTGAAAAACTGTTTTCAAAACAGCAACTAAGCTTGCAAAATCTGAATTTTTCACACTTGTACTCGATCCCCGGAGCTCTCGTTTTGAAACGTGGACTCCGTAAGGGATCGAGGGTGATCTGTGATGTCTCGGAAAGCCTTTTTTCAAAATCGTTTTTGCAAAATGTTGTTGTTTCTGTCAATGGAAAACTGCTGATTTCAGCCAAGAATTTTCAGTCGTGTTTGTGTTTAAAACCGAGTTTTAAAGCTTGTACTCGATCCCCGGAGCTCTTGTTTTTGAATGGCGAATCTGTAGGGGATTGAGGGTGACCCGTAAAGTCTCAGGAAGCCATTTTCAAAACCGTTTTTTGAAGAATGGCGCTGTTTAGCATGGCTGAAATTTGTTTCGGAAATCAGTCCAAAATCTGAATTTTTTGTCATGTTTCGATCGCCGTGGGCTCTTTGTTCAGACCAAGAACCCATAAGGCGGATCGAGGGTACCCCGGGTAGTTCCCCGGGGCACTCGGATGAGTTACGAGTCATTTTGGACTCTCGGTTTAGCAAAAAGTTTGGGTTTTTTTTGGATGCGGAAGTGCACTAGTTTTTCGCTGACGAAAAAATTGAGTATAGGCTTCTTATGCGATGGATTCTAAGGTCCTGGTTTTTGTTTACACTTGCTTATGTGATACGTATATATCTTGTGAACGTTGTCTAATTGCTATATATCAATTAGACCGGGTTACACGCATCTTTCTTGTTGCTTGAGATGTTTGTGTGATGGTTTCGACGGATTATTGTGTTGGATAGACTTTTGTGCGATGTTAGTTGTATAGTTTTGAGTTCTTTTGTATATTCATTATTGCGGGGTAAGCATATGACTTGTGAACTGCTGTTTTTGTCTGTTTGTATATTCTTTTATTGGGACACGGCCGGGTTGAGGTTGATATCACCATTGTATATTATTTCATTTCTGTACTAGGATAAACCCATGAAGAAGTGATTAAATAGCCAGGTTCTAGAGTGCACTAGGTGGTCGTCTCGCAGTGGTGTGTTCGAGCCGCCTCGCTTTAGAATTGGAAGACTATTCTCTGCACTTGTAGAGATATTAGGATGACCCACAGTGGAGTGCTCAAATTACTGGATTCCATGAAGTGTCGGGTGGCCCTCTCATGTTATTGAGTGATGGTTGCCTCACTTCTAGAATTGGCGAGTAACTTACTGCACTCGTAGGGGTCTTAGTTCTGCATTGCACATGCTATCCACACGACCGGGAATGTTGAGTTTCATTTGCGGTTTGAATGAAACGCTGGGCTCTTAGATTATCCTCTATTCCATATTGCTTATCGCTTATCTATGATGTTGCTTATATCATGCCTGTGACGAATGGTTATTTATATATCTTTATATATAAATAAATGTTGTTTATGTTTTGCATCCGTGCTAGCCCTATCCCCGCTCTGCCGTTAGTTAAGTAACCTAACGGTGCATGATGGGGCCCCGTGGTGAATGCAGATGGTATATACGTACATTCTATTTTCGTTCTTTTCTGGTGTGATACGAATTAATTGATGGGATCGCACTAATTCTGATTAGTGCAAGAAAATAAACCTAATAAGATGTTGTCGGAACCGACTTTTTGAAAAAACTATAGTCGTATTCTTTTACTTTGCATAGAGATATTCGGTCAGGAATATCCCGCACCTCATTCGAGGAGGCAAGAGCCTAAATTCCTTCATAGGGAGTGATCTCATGAGCAAAAGTTTATGTTAGTATAGATTACTCGGTTTTCTTCAAAACCACTTGTTTTTAAAAGCGGAGCATAAGCCACTCGTTTTCAAAACTATTTGGTTCCTTCAATGATATCAAGTTCATTATGTTAAAGGTTTTTCGCTAAAAACCAGCCGTAGCCTTTCGTCATTTGTTACAAGTGTTACTTAGTATTCGTGCTACGTGTTTTGACCTAGTCAGGGCGTTGTGTTCGGTAGCTGAGTGATGCTTATTTGTTGCAAGTGTTGTGATTATTTAGGACATCCACATAATCATTTTTACCTAGTCAAGAGTCTATGCGGGTGGGTCTAAATTAATCTAGGATAATGACGGGTTAAACTTGACTAGCGGTTTATGATATATTGACCTAGTCAAGGTCATAAGCCGTTAGGGGCAAAAATCACATCGGGAGTTTCAAAGATAAAAGGAAACTTGCACGGTGTGTGCATACTTTCTGGAGTATGGTAACTAGAGTGACTTTTATCTAGGTTATCCTGCAATGATAGTTGGGTCCCGATCCCACTGTGAGTAGATACTACTCCCTGGGAGAATTTTGCACTTTACAATTATCTAACTCAGTAGGTGTCAGGAAAGGTGTTAACGGGGCTACGCCTTTGCGGAAATGGGGTTATTTAATTAGGTCTGTCTGAAAGTATGGGGAACCTCTCCCGGAGTACCAACATTGTTCTGGCTGAACGGTTGGTGAACTTATAGGGTGTAATTAATCCCAGCTAGTTCTCTTTTTAAGGTTTGAAGGAGAATTAAAGGAAACAGTGGGAGCAATCCTGATTAGATAAACTAATAACCAATTTAATCTTATTTGAGCACACGTTGAGTGTTTCTTTTCTCTCTCCAGGTAGCAACCATGTCACGCCCTAATCAAGATAATAAAATATTTGACTTGACCGAACCAGCGTACTGCTCTGGGCTGGGGAACATTGGTTCGGTTCTAACTTGTGACAACTGTTATGAGTATGGGTAAGGGAAAGAGGACTGTAAAGACTTCCACATGACCCTAGTGAAGGAGAAGCATTCTAATGCATCTTCTTCGGGTATATTTGTTATTGAAAACTGTTTTTCGGTCAACCCTACCTCATGGGTAATAGATACCGGATTAGGATCTCATATATGTAATTTATTATAAGGATTGACAAAAAGTAGAATGGTTGGACCGAGTGATATGTTCCTCAGAGTAGGAAACAGAGCACAAGTTGATACTACTGCTGTCGGCGAATATCACCTTGTATTGCCAAGTGGCAACACTATAATTTTGAACAATTGTTACTAAATACCTTCCATGCTCTGCAATATTATATCAGTTTCTTTAGTAGATAAAGATGGATATTACTTTGTTCTAGATAAAAATATAATGAACATTTACTTCAATCAGGTATTGGTTACAGAAGGTACATCATGCAATGGTATCTATGTTCTTAATCAAAACACTGTTTTCAATATACAAAACACACGCAAGAGAAAGAGTTCAGATACGAACGAAACCTACTTGTGGCATTGTAGACTTGGTCACATTAATGAGAAATGATTAGCTAAGTTGTATAAAGATAAATTTCTGAAAACGTTCGAATTTTCATCTTATGAAACTTGCCAGTCCTGTCTCAAAAGAAAAATGACCAAAACTCCGTTTATGGGACACGAAGAGAGAGCTACAGAGTTCTTGGGACTCATACACAGTGATGTATGTGGTCTAATGTTTACACATACAAAGGGTGGGTTTTCCTACTTCATTACATTCACTGATGATCTCTCTAGATTCGGATATGCGTATTTTTTGAAACACAAATCTGAAACTTTTAAGAAATTCAAAGAATTCAGAAATGAAGTAGAGAACCAGAATGGAAAAAGTATCAATATCCTCTGATCTGATAGAGGAGGGGAATACTTAAACACGGAATTTCTCGACTACTTAAAAGAGAATGGAATTCTCTTTCAGTGTACTCCTTCGTATACACCACAGCACAACGGTGTATCGGAGCGGAGGAACCATACCCTTTTGGATATGGTTTGATCATGCCGAGTTACCATTATCCTTATGGGGATATGCGCTTCAGACAGCCGCATACCTATTGAATGATGTTCCGTCCAAATCTGTGCCTAAAACACCATTTGAAATATGGAATGATAAGAAACCATATCTTAAAAGATTTAAGATATGGGGTTATTCAGCTTATGTTAAAAAATATAACCCAGACAAACTTGAGATACGATCAGTTCTTTGTAAGTTTATGGGATATCCTAAGAATAGCTATGGATATCCGTTTTACCACACCGAAGAGCAGAAGGCGTTTGTTGCTCAGCACGCAAAATTTTTAGAATGGCATTTTCTTGCAAAAGAAATTAGTGGGAGAACTGTAGAACAGGATGAAATATCGGAACCAGAAATTGAAACCGAGAAATTGGTGGAATTGGAGTATTCAATAATCCCAGACAAATCTCAGCCACTCTGCAGATCTAGTAGGATTTCTCATCCGCTCGATAGATACTACGGTTTTCTCATAGATGGGGATTAAGAGGATTGCATATTAGAAGAAGATGATCCTACTGGTTTCGAGCGGGCCATTACCAGTAGGGACTCTGTGAGATGGCTGGATGTTATGCGATCCGAGATGGAGTCCACGTACACCAACAAAGTTTGGATTTTGGATATTGCTCCTCCTGGGGTAAAACCCATTAGATGCAAGTGGATCTTCAAAAAGAAAATTGGTATAGATGGACAGGTGGAAACCTATAAGGCTAGACTTATTGCAAAAGGTTTTCGTTAAAGACCAGGAGTGGACTATAACGAAACCTTTTCTCCAATGGCTATGCTGAAATCTATTCGGATCCTACTTGCCATTGCTACTTTCCATGACTATGATATGTAGCAGATGGACGTAAAAATGGTTTTTCTAAATGGAAGTTTTGAAGAGTGCATTTATATGGATCAGCCTGAGGGATTTGTAGAAAGTGGGAGCAGCGGAAAAGTGTGCAAGTTGCTTAAATTTATTTATGGATTAAAACAGGTATCGCGGAGCTGGAACATCTGTCTTGATGAAATAGTCAAGGAATTTGACTTCATCAAAAACGAGGATGAGTTATGTATCTATAAGAAAATTGTAGGGAGAACTGTCTTATTCCTCGTCTTGTATGTCGATGACGTTCTCTTGATAGAAAATGATATTCCTATGCTGCAATCGGTCAAGCTGTTCTTGTTACAAAAGTTCTCCATGAAATACCTAGGTGATGCCTTCTACATTCTAGGGATTAAGATCTACAGAGATAGATCCAAGAGGTCGTTGGGACTATCATAGTCCAGGTACATAGATACCATACTGAAGAGATTTAGTATGGAAGATTCTAAGAGCGGTAATATACCCGCTTTGCATGGAATCACTCTCTCGAAAGAGATGTCTCCCAAGACTGATGAAGAGAGGGCTCGCATGAGCATTATACCCTACACTTTGGCGGTAGGATCTATAATGTATGCAATACTATGTACCAGACTAGATGTAGCTTACGCGCTTAGCGTGGTGATCCGATATTAGTCGAACCCAGATGACAATCATTGGACAAATGTAAAGAATATTCTCAAGTACTTGAGAAGGATTAAGGAGATGTTCCTGGTTTATGGTAATGGAGATCTCCAGGTAGAGGCCTTTACAAACTCAAGCTTCCAAAGTGACAAGGATGGCAGCAAGTCTGTCTTGGGTTATATGTTTACTCTCAACGGATGGACGGTCTGTTGGAAGAGCTCTAAACAGAACACTGTCGCAAACTCGATGATGGAGGTTTAATACATTACTGCCAATGATTCCGTAAAAGAAGAGGCCTGGATGAAAAAGTTCATTACTGAACTTGAGGTGGTTCCGTCCGTTGTTAATCCAATACATTTGTATTGCGATAACAATGGGGCTATGGCTTTATAAAGGAACCATGGTCCCATCAGAAATCCAGACACATCTTAAGGCGGTATCATCTGATTAGAGAGATCGTAGATCACCGGAAGATCGAGGTCCGGAGAGTAGATATGAAAGAAAAAACACAGCAGATCCATTTACCCAAGCCTTCTCTCAAGCGCAGTTCGAGCGACTTTTGAGAAGTTGGGTATGTGATACGCCAACAAATGGCCCTAGAGCAGACGTTGGGTATTCAGTACGCCAATTATAGGCTTTAGTGGAAGTGGGAGATTGTTGGATATGTATGTGTCACGACCCGCAGGGTACGGAATATGACTGGCACTTAAGTTTACGAAACGTCTAAGGGCGTCCGTAAAATAAGTAAGCCAAAGCCCAGAAAACAAAACCAATGAAGCAAAAGAGTGAAGAAAACCCAATCAATTGAAAGCGAGTTATCAAATAAGTCATGTAAAACACTTTTTAAAAATAATACCAACTTTTTCCAAAAATTTCGGCAGAGTCTCCTTTGTAAATACTGGCCCCCAAAATGGGTACAACAAAATATATACATGAATCCAACAAAATAGGGCATCCCCAAGCGGGAGCTAGCTCTTCGCCATAAGGCGGTCACAAATCCCACGCAATATAAATGACAACAAGCATAATGAAGCATAAGGAAGCATGAAAAAGTAGCATGTCGGCTCAAGTGAGCTCGACCCCAAAATACAGCATAAAATCCACAACCCTCACAGTCTCATCTCTAGGTCAATATACAATAATCTGGTAGAAACAGTAGATGGAGTACACTAGATACAAAGAATATACAAGGTGGTACAAAAATGATAACATAACCCACCTATGAGCAAATCTCGACGTCAGGCAAAAGAGGCAAAAGAACAAGTGCGCCCGCCGCTACTGAACTGACGGAGCGGACCTGCAAAAGACTGTGGCACAACGGGGGTGAGTTGCCAACTCGTGAGTAATAAATAACATCTACAAAGGCTATCGTATGCATGCACACAAGCATCCTAGCATCTAAAATACAGGTATGACTGGATGCACTAGCAGGTGTGTATACAACATCAGTGTGCTAATATGTATGCAACATGGAAATCTGGGGTCTCAATAGGTATATATAAGAAATATTTTATCTTCTTTTGTTTTTTGAAACTCTTTTAGAATGCCAGCATAATGTCAATGAATCGACGAAAATCGGTGTCCAGCAACGACACCCAAAAGCTGTCTCAAATCTCATAAATCCATGTCATAGTGTCTCTGGCCTCAGCCATCCGGCTGACCCATCTCAGTATCAATATATATCATCCTCTCGCGGCCCCGGTCGGTATCCTCTGGATATCCGCCGTGCCCAATGAAGTCACCGGTAGGTAATCCGTCCCCTGCCAGGCTCATCGTCAACACCACGAGCTTCTTGCCCCGGGGTACCCTACCGGGCCCACCATGTACCCGAAACGGTTCATCCAACTCCTCGAAACGGGTCTCCAAAAACCACAGCAAACTCATGGTGGACGACACTTACATCACTAGAAAACCGCAATTTACATGTTTTAAAAATATCATAAGTTTGGAAATTTTGCGGCTTTCCCCCGAAATCCAGCAATATCATAAAATCTCAAGAAATCCTCATAAGTGCATATATCAATGATAATGAATGCGTATGATATCAATAATCAAGTTGCGATGTGTGATTAATGTATTAAGCATGAACAATGAATATGATGAAGTACATGCACATGAATAGCAATCCTACGGTTTCATTTTAAGGAAATAGCACAATTTAAGTATCAATTAGTAAAAGGTTTAAATTAAAGGTTATCTAGTGTGGTGGCATGGCAATTACCAGGGTGTGTGTGTAAACATGAATAGTGCTCGTGCTGCATATAAAAACCTGGTAATGGTGCATGTGTCCTACAATTGAGTTTGCGTATATGGATATAACATATTGATCTAATTGCAGCAATTATCATGCCAGTATTATTATTCTAATGTCACAAGTGATTATCCAATTTACTATTTTCCAGTTTACTAAATCTATCGGGCGACTTGCGCCATCCAAACGATCGTCCCCCGTAGATGTTAAATCTACTCACCGGAATCCCTGGCTAGCTGTGTCCAATCACCGCCTTTCCCTTTCGCGCCGCGTCTGACGTTTCCGCGACCGAACCTGGAATTTACATCAGTACCAAATATAAGGTTACATATCAAGAACGACGCAAAACCCCAACGAAACTACTAAAGTTCGCTAGCTAGGTACAACGTGCACAAGGTGCGCGGACACACGCGAAAATCGCAAAAACTGCCGAAAAACGCCGATTTGGTCGCCCGGCAAAACTAAAACCCGACTACCCAAAAACCGCACTCACGCATCCTAAAAGTCGCAGGACAAGCCATTACAATCATCAAGATATCAAAATTAATCCATCACATAATTTATATAAAAATCTAGTAAGCATATACATTCCAAAAATCGGTGCAACAATTGCCGATTTGCGACAAAACGACTACAATCTAGCACAATCGCCCAACCACACTACAAGCAATCTACAAACACTAATTATAACACAACAACAATGATTCCAATCCTATTTTCCATAAACAACCATTCTTGAATTTATAACTTAGCAAAATCCAATCAGTTTCCTCACTTGAAACTTTAAATTAACACAACAAAGCCCACTTAAGAAAATTAACCTCTTAGGTTAGGTTAGCAAAATACTAGATAACAAGTTAGGTTTAATCAATTAAATAATGCTTTCTAAAACTTAATCCACTCACTAATCAAGCTTCACAAACCAATTCCATACAAAAACCCTCTCTTGAAAATCCTAAAAAGCAATTTCACACTTCTAAATTTAATCAAATTAGCATAATTGAAAACTACATCAACAAGATAACTATATGGATTAGTTAATTAACCACTAGATTAACTATAAAACAATCTAATTAAGTATTATGGCTTCAAAACCCTAGCTAAAATTTTCAAGCAAAACCTAAGAAACTAGATTAAACTACACTAAATTAACACTAAACCATCTAACATAAGAACTTAAACAAAAGAATTTAACATGATAGAAATTATACCTCTTGATCTATGGATCAAGCAAGAAAATTTTGCTCCAAATGATGGCCTCAACACCAAGATCCAAGCAAGAATGGCTAAGGATAATGATAGCTTAAGGATTTTGTTTGGATTTTTGAATTAAATCATGGATTTTGATGTATTTTCTTGAAGAAATTGAAGAAAATGAAAAGAAAAGAGAGGAAGAAGAGGGTGTGCAGGATTTTCGGCCAGAGGAGGAATGGGGGAGGGTGTGGGCAAGTGGGGAAGGTCATGGGTCAAGTCCACAAAGTCAAATGCACCTTACTTTATTCATTTTAATTAAAATAAACCCAAAAAAACACTTAAATCACTCAAGAAAGAAACTAAAGAAAAGAGATCAGAATTTTCTGGTCTCACACAAGGTGGGGCTGTCCTAGGGCTGAGCAAAAAGAGAGAGGGGTTTTACAAAAGAAATTTTATGCAAAAAGGCCCCCTACAACTCAAAAATTGCAAGTTTTAGCTCAAAATTCAATAAATTCGTTTCATAACATAAAAATTTGTTAAAAATCAAAATAAATTACTAAAAATTCATGTTATCACTAGATTATAATTATCATAATTTTAGAGATTAAAATTATCCCGGAAAAATTTGTATTTATCGCTTATTTAATGTATTTTCTTACCGGCTTAAAATAATACTAAAAAATTGAAAAATAGGGAAAAATTTTTAAATGGCCAAAATTTCATAATTAACTCATTAGCTACTAAAAACAAGTAATTACCTATCCATTTAAGGTATAATTAGCCCTAAACTGCAAAATATCGAGAAAGACGGTTTTCGGAAAAATACCGAATTTTCACCGAATTTCAGGAAAACACCAAAACGACTTTTCAAGACGCTACAATCTTCCCCCCTTAGAGAAATTCGGTCCCCGAATTTAAAAATATAGCTACGCGTACCTTCAAAGAGATGGGGATACTTCTTCCTCATCTCGCCCTCGGTCTCCCAGGTAACCTCCTCGCTGCTCGGGCTACGCCAAAGGACCTTGACGGTTGGTATACTCTTCGACCTCAACTTCTTCACTTGCCGATCCAGGATGGCCACCGGCTGCTCTGCAAAAGAAAGGTCGCGCTCTAGCTGGACTGTCGGGTGCTGAATCGCATGCGAAGGGTCGTGAAGGTACTTGCGGAGCATCGAAACATGAAAGACGGGGTGAACATCGGGAAAGGTGGGAGGAAGAGCCAAACGATAAGCAACAGCGCCAACACGCTCGAGGATCTCGAAGGGACCTACGAATCTAGGGCTAATCTTCCCCTTTCGCCCAAAACGCATCACGCCCTTCATCGGAGAGACTTTCAGAAAAACATGGTCGCCAACTGCGAACTCTAATCTGCGACGGCGCCTGTCTGCATAGGATTTCTGCCTGCTCTGAGCCGCTCTCATCCGGTCTCGGATCAACTGTATCTTCGCTGTCGTCTCCTCAACAAGCTGCGGCCCCAAAATGCTGCTCTCGCTGAGCTCTGTCCAACAAACGGGCGATCTGCATCTCCTCCCATACAATGCCTCGAAAGGTGCCATCTGAATAGTATCCTGGAAGCTGTTGTTGTAGGAGAACTCCACTAGAGGCAAATGACGATCCCAGCTACCACCAAAGTCTAAAACGCACGCTCTGAGCATGTCCTCGAGAGTCTGAATGGTCCGCTCTGACTGTCCGTCTGTCTGCGGATGAAACGCTGTGCTGAAGCTCAAACGAGTGCCCAAAGCCTCCTGAAGTCTCTGCCAAAGTCGGCTGGTGAACTGAGTGCCTCGATCTGACACGATACAAGTCGGTACGCCATGTAGTCGCACGATCTCGTCAATATAGAGCTGAGCATACTGAGCGAAGCTGAAAGTCGTCTTCACTGGAAAGAAGTGAGCCGCTTTCGTCAATCTATCCACGATCACCCAGATGGAGTCGTGCCCTCGACTGGTCCTGGGTAGACCCACAACGAAACCCATCGAAATTTGTTCCCATTTCCACTCTGGAATGGGTAACGGCTGTAGCTCTCCTGCGGGCCTCTGGTGCTCGGCCTTGACTTGCTGACAAGTCAGGCATCTCGAAACGAACTCCGCAATGTCCCTCTTCATCCCGTCCCACCAGTAGGTCTCTCTCATATCATGGTACATCTTGGTGGAACCGGGGTGGACACTATACACTGATCGGTGTGCCTCCTCGAGAATGTCGCGCCGTAATCCATCAGCATCTGGTACGCACAGTCTAGATCCATATCGTAAAATCCCCTGATCGTCAATCACGAACTCGGAAAATCTGCCCTGTCCCATCTGTGCCATGATCTCTGAGCAACGGTTGTCACTGCGCTGTGCCTCATATATACGGTCAAGCAACTGTGGGCGTGCACGAACATGCGCGAGCTGTCCCCCTGTCTGAGTGAACTCGAACTCAACTCGGCTGTCGCATAACATCTGCCAATCTGCTGACGACTGCCTCTGCACTGCGCGCAAAAAGGATAGACTACCCCCGGGCCTCCTACTCAACGCATCTGCCACCACATTTGCCTTGTCGGGGTGATATAAGATCTCGCAGTCGTAGTCTTTCACCAACTCCATCCAACGACGCTGTCTGAGGTTCAGGTCTCGCTGCTGAAATATGTACTTTAAGCTCTTGTGATCGGTGAATATCTGACACGACTCGCCGTAAAGGTAATGTCGCCAAATCTTCAGTGCAAAGACCACTGCAGCCATCTCCAAATCATGAGTGGGGTAGTTCTGTTCATGCTTCTTCAACTGCCGAGAAGCATAAGCGATCACCCGGCCATGCTGCATCAAAACGCATCCTAATCCCACTCGCGAAGCATCACAGTAGACAACAAATCCGCCTGATCCCGAAGGCAAAGATAATACCGGCGCCGTAGTCAAACATGTCCGCAGCTGCTGAAAACTGCGCTCGCACTCCTCCGTCCAGACGAAAGGAACTCCCTTCCGGGTCAAACCGGTCAACGGTGCAGCTATACGGGAGAAGTCCTGAACAAAACGCCTGTAGTAGCCCGCCAAGCCTAGAAAACTACGGATCTCAGTAACCGATGTAGGTCGGGGCCACTGCTGAACAGCCTCAATCTTCTTCGGGTCCACACAAATGCCGTCTCTCGTAACCACGTGACCCAAGAATCCGACGCTGTCCAGCCAGAATGCACACTTGGAGAACTTCGCGAACAGCTGGTGCTCCCTCAGAGTCTGTAACGTAATCCGCAAGTGCTGCTCGTGCTCCTCTCTGCTCCGGGAGTACACCAAGATATCGTCGATAAATACGATGATGAACAAGTTAAGATACGGCCTGAATGTACGGTTCATCAAATCCATAAATGCAGCTGGGGCGTTGGTGAGTCCGAACGACATCACCAAAAACTCGTAGTGGCCATAGCGTGTACGGAAAGCTGTCCTCGGTATATCCTCCTGTCGAACTCGCAGCTGATGGTATCCTGATCGCAAGTCAATCCTCGAAAAATACCCCGCACCCTGAAGCTGGTCGAACAAATCATCAATGCGCGGCAACGGATATCTGTTCCGAACGGTAACTTTGTTCAGCTGGCGGTAGTCGATACATAAGCGCAAACTTCCATCCTTCTTCTTGACAAACAGGACCGGAGCACCCCACGGAGAAACACTCGGTCGAATAAGCCCCTTATCCAACAAATCCTGCAACTGATCCTTCAGCTCTCGAAGCTCTGCCGGGGCCATCCGATAAGGCGGTACAGAAATAGGCCCCGAACCGGGAATCAAATCAATGCAGAACTCAACATCGCGCTCAGGCGGTAGCCCAGGTAGCTCATCAGGGAAAACATCAGGGAACTCACAAACTACCGGAACCCGGTCTAACGGAACCTCTGCAGCTCGAGTATCACAAACAAACGCTAAGAATCCCTGACATCCCTTCCGCAAGAGCTGACCAGCGCGAAGAGACGAAATTAAGCTGGGAAGGATGACACTGCGGTCTCCCTGAATAACAAGGACTGGCTCTCCCGGAAAGCTAAATCTGACTGCCTTCTCACGGCAGTCCACCGAAGCATAACAAGTGGCTAGCCAATCCATGCCCAGAAGCACATCAAAGTCCAACATATCGAGGAGTATCAAATCAACTGATGAATCCCTCTCCCCGATACGAACGGAACACAAACGAAATACAAAACGAGCGACAAACGACTCGCCTACCGGAGTAACAACAACAAGCGGCCGATCTAACGACGACGACTCACGGCCCAACATCGGTGCAAAGTGTGTAGATACGTACGAATGTGTGGAACCTGGGTCGAATAATACCCGTGCGTCGAAAGTACAAACTGGCAAGGTACCTGTCACAACGGCATTGGATGCCTGCGCATCCTGCGGTGTCAAAGCAAAAACTCAGGCCTGTCCTCCACCGATAGCGGGCTGACCTCGACCTCGGCCTCTGCCTCCTCGTCCTCTCTGAACAGGACCGCCGCGTCCACGGCCTCTCGGTGCACCTAACTGGCGTGGAGCATCGCCTGGGGTAGGAAGTAGGGCTCTCTGAGGAGGGGGTGGTGATGGTGGTAGGGTCACATGCGGAACTGTCGCTGCTCCCTGTCGTCTCACTGGACAGTCTCTGACAAGATGGTGCAGACTCCCGCATCCAAAACATCCTGGCGACGGCTGCTGCCCCTGGGGATAAGAACCATATAACTGTCCCCGCCCAAATCCTCTGCCAGGCCTATCTCTCGGAAAGAATCTGGCGCGCTGCCTCTGAGGCGGTACATCGGTGCGCATCCTCTTCGGCCCAGAAACGGCCGAAGTCCGTGATATGCGTGCCTCCATCCGCAATGCCGTATCCATAGCAGCTGAATAAGTGTCGTAGTGCTGGGCGCCAATGGCAAGATATAGCTGGGCATCAAGTCCCTGTACGAACCTCTTCACCATCTTCTCTTCGGTATCCACTAAATACTGAGCATATCGGGATAACTGTGTAAACTGGATATCATACTCAGACACCGTCATCCCAGGTGTCTTGACTAAGGCCTCGAAGCTCGAGCTCTGGCGTCACGAACGCTCTCTGGAAGGAAACGGGCTAGAAAGACCGCTGTAAACTCGACCCAAGTCATAGGCGGTAGATCTGCAGCTCGACCTCTCAAGACTGACTCCCACCATGTCTGCGCGAGACCCTCTAGTCGGAAACTCGCAAGCTCTACCCATCGATCATCCGAACATCTCAGCGAACGGCAGATCCTGGCTAAACTGTCAAGGAACGTCTGTGGGTCCTCCGCTGCCTCGGTGCCGGTGAATACTGGAGGTCTCAGCCTCATGAAATCCTGTAGTGAAACCGGAATGGCCACGGTGGTAGTAGTAGGAGCAGGTATCATGGTCGTCTGTGACGTAGTAGGTACGTCATCCGGCCTCGGTGTACGACTGGCTGCAACTAGGGATCCTACCATCTGACGCAGCTCCTGCATGCCTCCCATCATCTGTCGCAACTCCTCCATACCGGTCTCGAGCCTATCCATACGGCCTGGGGAAGGTGGATCGGTCTGTCCCTGCGGCGTAGGCATACCGCCCTGCTCAGTCCTAGTCTCGGACGAGCCAGCTCGAATCTCGTCTCTGGCGGCAGCCCTCTGTGCCCTCGTAGCCTTCGGCGGCATAGTGGCTGTTACAGGATAACGGATAGTAAGAACAGTGCAATAGGATCATAGGATACACTGAATTGAAGAAGGAATTTTTTTTTCAAGCAAGTATCCTAAAGTCACTTAGGCGGAGTACCGTATCGTAAGTATGCCGCGGACATACGCACGCTACGTTACCCTGCTTAAGTCACTTACTCCATCTACCAAGGGTCATCCTACACTCACAAAGGTAAAACCTATCGCTCTGATACCAACTTTGTCACGACCCGCAGGGTACGGAACGTGACTGGCACTTAAGTTTACGAAACGTCTAAGGGCGTCCGTAAAATAAGTAAGCCAAAGCCCAGAAAACAAAACCAATGAAGCAAAAGAGTGAAGAAAACCCAATCAATTGAAAGCGAGTTATCAAATAAGTCATGTAAAACACTTTTTAAAAATAATACCAACTTTTTCCAAAAATTTCGGCAGAGTCTCCTTTGTAAATACTGGCCCCCAAAATGGGTACAACAAAATATATACATGAATCCAACAAAATAGGGCATCCCCAAGCGGGAGCTAGCTCTTCGCCATAAGGCGGTCACAAATCCCATGCAATATAAATGACAACAAGCATAATGAAGCATAAGGAAGCATGAAAAAGTAGCATGTCGGCTCAAGTGAGCTCGACCCCAAAATACAGCATAAAATCCACAACCCTCACAGTCTCATCTCTAGGTCAATATACAATAATCTGGTAGAAACAGTAGATGGAGTACACTAGATACAAAGAATATACAAGGTGGTACAAAAATGATAACATAACCCACCTATGAGCAAATCTCGAGCTCAGGCAAAAGAGGCAAAAGAACAAGTGCGCCCGCCGCTACTGAACTGACGGAGCGGACCTGCAAAAGACTGTGGCACAACGGGGGTGAGTTGCCAACTCGTGAGTAATAAATAACATCTACAAAGGCTATCGTATGCATGCACACAAGCATCCTAGCATCTAAAATACAGGTATGACTGGATGCACTAGCAGGTGTGTATACAGCATCAGTGTGCTAATATGTATGCAACATGGAAATCTGGGGTCTCAATAGGTATATATAAGAAATATTTTATCTTCTTTTGTTTTTTGAAACTCTTTTAGAATGCCAGCATAATGTCAATGAATCGACGAAAATCGGTGTCCAGCAACGACACCCAAAAGCTGTCTCAAATCTCATAAATCCATGTCATAGTGTCTCTGGCCTCAGCCATCCGGCTGACCCATCTCAGTATCAATATATATCATCCTCTCGCGGCCCCGGTCGGTATCCTCTGGATATCCGCCGTGCCCAATGAAGTCACCGGTAGGTAATCCGTCCCCTGCCAGGCTCATCGTCAACACCACGAGCTTCTTGCCCCGGGGTACCCTACCGGGCCCACCATGTACCCGAAACGGTTCATCCAACTCCTCGAAACGGGTCTCCAAAAACCACAGCAAACTCATGGTGGACGACACTTACATCACTAGAAAACCGCAATTTACATGTTTTAAAAATATCATAAGTTTGGAAATTTTGCGGCTTTCCCCCGAAATCCAGCAATATCATAAAATCTCAAGAAATCCTCATAAGTGCATATATCAATGATAATGAATGCGTATGATATCAATAATCAAGTTGCGATGTGTGATTAATGTATTAAGCATGAACAATGAATATGATGAAGTACATGCACATGAATAGCAATCCTACGGTTTCATTTTAAGGAAATAGCACAATTTAAGTATCAATTAGTAAAAGGTTTAAATTAAAGGTTATCTAGTGTGGTGGCATGGCAATTACCAGGGTGTGTGTGTAAACATGAATAGTGCTCGTGCTGCATATAAAAACCTGGTAATGGTGCATGTGTCCTACAATTGAGTTTGCGTATATGGATATAACATATTGATCTAATTGCAGCAGTTATCATGCCAGTATTATTATTCTAATGTCACAAGTGATTATCCAATTTACTATTTTCCAGTTTACTAAATCTATCGGGCGACTTGCGCCATCCAAACGATCGTCCCCCGTAGATGTTAAATCTACTCACCGGAATCCCTGGCTAGCTGTGTCCAATCACCGCCTTTCCCTTTCGCGCCGCGTCTGACGTTTCCGCGACCGAACCTGGAATTTACATCAGTACCAAATATAAGGTTACATATCAAGAACGACGCAAAACCCCAACGAAACTACTAAAGTTCGCTAGCTAGGTACAACGTGCACAAGGTGCGCGGACACACGCGAAAATCGCAAAAACTGCCGAAAAACGCCGATTTGGTCGCCCGGCAAAACTAAAACCCGACTACCCAAAAACCGCACTCACGCATCCTAAAAGTCACAGGACAAGCCATTACAATCATCAAGATATCAAAATTAATCCATCACATAATTTATATAAAAATCTAGTAAGCATATACATTCCAAAAATCGGTGCAACAATTGCCGATTTGCGACAAAACGACTACAATCTTGCACAATCGCCCAACCACACTACAAGCAATCTACAAACACTAATTATAACACAACAACAATGATTCCAATCCTATTTTCCATAAACAACCATTCTTGAATTTATAATTTAGCAAAATCTAATCAGTTTCCTCACTTGAAACTTTAAATTAACACAACAGAGCCCACTTAAGAAAATTAACCTCTTAGGTTAGGTTAGCAAAATACTAGATAACAAGTTAGGTTTAATCAATTAAATAATGCTTTCTAAAACTTAATCCACTCACTAATCAAGCTTCACAAACCAATTCCATACAAAAACCCTCTCTTGAAAATCCTAAAAAGCAATTTCACACTTCTAAATTTAATCAAATTAGCATAATTGAAAACTACATCAACAAGATAACTATATGGATTAGTTAATTAACCACTAGATTAACTATAAAACAATCTAATTAAGTATTATGGCTTCAAAACCCTAGCTAAAATTTTCAAGCAAAACCTAAGAAACTAGATTAAACTACACTAAATTAACACTAAACCATCTAACATAAGAACTTAAACAAAAGAATTTAACATGATAGAAATTATACCTCTTGATCTATGGATCAAGCAAGAAAATTTTGCTCCAAATGATGGCCTCAACACCAAGATCCAAGCAAGAATGGCTAAGGATAATGATAGCTTAAGGATTTTGTTTGGATTTTTGAATTAAATCATGGATTTTGATGTATTTTCTTGAAGAAATTGAAGAAAATGAAAAGAAAAGAGAGGAAGAAGAGGGTGTGCAGGATTTTCGGCCAGAGGAGGAATGGGGGAGGGTGTGGGCAAGTGGGGAAGGTCATGGGTCAAGTCCACAAAGTCAAATGCACCTTACTTTATTCATTTTAATTAAAATAAACCCAAAAAAACCCTTAAATCACTCAAGAAAGAAACTAAAGAAAAGAGATCAGAATTTTCTGGTCTCACACAAGGTGGGGCTGTCCTAGGGCTGAGGAAAAAGAGAGAGGGGTTTTACAAAAGAAATTTTATGCAAAAAGGCCCCCTACAACTCAAAAATTGCAAGTTTTAGCTCAAAATTCAATAAATTCGTTTCATAACATAAAAATTTGTTAAAAATCAAAATAAATTACTAAAAATTCATGTTATCACTAGATTATAATTATCATAATTTTAGAGATTAAAATTATCCCGGAAAAATTTGTATTTATCGCTTATTTAATGTATTTTCTTACCGGCTTAAAATAATACTAAAAAATTGAAAAATAGGGAAAAATTTTTAAATGGCCAAAATTTCATAATTAACTCATTAGCTACTAAAAACAAGTAATTACCTATCCATTTAAGGTATAATTAGCCCTAAACTGCAAAATATCGAGAAAGACGGTTTTCGGAAAAATACCGAATTTTCACCGAATTTCAGGAAAACACCAAAACGACTTTTCAAGACGCTACAATCTTCCCCCCTTAGAGAAATTCGGTCCCCGAATTTAAAAATATAGCTACGCGTACCTTCAAAGAGATGGGGATACTTCTTCCTCATCTCGCCCTCGGTCTCCCAGGTAACCTCCTCGCTGCTCGGGCTACGCCAAAGGACCTTGACGGTTGGTATACTCTTCGACCTCAACTTCTTCACTTGCCGATCCAGGATGGCCACCGGCTGCTCTGCAAAAGAAAGGTCGCGCTCTAGCTGGACTGTCGGGTGCTGAATCGCATGCGAAGGGTCGTGAAGGTACTTGCGGAGCATCGAAACATGAAAGACGGGGTGAACATCGGGAAAGGTGGGAGGAAGAGCCAAACGATAAGCAACAGCGCCAACACGCTCGAGGATCTCGAAGGGACCTACGAATCTAGGGCTAATCTTCCCCTTTCGCCCAAAACGCATCACGCCCTTCATCGGAGAGACTTTCAGAAAAACATGGTCGCCAACTGCGAACTCTAATCTGCGACGGCGCCTGTCTGCATAGGATTTCTGCCTGCTCTGAGCCGCTCTCATCCGGTCTCGGATCAACTGTATCTTCGCTGTCGTCTCCTCAACAAGCTGCGGCCCCAAAATGCTGCTCTCGCTGAGCTCTGTCCAACAAACGGGCGATCTGCATCTCCTCCCATACAATGCCTCGAAAGGTGCCATCTGAATAGTATCCTGGAAGCTGTTGTTGTAGGAGAACTCCACTAGAGGCAAATGACGATCCCAGCTACCACCAAAGTCTAAAACGCACGCTCTGAGCATGTCCTCGAGAGTCTGAATGGTCCGCTCTGACTGTCCGTCTGTCTGCGGATGAAACGCTGTGCTGAAGCTCAAACGAGTGCCCAAAGCCTCCTGAAGTCTCTGCCAAAGTCGGCTGGTGAACTGAGTGCCTCGATCTGACACGATACAAGTCGGTACGCCATGTAGTCGCACGATCTCGTCAATATAGAGCTGAGCATACTGAGCGAAGCTGAAAGTCTTCTTCACTGGAAGGAAGTGAGCCGCTTTCGTCAATCTATCCACGATCACCCAGATGGAGTCGTGCCCTCGACTGGTCCTGGGTAGACCCACAACGAAACCCATCGAAATTTGTTCCCATTTCCACTCTGGAATGGGTAACGGCTGTAGCTCTCCTGCGGGCCTCTGGTGCTCGGCCTTGACTTGCTGACAAGTCAGGCATCTCGAAACGAACTCCGCAATGTCCCTCTTCATCCCGTCCCACCAGTAGGTCTCTCTCATATCATGGTACATCTTGGTGGAACCGGGGTGGACACTATACACTGATCGGTGTGCCTCCTCGAGAATGTCGCGCCGTAATCCATCAGCATCTGGTACGCACAGTCTAGATCCATATCGTAAAATCCCCTGATCGTCAATCACGAACTCGGAAAATCTGCCCTGTCCCATCTGTGCCATGATCTCTGAGCAACGGTTGTCACTGCGCTGTGCCTCATATATACGGTCAAGCAACTGTGGGCGTGCACGAACATGCGCGAGCTGTCCCCCTGTCTGAGTGAACTCGAACTCAACTCGGCTGTCGCATAACATCTGCCAATCTGCTGACGACTGCCTCTGCACTGCGCGCAAAAAGGATAGACTACCCCCGGGCCTCCTACTCAACGCATCTGCCACCACATTTGCCTTGCCGGGGTGATATAAGATCTCGCAGTCGTAGTCTTTCACCAACTCCATCCAACGACGCTGTCTGAGGTTCAGGTCTCGCTGCTGAAATATGTACTTTAAGCTCTTGTGATCGGTGAATATCTGACACGACTCGCCGTAAAGGTAATGTCGCCAAATCTTCAGTGCAAAGACCACTGCAGCCATCTCCAAATCATGAGTGGGGTAGTTCTGTTCATGCTTCTTCAACTGCCGAGAAGCATAAGCGATCACCCGGCCATGCTGCATCAAAACGCATCCTAATCCCACTCGCGAAGCATCACAGTAGACAACAAATCCGCCTGATCCCGAAGGCAAAGATAATACCGGCGCCGTAGTCAAACATGTCCGCAGCTGCTGAAAACTGCGCTCGCACTCCTCCGTCCAGACGAAAGGAACTCCCTTCCGGGTCAAACCGGTCAACGGTGCAGCTATACGGGAGAAGTCCTGAACAAAACGCCTGTAGTAGCCCGCCAAGCCTAGAAAACTACGGATCTCAGTAACCGATGTAGGTCGGGGCCACTGCTGAACAGCCTCAATCTTCTTCGGGTCCACACAAATGCCGTCTCTCGTAACCACGTGACCCAAGAATCCGACGCTGTCCAGCCAGAATGCACACTTGGAGAACTTCGCGAACAGCTGGTGCTCCCTCAGAGTCTGTAACGTAATCCGCAAGTGCTGCTCGTGCTCCTCTCTGCTCCGGGAGTACACCAAGATATCGTCGATAAATACGATGATGAACAAGTCAAGATACGGCCTGAATGTACGGTTCATCAAATCCATAAATGCAGCTGGGGCGTTGGTGAGTCCGAACGACATCACCAAAAACTCGTAGTGGCCATAGCGTGTACGGAAAGCTGTCCTCGGTATATCCTCCTGTCGAACTCGCAGCTGATGGTATCCTGATCGCAAGTCGATCCTCGAAAAATACCCCGCACCCTGAAGCTGGTCGAACAAATCATCAATGCGCGGCAACGGATATCTGTTCCGAACGGTAACTTTGTTCAGCTGGCGGTAGTCGATACATAAGCGCAAACTTCCATCCTTCTTCTTGACAAACAGGACCGGAGCACCCCACGGAGAAACACTCGGTCGAATAAGCCCCTTATCCAACAAATCCTGCAACTGATCCTTCAGCTCTCGAAGCTCTGCCGGGGCCATCCGATAAGGCGGTACAGAAATAGGCCCCAAACCGGGAATCAAATCAATGCAGAACTCAACATCGCGCTCAGGCGGTAGCCCAGGTAGCTCATCAGGGAAAACATCAGGGAACTCACAAACTACCGGAACCCGGTCTAACGGAACCTCTGCAGCTCGAGTATCACAAACAAACGCTAAGAATCCCTGACATCCCTTCCGCAAGAGCTGACCAGCGCGAAGAGACGAAATTAAGCTGGGAAGGATGACACTGCGGTCTCCCTGAATAACAAGGACTGGCTCTCCCGGAAAGCTAAATCTGACTGCCTTCTCACGGCAGTCCACCGAAGCATAACAAGTGGCTAGCCAATCCATGCCCAGAAGCACATCAAAGTCCAACATATCGAGGAGTATCAAATCAACTGATGAATCCCTCTCCCCGATACGAACGGAACACAAACGAAATACAAAACGAGCGACAAACGACTCGCCTACCGGAGTAACAACAACAAGCGGCCGATCTAACGACGACGACTCACGGCCCAACATCGGTGCAAAGTGTGTAGATACGTACGAATGTGTGGAACCTGGGTCGAATAATACCCGTGCGTCGAAAGTACAAACTGGCAAGGTACCTGTCACAACGGCATTGGATGCCTGCGCATCCTGCGGTGTCAAAGCAAAAACTCGGGCCTGTCCTCCACCGATAGCGGGCTGACCTCGACCTCGGCCTCTGCCTCCTCGTCCTCTCTGAACAGGACCGCCGCGTCCACGGCCTCTCGGTGCACCTAACTGGCGTGGAGCATCGCCTGGGGTAGGAAGTAGGGCTCTCTGAGGAGGGGGTGGTGATGGTGGTAGGGTCACATGCGGAACTGTCGCTGCTCCCTGTCGTCTCACTGGACAGTCTCTGACAAGATGGTGCAGACTCCCGCACCCAAAACATCCTGGCGACGGCTGCTGCCCCTGGGGATAAGAACCATATAACTGTCCCCGCCCAAATCCTCTGCCAGGCCTATCTCTCGGAAAGAATCTGGCGCGCTGCCTCTGAGGCGGTACATCGGTGCGCATCCTCTTCGGCCCAGAAACGGCCGAAGTCCGTGATATGCGTGCCTCCATCCGCAATGCCGTATCCATAGCAGCTGAATAAGTGTCGTAGTGCTGGGCGCCAATGGCAAGATATAGCTGGGCATCAAGTCCCTGTACGAACCTCTTCACCATCTTCTCTTCGGTATCCACTAAATACTGAGCATATCGGGATAACTGTGTAAACTGGATATCATACTCAGACACCGTCATCCCAGGTGTCTTGACTAAGGCCTCGAAGCTGCGAGCTCTGGCGTCACGAACGCTCTCTGGAAGGAAACGGGCTAGAAAGACCGCTGTAAACTCGACCCAAGTCATAGGCGGTAGATCTGCAGCTCGACCTCTCAAGACTGACTCCCACCATGTCTGCGCGAGACCCTCTAGTCGGAAACTCGCAAGCTCTACCCATCGATCATCCGAACATCTCAGCGAACGGCAGATCCTGGCTAAACTGTCAAGGAACGTCTGTGGGTCCTCCGCTGCCTCGGTGCCGGTGAATACTGGAGGTCTCAGCTTCATGAAATCCTGTAGTGAAACCGGAATGGCCACGGTGGTAGTAGTAGGAGCAGGTATCATGGTCGTCTGTGACGTAGTAGGTACGTCATCCGGCCTCGGTGTACGACTGGCTGCAACTAGGGATCCTACCATCTGACGCAGCTCCTGCATGCCTCCCATCATCTGTCGCAACTCCTCCATACCGGTCTCGAGCCTATCCATACGGCCTGGGGAAGGTGGATCGGTCTGTCCCTGCGGCGTAGGCATACCGCCCTGCTCAGTCCTAGTCTCGGACGAGCCAGCTCGAATCTCGTCTCTGGCGGCAGCCCTCTGTGCCCTCGTAGCCTTCGGCGGCATAGTGGCTGTTACAGGATAACGGATAGTAAGAACAGTGCAATAGGATCATAGGATACACTGAATTGAAGAAGGAATTTTTTTTTCAAGCAAGTATCCTAAAGTCACTTAGGCGGAGTACCGTATCGTAAGTATGCCGCGGACATACGCACGCTACGTTACCCTGCTTAAGTCACTTACTCCATCTACCAAGGGTCATCCTACACTCACAAAGGTAAAACCTATCGCTCTGATACCAACTTTGTCACGACCCGCAGGGTACGGAACGTGACTGGCACTTAAGTTTACGAAACGTCTAAGGGCGTCCGTAAAATAAGTAAGCCAAAGCCCAGAAAACAAAACCAATGAAGCAAAAGAGTGAAGAAAACCTAATCAATTGAAAGAGAGTTATCAAATAAGTCATGTAAAACACTTTTTAAAAATAATACCAACTTTTTCCAAAAATTTCGGCAGAGTCTCCTTTGTAAATACTGGCCCCCAAAATGGGTACAACAAAATATATACATGAATCCAACAAAATAGGGCATCCCCAAGCGGGAGCTAGCTCTTCGCCATAAGGCGGTCACAAATCCCATGCAATATAAATGACAACAAGCATAATGAAGCATAAGGAAGCATGAAAAAGTAGCATGTCGGCTCAAGTGAGCTCGACCCCAAAATACAGCATAAAATCCACAACCCTCACAGTCTCATCTCTAGGTCAATATACAATAATCTGGTAGAAACAGTAGATGGAGTACACTAGATACAAAGAATATACAAGGTGGTACAAAAATGATAACATAACCCACCTATGAGCAAATCTCGAGCTCAGGCAAAAGAGGCAAAAGAACAAGTGCGCCCGCCGCTACTGAACTGACGGAGCGGACCTGCAAAAGACTGTGGCACAACGGGGGTGAGTTGCCAACTCGTGAGTAATAAATAACATCTACAAAGGCTATCGTATGCATGCACACAAGCATCCTAGCATCTAAAATACAGGTATGACTGGATGCACTAGCAGGTGTGTATACAGCATCAGTGTGCTAATATGTATGCAACATGGAAATCTGGGGTCTCAATAGGTATATATAAGAAATATTTTATCTTCTTTTGTTTTTTGAAACTCTTTTAGAATGCCAGCATAATGTCAATGAATCGACGAAAATCGGTGTCCAGCAACGACACCCAAAAGCTGTCTCAAATCTCATAAATCCATGTCATAGTGTCTCTGGCCTCAGCCATCCGGCTGACCCATCTCAGTATCAATATATATCATCCTCTCGCGGCCCCGGTCGGTATCCTCTGGATATCCGCCGTGCCCAATGAAGTCACCGGTAGGTAATCCGTCCCCTGCCAGGCTCATCGTCAACACCACGAGCTTCTTGCCCCGGGGTACCCTACCGGGCCCACCATGTACCCGAAACGGTTCATCCAACTCCTCGAAACGGGTCTCCAAAAACCACAGCAAACTCATGGTGGACGACACTTACATCACTAGAAAACCGCAATTTACATGTTTTAAAAATATCATAAGTTTGGAAATTTTGCGGCTTTCCCCCGAAATCCAGCAATATCATAAAATCTCAAGAAATCCTCATAAGTGCATATATCAATGATAATGAATGCGTATGATATCAATAATCAAGTTGCGATGTGTGATTAATGTATTAAGCATGAACAATGAATATGATGAAGTACATGCACATGAATAGCAATCCTACGGTTTCATTTTAAGGAAATAGCACAATTTAAGTATCAATTAGTAAAAGGTTTAAATTAAAGGTTATCTAGTGTGGTGGCATGGAAATTACCAGGGTGTGTGTGTAAACATGAATAGTGCTCGTGCTGCATATAAAAACCTGGTAATGGTGCATGTGTCCTACAATTGAGTTTGCGTATATGGATATAACATATTGATCTAATTGCAGCAATTATCATGCCAGTATTATTATTCTAATGTCACAAGTGATTATCCAATTTACTATTTTCCAGTTTACTAAATCTATCGGGCGACTTGCGCCATCCAAACGATCGTCCCCCGTAGATGTTAAATCTACTCACCGGAATCCCTGGCTAGCTGTGTCCAATCACCGCCTTTCCCTTTCGCGCCGCGTCTGACGTTTCCGCGACCGAACCTGGAATTTACATCAGTACCAAATATAAGGTTACATATCAAGAACGACGCAAAACCCCAACGAAACTACTAAAGTTCGCTAGCTAGGTACAACGTGCACAAGGTGCGCGGACACACGCGAAAATCGCAAAAACTGCCGAAAAACGCCGATTTGGTCGCCCGGCAAAACTAAAACCCGACTACCCAAAAACCGCACTCACGCATCCTAAAAGTCACAGGACAAGCCATTACAATCATCAAGATATCAAAATTAATCCATCACATAATTTATATAAAAATCTAGTAAGCATATACATTCCAAAAATCGGTGCAACAATTGCCGATTTGCGACAAAACGACTACAATCTAGCACAATCGCCCAACCACACTACAAGCAATCTACAAACACTAATTATAACACAACAACAATGATTCCAATCCTATTTTCCATAAACAACCATTCTTGAATTTATAACTTAGCAAAATCCAATCAGTTTCCTCACTTGAAACTTTAAATTAACACAACAAAGCCCACTTAAGAAAATTAACCTCTTAGGTTAGGTTAGCAAAATACTAGATAACAAGTTAGGTTTAATCAATTAAATAATGCTTTTTAAAACTTAATCCACTCACTAATCAAGCTTCACAAACCAATTCCATACAAAAACCCTCTCTTGAAAATCCTAAAAAGCAATTTCACACTTCTAAATTTAATCAAATTAGCATAATTGAAAACTACATCAACAAGATAACTATATGGATTAGTTAATTAACCACTAGATTAACTATAAAACAATCTAATTAAGTATTATGGCTTCAAAACCCTAGCTAAAATTTTCAAGCAAAACCTAAGAAACTAGATTAAACTACACTAAATTAACACTAAACCATCTAACATAAGAACTTAAACAAAAGAATTTAACATGATAGAAATTATACCTCTTGATCTATGGATCAAGCAAGAAAATTTTGCTCCAAATGATGGCCTCAACACCAAGATCCAAGCAAGAATGGCTAAGGATAATGATAGCTTAAGGATTTTGTTTGGATTTTTGAATTAAATCATGGATTTTGATGTATTTTCTTGAAGAAATTGAAGAAAATGAAAAGAAAAGAGAGGAAGAAGAGGGTGTGCAGGATTTTCGGCCAGAGGAGGAATGGGGGAGGGTGTGGGCAAGTGGGGAAGGTCATGGGTCAAGTCCACAAAGTCAAATGCACCTTACTTTATTCATTTTAATTAAAATAAACCCAAAAAAACCCTTAAATCACTCAAGAAAGAAACTAAAGAAAAGAGATCAGAATTTTCTGGTCTCACACAAGGTGGGGCTGTCCTAGGGCTGAGGAAAAAGAGAGAGGGGTTTTACAAAAGAAATTTTATGCAAAAAGGCCCCCTACAACTCAAAAATTGCAAGTTTTAGCTCAAAATTCAATAAATTCGTTTCATAACATAAAAATTTGTTAAAAATCAAAATAAATTACTAAAAATTCATGTTATCACTAGATTATAATTATCATAATTTTAGAGATTAAAATTATCCCGGAAAAATTTGTATTTATCGCTTATTTAATGTATTTTCTTACCGGCTTAAAATAATATTAAAAAATTGAAAAATAGGGAAAAAATTTTAAATAGACAAAATTTCATAATTAACTCATTAGCTACTAAAAACAAGTAATTACCTATCCATTTAAGGTATAATTAGCCCTAAACTGCAAAATATCGAGAAAGACGGTTTTCGGAAAAATACCGAATTTTCACCGAATTTCAGGAAAACACCAAAACGACTTTTCAAGACGCTACAATCTTTCCCCCTTAGAGAAATTCGGTCCCCGAATTTAAAAATATAGCTACGCGTACCTTCAAAGAGATGGGGATACTTCTTCCTCATCTCGCCCTCGGTCTCCCAGGTAACCTCCTCGCTGCTCGGGCTACGCCAAAGGACCTTGACGGTTGGTATACTCTTCGACCTCAACTTCTTCACTTGCCGATCCAGGATGGCCACCGGCTGCTCTGCAAAAGAAAGGTCGCGCTCTAGCTGGACTGTCGGGTGCTGAATCGCATGCGAAGGGTCGTGAAGGTACTTGCGGAGCATCGAAACATGAAAGACGGGGTGAACATCGGGAAAGGTGGGAGGAAGAGCCAAACGATAAGCAACAGCGCCAACACGCTCGAGGATCTCGAAGGGACCTACGAATCTAGGGCTAATCTTCCCCTTTCGCCCAAAACGCATCACGCCCTTCATCGGAGAGACTTTTAGAAAAACATGGTCGCCAACTGCGAACTCTAATCTGCGACGGCGCCTGTCTGCATAGGATTTCTGCCTGCTCTGAGCCGCTCTCATCCGGTCTCGGATCAACTGTATCTTCGCTGTCGTCTCCTCAACAAGCTGCGGCCCCAAAATGCTGCTCTCGCTGAGCTCTGTCCAACAAACGGGCGATCTGCATCTCCTCCCATACAATGCCTCGAAAGGTGCCATCTGAATAGTATCCTGGAAGCTGTTGTTGTAGGAGAACTCCACTAGAGGCAAATGACGATCCCAGCTACCACCAAAGTCTAAAACGCACGCTCTGAGCATGTCCTCGAGAGTCTGAATGGTCCGCTCTGACTGTCCGTCTGTCTGCGGATGAAACGCTGTGCTGAAGCTCAAACGAGTGCCCAAAGCCTCCTGAAGTCTCTGCCAAAGTCGGCTGGTGAACTGAGTGCCTCGATCTGACACGATACAAGTCGGTACGCCATGTAGTCGCACGATCTCGTCAATATAGAGCTGAGCATACTGAGCGAAGCTGAAAGTCTTCTTCACTGGAAGGAAGTGAGCCGCTTTCGTCAATCTATCCACGATCACCCAGATGGAGTCGTGCCCTCGACTGGTCCTGGGTAGACCCACAACGAAACCCATCGAAATTTGTTCCCATTTCCACTCTGGAATGGGTAACGGCTGTAGCTCTCCTGCGGGCCTCTGGTGCTCGGCCTTGACTTGCTGACAAGTCAGGCATCTCGAAACGAACTCCGCAATGTCCCTCTTCATCCCGTCCCACCAGTAGGTCTCTCTCATATCATGGTACATCTTGGTGGAACCGGGGTGGACACTATACACTGATCGGTGTGCCTCCTCGAGAATGTCGCGCCGTAATCCATCAGCATCTGGTACGCACAGTCTAGATCCATATCGTAAAATCCCCTGATCGTCAATCACGAACTCGGAAAATCTGCCCTGTCCCATCTGTGCCATGATCTCTGAGCAACGGTTGTCACTGCGCTGTGCCTCATATATACGGTCAAGCAACTGTGGGCGTGCACGAACATGCGCGAGCTGTCCCCCTGTCTGAGTGAACTCGAACTCAACTCGGCTGTCGCATAACATCTGCCAATCTGCTGACGACTGCCTCTGCACTGCGCGCAAAAAGGATAGACTACCCCCGGGCCTCCTACTCAACGCATCTGCCACCACATTTGCCTTGCCGGGGTGATATAAGATCTCGCAGTCGTAGTCTTTCACCAACTCCATCCAACGACGCTGTCTGAGGTTCAGGTCTCGCTGCTGAAATATGTACTTTAAGCTCTTGTGATCGGTGAATATCTGACACGACTCGCCGTAAAGGTAATGTCGCCAAATCTTCAGTGCAAAGACCACTGCAGCCATCTCCAAATCATGAGTGGGGTAGTTCTGTTCATGCTTCTTCAACTGCCGAGAAGCATAAGCGATCACCCGGCCATGCTGCATCAAAACGCATCCTAATCCCACTCGCGAAGCATCACAGTAGACAACAAATCCGCCTGATCCCGAAGGCAAAGATAATACCGGCGCCGTAGTCAAACATGTCCGCAGCTGCTGAAAACTGCGCTCGCACTCCTCCGTCCAGACGAAAGGAACTCCCTTCCGGGTCAAACCGGTCAACGGTGCAGCTATACGGGAGAAGTCCTGAACAAAACGCCTGTAGTAGCCCGCCAAGCCTAGAAAACTACGGATCTCAGTAACCGATGTAGGTCGGGGCCACTGCTGAACAGCCTCAATCTTCTTCGGGTCCACACAAATGCCGTCTCTCGTAACCACGTGACCCAAGAATCCGACGCTGTCCAGCCAGAATGCACACTTGGAGAACTTCGCGAACAGCTGGTGCTCCCTCAGAGTCTGTAACGTAATCCGCAAGTGCTGCTCGTGCTCCTCTCTGCTCCGGGAGTACACCAAGATATCGTCGATAAATACGATGATGAACAAGTCAAGATACGGCCTGAATGTACGGTTCATCAAATCCATAAATGCAGCTGGGGCGTTGGTGAGTCCGAACGACATCACCAAAAACTCGTAGTGGCCATAGCGTGTACGGAAAGCTGTCCTCGGTATATCCTCCTGTCGAACTCGCAGCTGATGGTATCCTGATCGCAAGTCGATCCTCGAAAAATACCCCGCACCCTGAAGCTGGTCGAACAAATCATCAATGCGCGGCAACGGATATCTGTTCCGAACGGTAACTTTGTTCAGCTAGCGGTAGTCGATACATAAGCGCAAACTTCCATCCTTCTTCTTGACAAACAGGACCGGAGCACCCCACGGAGAAACACTCGGTCAAATAAGCCCCTTATCCAACAAATCCTGCAACTGATCCTTCAGCTCTCGAAGCTCTGCCGGGGCCATCCGATAAGGCGGTACAGAAATAGGCCCCGAACCGGGAATCAAATCAATGCAGAACTCAACATCGCGCTCAGGCGGTAGCCCAGGTAGCTCATCAGGGAAAACATCAGGGAACTCACAAACTACCGGAACCCGGTCTAACGGAACCTCTGCAGCTCGAGTATCACAAACAAACGCTAAGAATCCCTGACATCCCTTCCGCAAGAGCTGACCAGCGCGAAGAGACGAAATTAAGCTGGGAAGGATGACACTGCGGTCTCCCTGAATAACAAGGACTGGCTCTCCCGGAAAGCTAAATCTGACTGCCTTCTCACGGCAGTCCACCGAAGCATAACAAGTGGCTAGCCAATCCATGCCCAGAAGCACATCAAAGTCCAACATACGAGGAGTATCAAATCAACTGATGAATCCCTCTCCCCGATACGAACGGAACACAAACGAAATACAAAACGAGCGACAAACGACTCGCCTACCGGAGTAACAACAACAAGCGGCCGATCTAACGACGACGACTCACGGCCCAACATCGGTGCAAAGTGTGTAGATACGTACGAATGTGTGGAACCTGGGTCGAATAATACCCGTGCGTCGAAAGTACAAACTGGCAAGGTACCTGTCACAACGGCATTGGATGCCTGCGCATCCTGCGGTGTCAAAGCAAAAACTCGGGCCTGTCCTCCACCGATAGCGGGCTGACCTCGACCTCGGCCTCTGCCTCCTCGTCCTCTCTGAACAGGACCGCCGCGTCCACGGCCTCTCGGTGCACCTAACTGGCGTGGAGCATCGCCTGGGGTAGGAAGTAGGGCTCTCTGAGGAGGGGGTGGTGATGGTGGTAGGGTCACATGCGGAACTGTCGCTGCTCCCTGTCGTCTCACTGGACAGTCTCTGACAAGATGGTGCAGACTCCCGCACCCAAAACATCCTGGCGACGGCTGCTGCCCCTGGGGATAAGAACCATATAACTGTCCCCGCCCAAATCCTCTGCCAGGCCTATCTCTCGGAAAGAATCTGGCGCGCTGCCTCTGAGGCGGTACATCGGTGCGCATCCTTTTCGGCCCAGAAACGGCCGAAGTCCGTGATATGCGTGCCTCCATCCGCAATGCCGTATCCATAGCAGCTGAATAAGTGTCGTAGTGCTGGGCGCCAATGGCAAGATATAGCTGGGCATCAAGTCCCTGTACGAACCTCTTCACCATCTTCTCTTCGGTATCCACTAAATACTGAGCATATCGGGATAACTGTGTAAACTGGATATCATACTCAGACACCGTCATCCCAGGTGTCTTGACTAAGGCCTCGAAGCTGCGAGCTCTGGCGTCACGAACGCTCTCTGGAAGGAAACGGGCTAGAAAGACCGCTGTAAACTCGACCCAAGTCATAGGCGGTAGATCTGCAGCTCGACCTCTCAAGACTGACTCCCACCATGTCTGCGCGAGACCCTCTAGTCGGAAACTCGCAAGCTCTACCCATAGATCATCCGAACATCTCAGCGAACGGCAGATCCTGGCTAAACTGTCAAGGAACGTCTGTGGGTCCTCCGCTGCCTCGGTGCCGGTGAATACTGGAGGTCTCAGCCTCATGAAATCCTGTAGTGAAACCGGAATGTCCACGGTGGTAGTAGTAGGAGCAGGTATCATGGTCGTCTGTGACGTAGTAGGTACGTCATCCGGCCTCGGTGTACGACTGGCTGCAACTAGGGATCCTACTATCTGACGCAGCTCCTGCATGCCTCCCATCATCTGTCGCAACTCCTCCATACCGGTCTCGAGCCTATCCATACGGCCTGGGGAAGGTGGATCGGTCTGTCCCTGCGGCGTAGGCATACCGCCCTGCTCAGTCCTAGTCTCGGACGAGCCAGCTCGAATCTCGTCTCTGGCGGCAGCCTTCTGTGCCCTCGTAGCCTTCGGCGGCATAGTGGCTGTTACAGGATAACGGATAGTAAGAACAGTGCAATAGGATCATAGGATACACTGAATTGAAGAAGGAATTTTTTTTTCAAGCAAGTATCCTAAAGTCACTTAGGCGGAGTACCGTATCGTAAGTATGCCGTGGACATACGCACGCTACGTTACCCTGCTTAAGTCACTTACTCCATCTACCAAGGGTCATCCTACACTCACAAAGGTAAAACCTATCGCTCTGATACCAACTTTGTCACGACCCGCAGGGTACGGAACGTGACTGGCACTTAAGTTTACGAAACGTCTAAGGGCGTCCGTAAAATAAGTAAGCCAAAGCCCAGAAAACAAAACCAATGAAGCAAAAGAGTGAAGAAAACCCAATCAATTGAAAGCGAGTTATCAAATAAGTCATGTAAAACACTTTTTAAAAATAATACCAACTTTTTCCAAAAATTTCGGCAGAGTCTCCTTTGTAAATACTGGCCCCCAAAATGGGTACAACAAAATATATACATGAATCCAACAAAATAGGGCATCCCCAAGCGGGAGCTAGCTCTTCGCCATAAGGCGGTCACAAATCCCACGCAATATAAATGACAACAAGCATAATGAAGCATAAGGAAGCATGAAAAAGTAGCATGTCGGCTCAAGTGAGCTCGACCCCAAAATACAGCATAAAATCCACAACCCTCACAGTCTCATCTCTAGGTCAATATACAATAATCTGGTAGAAACAGTAGATGGAGTACACTAGATACAAAGAATATACAAGGTGGTACAAAAATGATAACATAACCCACCTATGAGCAAATCTCGAGCTCAGGCAAAAGAGGCAAAAGAACAAGTGCGCCCGCCGCTACTGAACTGACGGAGCGGACCTGCAAAAGACTGTGGCACAACGGGGGTGAGTTGCCAACTCGTGAGTAATAAATAACATCTACAAAGGCTATCGTATGCATGCACACAAGCATCCTAGCATCTAAAATACAGGTATGACTGGATGCACTAGCAGGTGTGTATACAACATCAGTGTGCTAATATGTATGCAACATGGAAATCTGGGGTCTCAATAGGTATATATAAGAAATATTTTATCTTCTTTTGTTTTTTGAAACTCTTTTAGAATGCCAGCATAATGTCAATGAATCGACGAAAATCGGTGTCCAGCAACGACACCCAAAAGCTGTCTCAAATCTCATAAATCCATGTCATAGTGTCTCTGGCCTCAGCCATCCGGCTGACCCATCTCAGTATCAATATATATCATCCTCTCGCGGCCCCGGTCGGTATCCTCTGGATATCCGCTGTGCCCAATGAAGTCACCGGTAGGTAATCCGTCCCCTGCCAGGCTCATCGTCAACACCACGAGCTTCTTGCCCCGGGGTACCCTACCGGGCCCACCATGTACCCGAAACGGTTCATCCAACTCCTCGAAACGGGTCTCCAAAAACCACAGCAAACTCATGGTGGACGACACTTACATCACTAGAAAACCGCAATTTACATGTTTTAAAAATATCATAAGTTTGGAAATTTTGCGGCTTTCCCCCGAAATCCAGCAATATCATAAAATCTCAAGAAATCCTCATAAGTGCATATATCAATGATAATGAATGCGTATGATATCAATAATCAAGTTGCGATGTGTGATTAATGTATTAAGCATGAACAATGAATATGATGAAGTACATGCACATGAATAGCAATCCTACGGTTTCATTTTAAGGAAATAGCACAATTTAAGTATCAATTAGTAAAAGGTTTAAATTACAGGTTATCTAGTGTGGTGGCATGGCAATTACCAGGGTGTGTGTGTAAACATGAATAGTGCTCGTGCTGCATATAAAAACCTGGTAATGGTGCATGTGTCCTACAATTGAGTTTACGTATATGGATATAACATATTGATCTAATTGCAGCAATTATCATGCCAGTATTATTATTCTAATGTCACAAGTGATTATCCAATTTACTATTTTCCAGTTTACTAAATCTATCGGGCGACTTGCGCCATCCAAACGATCGTCCCCCGTAGATATTAAATCTACTCACCGGAATCCCTGGCTAGCTGTGTCCAATCACCGCCTTTCCCTTTCGCGCCGCGTCTGACGTTTCCGCGACCGAACCTGGAATTTACATCAGTACCAAATATAAGGTTACATATCAAGAACGACGCAAAACCCCAACGAAACTACTAAAGTTCGCTAGCTAGGTACAACGTGCACAAGGTGCGCGGACACACGCGAAAATCGCAAAAACTGCCGAAAAACGCCGATTTGGTCGCCCGGCAAAACTAAAACCCGACTACCCAAAAACCGCACTCACGCATCCTAAAAGTCGCAGGACAAGCCATTACAATCATCAAGATATCAAAATTAATCCATCACATAATTTATATAAAAATCTAGTAAGCATATACATTCCAAAAATCGGTGCAACAATTGCCGATTTGCGACAAAACGACTACAATCTAGCACAATCGCCCAACCACACTACAAGCAATCTACAAACACTAATTATAACACAACAACAATGATTCCAATCCTATTTTCCATAAACAACCATTCTTGAATTTATAACTTAGCAAAATCCAATCAGTTTCCTCACTTGAAACTTTAAATTAACACAACAAAGCCCACTTAAGAAAATTAACCTCTTAGGTTAGGTTAGCAAAATACTAGATAACAAGTTAGGTTTAATCAATTAAATAATGCTTTCTAAAACTTAATCCACTCACTAATCAAGCTTCACAAACCAATTCCATACAAAAACCCTCTCTTGAAAATCCTAAAAAGCAATTTCACACTTCTAAATTTAATCAAATTAGCATAATTGAAAACTACATCAACAAGATAACTATATGGATTAGTTAATTAACCACTAGATTAACTATAAAACAATCTAATTAAGTATTATGGCTTCAAAACCCTAGCTAAAATTTTCAAGCAAAACCTAAGAAACTAGATTAAACTACACTAAATTAACACTAAACCATCTAACATAAGAACTTAAACAAAAGAATTTAACATGATAGAAATTATACCTCTTGATCTATGGATCAAGCAAGAAAATTTTGCTCCAAATGATGGCCTCAACACCAAGATCCAAGCAAGAATGGCTAAGGATAATGATAGCTTAAGGATTTTGTTTGGATTTTTGAATTAAATCATGGATTTTGATGTATTTTCTTGAAGAAATTGAAGAAAATGAAAAGAAAAGAGAGGAAGAAGAGGGTGTGCAGGATTTTCGGCCAGAGGAGGAATGGGGGAGGGTGTGGGCAAGTGGGGAAGGTCATGGGTCAAGTCCACAAAGTCAAATGCACCTTACTTTATTCATTTTAATTAAAATAAACCCAAAAAAACCCTTAAATCACTCAAGAAAGCAACTAAAGAAAAGAGATCAGAATTTTCTGGTCTCACACAAGGTGGGGCTGTCCTAGGGCTGAGGAAAAAGAGAGAGGGGTTTTACAAAAGAAATTTTATGCAAAAAGGCCCCCTACAACTCAAAAATTGCAAGTTTTAGCTCAAAATTCAATAAATTCGTTTCATAACATAAAAATTTGTTAAAAATCAAAATAAATTACTAAAAATTCATGTTATCACTAGATTATAATTATCATAATTTTAGAGATTAAAATTAGCCCGGAAAAATTTGTATTTATCGCTTATTTAATGTATTTTCTTACCGGCTTAAAATAATATTAAAAAATTGAAAAATAGGGAAAAAATTTTAAATGGCCAAAATTTCATAATTAACTCATTAGCTACTAAAAACAAGTAATTACCTATCCATTTAAGGTATAATTAGCCCTAAACTGCAAAATATCGAGAAAGACGGTTTTCGGAAAAATACCGAATTTTCACCGAATTTCAGGAAAACACCAAAACGACTTTTCAAGACGCTACAGTATGCCTTAGATGCCTGTATTGCATATGATGCTAGGGTTATGTATGTACAGGACAATCTTGCTCAGTTATATAATATACTATTTTGGTTTGTCTTTATCTGAACATGTGTATTTTTTTTCTTGCTGCTTTGTATTGCTTATACATGTTGATAAAGCCTCGATACAGTAGTATACTATTTTGGTTTGTCTTTATCATAACATGTGCATATGTTTTACTTGATATCATATATTGCTGATACATGTTGATAATGCTAGTAGGATTTTGCTTGACTGCCAGTATTATGATAGTGATCATACTTGTAGGGGCTAGGTAGTCCATAAGCACGTCCTTAAATGACCCAAATCACAGGAGTATCGAGATCGGGCATCGATATTTAGAGTAGACTTGTGTATATATTTCTAGACCCGGACGAGGGGCGGCGGTTAGTCCCACAGCTATTGGTGTGATCACCTAAGATTATATACAGGAGTTCACTAGGAGTGAGTACACTGGACGGACTCGCTGAGAACTTCTAGAAGGTATTATCCCTATCGTCAGATAGTGGTTCTCAGGTGACATAAGTACAGGTTAGTCTTTAGACTTAAGATCGTCATTTGTCTCGTGTGAGTTTCCACTGTAGTTAGATCACTATCCTACCACGGCTTTACTGAGTCGTGCAAACAGGTTTTGGTTGGGAACAGTCCCGGGCCATATGGAGGCAGTAAGCGATTGTCAGGGATTCATCTCTCCCGGTATTGGGAGTCGATATTGCACTGTATCCGGTTGGCTAGAACCATAAGACCTTGGCCAAGGCAGATGAGATTTACTGATGGTTAGATCAGTGGTTTCTCAGATCGGTCCTGAGCCACATCGACATGATTTATCGGGTTATTAGGGGTTTGACGTTTACTACCCTCTTGACCAGGTATGAAATATTCTTAGATGAAGAGACCGGACTGTATGGAGATTGTCACGGATATGCTCAGTAAGGGTTCGAATGAGTTCGCTTGTCGGCCTTCTTTTTGACAGGTATCTGGATAGCCATTACCTACAGTTAGTGCCGCTGATGTACTTATGGTTAAACCCACTGCCAGCATACTATCGAGTTTTTAGAGTCCCCCACAGAGGGTTTCCCTGGTTCGGACGAAATGATGTAGAGCCTGTATGTTTATACATGCAGGATTCTGATTAAATACGTGTACCTGTTCCGCGGAATTTAATCGAACGGTTTGTAATACTAGCAGGTTTAGGATTAAGCCGGAATATTAAATTAAATATTGATTTAATGCAAGTGTTATATTTGTAGTATTATTCTATCTCTAGGGTATTCATATTTTGGTACAAATACAGGTATTTATATATGGTAGAAAGTGTTTTGTATTTATACAAAATACATTGTAGAAGTAGGACACCTCATTCTTGTATTTTCCATTTATTCCTTTATTTGAAAATGAGGTGGAGGGTTATGTGGCAAATGAGAATGGTGGAGGGTATGGCCAAATGAATTATTAATTCATTTGGAGCCACTATTGAAGTATGGCAACCATTTTATATTGTGGATTCTTTTTCACAAAACAAAATGGTTGTGCATATTTTTTGGAAGTATGTTTTCATTTCCTCATTCTCATTCTCTCTCCTCTTAAGCTCTTATCTTCCACCTCAACCCAAGCCTTCTTATGTGTTGAGAATCATGGATTATGAGATAGATTAAAACCACAAAACAATATCTACATCACATAAATAATCTAGATTAGTAAACTAGTTTATTTAGTTGCTTCATTTGTGAAGTTGAAGCTTGAACCATATTCCTTCGGGCGGATCATCTAGGATTAAGAAGGCCTCCAATCAAACTTGATCAAGGATCCCTAGGAGAATAAGAGAGAAGATTTTTGAAGACCGAAGGATACGAATCCTTAGGTATAACCTCCTTTCATAGTAGATAACTCCTTTGGTTTTTGTTCTAGTTTAGGCTTATGGTAGATCTTGAAGTTTTTGTTGATTGTGCTTGCTCAAAATTTGATTTTTGTGCATTCAGCCTCTCTACTTTCATTGTAGAGTGAGCACAATCAACTTTCAGTTATTATGATATGTTTATACAGTTGACATATACATTATTACGCCATACTTGTTCACCTGTTCACTATTTTTCGCTTTGCACTTTATTATATAATTCTCATCCTTTATGGTGACTTACCGAGTGCTAGTTTGCTGAAGACATTCCTATGTGTTTCTTTTTTCCTCAGAATGTTCGTCAGGTGGTTTAGGGACTGAGCAGGTGGAATCGACTATAAAGGATTACGATCAGTTCGCTTCTGAAGCCGATTCTTAGTTTACTTTCCAGCTGTTGGGGTCAAAAATTACACCCAATTGCTGTAATCAAAAATCAAATTCAAGTTCAAAGTCAAAGTCAAAATCAAATTCAAAGTGGGCTCGAGTCCAATCCCGAGCTAAGTAGGCCAGAGCCCAGGTCAAGCCCAAGCATGAAGAGGGGCTGGCCAAAAGAGAAGAAGGAAAGAGGAAAAGTTAGATGTAATTTTTAAATTAAATTGGCAATAAGACAATTTTGTAAAAAGGCATAAGGCTATATGTAAAGATGTGGGCTTAGAAAAGGACTCCTATGATGACTCAATAACAACTTCTGATTATTCCTCAAATAGATCTAGGGTTTTGTTCCGCTCTATCTCTCTCAAGGTCTCATTCTTCTTCCTCCTCTTAATTAAATCCAATGCAAATCCTCTCATTTTTCAAAAATAAAATTCATTTTGGCCATTAATCCATTGAGAGGAATACAAATCTCCAGTTAAAATCAACAAAGGAGCAACCTTTTTTTCTTCTCCATCCCTCTCCTCACGATCCAACAGAGGAATACAAATCTTCCCGACCGGCCGTCGTGGACCTTTTTGGGCTTGTGGATGCGGTGGACCCGGAGGGCCTTTTGGGGGTGCGTCCCCCGGTTCCTTGCCTTGTCCCGCTCTCGAACGAATGACTCATTGCTCGCCAAATCCTCCTCCCCTTCGTGGGGTGGCGGGGCTCCATAAGCGTGATGTTGCCGAGGACGTGCTACCTGGTTGATCCTGTTAGTAGTCATATGCTTGTTTCAAAGATTAAGCCATGCATGTGTAAGTATGAACGAATTCAGACTGTGAAACTGTGAATGGCTCATTAAATCAGTTATAGTTTGTTTGATGGTACTTGCTACTCGGATAACCGTAGTAATTCTAGATCTAATACGTGGAACAAAACCCGACTTCTGGAAGGGATGCATTTATTAGATAAAGGCTGACGCGGGCTTTGCCCGGTGCTCTGATGATTCATGATAACTCGACCGATCGCACGACCCTCGTGCCGGCGACGCATCAAGATCCATTCACGCACATCCCGAGGCCTCGCAGAAAGGGAAAAAATCCCCCTTTGATCGTCTAAATCAAAATTTTTGTGTTTGGGGCTGTATCTCCATTCGGTTTTGACCCTTGTTTGCACCGTGCTAGGTGTGCACCTCGCTAAGTGCCCATTTGGCTAGATGCGTACCTCGTTGGGTGCACATTGTGCCAAGTGTGCACTTTACTAGGTGTGCACCTTTCTGGATCTTTTGGCCTATTCGGGACCCTTTGGTGCACCTTACTGGATCTTTTGGCCTCTCACACTCATACCTTGCTAGGTGTGCACTTCCCTTTGGCGCACCTTACTTGACCTTTTTTCCCATTCAGGACCCTTTGGCCCCCTACTCTCGCATCTCGCTGGGTGCGCACCTCTCTAGGTGCGCACCTTACTAGACCTTTTGGCACATTCGGGACCCTTTGGCTCCCTCACTCTCTCGCACCTCGCCAAGTGCTCACCTTGCCAGGTGAGCATCTTACCATGGTCGCACCTTTCCAGTACACACCTCGTCAGGTGCGCACGTTACCATGTGCTCACTTTGCTAAGTGCTCATGTGGCACACATGCATCCTTCACTTCTATCTTTCTTGTAAACATTCGACAAAATAAAAAAAGAATAAAATAAACATGCCCCACACTCAAGACCCTTCTCTCCTTAGAAAATTGAGTTCACATGATTTGTTTGACCAGTTAATCAGAGGTTCCCTCGCTCCGAAAGCGAGGGGTAATTAACGGCAGTTTAGTCCGCGGCTGCCGGAGATTTGGATCCCGGCAATCTTTAAACCCCTGCCTACCTTAGGCAGAGGGATCTGTACATGCCTGACAAGCGCGCGCATTCCCATCTCAATGGGGTGACGAAAAGTGCTCCACAGATTCTGGCATGCCCAGTGAGACCTCTTCTCTCCTTCCATATTTCGGATCAAGCGTTCATGCGAACTTAATTAATATATATATATCGATTTCCTGTACAGAAATCATGCTTCTTTGTGCAGGATAACACCTTTCCAATTGTAATCTTCAAACTCAACGAGAATGTCTCCAAGGACCAGTTCGATCTCTGAGGCAAACCCAACGCCGTACGTTGTTAACATTAATGCTCATGTGATTCTCCTCGCAACTCTCAGTCAGAAATGGGAGGAATAACCTCAGTAATTTGGTTTCGTCTTCATCTACCTTACCGGAAGTGCTCATCTGGCGGAGACCCTGGCAAACCAAGTGGCCAAACCGACCTCAAGAGGCAGGAGACCAAATTTCATGATTGCTAAGACACCACAACCCAAACGTAAGTGGGTGTTCGAACGACTCTCTGTCGCTCCAGCTGGGGCAGGACCGCCGAAACAAAGGAAATCATCAAACATCGCGGGCAAGCTCAGGCGATGCCTCCAACAAGTGCACGATTAGATATATTTTTAAGGTTCTCCATCACTCGGCCTACGGCAGTTTCCCAAAAAGCAGAAGCCTGCCAAGTGCTCAAAGCGGAAAAACTAAGGCAGAAGCGGCTTAGATATAGATCCAACAAAAGGGCCAAGGCCCCGACCGAGTTAAATTTTGTGAAGTTTTTATGACCGGATTTCCCTGTGACCACAGCTGCATCTGCCGTGAAAGCCTGCAATTCTTTCGAACCCTTAAAATGGTTTCAGAAGAATGTGATGTCTGCCAAGATCAAGAAGACCGCAAATCAAACTGTGCTATGAAGGGATGTGTCCAAGCACCAGCACAAAAGGCATGATATCCTCTCTTAAGAAGTTTACCAATCACTTTGTGCCACACGAAAGCAGAGGGTTAAAGGTCAGAAAAGTTGTACCAGCGCCACTAGAGAACCCGGTCAGGCTAACTGTTTTCAGTCGATTATCCTTTACCGATGTAAAAGGGCCACGACAACGGTCGGCGAAATCAGTTGCCAGTGGTGAAAAGATGGCCGGATATGTTATCCATACGGTCAACATGGCGTGCACGCATCCCAGTGACAACCTTCATAGCAGAAGTATGGATGGGTCACCGCATCCCAAGCCCAATCTGGCTTGAATGTGGCTGCCCCTTCCTAAGATCAGCCTCCTTCGCAGGATGATGAAAACCATCTCGATGAGGCCGATAGGTAGAAGTACCCCTCGGTCCATGTGGAGTCAAGCTCGGATAGCGAAGAAGAGCCGACTTTCCGCCCCAAGACCGCAGAGCAGGAGCTGCTTCAAGAGCTTTGAAAATATCTCAGGAGCAAAGACAAAGAGATGGTCAAACTTTACTCCAAGATTGACGACTTGAAGAACGTTATGATGCAGCTCACGGCTCAAGTTGTTCGGGCACCCTCCAATCAACCGCAAGTCTCTACTCATGATCCAGGTGATAATGACCTAAAGCAGCCAATGCCTATCCCTTTAAGTCCAAATATAGGAGAGCCACACGGAAGCCGACCGCATTCCACTTCAGGGGACGCCTTAGCCCTGGATGGCACTATTCCGTTAACACAGGATTAGATAATGGACAACAAAGCTACAAGATTGGTGGTCAAAGCCGAGACTCAGAAAGATGTTGGCAGTAGTGGGCGGTCGTATCCCACGCATTACGATCTGATCGAGTTCCCCAGTGGTTATGACATTTCTAAATTCGAAAGATCGACGGGACGGGAAACGTGAATCAACACATTGCTCACTTTAAACCGTCGTGTGGAAATATAGGAGGCAATAATGTGCTTCTTCTCTGTCAGTTTGTCAACAGCCTAACCGGCGTCGCTTTCGATTGGCACGTGAGCATACCAGACGGGTCAGTCATTACTTTCGCCAAAATGGAGTCACTGTTTTGGTTAAGATTCATGAGTGTCAGTGACAAAATCTCCATCGCTGATCTTGTGAGAATCAAGCCGGGAAAAAACGAAAGCAACATGGGCTTTATTGCCCGATGGCGCAATCTCACTATCAAGTGCAAACTGCCACTAGAACAGGACCAATCCGTCAACCCTCTCATTGAGAACCTCAGCAATTAGATGGTCCCATTCCTATGTACCGCGGGCCTCAAAACGTTTCAAGAGTGACCAAGAGAGTTCAAATGTTGGAACGCTCGAAGTAAAAGTCTATCCCGGACGCTTAGAATGACAAGTATTAGAAGAGCCGAAAAGACGACAATTGTAAAAGCGGGAGTTCCAACAATACCAACGCCTTCAATGCGTCTAACAACGAAGACAAGTGAAAGGCAGGCATATCAAAAACAGTCCGGTCTCAAAATCCAGTGCTAGGGGGAGAAGGGCCTTCCTTATAGGAGAAAAAGAACAAGGTGTACCCTTTCAGGAGGGACAAAGTCCGCAAGATATTTAAAGATGCCCTGAACAACAGTCTACAATCGCAGGAATCGAAGAGGCCTTACGAAGCAAAAATGAACGACAATCCTCTGTATTGCCTATACCACCTAGTAGTGAGCCATGCGATCGAGGATTGCTATATTTTCAAAGACCGGGTCGAGAAGCAATACAAGACCGGAGAGATTGAACTGTCCAATAGCGTGTTGGTGAACAGTCAAGCTGCGACCACCAATTTTATACAGACAGAAGTTGAAACCTTCTGGGAGCTGACAGCTGAATATGCTACCCCGAGAAATGAAACCGACTCTCAGCAACCTCCATAGAGTATGCACATATCTAAGAAGATGAAGAAGATGTTAAATCTACTTCAGAAAGAGCCCAAAATAGAATAGGAGGGGCAGAAGGAGCTTACCATTCCAGCTACCAATCCGGCTCAATCGGTCTCAAAGTCCAATAAGCTAAGAAGAAGAAGAAAAGTGCTGCATGATGCGAAACAGAGTCTGCGGGGAAATAACCTATTCAAAAAATATATCGATTCCCTCGAAAACTATGAACAAAAGAAAAGAACTCTAATTCAATTGAAGAAGTTCTTCCCCGTAAAAGTAACTGAGATTCTAGAAGAACTGGAAGAAGACTCTGATGATGAGGTCCCTATTATGATCTGCTACGTCATCCATATTGGTATCGACTATGAGGAGGAGCTCTATTTTCCCAAAGAGAACGACTAGCTCGCCACAAAGGTTAACCAACTCCAACTCAGAAGTGTCAAGGCTCTATCACCAAAACAAGGCAACGCCCCAAAAGAGAAGGAAAAATAGGTTGCTAATGAAGAAGACAGCGGAGAGCCAGTTCTGGAAGACTCAAGTTCTTGTCCAATAGACTACAATGTCTTGGCTCATCTCTGGAAGCTTCCGTCTCTCTTAAGAATCTATGATGCTCTGGTTTTATCCAAGAAGCTTAGAGATGCCCCCATTCATGCTCTACAAAATTCCAAGTGGTACCAGGCTCGCTTCACATAAATTAATATGAAGGAAGCCCAATACACTATGCATACAGTCGTGATAAGGATGAAGACCTCCTACTGGAAATAGCTGAGCACAACCGGCCACTTTACGCGACAGGTTACAACGATGGAGATTGGATTAATTGTATATTGATTGATCCGGGATCCTCAGTGAACATCATGAACTTGCGGACCCTGAAGAGTTTGTCAATGGACGTCCGACACCTGTCGAGGGAAATGATTGTCATCCAAGCCTTCAATCAAAACTGCCAGCAAGTTCAGGGATCCATAGCCCTGCCAATTAAATTCGAGGACCTACAAACCGAAGCTAAGATATACGTAATCGACGCCGACACGTCTTATAAGATTCTTCTGGGATGGCCATGGCCTTATGATTATGGCATCGTTCCTTCAACACTCCATCAATACATGAAGTATACCAAAAATGGCGAAGAAAGACGCATTGATGGAGACATCAGCCGTTTGGTGTGCATGAAGTCCGATATGAAGATTCTCGATACTTTGTGAATCACCAAAATGCTGAGCCACAACTGACCAAAGACAGAAGGCCCCGAAACTCAAGCAAATGTGAGCCGTCTGTCACCTTCAAAAGTAAAAACCCTAAAGTGGATCCGCGTTTCGGCAGTGACACTAATGAGTCTAACACTGGTAGTTCGTTCTTCCGTCAAACTCTTCCTCATTTCGGTAGTGATATGGATGAGTCTGACATCGAAGGCCCGTCCGACAGCGAAATTTGCTCTCATTTCGGTAGCAACATTGAAGAGTCGGAGGAAGAAGACCTGTCTTGCTACAGCTATGCAGATTGGGCTCTCATGCAAAAAACAAAGCTAAGAGAAGCCTTCGAAGTTACAGAAGGGTCCTTAGCCATCACAAGGGTGTCGTAGCAGATGTGCAAAGAGATCGATGCATTGTCAGTCTCCACCGTGGACTAGCTGGAAACCTTTTACGTTCCTGGAAGAAATAGTGGACAGAAGGGCATCCTGTTTTATGGGTCAAACCCTGTCGTGCACCCGGACGATTTGTCCGTAACGTGCCTTCCCTATGAAAGAGGCATAAGAGTTGTCATAAACCCCAGGAATTATGTGCCCGAGATGCGGGAATATTTTAAAAAGTACGGATGTTGGGTTTATCAAATGGATTCCGAAGCGATGTTTTATGAAGGGCTATGGTATCCGCCTCAGGTCCGGTCACTCATCAATGGAAGAGTACTAGATAGATGGGGCATATGTGTCACGACCCGAAAAAGGCGCGTGACTGGTACTTGAATCATGTGAAGTCTATAGGACCCCACATAATTCAAGTAAGCCAAAAGCCCAAAAATCTAAACCTTTTAGGGAAAATAGTGGAGGTGAAGTTTTGAATAAGGTTTAATGAAACCACTTCCTTTCTTTAAAACATAAGTTATATTATATGAAAATTCAATGTTTTATATCTATCTTGAAAACCTTTTCTTCATTTGAAATTTGGGCTGCACCTCCTTTGTAAATCTTAAGCCGAAAGCAATACAAACAATAATAATAATAGGCATCCCCAAGCGGGAGCTAGCTCTTCTCCAATTGGTGGAAACAACCATGCAATGATATAAATATACAACGCCGAAGGCGAGGATCAAAACACAGAAATAAAGCAAAGAAACCAAAGCATCATCAAGAAACCAAAAACAATAATGAATAAGTACAAGTGCGTGACTCTAAGTCCGAAAGAATATACAATAATGTTTTCTAAGTCTACAAACATACAAGTCTGGTTGATGGAGCTTTCAATTAGATACAACTGAATAAATAAGCAAATACAACCGTGGTCACGATGCAAGTGAACCCCACGTACCAAAGCAATCACCTGGAAGAAAAACGATGTGCTAGAAAGCAGCAACGGAACCTGTGTGGTCAAATCTGCAAGAAAACTGTGGCAAAACGGGGGTGAGTTGCCAACTCGTGAGTAGAAGACATCACCGAGTAGAAATCGTATGTATGACGATCTCCTAGGTCATACAGTACAATACAATAGTAATAATAACACGATAACATCGAGTAGCAGCAAAGGTAATAATATAAGCATATATGTAACATCAAGTACTCGTGTCCGTGTCATGAAATAGTAACATGTCATGTGTTTATTGTATGAATGCATCATCCAACGTGTGTCTAACAACGACACACTAAAATCATGATAGAACCTGAGTGCTAAGTATCGACACTTGAAAACATCATGAAAACCGTGTCCATCAACGACACATAATCCTCATATCTCGGGCTCCGTCAGCCCGGATCGGCCCATATCATTTGATCTCACGACTACAATCGATATCCTCTGGATATCCGCCGTGCCAAACTATAACCGGTCGGTAGTGCTCCTCTGCCGGGCTCAACGTCTCATCTATACGGCCTTCTTTGCCCCGGGGTACCACACCGGGCCCACCATGTACCCGCAGACGGTACCTCCTCGCTCCTTGAATCGGGTAATCATATATATCATATATGCTCCAGAACCGAGAAATCTCATGGTGGACGTCACACATCATATCAAGGAAACCCACATTTTTTTAAAAAGGAGCATAAGTTTTCAATTTCACATGCGGTTTCTCAAATCCAGAAATCTCATGAAAATCAGAATCTCATAATCATGAGCATATAATGAATACCGGCGTAAAGCCAAATGATTAGTGCATAACTAGAATGTATGTATGTGAATGCATGTGGTATCTAAGTAAGAAATACAAGTCTAAACTAGCATATCATATCATGAATGCTAAACAATACTACTTAGTTACAATTTATCAGAGTATACGAATGAAATAATGGTTACTAAGTATACGTGACATGGCAATTATCGATGCTGATGTGTGTGAGCCGGCAAGCAAGTGTACGTGCAACATACGCATAATCGGTAATGGTGTAGGTGTCCTAGCAGACGAGATCATAACAGAAAGTAAACAGTAAAAGCAACAATAAGGTATATAAATCTATATACAAGCCATATAGTTATAGTATTGGAAATAGCGCGAATCGTTGTTTTGGAAAAGTTGGAGCTATGATGTTTTGAGAAAGGAGATATCATTCTGAAAATTCGTAGCATCCCTCGGATTGTCTTTGAAATACATACGATTCGTTAGTTTTGGAAATATGTATGATTCGAGCCTAATCTAACATCTATCTAAGCAACTAAAAGGCTAAACTATGAACCGAGTCGAAAGTAAATAGAAATCGAAAGCATATCCGAGTCGATATATTTAGTAGCCGGCGATTCAGCCCCATAGCATCACGTACGGTAATATCCATCGTATGGCATCCTCGAGTTAAGAGTGTGGATCAATCATAATATATACTTCGCACAGTAAAATCCATCGTACGGCATCGTCAAATCGAGGGTACGGATCAAATATCATATATATCATATATAAATCATTGTTCGTACAGTATCATTCGCCGTACAACATCATAATCAAGTGTACGGATCTAAGGTCATGTACAATCTATTATCTCATCGAATCACATGTTATCGCATGTTATGTATATAACGCCCAACGATCCTTTAATGTATCGCATTATGTACGATGTCTCATCTCAAATCATATATCAAATCTCTGGACATCCTGCTTGATCGTATCGACTCAAAACCATATAACATATCATATCCTCATCTTACACATATATGTATACTATATATATATATATATCAACGTATCCATACACACACACACACATTTATACATATACACACATCATAACAAGTGTGTGCGTGCGCGCGCGCACGACAATGTAAAACCGACGACTCACGATTAAGGAACTAAACTAAAAGTAAACCATCCTACAAGTACGCTTAATCTAACTTATAGTCTCCTAGAAACCTTATTTGCTAGGTATCCCGTCTCGCATTAACATATATATATATATATATATATATATATATCTTATTCTACGGTTGTGGGGGTACTATACGCCATCCACCCAACTTCCCCCGTAGATATAGATCTACTCACCTAAAATTTTCTCCTTGCCGAAGTCGATGACGCTTTGCTCTCCTTTTGTTGTCCCGGAAGTCCACGCGAAGATACCTACAGTTCGAAGAATATCGTATCGTAAACGAGAATCAATACAAGAAAAACGATACGGCATATGGAGTGGACATAGTTTAGAACCTACGGCCTACGCATGCAAGAATAGCCCAACAATCCTCGATGTTGACGTACAAACGTTAAACCACCAAGTCAAAACCAAAATACCAAAATCCAAGTCAATAAAACTCACAAATCGAAATCAGAAATCTTGAAAAACACTTCCAGATTTTGCCTCAGGTGAAATTGAGATATTTTGCATATAAGATAGGTAAAATTACTGTACAAAGGAGACATGGACCAAGCATGAAGCCAAAGCCTCGTACCCAGGACGCAATTTGAGGCCAAAAGAGTTAAATATGCGGCCAAAGGTTAGGGTTAGGGTCTCAGGTCTCGGGGGTAGCTTCTATGTCACCTGCATGTCTCACTGTAATCGCTATATATTTTTCAGGTCCTCCGGGTCATAGCAGTTCCCTAAATATCATCATAAATTCCACAAAATCCGATATCGGCAAATCTAAAGTTCAAGTCTTAGGGTTTAGTCTCTGGTTTTGTCCATAATACTAACAGTACAGGGGTTGTGGTCACTAATTACACCTCAAATACACCTTACAAGTCATACTATACCCTAAAGCTCATCTTGGAATTTTCCAAGATTACTAAACCTCCTTAGTTTTGCTCTAAACTACAATAGGATATAAGGAAACTCAAATACTTAACTAAGGGTGTAGGATTTACCTCGTATAGCAACTAAAGAAAATTCATAGGTTGTACAAAGTTCTCAAAACCTTAACTTGATTCATCCATCATGCTTGTAAAGGGATTGTGGTCATTTTTTGTGAAGGTGACAAGGTATTTTGGTGGAGGTTTGGAGGTGTTTGAGGGTGGTAGAGGATGGGGAGGATGGGGGAGTTGAAGATGAAGAAGAATGAAGATGAGAAATGGAGAAGTAAAGAATGACCCATGGTCCAAAAGATAACCCCCTCTCTCTCTCACTCTCTCACTTTGCCCATACTCCCATGTCCCCTCTCTTCACAAAATATCTTCTCTTATTCTTTTTATTTTTATTTTTGAAAGCAAAAAATCATTTTTAAAAGAAGAAGCCATGATTCATAACAAATAAAAATGTAACAAGTGTTTTGCAACATACTTTGTTGCATGCCATGTACATAAATAAAATTAATGCATAATTAGCGACATATTAATCAAGTTTAGCATAATCTTGTATACAAATAATTGTATAATATTTTATAAAATGTCCAAATCACATAAATTATTTCAAAATCAATATTTCATATTAATGTTCTAAATATTTTCCAAACTATCGGTATATAATTATACCATTTCATTAAAACTAATTCCCATACTTTAATAATATTCATGAAATTCATTATTTTAATTATTTAAATACCCGCAAATAATATTTTATTTTCCTAAAATGTTACAATTTCCCCCCTAAATAAATTCGGTCCCCGAATTTAAATTTAAACCCCCCAAATACTAAAACATTTCAGCAAAATAGTCAAGTCAACGGGGCTCCGAAATCATGAATACATAAGACATGATAGCGCAATATATGCACATGAAAACGAGTGCAAAACTCAAAATCGAAACTTCGTCAAGCTTCACACCATCATGGGAGTTAATGCGAAAAATACTAGTGTCAAAGCCCATTACGAAAATCAAATAAGACATAATTAGGATCATAACATAGATATAGTACGCATCTTTGTGAAACCGTCAAAACAACTAGATAATAGTGCATGCCAAATCCTTTTCAAATCGTCGTGTGATGCGCAATTCATGGAACAAGTAGCGGACGTCATTATAAGGAAAAATAGCTATATATATACCTATCTCTTGTTTAACATACACGTCACGCCTTTTGAAAATGATTTAGAAGGGCTTTCTTTATAAAATTTCGTGTCATCATGGACACGTAGGAAGATATTGAGGCTATAACTCTTTTGAAAATCCCTTTGGTAAATAGAGATGAATGCAAAAATACTCAGGTACTGTTCTCAGACTAGTTTTGCCCGGTTATTATTTAGTATACTATACGTCATGAAAACATGTTGCTCGAAAGAAATCAATCTCTAATAGAGTATACAAAAATGCTACGTGTGTCTGGTACACACGGAAATCGAAATCGAATACAGGTGCCACAAATGTGCACAGAAACAAAACTAAGTGCAACGGGTGTGCACGAAAGCATCTGTCAAGTGCAACTGGTGTGCCTGACAACAATATCGGGTGCATCTAATGTGCACGAAGAATCTCGACTAAGTGCATCTGGTGTGCACAAAACACATCAAGTGCGCTAAGTGCGCGTAAGAGTCTGAATCAAGTGCACAAGGTGCACAAAAAATGAATATCAAGTATCAAAATCGAAATCGACGGTATACGACATACACCAAATCAAATCAAGTATACCGCGGTATATAAACTCAGAAACATGTGCATCTATGCGCACAAAACCATATCAAAGTACTGAAAACTCGTGTAACTACACCAAATGCATAAGTCAAAATCATGTGCATTCCGTATACATGAAATCAAAATCAAGTGCAATGGGTATGCACCAAAAACGAAAATCAGTATAATTGATACGTGAAAATACAAATCAAGTGCAACTGTGGCGCACATAGGAAATATCAATCATGAAGCAAATCGTCTAATTACCGAAAGAAAAACGATGAAAACGTGATAGCCGAATCACCAATGCGCAATTTATAATAACCGTCGTCGAGGTGGCCCACTTTCAATGTCGAAAGGTGCCGGCGCATCCAAGGCTGGCAGAGTAAGAATATCTACTTGTCTCTTGCCTACGATCTGGCGTCCTCTGCTCTTAGATCCTCGTTTCCCTCTGCTGATTACCAATTACATGACTCCTCGGCTTGACAGCCCGATTCGGAGTAATGACGGAAACGGTCCTATTCTGGCGCTTCTCTGAAGATCTCCTGACCAATTATCATGGTCACTAGTAATATATCACGTCAACGACGGCAACCTCTGGCCCGCCGAGTGTGCGCGATACAATCGATCTTGTTTCAAGTCATTATCGTGAAGTTCCCCCTGGAAGATCCTGTTAGGGTCTCTTCCCAATCTCATTTCTGCCGGACTGCCCAGAAGTTGGTACTCTTTACTCAATCCGTTCCTTGTTCCGGGACGGCTGCATTCTCATCACGACGTTCTTCTGGAAAGGTGGCCGTATCCAATGTCTCTGCATGCATAGTAAGTCTCTGGCATCCACGGAGTGGAATGACAACATGTGAAAATCTCGCACGAACTTCTTACTCCGCTTCCCTACCGTATGGACCAATTCGGAATCATCTCTTCGTAGCTGTATGGACTGCACTCCAATTGGATGTACTGATATTTAGAGTCTCTTTCGAAGCTACGAACTCGGCATCTCTAATACCCTGTGGAAGGCATCTGGTCAATTAAGTCCTCGGGAACTCGTCCAAATCATTGGAGTGATGTGCTTTTGCTTGTCCTTTCTCGGTCGACTCACAACGCGTCTGTGTGAGGTCCTCTTTTAGCTAAAGTTTGTCGATTTGATGACCTCGCATCGGAGCCTCCAAACGAACAAACTATACTAGTCACTTATCTAGGAGTGACTAGCGATCTTCCATCATGTCCCTGCCTGGAAAATCATGTTGCATTAGCTTCAAGGGTCTGGGGCGATATTTGTCAAACTCAACAACAGCTGGCTCATCCGTCCACACGGTAGACAACACATAAATCTTCTGGAGTAGATAGTATGTTAACAGTCTTCACAATTTGGCTGGCCTCTAACAATGGCCCGATCATCTGTGCAGATCCTGAACGCTCGCGTCAATGAGAAATCCTCGTAAAACAATAAGTCAATGCGTTCGTATCACGATACATCTTGGTCAGTCATCGTCCCTGACAAGCTCGCTCTGACCGCATCTCTAGCCGTAGCTCTCTTTGCTCATGTAGCCAAGGTAATGGAAACCACGATCCGATATCGATGAGGATAGATCATAAGAATGAATAGAAATACAATGCATAAGAAATGTACCCTAAGGCTACTTAAGTGAAGTAGCTTATCATAAGTATGCCGTGGAATATACACACGGTACGTCACTCTACTTAAGTTACCTACTTCATCAACCAAGGTCAACTTACACGACGAAAGTTCGGGTTTAATACCCTCTCGACCAAGTCTAAGTTCCGTAAGATCAAGCCTAGGTTCCGAATATATATATACCCTAGACTCCGTATAGTCAAACCTAGACTTGAACCTTCACGACCTGGAAAAGGCGCGTGACTGGCACTTGAATCATGTGAAGTCTATAGGACCCCACCTAATTCAAGTAAGCCAAAAGCTCAAAAATTTAAACCTTTTAGGGAAAATAGTGGATGCGAAGTTTTGAAATAAGGTTTAATGAAACCAAGTCTTTTCTTTAAAACATAAGTTATATTATATGAAAATTCAATGTTTTATATCTATCTTGAAAACCTTTTTGTCATTTGAAATTTGGGCAGTACCTCCTTTGTAAAACTTAACCCGAAAGCAATATAAACAATAATAATAATAGGCATCCCCAAACGGGAGCTAGCTCTTCGCCAATCAGGTAGAAATCGAGTGTCGATGCTGGGCACTCAGGATTTGATGATGATTTTGATGTGTCGTTGATGGACACACGTTGGATGAAATATATATATATATATAACACAGATGACATTGTACCACATATTGATACAGGCACGACATTATATATTTATATACATATGTATACACGATTACTTTCGATACCGCACGGTACGATATTATTAGTATAGTATAACAAAGGTAGATCGTTATACATTTGATTTCTACCAGATAATGTCTTCTACTCATGAGTTAGCAACTCACCCCCGTTGTGCCATAGTTTTCTTGCAGGATCGACCGCTCAGATCAGTAGCGGCTTGCTGGCACATTACTTCTTTTGGGTGATTTGCATTGGTAGGTGGGTTACAGTACAGAGCATAACCACCGTTGTATACTCTTATATTCTTTGTATCTAGTTAAAGGCTCTATCAACCGGACTATGTATATTCTTTCGGACTTAGAGTTGTGGATTGTATATTATTTGGATATAGTTGATCTGATGATGTTTTGGTTTTTTATTTCCTTTTATGTGATTGATCTTCGTCTTGGGCATCGTATATTCATGTTTCGTGGTTGTGATTCCGCCAATCGACGAAGAGTTAGCTCCCGCTTGGGAATCCTATATTATTCTTGTTATGTACTGGTTTAAAATTTACAAAGGAGGCGCTGCCTAAATTTTAAATGAATAAAGTGTTTTTAAACTTTAGAATACAATCTACTTGTATTTTCAACTCACTTTACTTATACTTGAAAAACAGAAGCTGATTTCATTTATACCCTTCTTTTCACCTCTACCATTTTCCTAAATATTTCGCCTATTAAGGAGGATTCCCCGAATACCTAAAATAGAGATGATCATAGAAAATGTAAAATATTTGATAGGATCCGTTAAAGGTTTAGATTCCTGGTTTTCGACTTACTTGGGTTATGATGGGTCCTATAGACTTCACCTAATTCAAGTGCCGGTCATATGCCATTTCCGGGTTATGACAAAATTGGTATCAAAGTGTTAGGTTTAACCTTTGTTCGAGTCTAGGTTTAATTATGCGGAGTCTAGGGAGTTTATTTCGGAACTTAGGCTTGACATTACGAAACTTAGACTTGACTGAGGGGGTATTAGACCCAAACTTTCATTACGTAGGTTGACCTTGGTTGATGGAGTAGGTAACTCAAGTAGAGTAACGTACCGTGTGTATGTTCCGCGGCATACATACGATACGCTGCTCCGCTTAAGTAACCTTAGGATGTACATATCTTGAGATCCGTATTTCTATTTGTTCTTATGATCTATCCTCATTGATAATTGTTGTGGTTCTTGTCACCTTGGCTACAGGAGACAAGAGAGCTACAGCTAGAGATGCAGTCAGAGCGGGCTTGTCAGGGATGAGGACAGACCAGGGTGTTATCCCGGTGACGTAAAAACAAATTGATTTCTCGTTATGATAGGATTTCTCGTAGAGACGAGTGTTCCGGATCTGGACCAGATGATCGGGCCGTTTCTTGAGGCCAACAAGATTGAGAGGACTGTTGACGTACATCTCATCTTGCTCTAGAGATCATTGTGTTGTCTACTGTGCAGAAAGATGTATCAACCGTCGCTGAGATTGACGAGATATCGCTTCCAGGGTTCACGAAACTGAAGCCACATGAGTTTATTGGTAGGTATGTGACAGAAGATACCTATTCATTCTTGGATAAAGTGACTAGGATATTTTGTTCATTTGGATACCCCGATGCGAGATCAGTTGAGTTAGTTATCTTCAGTTCAAAGGGTCTTACTCAGACCTGGAGTGAATCGATCAAGAGAAGACGAGCAGTGCATATTCCTATAATGGAATGGACGAGTTCTCGAGGGCGAATTTTGCTAGATTTCTTCCACTGAGTGTTGGAGATGCCCGAGTTCGTAGCTTCGAGTCTCTGCAAGAGATTCTAGTTCTGACCATAGTTGAGGATGAATTGAAGATTACACAGCTATCAAGATGTGATCCCGATTTGGTCGATACTGAAGAATAGTGGATTAAGAGATTCATGCGATCTCAATGAGTCATTTCTCTCCATTGATGCTAGAGAGTTGATATGTATGCAGAGGCATTGGATGCATCCACCTTTTCCAAAGGAAAGTCTTAATGAGATTGCAGCTGTTCCGGAACGGAAACGGATTAATTTAAGAGTGTCAACTTCCGGGCAGTTCTGCAGAGATGATATCGGAAGAGACCGTGGCAGGTTCTTTACAGGATACTACAAAGATAAAGATTTGGACCCAGGATCGGTTGTATGTCATGTATTCAGTGGGCTAGAGGACGCCGTCGTTAACATGCTACGTTAAGAGTGGCCAAGTTAGTTGGCCAGGAGATGTCCAGAGAGGTATCAAAATGGGACTGCTACCGTCGCTACTCCTAACTGGGCTGTCTAGTGATTGGGATGGATTTTATAGATCAAAAATATATGTTACCACAATCAAGAACGGCGTCGCTTGGTAGCTAGCCGATGAACACAGGTCGGTCCACAGGGATGGTGTTAATTTCCTAAATGTTCTTACGAGCTAATTCCAAAGGGTGTTGGATTCTTTTATCACAAAAACTAAATTGAGTTATATTAGGATTAGGAAACTTGCTAGTATTAGGTTTAGGTAAAGTTTGGTAAGTTAAAGATTTCCACCTCTTTCAATGCCCTAAATTAGATATCTTTTTAGGAGTTATGGTAATTATTAATAAAGAGGATTAGGATGATCGGGAAGAAACTATGTTTCTTCCTCTAGATCCTTGTCCGTCCTTTCTTAATCCTTACCCTAACCTCCATGGAAAACATTCATATCCGGTCATTTATACTACGGTATCACCGTTAACTCATGGGTAGGGTGCCGTAGAGAGCGGAATATGAAAGTATGCATGGAGTCCTAATTATTCATAAGTGATTGGGCAAAGAAAGGGGTGAGAGATCTTCATCTCTCAAACCCTTCCCTATTCCTAACCCTAACAAGCGAGGAAACTACTCGCTCATTGAGGAATCTACGAAAAACATAATTTTTATTTTGTTTTTAGGGTTAAGAGATTAATGATCTACTGCAAATTAATAAAAATTCTAAACTAGATTAAACTAAGGCAAATAATAATTTATCTATCTAGGGCAGAAAATAAAAATAAGAACTAAGGCAGAAAATAAAACCTACTTATAAATTGATGCTCTCCAAACTTCAAAAGAATTCTGAATTTTTATTGATGAAAAGAGGCATGACCTAATACAAGAATTTGGGTCTCTATTTATAGGACATAGAAAACCCTAGGTTTACAATTGCCGCATGTATGCTTTTACAAAAATACCCCTAGGAAGACTAGTCAGTGCCGCCTTGAATTTTGGTAAAATTTTTACCAACTCCGTGCTCAACACGGCCGCGGAATCGCGGCCATAGGCCAGGTTTGGCCGCGGTTCCGCGGCCAAACTGGGGGCTTGTGTGTTGAAAATTCTTGTGCTGGCTTTGGTCTTGATTTTCTTCCTAGTTCTCTGGTTGGTTCTGCAGAATAGCTTCTAGGTTTCTTCCAGATCTCCCAGTGAATAATTGTAGTGGACTTTCACCGTTTGCTTCGTGTCGAAGTCTTGAACCTTACGCTGCCCTGTATTTTGTGAACTGATCTTCGTGTAGGCTTTATCAAGGTTCTCTATTTGTTGGTCGAAGTCTCACTTTTGTATCATCTTTTATCTTTTTCACTGTTTTTGCTCCGAGAACCTGTAACCTGTAACTATATAGCAGACATGGGTCAAAAGCACCTGTTTATTTGTAAAATGCATAAGAATAGGGAATATAATAATGCAATATTACAGTATGAACAAATACCCCAAAACTTATCTTTTGCTCATCGTCGAGCAAACCTAGTTTTATTCTCGACAAAAACCTATCCTCACTTTCGCAGGGAATCTTGATTGCACTGAACTCGTGCAATAAGCTGTTAAACCTCTAGGTGTCCCTAGTAGGAGGAGTGTTGTCTCCTGAGGGTTTTCAGCGGATACTACCCACAAAATCCTATCAATTCGGCATATTAACTTTTATTCTCCAATTAGATTTTCTAACAAGGGATTTTATTATCGTCGACTCGTAAATTATCCACCCATATTCTTCACACTTCCTCATCATTTGACTTAAGATTATATATGTTCCGCAGACCTACTTAGCTTTTAGCATCTCTTAAGTTTTCCTTCTAGGGTTCCATCTCCACTTAGGAATTTTTATCATCTCTATTAAAGATACAAGTCCTATTCTTCATTCCTATCTCTTATCTAAACCCCAATCACATACCTCTACGTGCGTGTATATATCACTCCTACACTTGGAAATTCAAATCAAGCAATCATACTCTTATCCGTTGTCCAAAGTACTTCTTAATTGGTGAATTTTTAAATGAATTTTGCTTACACATTCTTCATGTGACCGTTAATACTTCTTGAGGTACCAACGACCTATTATAAAATGTGTTTGCACTTTAAAACGTAATTCCTAGTCTTGCAATACCTAAGGCTTTAGCAGTGACTCCCAAACCAGTTGGTCTAAGGCACTAGGTGATGAAGCACCCCCGCTAAATATTTTTTCTATTTTTGCAGCCTTAAGTAATTACAAAAAACCAGTGTTCATTTTTTTTCTTTATTCACACTTGTATTATTTTTTTTATTTTTCATCGTACTAAGAACTTTAGACAAGAGCATTTCAAGGTCTCTTCTACTATTCCAAGTTTCAAGGTTCGTGTTTGTGCAATTTGTAGGGTATATATTTTCAGAATTCAGACTTAAGCTAGGAATTATTTTTCAAATTTATACTCTAATAAAAATATCAATACTTTTCCTTTGTTTTGACTTAGCCCAAGAAGTGAACTCAAAATTTGCCTATTTTTAAATAAACTACAAAAACATATATTTTCTACCGTTAAACTTTAAGAAAGATTATTTTTAGGGTTTTTAATTTACTAAGTCTAAGATCTAGTTGTTCCTAACTAGTTAACCTATTTGTCAAACTTAAGTCAAATACGGCCAAAATTGAATACATTAATTTTTATAATTTTTGAAATTTTCAATTTTTATGGGTTTTTCTTTTTCTATTTTTTTTATTTTTCAAAATTTTCAATTTTTATGATTTTTATATATGGATGCAAATGCAAATATACATATGAATGCGAAGGAAGAAAACTTACCGAGCATACCCCTAAACTTAAACTGGACAGTGTCCTCACTGTCAGGCTGCACCAAGTGGGTCGATAATGTCGGCAATTTCCTGTTTATTATCATATTTACAAATGATACACACCCCCAAACTTATTTGAAATAAAGTTTTGGAAAAATGGATTGGAAATTCAGGGGTGAAAGTGGAGGAGATTTAATCGGTGTAGATCGGCTCCTGCAAAAACAGGAGCTCCTCAGATGGGTCCGCTGTGAGAAACGGTTTCAATCGATGTCCATTGACTTTGAATAAAGTACCATCCTCAGGATTTTCAAGATCGACCGCACCGTGCGGATAAACGGTGCGAACTACAAATGGCCCTTTCCACCTAGAATAGAGCTTGCCAGGGTGATAATGTAACCGAGTGTCATAGAGTAAAACCTATTGACCAGGTTTAAATGTTTTTCGCAGAAGGTGTTTATCATGGAACACCTTAGTTTGGTTTTTAACAATTACAGCATTATCATAAACCTCATCCCGCAGCTTTTCTAGTTCATTTAATTGCAGCTTTCGATTGATGTCCGCATCTCCTAATGATAAATTCAACTCTTTGATTGCCCAAAATGCCTTATGCTCAATTTCTACTGGGAGGTGGCAAGCCTTCCCATAAACTGGCTGGTATGGAGACATACCAAGATCGGTCTTGTATGCAGTAGGGAAAGCCCATTGTGCATCGATCAGTTTGAGTGACCAATCTTTACGGTTTTTAGAAACCGTTTTCTCCAGGATTTGCTTAATTTGCCGATTCGAAAGCTCGGCTTGCCCACATGTTTGGGGATGGTATGGTGTTGACAGCTTGTGGGTAATAGAATATTTGCGCATTAAGGACTCAAAAGTCCTATTGCAAAAGTGAGATCCATTATCACTTATAATCGCTCGAGGGTGCCCAGACCGAGAAAAGATATGTTCTTTAAGAAATCGAACGACAACCTTGTTATCATTCGTTCGGCTAGGCACAGCCTCGACCCACTTTGATACGTAGTCAACAGCCAAAAGAATATACACATTCCCAAAAGAATTAGGAAATGGTCCCATGAAGTCTATTCCCCAAACATCAGAAACATCCACAGCCAAAATTGGTTGAAGTGGCATTTCGTTTCTCTGCAATATCCGGCCCAAGTGTTGGCACCGGGAGCATGTCTTGCAGTATTCATATGCATCCTTAAAGAGTCGTGTCCAATAGAAACCACACTGCAAGATTTTATCGGCTGTCTTCTTTGGGCCGAAGTTCCCGCCACATGCTTGATCGTAGCAAAAAGAGAGCACACTCTTAAACTCATTTTCCGGTACACACCGACGAATGATTTGGTCGGAACAGTATTTAAAAAGATAAGGTTCATCCCAGTAAAAATGCTTTACTTGGGACAGGAATCGAAGTTTATCCTGTTTCGACCAATCTTTAGGTATCAAGCCGGTAGCTAAGTAGTTTACTATATCAGCGAACCATGGTTCGCAAGACATGATTAAGAGTTGCTCATTGGGAAAAATATTTTTGATTGGAATTTCAAGTGTAGGCGAAGAAGGAAGTCGTGAAAGGTGATCGGCTACTACGTTTTCACATCCTCTTTTGTCCCTTATGACAAGGTCAAACTCTTATAGCAAGAGTATCCAACGTATTAGCCTCGATTTAGCATCCTTCTTCGCAAAAAGGTGGCGAAGAGCTGAATGGTCCGTATACATAATAACTGGAGAGCCGATTAAATAAGGCCGGAATTTTTCAAGTGCAAACACAACTGCTAAAAACTCTTTTTCTGTTGTTGTGTAGTTTAGTTGGGCCTCATTTAATGTACGGCTAGCGTAATAAATTACGTGCGGCATTTTATTAATGTGTTGTCCAAGAACAACACCAATGGCAAAATCTGATGCGTCGCACATAATTTCGAAGGGATGCGTCCAGACTGGAGATGAAAGAATGGGCGCAGAAATGAGAGAGTGTTTCAATGACTCGAACGCTTCCATGCAAGTTGAGTCAAAATCAAATGTTGTGTCCTTGGCCAATAAGAGAGTCAAGGGTCTAGCAATCTTGCTAAAATCCTTGATGAACCGTCTATAAAAACCGGCATGGACAAGGAAGGCTCGGATGTATTTGATGCATTTAGGAGGAAGAATATTGGAAATGACTTCAATTTTGGCTTTATCAACCTTTATGCCGTTTTGCGAGATGACATGTCCTAAGACAATACCTTCTCGTACCATAAAGTGGCACTTCTCCCAATTTAAAGTTAGGTTCTTATCCCTACAGCGGGTAAGAACTGCGTCAAGGTGTAGCAAACACTCGTCAAAGGAGTCACCAAAAATGGAGAAATCATCCATAAAGATCTCCAAATTTTTTTCAACCATGTCTGAAAAGATCCCCATCATACACCGCTGAAATGTAGCGGGTGCATTGCATAACCCAAAGGGCATGCGACGATAAGCAAAAGTACCAAAAGGACAAGTAAATGTGGTCTTGTCTTGATCCTCTTTGGCGATGGGGACTTGGTTATAACCGGAATAGCCATCCAAAAAGCAATAGAACTCATGCCCGGCCAATCGTTCTAGCATTTGGTCAATGAAAGGTAAAGGAAAGCGGTCTTTCCTTGTCGCGGCATTGAGTTTTCTATCGTCGATGTAAACTCGCCATCCAGTTTGGGTGTGAGTAGGTATTAACTCATTTGCCTCATTGGTAATGACCGTGATGCTCGATTTCTTTAGCACAACATGAATGGGGCTAACCCACTGGCTATCCGAGATAGGGTAAATGATACCACTATCAAGACATTTAACAATCTCCTTCTTGACAGCCTCTTTCATTATGGGGTTGAGGCGTCTTTGTGGATCCCTTACCGGCTTGGCATCATCCATCAAGTGTATATGATGTTCAACTATGAGGGGACTAATCCCCTTGATGTCCGACATAGACCAACCAAAAGCTTGCCGATTATTTTGTAAGACCATTAAAAGGGCCTTCTCTTGCTCGAGAGCTAGAGAGGCCGATATATTAACTGGAAGGGTCTCATTATCACCTAGATAAGCATATTTAAGGTGCGACGGCAAAAGCTTTAGTTCGAGTTTAGGAGGTGAAACAATTGATGGTAAAAATGGTGTAACTGTTTCAAACTCGAAGGATTCCATCAACGGTTCAAATCGAGTGTACGCAACCGAGTCGGATGGTTCAACTAACTCATCCGAAAAAGCAAAAGACTCAAACTCGGGTGGTGAGTCTTCAAAATCGTCTACAAAGGTGAAACACTCATAATCGTTGTCCGTCGTGAAAGCTGTGCCGGATTCTAGGAGGAACGCACTAGAGGCGTCAACACTGTTGTGGTCGAACATAAAATATTCGAACTCACAGTCCTCCTCCGCGATCTCATTGATCGAGCAAACATCAAGTACGCTAGAATTATACTCGGAAGGCTGATTTCCCAACTTAAAAATGTTGAGTTCAATTGTCATATTGCCAAAAGATAGATTCATTGAACCGTTACGTCAATTGATCACCGCATTAGAAGTCGCAAGGAATGGTCGACCAAGTATCACTGGAATTTGACTCCGGGGGTTAGCTACAGGTTGTGTATCCATAATAATAAAGTCAACGGGGAAAATGAAATCCCCTACTCTAATCAACACATCCTCCAACTCTCCCCTAGGATGGCTGATGGATCGGTCGGCCATTTGGAGAGTACAATGAGTGGGCTTAAGCTCTCCAACGCTTAATTGCTCTTACACAGAATACGGTAGCAAATTGACACTAGCACCAAGATCTAATAATGATCTATTGATGTTCTTGTCCCCAATTGTTATCGAAATAGTAGGACAACCGGGGTCCTTGTGCTTCTGGGGTAAAGATTGAACAAGAGCATCGCTAATAGCACTAGCCACGAAAACTTTCTTTGGTACTTGTGACTTCCTCTTTTTAGTGCATAAGTCCTTTAAGAATTTTGCATATGAAGGAACTTGTTGGATTGCATCCAAGAGAGGGATATTTATGCTAACCTGTTTGAACAACTCTACAATCTTCTCCATTTTTGGAGTTGGTTTATTGGATCTCAACCGGTTTGGAAAAGGAACATTTGGAAAATTTGTTGAATCCAATTTTTGTGGATCAGATTGTGGAGTTGGAACGGATCCCCGTGTAGATGTGTTCGTGTTGTGAGAAGTGGGTCCGTTCGAGCTAGAAGAAGTAGAGCTTTGTGAAGGATGGAGAATAAGCTCTAACGAAGAAGAAGAAGAAGAAGGTGAAGGACCACCGGCAGGGGTGTCATTGTTAATACCCACATTATTTTGCAACACTTTTCCGGATCTCAACGTGGTCACAGCATTTACGTTATGATTTTGCTGTTCATATGCAACATGTGCATGACCAGGATTTGGCAGTGGTTGAGATAGAAGCTTTCCTTTTTCTCGCTCTTTCAACGCAGCATTGAGTTATGCAATTTGTGCCTCAATACATTTGATGCTTTGATCGTGTGAGGCACTGTTTTGCACCAAAGATTGAATAGAAGTTTCTAACCTTGCTGCGGATTGTGTAGATTGCTTCAGGAACGCATCTAGACTTCTTTCGAGCGAGTTAACCTTGTCATTATGAGGTGGAACAAAATTGTTTGGCGGGTAAGAATTGTTGGGCACAAAATTGTTCACTTGGTTAGGGTAAGGTTGCTGTTGGAAAGGTTGCTGAAATTGAGTTTGTGGAGGTGCTTGTTGTTGTGGAGGAGGAGGCCTTTGAAAATTGTTGTTTCCTTGGAATTGTTGATTTTGGTTCCAAGCGAAATTTGGGTGACTCCTCCAACCCGGATTGTATGTCGAAGAGTATTGATCGTTTCTTTGTCGTTGCTGAAATGCAGCATTGACTTGGTCATGTCCTTGAGTAGATGGATTGTAAGGACACTCATCGGTGAGATGTGATGGATCCGAACAACAAGTACAAACAGTTCGTGGAGGCACAACAGGGGCAGGAGAAGGCGATGAGATTTTGGTCTCAATCGCTTTTAGCTTTTTCGTAAGTGTGGCCATCTCGGCCTTCATAGCAATCGACATATCTAAGTGATGTATGCCTGCCCTAGATTGACCAATAGAAGAAGATGATTTGGTCTTGGTGCTCTCCCACTGAATTGTTTGTTCACTAAGATCCTCGAGAAACTGTCACGCTTCCTCACTAGATTTGGTTAGAAAGTGACATTGACAAATGGTTTCTAGCAACTGCTTCGTTGCCGGGTTCAATCCCTCGTATAATGTTTGGCAAACTTGCCAATTTTCGATCCCATCGTGAGGGCATTGAATGAGTAGGTCTTTGAATCTTTCAAAACACTTCCAAAATAGTTCGGAAGGAAGCTGGGAAAATTGTATAATCTCATTACGGATTCTAGCAGTCTTATGATGAGGATAGAACTTTTTAAGAAAAGCTTTCACAAACTCTTCCCAATTCTTAATTGAATGCGACGCTGTGCTGTATAGCCACTTCTCGGCTAAGTCACATAAGGTGAAAGGAATGACCCTTAGCCTTATAGCATCGTCGGATAATTGGGTTATTTTCATCATAGCGCAAACGTTTTGGAATTCGTTGATAAAGATATATGAATCTTCGGATTCCAATCCGTGAAATTTGGGTAGCATATTGATGAAGTGGGGTTTGATCTCAAAATTGTCCCCATTCGCCGGTGGGAGTGAAAGACAAGTAGGTAGGGCGGTGCGGATTGGGTAGAAAAGATCCTGGAGTGCGATTCGTTGGGGCGCTTCAATAGGCGGGTGATTCGGGTTATTCGCACCTAACGGAGGTGGAATCATTCCCGTCGGTAAGGTGTTGTTAGGATTGTATCCCGACATACATTCGGAAGAAGAATTTTAAGGTGAAAGTGAAGAAGTGGAAAGGATTTCGACTTCGGAGTCGAAAGGTTCGTCGGTCGGTACCAACGAAACACGGACTATTCGGGCGCTAGTGTCCCTAGTCCAACCGGACATACACTAAAGAGGTAGTGTAGTCAAAAAGGTGAAAGACAGAATGTGGAGGTAAGAAAACGTCAATGAGAAGAAGTGGTGTAAGTGGAGTGCAAGGATTTCTTTAGCGACAAGTTGCAAGTTTTGGAAAAGATTTTGTCCTTTTTTTTTATATATGGAGCTTTTTGCAAAACGATTTTGATAAGAGACTTTGACACAAATGCAATCAACCACAAATGCACAATCAGGCCTAGATCTAGGGTCACCTCGGTCAGCTAGATAGCTCCTAACTGTTCCAAAGGGCTAGAAATAGGACCTCAAACCGCCTTTTCACCGCCAATTGCGGCCAGGTAAGTGCCAGGTGAGTGGGAGGCTCTCCACTAAAAGTAGTAGCCCTAATTAAGTAACCACTCGCCTTAGACACACTTGCCTAGACACCGCAAAGTCAGGTTAGGATTAACGGCCGATGCCTACAACTAGTCCTCTGTCCTATTGAGCGCGACGTCCTTAGGGCTGAGTCTAGTATTTTTTAATTAAGACTGGTCAATGCAAATGCCTTATGTGATTTCTGAGGTCCTGAGAAGGGTGATGAAATCCCCACCCAATTTGAATTAGTCTCAAGCCCTTTAAAGTCCGATTAAAGATATGCAAAACAGTAAATCACTTGCAATCAAATTTTTTTTAGCGCGGTGCAAAGAATTCTGCAGAAAATCAATTATTGGAAGGGGGAAGATTTTTTTTAAGCGCAAAGAATCCTGCAGAATATTTGACAGAAGAGATATTTTAGGTTGCAGAGGAGGAGAGAGAAAGACAAACAGCGGGATTTCCACGTGCCGACTCGACCAGACGGCCGCGTTTCCGCGGTCGGAGCAGGTATACGGCTGTGGTTCCGCGGTTGCGTGGAGGGCTCAGATCCTGGTACTTCTTCTGCTGTTCTGTTTTTGAAATCCCCCTATGTTCTGATCTCCCGTTTTCTGTTTCGCACTCTGGATTTTTCCAGATCCGTCGATCCTGCAAAGATTCACACAAGAAACCCTTCAAACAATAAAAGATGATAGAATTTTTATATTTTTTATTTTTTCAATTTTTATGATTTTTTTGTATTTTATATTAACCCGAAATTATAAAAAGGAAATTTTACGCCATCTCCGGCAACAGCGCCATTTGATTGGGATGGATTTTATAGATAAAAAATATATGTTACTGCAATCAAGAACGGCGTCCTTGGTAGCTAGCCGGTGAATACGGGTCGGTCCACAGGGATGGTGTTAATTTCCTAAATGTTCTTACGAGCTAATTCCAAAGAGTGTTGGATTCTTTTATCACAAAAACTAAATTGAGTTATACTAGGATTAGGAAACTTGCTAGAATTAGGTTTAGGTAAAGTTTGGTAAGTTAAAGATTTCTACCTCTTTTAATGCCCTAAATTAGATATCTTTTTAGAAGTTATGTTAATTATTAATAAAGGGGATTAGGATGATCGGGAAGAAACTATGTTTCTTCCTCTAGATCCTTATCCGTCCTTTCTTAATCCTTACCCTAACCTCCATGGAAAACATTCATATCCGGTCTTTTATACTACGGTATCACCGTTACCTTATGGGTAGGGTGCCGTAGGGAGCGGAATATGAAAGTATGCATGGAGTCCTAATTATTCATAAGTGATTGGGCAAAGAAAGGGGTGAGAGATCTTCATCTCTCAAACCCTTCCCTATTCCTAACCCTAACAAGCGAGGAAATGACTCGCTCATTGAGGAATCTACGAAAGACATAATTTTTATTTTGTTTTTAGGATTAAGAGATTAATGATCTACTGCAAATTAATAAAAATTCTAAACTAGATTAAACTAAGGCAAATAAGAATTTATCTATCTAGGGCAGAAAATAAAACTAAGAACTAAGGCAGAAAATAAAACCTACTTACAAATTGATGCTCTCCAAACTTCTAAAGAATTCTGAATTTTTATTGATGAAAAGAGGCATGACCTAATACAAGAATTTGGGTCTCTATTTATAGGACATAGAAAACCCTAGGTTTATAATTGCCGCATGTATGCTTTTACAAAAATACCCCTAGGAAGGCTAGTCAGCGCCGCCTCGAATTTTGGTAAAATTTTTACCAACTCCGTGCTCAACACGGCCGCAGAACCGCGGCCATAGGCCAGGTTTGGTCGCGGTTCCGCGGCCAAACTGGGGGCTTGTGTGTAGAAAATTCTTGTGCTGGCTTTGGTCTTGATTTTCTTCCTAGTTCTCTGGTTGGTTCTGCAGAATAGCTTCTAGGTTTCTTCCAGATCTCCCAGTGAATAATTGTAGTAGACTTTCACCGTTTGCTTCGTGTCGAAGTCTTGAACCTTACGCTGCCCTGTATTTTGTGAACTGATCTTCATGTAGGCTTTATCAAGATTCTCTGTTTGTTGGTCGAAGTCTCACTTTTGTATCGTCTTTTATCTTTTTCACTGTTTTTTCTCCGAGAACCTGTAACCTGTAACTATGTAGCAGACATGGGTTAAAAGCACCTGTTTATTTGTAAAATGCATAAGAATGGGGAATATAATAATGCAATATTACAGTATGAACATCGAGCCGAGAGATCGCGGAACGTGTGATCTACAGAGAGAACAAGGACCTAAAGATAGAGGAAGCTAGACCGTGAGCAGAAAGCAAGTAGGAATTCTTAATTTGCCAGCTCCGGGTGCACCGGCACTTGTCGACACTGAATGAGGTGTATCTCAATGTCATTTATTTGCGATTTGTGTTTTGGTGATTTGAATATCATGTTTTCATCGTTTTGATTCTTGTGTTTTGATGATTGGGTTTCATGATTGAGATTTTCGTGCACCGTAGCTGCACCTGATGGATACTTTCCTTTGTGCACAGTATTTGCACTTGATTTATGTTTTTATAGACCAGTACACTTGATTTGTGTTTTTGTGCAAATAAATTATATTCGATATTGTTTTGTGCACCCAGTTACACATATTTATGATTTCGTGTATTCCGATACACTCGATTTTGATTTCGTGCATGTTGTATGCGCTCGATGTTGTTTACATGCGCTTTCGACGCATTGATTTTGATTTTCATGCATCCTATGGCACTAGATTGCTTTTGTGCGGACCTGACGCACTTGATTTAGATTTTCGCGCATACTTGACGCACATGATATGGTTTTGTGTACATTTGATGCACTGGATTGAGGTTTTCGTGTACTCAAGATGCACTTGGTGTTGTTGTCGTTCACACTCGTTGCACTTGACAGATGCTTTCGTGCATACCCGTTGCACTCAGTTTTCATTTTCGTGCACATTCGTGGCACTTGGATTTGACTTCGGTTTTCGTGCGCACCAAACGCACGTGGATTGGTTTTCATGTACACCTATTGAGGTTGATTCCTTCTTTTGAGCATCGTGGTGTTATGATATACTATATTATATAGTAGCCGAGCAGGATTGGTCCGAGGACAGTACCAGAGTGTTTTTGCATGCATCGATAATTACTGAGGAGGTTTTCAAAAAAAAAAAAAGAGCTATAGTCTCACTATTTTCCTACGTGTCCATGAGCGACATGAAATTTTATAAAAAGAAAACCCTTCTATGCAACTTTCAAAAGGGCGGGATATATATCTTAAGCAAAACGCATATATATATATATATATATATATATATATATATATATATATATATATATTTCTTTACAAGTGAACGTCCGCTACTCGTTCCGTGGTTTACACATCATACGACGATTTGAAAAGGATTTTGCATACATTTTTATTCAGTTATTTAAATGATTTGGCAAGGATGCGTACTATATATATATATTGTAGCCTTGATTATATTGTACTTGATTTAAACAGTAAATCTTGCAACTTGCGTTCTTAGCTTCTGTGATTTGCATGACATTGTCGGAGTTTCGATTATTGAGTTTTGCACTTGTTTTCATGCGCACGTGTCGCGCTATGATATTTTAGCTATTTCGTGACTTCGGAGCCCTATTGATTCGATTCGATTTACTGAAATGTTTTAAGACTTGGGGGGTTTAAATTTAAATTCGGAGACTGAATTTATTTAAGGGGGAAGACTGTAATATTTCAGAAAATATAAAATACTGTTTTTGAATTTAAATAATAAAATAATAAATTTTATGAATATTATACAAGTATGTAATCGAGTTTTATTTGAATGGTATAATTATATACCTATATTTTTTGAAAATAATTGGAAATTTAAAAATGAATTATCATTATGAAAGCATTTAATTGATTTGGGCCTTTATAAATTTATGTACAATTATTTACATACAAGTTTATATTAAGCTTGATTAGTAATTTACTAATTACTATACTAAACCTAGTTTTATTTTTGTTAAACCATGTTTTGTGTGCATGACATGTTGAGTGCGTGTTAGCACTTTCATTTTTGTTTTAATTATGGTTTTGAATTTGTTTTAAGAAGAAAAGAGAAAAGAAAAGAAAAAGAAAATGAGAGAGGGGGGGGGGGGGGGTCAAAAAAACACCAAGGTATGGACATGAGAGAGTAAGAGTGAGAGAGAGAGAGAGTGAGGTTATGGTTGCTAAAGACTTAGCCATCTCATCTTCATCTTTTTCTTCATCTCCTCTCCATCTTCTTCTTCATTTTTCTCCACCTCCTCGACCACTCTCTACCACCACCAAACACCCCCAAAACCATCTCAAAACATCACATAACCTTCATTAAAATTATTCCTAATCTCATCATAAGAAACATGGCATGATCAAATTTTGTTTTGGAAAGCTTTGGCCATCTAGGAATTTTCTTGAGTTGCTCCATGAGATAAAACATCCATCTTAGATCAAGTATCTAATTTTGCTAACTTCGTATATTAGTTTAGAGTTCAATAGATTATGTTTTATGAACTTGGAAAATTCTAAGGTGATCTTTGTTGGATGATATGAGTAGTGGTAGTCTAGTAGTGACTTAGATAGTGACCACAACCCTATTAGTGATAGAATCCTTGACCTAAATGAGTTTAGAAGACTCAAATATGAGTTTATAATTTTCCGATATCGGTTTTGTTAAACTTGTGGTGATCAAATGGAATTTGGAACATTTTGGTACTCTGAAAATTAAATAGAGCATATAAAGAGATGTACAGACCAGTAGAAAGCCACCCTAGAAGCCCGAGCCACCAATTCAACTTTTTTGCCATAGATTTATTTGTTTTGACCGCAATTATCGGGTTGATTTTAGAATTTGGCTCTGAAACTTGGTCTGTAGCTCACTCATTAGATAACTAAGACTACCCTATACGTTAAAATGTCCAATATCACCTTAAGAAAAATCTGGAATTGTTTTACTAAGTTTCTGCCAATGTTTTGCGATATTTGAAAACTTGATTTTTGATATTTGAGTTTTGACTCGGTCATGTGACATTCCTACTTCGACGTCGGGGGTTGTTTTGTTGTTTTAGTAAGCGTTGACCATAGGTTCTAACCTATGTGCGCTTCGCTCATCGTATCGGTTTTCGATTTGGATTTTTATGCGATATGATATGCTTTGATTTGTAGGTATAAGTACGTGGGCTTTTGGGATGACGAAAGAGGGCAAAGCTTCTGTCGGAATCGGTTACGGCGAGGCGAAGTTAGGTGAGTAGATGTAAATCTACGCGTGAAGTCGGGTGGATGACGTATAGCACCTCCGCAACCGTAGAATTAGGATATCTATAAATATATACTAGATATGTATACTTAGCGAATAAGTTTTCTAGAATACCATACCATAGTAGTATACTTAGTAGAATGATATATCCTAGTACTATTCCTTAGCCTATGAGCTATATCTACTTAGTTATATATATATATATATATATCCTTATATATATATATCCTTATATATATATATATAAGGATATTTACGATATGATATGATGAGATGATGATATGATCTGATATGATGATACGAGTCGATATGATTGGATATGATGATATGACGCGATATTATATGATATGATATATGAGGACATGAGATGATATATGATGATATGAGATGAGATGATGTACGTGATTATAGATCCGACTATTGATGGAGTATGTCATGTGATGGATACACCGTACATAATATGATGATGATGGATCGCCGATGTTATTTTGACTCGAGAAATATTGTTTTTTTAAATCACTTAAATAGATATTATGATATGTTTAGAGCCATACCTATTTTCAAAACTAACGAATCGTTATGCACTTTTAAATGATAACTTCAAGGGGACGTTGTGCCTTTTCAAATGGTATCTTTTTCAAAAACATCGTAGCCCCCTATTTTCTAAAACAACGATTCGTACTATTTTAAACTATAACTGTATGGCTCATACGTAGTTTTGTATTTTTATACTGTTCACGTTTACGATTTCTTATTCTGTATACGCTCACCTTATTTTCATTTACGATATATATACTACATTTCATACCCTTATCTTTACGCGACTTCGTTTGCTAAGACACATGCACCCTTACCGATGATGCACATGTTGCACGTACTCATACTTGACGGCTCACACACACATTATCGGTAATTGCTATGCCACGTACACATTATAACCCGCCATGTCACCGTATCACCTAACAACCTGTTAGCATTTTAGTTACTGTTTAGTACACATCACCACATATTTTTGTAGATATTGCAGTTTCTTTATCTTGCTATACGACACGCTCATATGAACACACTTGCTATGTATTATAGTATTGTTCTGTGTCTGTACATATTATCTTATTAATGCTATACTTTTATGAGATTCTATTTTCATGAGATTCCTGGATTTGAGAAACCGTAGATGCTATTTAAAAACTTGTGATTGTTTTAAAAACACGGTTTCTCTTGGTATGATATTTCGACGTCCACATGAGATTTCTCGGTGCTGAGCTATGATGATTATCCGAGTCGAGGCAGAGGGAGGAACCGATTGCGGATACATGGTGGACCCGGTATGGTACCCCGGGGCAAGAAGATCGTATAGAAAGGCGTTGAGCCTAGCAGGGGAACACTACCTATCGGTGACAGTACTGGACTCGGTGGATATCTGGAGGATACCGACCAGAGTGATATGAGACAGATGGATATGGGGACCGATCTGATGAGACAGCGCCTGAGATATAAGGAATTATGCGTCGATGCTGGATATGGGTTTTATGATGATTTCGAGTGTCGATGCTGGGCACTCAGGATTTGGAAATGATTTTGATGTGTCGTTAATAGACACACGTTGGATTATATATATATATAACAGATGACATGGTACGACATATTGACACAGGCACGACATTATATATTTATATGCATATGTATACACGATTACCTTCGACACCACACGTACAATATTATTAGTATAGTATGACCTAGGTAGATCATTATACATTCGATTTCTACCTGATGATTGTTAGTTATGTGTATGCCCTAGAGGCCATTACTGTACATGCGATGTATATTGTAGTGGATGCTTGGACATATATAGGGATGATTTTCTTGCTCGGCATGATAGTATGCTATCTGGTTGCTTTTTATCTTAACATGTACACTGATTGTCTCTCTATTACATATTGATAAAGCCCTTAGGATGAGTACTTGACTACCAGGATTATGATGAAGATCATACTAGTAGGGACATAGTAGTCGATAAGCATATCCTTCAAATGTTCCTAGTCGTGGGAGTATCGAGACAGGACATCGATACACCAGATTAGACTAGCGTATACGCTTCTCGACCCATATGATGGGCGATGGATGATCCCATATCCATTGGTGTTTGACATCAGAGAAGGTATACGGGTGCTCAGTGGAGACTGGGTACACTGAACGGACTCGCCGAGAACTCCTAGATGGTATTATACTTATCGTCGGATAGCAGTTCTCTGGTGACACTGGTACATGTTAGTCTGTAGACCCGAGATCGTCATAGAGTCTTTTGTGATTCCTACTGTGCTCTGATTTCCACCATACAACGGTCAAGAGATCGTGCAAAAAGGTGGTTTTTAGGTACAGTCCCGAGTCACATGGAGGCAATGAGCGATAGGAGGGGTTTCGTCTCTCCCGGTATTGGGAGTTGATGTTGTGCTATGCTCGATTGGCCATAACAGGAAATCCCTGGCCAGGGTTGCTGAGATTTACTGGTAAGTGTTACCAGTAGTTTCTCGAACCGTTATGGACTTTGCATCAGCATGACTTATCAGGCTATTGGGGTCTGACGTTATACCACCCCCAAGCTGTGATATGCGACATATCAGACGGAGAGACCGGCCTGTACGGTAGTGTTACTGATTGGATTCATAGGAGTATGAGCAGGCTTGCTTGTTGATCTTCTGATCGCTCAATACCCGGGTGGCCGTTACGTTTAGCAGACTCCTTACGGCTTGCGGGTGTTTGATATGATCATCACCTACTACCGGCGTATTGACGAGTCTTTAGAGTTCTACACAGAGGTTTCCTGGTTCATGCAAAACAGAGTAGGAGCACATATGTGATATGTGCGGGACCGAGATTAATGCGAGTATGTGATACTGCATTCTATGCTTGTGATATGTGACATTCGTCGGTTATATGTGATATAACCAAGTTATCGGATCGGGTGTTGATTCGATAAGTTGTTACATTTGATATTAGTCGGTTATATGTAATATAGCCGGATTATTAAATCAAGTGTTGATTTAATAATTTAATATATGATTATATATTTGATATATTTCATTACATTAACTAATATTAGCTCACTTAAGTATTACTTTTTCTCACTTGATGATACATTGATATATATGTGATATATGTTAATTGTATTATTTTCTTTTTGTACACAAAATATATATGTGATATATATTATTGTGTCATGCTGGTTACACTTGCAACATGTATGTATGAGACTCACACCATGCTAGGGTTAAGTTAGGGTTTATATTTATTTCAAGCAAATTCAAAATTGTGGAGATATTTGTCATGGTTCAAAGCTTGTAGAAGCTTGTGGTCTTCATTGACTTAGTCCACTCCTTTGTCTTGCTTAAGATATTTGTAAACCCAACCCTTAACCTTAGACTATGGTTTATTCTCTACATGAGTTAGGCATGATACTAACCCACCATGGTTGCAATTCTAAGCTCACTCTCTCATTCATTTTCTTCATCACTTGTTCTTCTTCCTCAAGAGAAAAAGCTTGCTAGTTTTTTTCAAGTGATGAAATCTTTTGAGAAAAATAAAACTAAAGCAAGCCCACTTCCTACTTCATCATCCTCTACTATTAGCGATTTAGTTTAGGGTGTTTGCTTCACTAATCTCACCATTAGTGAAGAGCTAGCATGAGCTAGTGTCTCCTCGACGTAGATCATCTTCGGTCTCGAAGACTTCGATGCAAGCTTGTTCATATCTTCATGGGAGCCTTTCTAGAGTACGGGAGTTCGTGATCGCAGTGAAGGGACTACTACACGGAGCTATTGAAGTGAATGATCGGTCTACAAAGGTTGTATTCCTTGTTCACTTTATTTGTAAAGTTGTTTGCATTCGTTTCGTCAGATTTTCTAGTAGCGATTCTAGAGTTAGGGTTTACTAGAACGACAATTTTTAAAAATTGGCATGGACTATGCCTCCCGAAAACTTTCTGCCGTTCTAGGCAACCCTACAATGATATCTTCTACTCATGAGTTGGCAACTCACCCACGTTGTGCCATAGTTTTCTTGCAGGATCAACCGCTCGGATTAGTAGTGGCTTGCTGGCACATTGCTTTTTTTGGGTGATTTACATTGGTAGGTTGGTTACAGTACAGAGCGTAACCACCGTTGTATACTCTTATATTCTATGTATCTAGTTAAAGGCTCCATCAACCACACTATGTATATTCTTTCGGACTTAAAGTCGTGGCTTGTATATTGTTTTGATATAGTTGATCTGATGATGTTTTGGTTTTCTTTAATTTCTTTTATGTGATTGATCTTTGCCTTAGGCGTCGTATATTCATGTTGCGTGGTTGTGATTCTACCAATTGGTGAAGAGCTAGCTCCCGCTTGGGAATGCTTATATTATTCTTGTTGTTAGGGTAGTCGTACGGCTTTGTTGACCTTAGCCAAGGGTCGTACGGGTGGGTTTAATTCAATCAAGAAATGACGGGTTGAACTTGGCTAGCGCTTATGATTTGTTGACCTTAGCCAAGGTCACAAGTTGCTAGGGGAAAAATATTATCGGGAATTTTAAGTGTTGAAATTTTCAATGAGATTGCATATCTTCTATGAGATTGTTCGATCCCGATACCCACTGCGAGTAAGAGTTACTCCTGAGAGAGTTTTACACATCACAATTAGCCGATCAAGTAGGTGTCTAGAAATATTTTAACGGGGTCAGGCCTCTGGGAAAACGAGGTTTATTTTAATTAGGTCCGTGGGAAAGCACAGAGAACCTCCCTCAATGTACCGACACTGGCCTAGCCGAAAGATCGGCGAACTTCTAGGGTGTAATTAATCCCGGCTAGTCTTACCTTTTAGGGTTTGAAGGTAGATTTAAATAAAACAGTGGAAGCCATCCTGATTAGATAAACTAATAACCAATCTAATCCTGCCAGAGCGCACACAGAGTGTTTTCTTCTCTCTCTCTCTCTCCTGGTAGAGACCATGTCACGCCTTAATCAAGATAATAAAATGCATGTATTGACCGAACCTGCTTATTATACTGTGCTAGGGAACGTTGGTTCCGCTCCAACTTATAATTGTTATAAGTCCGAGCAGGAAATATGGGAATATCCGGATTCCCATGCCACCCAATCGAAAAAAGTGCATGTTGATGTATATTCTTCGGGTGTCCTTATTACCGAGAACTATTTTTCAGCATTCTCTACGTCCTGGGTAAGAAATACCGGATCAGAATCCCGCATATGTAATATGTTACATGGGCTATAGATAGGTAGAGAACTAAGAATGGTGATATGTCTCTAAGTATTAGAGAATGGTGCAATTGTTGCAGCCAAGTCAGTTGGCAGATATCACCTTGTATTAGATATATTGATTCTGAACAAATGTCATTAGATACCGAACCTGATATACAACATTAAATCAGTTTCTTTATTAAGTTAAAAAAGGATATAATTCTGTATAGGTGGATAATGTTGTGAACATTTTCCTAAATCAAGAGTTGATTGGATCATGCACGTTATGAAATGGCATATATGTTCTAAATCAAACCACAGTTCAAAGTATCTAGAACACACTCAAGAGGAGTAGTTCAGAAATGAACGAATCCTTCTTGTGGCATTGTAGACTAGGTCATATCAATGCGACATGACCAGCCAAGTTACATAAGGATGAATATAAGAATCTGTTCAAATTTTCATCTTATGCTACTTACCAGTCTTGTCTCAAAGGTAAAATGACCAATACTCCGTTTGCTGGAAACAGAGAAAGAGTTAGTGAACTCTTGGGACAGATGCATGATGATGTATACGGTCCTATGTCTACAAATTCCAGGGTTGGTTCTTACTACTTCGTTATATTCATCGACTATCTTTCAGGATTCGAACATGTGTTCCTGTTGAAACATGAGTCTGAAACTTTTGAGAAATTCAAGGAATATAAGCTTGAAGTTAAGAAAAAGGCGGGTAGAAGTATTAAGTCCTTCGATGTGATCGGGGAGGAGAATACTTGCGCATGGAGTTCCAGGAGTTTCTAAAAGGAGAATGTGTTTCTCTCTCAGCTTACTCTTTCGAGTACACCATAGCACAACGGTGTATCGGGGCGGAGGTATCACACCCTATAAGATATGGCGCGCTCTATGTTGAGTACTGCTGAGTTACCTGTTTTCTTTTGGTGTTATGCACTTAAGAAGCTGCATACTTTTTGAATAGGGTTCTGTCCAAATCAGAGCCTGCCACTACATATGAGATATGGAATGGGAAGAGACCATGTTTTATACGAGTTAAGATATGGGGTTGTCCGGTCTATGTTGAAAGGCAGAATCCGAACAAGCTCGAGGCAAGGTCGGTTCTGTACAAGTTTGTTATGATATCCGAAACATTTGTGAGGGAATATCTTCTATCACTCTGAGGAGCAAAAGGTGTTTTGTTTCTCAGCATGCCACCTTTTTAGAAAAGGAATTTCTTGTGAAGAAATTTGTGGTCATGAGATAGAACTGGAAGGAGTTCCAGCTTGACAAACTAACAGCTGATAATTTGGTGAAACCAAAGGATTCAACAGTCTCCAACGAACCTCAGCCTCTCTGCGAATCTGGTAGGGTTCCTCATCCAGTTGAGAGATACTACGGTCTTCTCGGTGACAGTGGGAGCGAGGATTTCATCATGAGATGATGGCCCAACCGGGTTCAGGCAGGCCATCAGGAGTGGGGACTCTGTGAAAAGGCTGGATGCTATGCGATCAAAGATGGAATCCATGTACACCAACAAAGTGTGACTTTGCATGTTGCACCTGAAGGGGTAAAACCCATTAGGAGCAAATGGATCTTAAAAAGATTCTTGGTGTAAATGGAAAAGTTAAGACTTTCAAAACTATGCTTAAGTCCATTAGGATTAATGCAAGCATCGCGGAGTTGGAACATCTGTTTTGATATGGCAGTCAAAGAGTTTGACTTCATCAAAAGGGTAGATGAACCTTGTATATACAAGAAGGTTGTAGAGAGTAAGGTTGTCTTGCACGTATTGTACGTAGATAACATACTCTTGATAGGAAATGGTTTCCTATGCTACACTCGGTCAAGCTCCTCTTATCATGGGGATTCTCAATAAATGATCTGGATGATACCTACTATATCTTATGGATAATGATCTATGGTGATAGATCTATGTGGATGTTGGGAGTGTCCAAAATCCAGGTACATTAACACCATACTAAAGGGGTTTAGTATGGACGATTCTAAGCGTGGTGGTTCGCCGACTTACTAATAGATCACCCTCTCCAGAAAGATGCCTTCCAAGACTGATTTGGAGAGAGCTCACGTGTAAGGGATACCCTATACTTCGGCAGTAGGCTCTATCAGCGTATGCGATGTTATGTACCAGACCAAATGTAGATGACTCACTAGGATTAGTGATTAGGAATAAATCGGATCTTGGGAGAATCACTGGACAGCTGGGGAGGACATTCTTAAGTACTTAAGAAGTACTAAATGAATGTTCTTGGTTCGAGCTTCCAGAGTGAGAAGGTCGACTGAGAGTCAGTCACATGCATTTTCTTTACCCTCAGTGCAGGGTCGGTATGTTGGAAGAGTTCCAAGCTAGATACCGTGACATACTAGACGTTAAAGGATGAATACATTGTTACCAATGGTGCTGCCAAAGTGGCTGTCTGGGCATTTGCTTGTTCATGAGATGAACAAGGTTCCTTCCATTGAGCGTCTAATAACTGTTATTGTGACAACAATGGAGTTGGGATTTGGCCTAGGAACGAAGGTCCCATCAGCGTTCCAGACATATTCTGAGGCAAGTATCACCTGATCAGGGAGATGTCTGATCTCCAAGGGATCACGGTAAGGTGAGTAGACACGAAGGATAACACAGTGGATCCACTCACAAAGGCCTTACCCCTAAAGAGACTTCTATGGGATGGTTGAGTATGGGAAACTACAACCACTACTATATTGTTGAGTATGGGATACTACAACAGATGGCCTTAGTGCAAGTGGGAGATTGTTAGTTATATGTATGCCCTAGAGGCCATTACTGTACATGCGATGTATATTGTAGTGGATGCTTGGACATATATAGGGATGACTTTCTTGCTGACATAATAGTATGCTATCTGGTTGCTCTTTATCTTAACATGTACACTGATTGTCTCTCTATTACATGTTGATAAAGCCCTTAGGATGAGTACTTGACTACCAGGATTATGATGCATATCATACTAATGGAGACGGAGTAGTCGATAAGTACATCCTTCAAATGTTTCTAGTCATTGAAGTATCGAGACAGGGCATCAATACTCAAGAGTAGACTAGCGTATACGCTTCTCGACCCATATGATGGGCGATGGATGATCCCATATCCATTGGTGTTTGACATCAGAGAAGGTATACGGGTGCTCAGTGGAGACTGGGTACACTGAACGGACTCGTCGAGAACTCCTAGATGGTATTATACCTATCGTCGGATAGCAGTTCTCTGGTGACACTGGTACATGTTAGTCTGTAAACCCGAGATCGTCATAGAGTCTTGTGTGATTCCTACTGTGCTTTGATTTCCATTATACCACGGTCAAGAGATCGTGCAAAAAGGTGTTTTCTAGGTACAGTCCCGAGTCACATGGGGGCAATGAGTGATAGGTGGGGTTTCGTCTCTCCCGGTATTGGGAGTTGATGTTGTGCTATGCTTGATTGGCCATAACAGGAAATCCCTGGTCAGGGTTGCTGAGATTTACTGGTAAGTGTTACCAGTAGTTTCTCGAACCGTTATGGACCTTGTATCGGCATGACTTATTAGGCTATTGGGGTCTGACGTTATACCACCCCCAGGCTGTGATATACGACATATCAGACGAAGAGACTGGACTGTACGGTAGTGTTACTGATTGGATTTGCAGGAGTATGAGCAGGCTTGCTTGTTGATCTTTTGATCGCTCAATACCCGGGTGGCCGTTATGTTTAGCAGACAGCTTGCGGCTTGTGGGTGTTTGATATGATCATTACCTACTGCCGGCGTATTGACGAGTCTTTAGAGTTCTACACAGAGGTTTCCCGGTTCATGCGAAACGGAGTAGGAGCACATACGTGATATGTGCGGGACCGAGATTAATGCGATTATGTTATACCGCATTCTATGCTCGTGATATGTGACATTCGTCGGTTATATATGATATAGCCAAGTTATCGGATCAAGTGTTGATTCGATAAGTTGTTACATTTGATATTAGTCGGTTATATGTAATATAGCCGGTTTATTAAATTAAGTGTTGATTTAATAATTTAATATATGATTATATATTTGATATATTACATTACATTAACTAATATTAGCTCACTTAAGTATTACTTTTTCTCACTTGATGATACATTGATATATATGTGATATATGTTAATTGTATTATTTTCTTTTTGTACACAAAATATATGTGATATATATTGTTGTGTCATGCTAGGTTACACTTGCAACTTGTATGTATGAGACTCACACCATGCAAGGGTTAAGTTAGGGTTTATATTTATTTCAAGCAAATTCAAAATTGTGGAGATATTTGTCATGGTTCAAAGCTTGTAGAAGCTTGTGGTCTTCATTGACTTACTCCACTCCTTTGTCTTACTTAAGATATTTGTTAACCCAACCCTTAACCTTAGACTATGGTTTATTCTCTACATGAGTTAGGCATGACACTAACTCACCATGGTTGCAATTCTAAGCTCACCCTCTCATTCATTTTCTTCATCACTTGTTCTTCTTCCTCAAGAGAAAAGGCTTGCTAGTTTTTTCTAAGTGATGAAATCTTGTGAGAAAAATAAAACTAAAGCGAGCCCACTTCCTACTTCATCATCCTCTACTATTAGCCATTTAGTTTAGGGTGTTTGCTTCACTAATCTAACCATTAGTGAAGAGGTAGCATGAGCTAGTGTCTCCTCGACGTAGTTCATCTTCCGCCTCGAAGTCTTCGATGCAAGCTTGTTCATATCTTCATGGGAGACTTTCTAGAGTCCGGGAGTTCGTGATCGCAGCGAAGGGACTACTACACGGAGCTATTGAAGTGAATGACCAGTCTACAAAGGTTGTATTCCTTGTTCACTTTAGTTGCAAAGTTGTTTGCATTCGTTTCGTCGGATTTTCTAGTAGAGATTCTAGGGTTAAGGTTTACTAGAATGGTAATTTTTAAAAATTGGCATGGACGATGCCTTCCGAAAATATGCTGCCGTGCTAGGCAACCTTACAATGATATCTTCTACTCATGAGTTGGCAACTGACCCACGTTGTGCCATAGTTTTCTTGCAGGATCGACCCCTTGGATTAGTAGCGGCTTGCTGGCACATTGTTTTTTTTGGTGATTTGCATTAGTAGTTTGGTTACAGTACAGAGCGTAACCACCGTTGTATACTCTTATATTCATTGTATCTAGTTAAAGGCTCCATCAATCACACTATGAATATTCTTTCGGACTTAAAGTCGTGGCTTGTATATTATTTGGATATAGTTGATCTGATGATATTTTGGTTTTCTTTACTTTCTTTTATGTGATTGTTCTTTGCCTTGGGCATCGTATATTCATGTTGCGTGGTTGTGATTCCACCAATTGGTGAAGAGCTAGCTCCTGCTTGAGGATGCTTATATTATTCTTGTTGTTAGGGTAGTCGTACGGCTTTGTTGACCTTATCTAAGGGTCGTACGGGTGAGTTTAATTCAATCAAGAAATGACGAGTTGAACTTGGATAACGCTAATGATTTGTTGACCTTATCCAAGTTCATAAGTTGCTAGGGGAAAAATATTATCGAGAATTTCAAGTGTTGAAATTTTCAATGAGATTGCATACCTTCTATGAGATAGTTGGATCCCGATACCCACTGCGAGTAAGAGTTACTCCTGCGAGAGTTTTACACATCATAATTAGCCGATCAAGTAGGTGTCTAGAAATGTTAACGGGATTATGCCTCTGGGAAAACGAGGTTTATTTTAATTAGGTCTGTGCGAAAGCACAGGGAACCTCCCTCAAAGTACCGACACTGGCCTAGCCGAATGATTGGCGAACTTGTAGGGTGTAATTAATCCCGGCTAGTCTTACCTTTTAGGGTTTGAAGGTAGATTTGACTAAAACAGTGGGAGCCATCCTGATTAGATAAACTAATAACCAATCTAATCCTGCAAGAGTGCACGCAGAGTGTTTTCTTCTCTCTCTCTCCTGGTAGCGACCATGCCACGCCTTAATCAAGCTAATAAAATGGATGCATTGACTGAACCTGCTTATTATACTGAGCTAGGGAACATTGGTTCCGCTCCAACTTATAATTGTTATAAGTCCAAGTAGGAAATAAGGGAATATCCGGATTCCCATGCCACCACATCGAAGAAAGTGCATGTTGATACATATTCTTCGGGTGTTCTTATTACCGAGAACTGTTTTTCAGTATACTCTACGTCCTGGGTATGAGATAACGGATCAGGATCCCGCATATGTAATAGTTACATGGGCTACAGATCGGTAGAGAACTAAGAATGGTGATATGTCTCTAACTGGTAGAGAATGGTGCAATTATTGCAGTCAAGTCAGTTGGCAGATATCACCTTGTATTAGATACATTGATTCTGAACAAATGTCATTAGATACCGAACCTGATATACAACATTAAATCAGTTTCTTTATTAAGTTAAAGAAGGATATAATTCTGTATAGGACGATAATGTTGTGAACATTTTCCTGAATCAAGAGTTGATTGGATCATGCACGTTATGAAATGGTATATATGTTCTAAATCAAACCATAGTTCAAAGTATCTAGAACACACTCAAAAGGAGTAGTTCAAAAATGAACGAATCATTCTTGTGACATTGTAGACTAGGTCATATCAATGCGATACGACCAGCCAAGTTACATAAGGATGAATATAAGAATCTGTTCAAATTTTCATCTTATGCTACTTACCAGTCTTGTCTCAAAGGTAAAATGACCAATACTTCGTTTGCTGGAAACAGAGAAAGAGTTAATGAACTCTTGGGACAGATGCATAATGACGTATATGGTCCGATGTCTACAGATGTCAGGGTTGGATCTTGCTACTTCGTTATATTCATCGACTATCTCTCAGGATTCGGACATGTGTTCCTGTTGAAACATGAGTCTGAAACTTTTGAGAAATTCAAGAAATATAAGCTTGAAGTTAAGAACCAGACGGATAGAAGTATTAAGTCCTTCGATGTGATCGAGGTGGAGAATACTTGCGCATGGAGTTCCTGGAGTTTCTAAAAGGAGAATGTGATTCTCTCTCAGCTTACTCCTTCGAGTACACCACAGCACAACGGTGTATCGGGGCGGAGGTATCGCACCCTATGAGCTAATATATGCTCACTTTAGATTTTATTCTCTTTATATATATAATTATATATATGTGATATATATATTTATATATAAATTGTTTTGTTTCATGGTTGATGATACATAGAACATGGGTGTATAAGAATCTCACTAGAGTCTAAAGATTATTAGGATGATTTATTTTCTAAGAAAAATAAAAAGGGTGGAAAATGAGTCATGGTTTTGGATGCCTGGAGAAGCATTGAGAAGCCATGACTCATCTCCTCTTTTTTGTTTTACTCTTAGATATTTATTCATCCCAATCTTATCTCTAGCTCAAGGGTCATTCTCTTATACACACTCATACATCCAATTTCAAATTCTTCCTCTCTAGATATTTCTTGAGTTGAAGAAGAGAAAAGAGAAAATAATTTCTAAGAGAGTAAAATTCCTACTTCATCAACCTACACGATCTTAGCCCTATAGTATAGGTTGTTTGTTTCACTAATATTTTGATTAGTGAAGAGTGAGCTTGAGCTAGAGAGATTTCAAGGTGGATAATCTTCGGCATCGAAGACTTCTAGCAATCGATCCTTTCTTCAAGTGGAGTCAAAGAAGAGTTTGAAGGACTACTACTTGGAGCTTTAGAAGTGAAGGACCGGTCTACAAAGGTTGTAAACCTCCATCACTTAGTTTAGAACTTGTTTTCTTGCTTCAAAACCCTAATTCTCTAGTTTGATTCTTGATTAGTATAGCTTAGACCTCTAGATTTTTTAAAATTGCACATTTGATGCTTGTATAAACCTAGTAGAGGTGCTAAGACATAATTTCACTTGTTATGTACTGGTTTTGGGTTAAAATTTACAAAGGAGGTGTTTCCTAAATTTTAAATGACGAAAATGTTTTTAAACTTTAGAATACAATTTACTTGTATTTTCAACTCTCTTTACTTATACTTGAAAAACAGAACCTAATTTCATTTATACCCTTCTTTTAAAACTTCACCTCCACTATCTTCCTAAAAAGGTTTAGATTCCTGATTTTTGGCTTACTTGGGTTGCGATGGGTCCTATAGATTTCACGTAATTTAAGTGCCGGTCATGTGCCATTTTCGGGTCGTGACAAGATGATTTCCCGCTTCCGGTCATGGAAATGATGGTTGACGATATTTTAAATTATGAGCTGTTCATCTTCATGGATGGTTATTCTGGATACAATCAGATAAAAATGTCGCCTGACGATGAGAAGCACAAATCATTTAAAACCCCGATCGGCATGTACTGCTACAAGGTGATGCCGTTTAGATTGAAGAACACAGGTGCCACATATCAAAAGGCAAATACTTAGATCTTCGACGACTCAATCCATATGGCTGTTGAATGTTATGTCGATGACTTAGTCATCAAGACTAAAGCCAATACAATTCACATCCAAGATATCAGGATTGTTTTCATCAGACTGAAGGAATACGATCTGAAAATGAATCCTCTAAAGTGCGCTTTTGGCATGTCGTCAGGAAAATTCTTAGGCTTCATAGTCCGACATCGGGGGATCGAATTTGACCCGTCAAAGATAAAGGCCATTTGTCACGACTCGGAATTGGAACGTGACTAGCACTTGAATCACGTGAAGTCTACAGAACCCCACTGTAACCCAAGTAAGCCGAAAGCCTAGAAATCTAAACTTTTTTTAGGAAAATAGTGGAGGTGAAGTTTTGAAATAAAGGTATAATGAAATCAAGTTCTTTCTTTAAATGCGTAAGTAATGTTATATGAAAATACAAGTGGTTTATATACTATATTTGAAAACATTTTCGTCATTTGAAATTTGGGCAGCACCTCCTTTGTAAATTTTGAACCAAAAATACATAGCAATAATAATAGGCATCCCCAAGCGGGAGCTAGCTCTTCGCCAATTGGCGGAAACAACTACACGAATACAAATATACGACATCCAAGGTGAAGATCAAACACAGAAAAGAAAGTAAAGAAACCAAAACATCATCAAGGTAAACCAGAAATAAAGAATAAATACATATCCGTGACTCTAGGTCCGAAATAATATACAATCTATGGTTTCTAAGCCTACTAAATATACATAGTCTGTTTGATGGAGCTTTTAACTAGATACAACTGAATAAATATATACAAATGGTGGTCACGATCTAAAGTGTGCTCCACCTACCAATGCAAATCACCCGAAAGAAATCTGTGTGCCAGCAAGCCGCTACTGAATCCGTGCGGTTGATCCTGAAAGAAAACTGTGGCACAACGGGGTGGGTTGCCAACTTATGAGTAGAAGACATCACCAGGTAGAAATAGAATGTATGACGATCTCCTAGGTCATACAATAATATAATAATATAATAATACTTTGTGGTAACACGGATGATCGTATATACATAAGTATGATAAACATATAAAGTCGAGTGGTAACGAGGATGATAGTGTAAGCACAAGTATAATAATGGTATTGTAATCGTGCCCATGTCATAATATGGTACCAAGTCATATGTATCATATATATGTGTATATGTGTATCATCCAAGTGTGTCAATCAACGACACATCAAATCATCATAAAAACCTGAGTGCCCAGCACCGACACTTGAAATCATCATAAAACCCGTGTTCAGCAACGACACATAAATCTTCATATCTCGGGCGCCGTGTCATCAGATCGGCCCTCATATCTATCTTATCACACGACTCCGGTCGGTATAATTCGGATATCCATCGGGCCAAAACTATCACCGATCGGTAGAGCTCCCCTGCCGGGCTCAACGTCTCTCTATACGATCTTCTTGCCCCGGGGTACCGTACTGAGTCCACCATGTACCCGCAGACGGTGCCTCCTCTCTCCTCGAATCGGGTATATACATAACTCAAAACCGAGAAAACTCATGGTGGACACCACACATCATTGTTTACCGCCGAAAACAGAGACGAAACCGCGTAGGTCATCTTGCCTGAATTTGGGGGCAGATGCTATTGGGTTTTATCCATCCACCTCTCCGAGGATGCCAAGTTGATTTATGGCACCGTGTATCGGAGGTTTGGACAGATACGGCCGTTGTAGAAGACTTCGTCAGATTCCCCCTCATTGTGAGGGGTTTTTGATTGTGGGGACGCTCTTCCCTGTAGGCGCAAGCCCCTGCAGTTAATTACGTTACCGCGTAGAGATAACCACTTTCTCCTGCTCCAGATGTTCACTTCGTGTCGTGTGTGATTGTTTTCTTTTTGGTTGCCCGTGGATTGTATACGGAGACTAATTTATGTTGTCGCCTGTAGGGCAGAGATTATTCCAAATCCGTACTTTCTTAGATTTGGGTTTGTTTTGTTTTAATGCTCGTTAATCTCATTTGAGATTAAGATCAATTTAAATATTTGTTGAGGATACGTTAGTTTAATTTTAGACTAAGATCTACTCAATAGGGGTTCAGTATCATTTTTGATCCAACAAAAGAGCATTTGGGCTCTATCGTTTTAGTTTAAGAATGTCACGGTCCATTGGGTTTAAGGACATCATAGTCCATAGTGTTTAGTTTAGTGACGTTGCGGTCCATCGGGTTTAAAGACGTCATAGTCTATGGAGTTTAAGGACATCATAGTCCATTTATTTTAGGGACATTGCGGTCCATTGAGTTTAAGGACATCATAGTCCGTAGAATTTAGTTTAGGGACGTTGTGTTCCGCAGTTAGTTTAAGGACATTACGGTCCATAGTTAGTTTAAATACATTACGGTCCATTGGAGTGTATCCATGGGTTTGAAAATGTACCAAAAAGTTGTTGGTTGTCGGGACCCGCCACCTCTCTGAAGACGTTGAAGAATTACAATGACATGTATCAGAGGTGTGGAGAGATGTACCTTTGAACCAATGTCCCGACTAAGGGGGATGGGATGAACATCATTTTAGATGCTATCTGTTAGGAGCTCATTAGCTATCTTTGGGCTGAGATCAGTTTGGGGGACCCTGAGCATGAGGGGCTCATTGTCCTCGAGAGATTTGGTCTAGGTTTGGCTAATATTGGCCTCTTATAGTGTTAAACACTAGAAATTTTTTCAGCGCTCACGTGCTCCTATGTGTGTCTTTAAAGTAGTGTTAAACAATAAAAATTTGAGGTGCTCACGTGGGGTCACGTGAGGCGCTTGAAGTAGTGTTAAACACTAAAATTTGAGGCGCTCATGTGGGGTCACATGAGGCACTTGAAGTAGTGTTAAACACTAAAAATTTGAGGCGCTCACGTGGGGTCACGTGAGGCGCTTGAAAGTTGGCGCTGTATCTTTGGGTTTATTCCCTGTTCCTTTATAAGTGCTAAGCGCTATCAGTGGGGGAGGGGGTCACGTATGAACACGTGATCCATTTCATTCTCTCTTTTGAGTTCATCACAAGTGGTCACGTGTGAAGACGTGATCATCAATATGCATGAAATTATTTCTCAAATCCCTTATTATATTTTTTTTATAAGGATTTAATTCCTTGGACTTAGTTCTTCTCTTAGGTTGTGGATCTACATGACAGAGTCTCCCTGATGAGAATTAAATTCTCAACTTGTGGGGAGATCTGCTTCCGCAGATCTCTCACCAGAAAAAAAAATATGTTCTTATATGAAGAGTTAAACTCTAGTTTTAGGAGAGGAATTAAATTCCTATATGCCTTTTGGGAGAATTAAATTCTCTGAACTCAGATCTTCTCCTAGGTTTTGGATCTGCATGGCAGAATCTTTCCGATGAAAATAAAATTCTTAACTTGTTGGGAGATCTGCTTCTGCAGATCTTTTTACCAGAAGAAAGAACTAAGTTCTTTGGAAGAGTAAACTCTTGTGGAGACGAAGAAGAAGTAAGATGTTCTCTGTGTTTTGTTCCTTTTTACCTAGGGTTTCTTCTTTTTTGGAACTTGCAGTTTATGGGGGGATCCTTCTCTATAGACTTGAAGTCTTGGGGCCTTTATATAGTGGGGCTAATTTGTTGATTCCGTTGAGAAAATCTCTCATTGAGAGGTTTCTTAATTGATTTGGGGAATTTATCCACTGTTGGATCTTTGATCCAAGGACTTCTGTTTTATAGAAGACATTTTTTTTTCTGTTTTTAACAAGATTGGAAAAATATTTTCCCATACAGAACTTATTCTGTATCTTGGTGATTTTTGATTACCATTGGATCTTTGATCCAACGGTGCTCTGATTTACAGAGTACAATCTTTCTTGGTTAGAAAGACTGTGGAAAATATTTCCAAAATAGGGTTCTGATCCCTTTTATTTAGAATTTAAGTCTATCGGCTTAGAAGGTATTAGAAGCCCTCATGTACAGCACGTTACTCCATGAAGTTAAGCCCACCAATCGGCTCAGAAGGCATCTGAGACCTCTCACGTGCAGCATGTGACCCTTCACAGAATTAACTTGGTTCGTTTGTATGCAGCGGTCCAAACAGAAGGAAGGCATCATGTGGTAACACGTGGGCTTCTTTGCTCTTCGTTTGTTTTATAACTGGGTCCTACACGTTTTGTATGAAAGACAATCATGTGCTTGCACGTGAGGCTTTAATTGCCGCTTACTAAGTGGAGCCGCTTACTCTGTATACAGATGCATCACGTGCTTGCACGTGATACTCCACTAGCGGGAAGTTTTTCCTTTCCTCTCTGAGTCTCTTTATAAGGGATCGACGATCATGTGCTTACACGTGATACTTCCATTAATGGGGAATTTTCCCTTTCCTTTTTATAAGAGAACAAATGCCCCCACAGCGTTGTTCTCACGTGTCTTGCACGTGAGTGCAACGTTGTCACCTTTATAGCCGTTGGATCTGCCTAGGGAACGGGGAAGATGAACCGCTCCCCATCATGTCTTATAAATGTAGGGGTCTCGTCTCTGTAATGCCTCCGTTCCTTCATCTTCTTCGTTCATTGCTTTCTTTGAGAATTTAATTCTTCTCTTCAGTGCTTAGTTCTCTGTCCATTGAAAATTTCCAGAGTTTAACTTTGCCAAAAAGAACCCCTTTTTAGGTAAAGCTTTTGAATATCATAAAAACCCCTTTCTTTAAAGAAAACTTCTGGATTTTTAAATCCATAATGAAAGCTTTCCTCTCCTTTAAAACCCATCTCTTAGAGATCCAAAGATGTGATCTTTGAGTAATAAATCTCAACGCTTTGGGCATTCCTCTTCTGACCTTTATGGGATTTGATTTCCTCTTTACGGGGGGTTTCTGGAATTTAATTCCACCGCATAAAAGGAATTTAATTCCTCACTAAAGTGATTTTCTTTGACGATTAATAGGACCCCTCGTAATTTCCTTCCCTGCTGTTCTTGAGCACATTTCATAGGGTTGCACATTTTTTAAATTTGTTAGAAGTTTTAACAGTATTTTTTATGAGGATGTCAAGAGTTTTTTAAACTCTCGTGTCCATTTAATGAGAATCTTTTAGATTTTATAGTGACTATCCTGTCTCATCATTGATGAGCCGCCATATTGATTTTGTGGGGTCCATTAGTTTTGCAATCAGTGGTCCCAAAGAACAAACTTTCTGTCGTTTCCTCCCATTATTATATATATGTATACACATATATAAAAGGTTTTATTAAAGGATTTTCCTTCCCCCTTTTCAGGGACAATGGCTTCTCTTCCTTACTTTCCTTTCACTCGCTCAGACGCTGCTTTTCCACAATCGCCGTCGGACGAAGAAGCAATGGCGATGATTAGGGCTCATGACAGGGATTGTACCGGTTTGATCTTGTGGGGAACTTGGTATGGACATATCATCCGGGGCCGCCGCAGCTTTATTTGTGAAGTGCCAACAGAGCCTCTTCACCCAATTTTGCCGATGGAGCGTCCGTAGACCGCTTTTGCGGTAGAGGCGGCTGATTGGACTCCTATAGGCCGACTTGAGCCGTCGACAACTAGGATACCCAACCAACCTTTGCTGGCCATAGATATTTTGGGGCGTCACATTTGTCAGGGTGAAGCTCAACCCTGGGGACAAATTTATAAGATAGGGCTTACCCCTCGCCACCCAGCGGGCTATCTTCCATGGGCTCGATATATTCTGTCCGCCCATCATGCGCGATTGCAGAAGGTCGAGCTCTATCAGGCGGTGTATGCGTCTCTTTTTCATTATCAGTCCCCTCATGTCTGGTGGGTTAAGGCTTTTGTGAACCAGTGGAATCTTCCCACTAACACCTTCTTGCTAGGGGATCGCAAGGTCTCTATTTCATTGGAAGAGTTTCGCGAGATTTCGGAACTACCAATCAGGGGAGAGCATTATGAAGAGGTGCCGCCTCCCGATGAGTATGTGTTTGAGATGATGCCAGCTTCGCTTGATGGCTTGACGACTGAAAACGTCGTCCGCCATAAGCACCCTAGCTTAATAATGGTTTTGGTTATTTTCGAGAAACTGTTCGCGGCGTCGGAAGGTCATGGCGTCACTTTTGAGAGCTTCAATGCCTGCTTCATCCGTGAAGATGCTTTGTCTAAGACGGCTCCAAAGTTTATGAACATCGACGATCTTTTTGGGTTTGGGTTAGACAAACTGCCGACCAAAGAAGAAGATTTACCGCAGTTTTATATCCCGATCTTGTCGGCCATGTCCTTTGATTCGATTACGGCTCCCGGAATGGACGAAGAGACCTTCTTTGTCGGCTTTATCAGCTTTTGGCTCAGTTGGTTCACCATTCCAATGCATCGTCGCTTTATGAGAGCTTCGGTCATCTATCCTGCTCATCGCATGGCTGAAGGGCCACGACTGGCCGTGGGCATTGCGGGGCTCACACACTTATACCATGGGCTGAGTGCTGCGGCCAATACTACGACCCCGGGTGTAGATGTTGTGAGCTTCTCCCTCCACTACTTTACGTCGTGGATCGAGATGCATGTATTGGGGGCGTTCGCAGCACATCGGAGGCCAAATTTCTATGACTCTTACACCTTCCCGCGGCTCATGAAGTTGGTGGATGCTTCTGCTCCTGATCCAACTTAGCTTGGGGCCCTTCGTGTGTTTCTTAACCCGTATGCTAACGAAGGTGGGATGATATTCAACGACCGAGTCCTCTCTGCTCCTCCGGGACCTGTTCAACAACTATTCGATTTATCGAAAGGGGGAGCACCATCCTTAATGCTTAAGGAAATTGTGCAATTGTATTCGATTAGGCTAGGTTATTTGGTGTTCCGTCGAAATGATACGGCTCTTTTCATGCGGTATAATCCGCACCGCTTTGCTCGGCAGTTGGGTTATAACCAGGGTGTTCCCTTTGAGGCATTTTTGGTGGAGCCCAGCCCATCTCTGGGAGTTGTTCATGACATCATCCATCACTTCATGCAGATAAACACCGGCTCTCGTTTCGTGATCCCCAAGGCCGACTATAATCCAAGGTGTGTGGGGTCTTTTACGGATTGGTACCGTCATCGAGTTGGTCCCATCATTGCTGAGGAGAAGCGGATAACCTTCGGATATAGAGCTCCCGTCCCAACCCAAGCCACGGGCATTCCGCCGTGACCGCGGACAGTGGTTCGCCCTCTATTGAGGGGTAACAGTGCCTTAATTATCCCTGAGGCGGCGGATGCGGAATCGACTCCTCCCATAGTTGGTATGCCAATGCGCACTAGAGCCCAGGCAAAGGCTTCCGAGAAGGCGCCGGCAGTAGTTTCATCAGTTGCAGTGTCATCAATGGCAGTGTCATCACTGGTAGTACTGCCAAAAGAGGATACTGGAGGCAAAGTTGGCCAACGTTGCCCTAAAGCACTGAGGGGCATGAAGTGATCTTCTTCTAGCGTTAGCTCCAGCTCAAAAAGGAGGAAGAAAATAGTTGATGGCTTGCTTGACTTTCTGCTGGAATCCGAGCCTATTGTTCAAGACGAACCAATATCGATGCAAGAGACGGATGTTGGTCTCATTTACCCTGGCTCGTTTGCCGAGGAAGCCGCGCAATTGGCTGAAGGTTTAAGGCGTTCGCAGGATGAGACCGAGAATGTGCACATCCCTAAAAGGTCCTATCCTCCGGTTATCTTCTGTATGGTTCCCTAGGTCAGCAGCAAGGTTTCGGGAGGCATTGTCCATACCGTTTTCAAAAATTTGCTATTCTAAAGAACCCTAACCCCAGAATCTTAACTAGAGATTTAGACAATATAACATGCAAACAACTTTGCATACAAAGTGGAAGACGAATACAACCTTTATAGACCGGTCCTTCACTTCTAAAGCTCCGTGTAGTAGTCCCTTTGCTCCAAGTAATGAACTCCCTTATTCTAATAAGGGTTCACATGAAGTAATGAACAACCTTGCTCGAAGTCTTCGAGGCCGAAGATGATCTACGTCGAGAAGACTCAAGCTCATGTTACCTCTTCACTAATGGTAGATTAGTGAAGCAAACACCCTAAACTAACTGGCTAATATAGTAGAGGATGATGAAGTAAGAAATGGGCTCAATTTAGATTTAATTTTCTCACAATATTTTCTCACTTAGAAAAAAACTAGCAAGCTTTTTCTCAATGAAGAAGAAGATGAAGAAGTGATGAAGAGAATGAACTCATGAGGTTAGAAAAACAAGAATGGGTGAGTTAGTGTCATACACTGACTCATGTAGAGAATAAACTATGGCTAATGTTAATGGTTAGGTTAATAAACATCTTAAGTAAAACAAAATGAGTGGACTTAGTCAATGGTTCTACAAGTTTCTACTAAACTTAACCATGACAATTTTCTACTAATTTTGAATTATTTAATAATAAACATGAACCCACATTAAACCTAGCATGGTGTGAGTCCCATACATCCATGTTGAATGTGTAACCTAGCATGACACATTAATATATATCACATACATATTTTGTGTATAAAAAGAAAACAATACAATTAACATATATCACATATATATTAATGTATCATAAGTGAGAAAAAGAAATGCTTAAGTGAGCTAATTTTAGTTAATGTAATTCAATATATCAAATATATAATTATACATTAAATTATTAAATCAATACTTGATTTAATAATCCGGCTATATCACATATAACTGACTAATATCAAATATAACATTCCATCGAATCAACACTTGATTCGATAACCCTGCTATATCACATATAACCGACCGACATCACATATCGCGAGAACAGAATACGGTATCACATACGCGCATTAATCTCGGTCCCGCACATATCACATATGTGCTCATGCTTCTTTTCGCATGAACCAGGAAACCTCTGTGTAGGACTCTAAAGACTCGTCAATACGCCGGCAGTAGGTGATAATCATATCAAATATCCATAAGCTGCAAGCGATCTGCTAAACGTAACAGCCACCCGGGTATTGAGTGATTAAAAGATCAACAAGCATGCCTGCTCATACTCCTGCGAATCCAATCAGTAACACTACCGTACAATCCGGTCTCTTCGTCAGATATGTCGCATATCATAGCCTAGGGGTGGTATAACATCAGACTCCAATAGCCTGATAAGTCATGCCGATGTTAGGTCCATAACGGTTCAAGAAACTACTGATAACATTTACCAGTAGATCTCAGCAACCCTGGCCAGAGATTTCATGTTATGGCCAATCGAGCACATCGCAACATCAACTCCCAATACCGGGAGAGACGAATCCCCTCCTATCGCTCATTGCCTCCATGTAACTCGGGAATGTACCCAAAAACCACCTTTTTGCACGATCTCTTGATCGTGGTATGGTGAAAATCAAAGCACAGTGGGAATCACACAAGACTCTATGACGATCCCGGGTCTACAGACTAACCTGTACCAGTGTCACTAGAGAACTGCCATCTGACGATAGGTATAATACCATCTAGGAGTTCTCGGCGAGTCCGTTCAGTGTACCCAGTCTCCACTGAGCACCCGTATACCTTCTCTGATGTCAAACACCAATGGATGTGAGATCATCCATCGCCCATCATATGGGTCAAGAAGTGTATACGCTAGTCTATTCTGGAGTATCGATGCCCTGTCTCGATACTCCCACGACTAGGAAAATTTGAAGGATGTACTTGTCGGCTACCTGTGTTCCCATTAGTATGATCTGCATCATAGTCCTGGTAGTCAAGTACTCATCCTAAGGGATTTATCAACATCTAATAGAGAGACAATAAGTGTACATGTTAAGATAAAGAGCAGCCAGATAGCATACTATCATGTCGAGCAAGAAAGTCCTCCTTATATATGTCCAAGCATCCACTACAATATACATCACATGTACAATAATGGCCTCTAGAGCATACATATAACTAACAATCTCCCACTTGCACTAAGGCCATCTGTTGTAGTATCCTATACCCAATATTATAGCAGTGGTTGTAGTATCCCATACCTAACCATCCTATAGAAGTCTCTCTAGTGGTAAGGCCTTTGTGAGTGGATCCACTGTGTTATTCTTCGTGTCTACTTTCCTGACCTCGAACCCTGGGAGATCATCTATCTCCCTGATTAGGTGATACTTGCCTCAGAATATGTTTGGAACGCTGATGGGAACTGCGTTCTTAGGCCAAAGCCACAACTCCATTGTTGTCACAATAACAGTTTTTGGACGCTCATTGGTAGGAACCTTGTTCATCTCATGAACAAGAAATGTCTAGACAACCACTTTGGCAGCATCCTTGGTAGCAATGTATTCAGCCTTTATCGTCTAGTTTGTCACGGTATCTAGCTTGGAACTCTTCCAACATATCGTCCCTCTACTGATGGTAAAGTCAATGCCTGTGACTGACTTTCAGTCATCTTTATCACTCTGAGAGCTCGAACCAAGAACTTTCTTTTAGTGCTTCTCAAGTACTTAAGAATGTCCTCCACAGCTGTCCAGTGATTCTCCCAAGATCCGATTGATTCCTAATCACTACACCTAGTGAGTCATTTACATCTGATCTGGTACATAACATCGCATATATGATAGAGCCTACTGCTGAAGCATAGGGTATCCCTTGCTCATGAGCTCTCTCCAAATCAGTCTTGGGAGACATCTTTTTGGAGAGAGTGATCCATGAGTAAGTGGGCGAACCGACACGCTTAGAATCGTCCATACTAAACCCCTTTAGTATGGTGTTAATGTACCTGGATTTGGGACACTCCCAATATCCACTTAGATCTATCATCATAGATCGTAATCCACAAGATGTAGTAGGTATCATCTAGATCTTCTATCGAGAATCCTTATGATAAGTGGAGCTTAACCGAGTGTAGCATAGGAAACCATTTCCTATCAAGAGTATGCCATCTATGTACAATACGTGGAAGACAACCTTACTCTCTACAATCTTCTTGTATATACAAAGTTCATCTACCATTTTGATGAAGTCAAACTCTTTGACTGTCACATCAAAACAGATGTTCCAACTCCACGATGCGTGCTTTGATCCTGATGGACTTAAGCATAACTTTGAAAGTCTCAACTTTTCCATCTACACCAGTGATCTTCTCAAGATCCAATTTGCTCCCAATGGGTTTTACCCCTTCAGGTGCAACATGCAAAGTCATACTTTGTTGGTGTACATGGATTCCATCTTTGATCGCATAGCATCCAGCCATTTCAAAGAGTCCCACTCGTGATGGCCTGCCTGAACCTAGTTGGGCCATCATCTACCATGATGCTATCCTCGCTCCCACTGTCACCGAGAAGACCATAGTGTCTCTCAAGTGGATGAGGAACCCTACCAGATTCGCGGAGAGGCTGAGATTCGTTGGAGACTATTGAATCCTTTGGTTTTACCAAATCATCAGCTGTTAGTTTGTCTACCTGGAACTCCTTCCAGTTCTACCTCATGACCACTAGTTTCTTCACAAGAAATTCCTTTTCTAAAAAGGTGGCATGCTGTGAAACAGAACACCTTTTGCTCCTTAGTTAGGTAGAAGATATACCCTCGCAAATGTTTGGGATATCCTAACAAACTTACACAGAACTGACCTTGCCTTGAGCTTGTCCAGATTCCGCCTTTCCACATAAGCCGGACAACCCCATATCTTAACTCGTTTAAGACATGGTCTCTCCCCATTCCATATCTCATATAAGGTGATAGGCATTAATTTGGATGGAACCCATTCAATAGGTATGCAGCTTCTCAAGTGAATAACTCCAAAAGAAAATAGGTAACTCGGCAGTACTCATCATAGAGCGTGCCATATGTCATAGGGTGCGATACCTCCGCCCCAATACACCATTGTGTTGTGGTGTACTCGAAGGAGTAAGCTGAGAGAGAATTACATTCTCCTTTGAATAATCCAGGAACTCCATGCTCAAGTATTCCCCTCATCGATCACATCGAAGGACTTTAATACTTCTACCCGTCTGGTTCTTAATTTCAGGCTTATATTCCTTGAATTTCTCAAAAGTTTCAGACTCATGTTTCAACAGGAACACATGTCCGAATCTTGAGATATAGTCGATGAATGTAATGAAATACCAAGGACCGATCTTGGTATTTGTAGACATAGGACCATATACATCGTCATGTATCCGTCCCAAGAGTTCACTAACTCTTTCTCTATTTCCAGTAAACGGAGTATCGGTCATTTTACCATTAAGACAAAACTGGTAAGTATCATAAGATGAAAATTCGAACATATTCTCATATTCATTCTTATGTAACTTACCTGGTCGTGTTGCATTGATATGACCTAGTCTACAATGCCACAAGAAAGATTCGTTCATTTCTGAACTACTCCTCTCGTGTGTGTTCTACATACTTTGAACTGTGGTTTGATTTAGAACGTATATGCTATTACATAACGTGCCTGATCCAATCAACTCTTGATTCAGGAAAATATTCACTATATTATCCTCCAATACAGAATTATATCCTTCTTTAACTTAATAAAGAAACTGATGTAATGTTGTATATCAGGTTTGGTATCTAATAACATTTGTTCAGAATCAATGTATTAATACAAGATGATATCTGCCAACTAACTTGGCTGCAACAATTACACCATTCTCTAACACTTAGAGATATATCACCCATTCTCAGTTCTCTACCTTTCTGTAGCCCATGTAACTCTTACATATGTGGAATCCTGATCCGGTATCTCATACCTAGGACGTAGAGAATACTGAGAAACAGTTCTCGGTAATAAGCACACCCGAAGAATATGCATCAACATGCTCATTCCTCGATAGGGTCGCGTGGAAATCCGGATATTCCCCTATTTCCTGCTCGGACTTATAACAATTATAAGATAGAGCGGAACCAACGTTTCCCAGCTCTGTATAATAAGCAGGTTCGGTCAGTGCATCCATATTATTATCTTGATTAAGGTGTGACATGGTTGCTACCAGGAGAGAGAGAGAGAAGAAAACACTCTTCATGTGCTCTTGAAAGGTTAGATTGGTTATTATTTTATCTAATCAGGATGGATCCTACTGTTTTTATTAAATCTTCCTTCAAACCCTAAAAGGTAAGACTAGTCGAGATTAATTACACCCTATAAGTTCTTCAATCTTTCGGCCAGGCCAGTGTCGGTACTTTGAGAGAGGTTCCCCGTGCTTTTGCACAGACCTAATTAAAATAAACCTCATTTTCCCAGGGGCATAACCCCGTTAACACCTTTCTAGACTCCTACTTGATCGGCTAATTGTAATGTGTAAAACTTTCCCAGGAGTAACTCTTACTCGCAGTGGGTATCGAGATCCAACTATCTCATAGAAGGTATTAAATCTCATTGCAAATTTCAACACTTGAAATTCCCGATAATGTTTTGCCCCTAGCAACTTATGACCTTAACATGGTCAACAAATCATAAGCGCTAGCCATGTTCAACCCGTCATTTCTTGATTGAATTAAACCCACCCTCACGACCCTTAACATGGTCAACAAAGTGGCACGACTACCCTAATCCAATCACATCATGTGCTTTATGCAGATAAGCACTAATCTGCTACCGCACACTATGCCTTAATATGGTCAACAAATGTAGCACGACTACTAAATAGTACTTATCTGAAATGACGGAGGGCTACGACAGGTTTTTAAGAAAACTTTTTGCGTAATGAACTTAATATCGTTTTAGAATCGAGTGATTTAGAAAAGGAGTGTTTTTGAGGATTTTAATAGTTTTGCTAAAGAGGTCACTCCCAGTAAAGGGATCTCGGCTCTTTCCTTATCGAATAAGGTGCAGGATATTTCATAAATACCACTATGAAAAGCATGAACTAAAAAAACAATCAAAAGACAAAACTGAGTGGGTTGTAGCATCTGCCAGTTTCGCTAAAGAGGTCACTCCCGGTGAAAGGATCTCGGCTCTTTCCTTATCGAATAAGGTGCTGGATATTCTACAAGGAATACCGCTATGCAAAGCAAGAACTAGAGCTACCAGTTTTAAAACAAGATTCTGCAACATTTTTAGGTTTCTTTTATTTTATTAATCTCATTAATGAAGTCCCATCAAATTATGCTTCCTAAGCATCACATAAGAAACGAAAGTATCAATATTTACTATATCTCATATATATAATATAAGCAATCGTCTCAACATATCAAGTGATCACATCACAGAATATCAGCAGCATAGGAACACATATGAAATATTGGATATACTAGGAATCCGTGTTTTAAATTAAGCCAGTATAAAACACGGATTCCATGGTCGCGATGAATAGCCAAACCCAAATCCCTAGACCCCTACGAGAGCGGCAAGCAACTCTACCAATTCTAGAGTTAGGAGACCCGGTCTCGACTCCTCGAGATGGTCTCCTACTGGACTCGAGAACCCGGTTACTTGTGCTCTCCTCCTTGGGTCTATCCTAATGCAGAAAAGTGAATAATATACATCAATGGTGACATCATCCTCAACCCGGAAGTGCCCCAATAAAAGAATATTACATACAAGCTTTTACATAAATGAAAATGAAAAAAACTCTCATCTTAGATAAAAAAAAACCCGGCTATTCAAAACACGACGATCCAATATAACACATCACAGCAACACATAACATCACATGTCATCAACATAAGTAAATATGTGTATCCCAATTGTCGTTACGTACAGCAACGAAACCAGCGATACACCACATATTACACTTACGGTCGCAGAAAAGAAAGTGAAAAACTATAACAATTGGAATCCGCAACCACCTTAGACATCATAAACCCAATGTATCACATACTTTGGATTTCATGCCCAACCAAATGAATTCCATAGACATCACATGTCTAACAATTATAAACCCCGCATTTTAGTCATGATATTGAAAACACTTTCTAATAACTTGTCGGGTAATTCAACAAGATTCTCGATAACCCAATCGAATGCTCGTCGAAAACTTTAGTAGACGGCCGCACCCCCGATCTCATCGACGAAGTGCACTAAGGAGGAACACCGCGGCCGCGAGCACCCGAACGGATGCTTTTGGCGATGGGGTTCTTCTACAGTCACTTGGTCGGGGATATGGGGCATGGATATCTAGTAAGATTACCCAGCGAGTATCCGCGTACACTACGTAATTGCGACAGACTTTTGATCCACATCAAAATTCCGTGGCAACCGATGAATTGAGACTAGATTGCTAGATTTATAATATTCAAACTAGTTATCATATAACTAATTATTATGGATTCCAAATATTGTATCACAATCACAGAAAGTTAGGCGAAGTTTAAACAATTCGATCGAATCAATGAATTCCTAAATTTTCCAGAAAGCTCAACACTTGAGCACTGTTAAAAGTACCCAGAACCATACCACAGTGCCCATGGATCAGCAGCTGAAGGTCCGTCCCAAGCCTCTCAAGTGGAGCCGCGGAACCGCCACCAAAACCATGTTTTGGCCGCGGTTCCGCGGTCACTTAGACGAGTTAGGGACTCGTTCTTCAGGTGGGTCCATGGAATTACCTGCATGATTTTTAGATTATTTTTAACATGGAAAAATCCAACTTTTGGAAAAATTTCCGGAGAGGGGTTCAAAATTGGGTTTCCGGGGTTCGATCGGACTTCTAATTTCGTCTAGACATTGCCTAATGCTCTAGCTTGACTCTCATACCACTATAGGGTTCCCTAGGTCAGCAGCAAGGTTTCATGAGGCATTATCCATGCCGTTTTCGAAAATTTTCCGTTCTAAAGAACCCTAACCCTAGAATCTTAACTAGAGATTTAGACAATATAACATGCAAACAACTTTGCATACAAAGTGGAAGAGGAATACAACCTTTGTAGAGCGGTCCTTCACTTCTAAAGCTCCGTGTAGCAGTCCCTTCACTCCAAGTAGTGAACTCTCGAACTCTAGTAAGGGTTCACATGAAGAAATAAACAACCTTATTGGAAGTCTTCGAGTCCGAAGATGATCTACGTCGAGGAGACTCAAGCTCATGCTATCTCTTCAATAATGATAGATTAATGAAGCAAACACCCTAAACTAACTGGCTAATATAGTAGAGGATGATGAAATATGAAATTGGCTCACTTTAGATTTAATTTTCTCACAATATTTTCTCACTTAGAAAAAAGCTAGCAAGTTTTTTCTCAATGAAGAAGAAGATGAAGAAGTGATGAAGAGAATGAACTCATGAGATTAGAAAAACAACCATGGATGAGTTAGTGTCATACACTAACTCATGTAGAGAATAAACCATGGCTAATGTTAATGGTTAGGTTAATAAATATCTTAAGTAAAACAAAAGGAGTGGATTTAGTCAATGGTTCTACAAGTTTCCACTAAACTTAACCATGCCAATTTTCTACTAATTTTGAATTACTTAATAATAAACATGAACCCACATTAAACCTAGCATGGTGTGAGTCCCATACATCCATGTTGCATGTGTAACCTAGCATGACACACTAATATATATCACATAAATATTTTGCATGTAAATAAAAAACAATACAATTAACATATATCACATATATATTAATGTATCATAAGTAAGAAAAAGAAATGCTTAAGTGAGCTAATTTTAGTTAATGTAATTCAATATATCAAATTTATAATTATACATTAAATTATTAAATCAACACTTGATTTAATAATCCGGCTATATCAGATATAACCGACTAATATCAAATGTAACATTCCATCGAATCAACACTTGATCCGATAACCTAGCTATATCACATATAACCGACCGATATCACATATCGTAAGAATAGAATGCGGTATCATATACGCGCATTAATCTCAGTCCTGCACATATCACATATGTGCTCTTACTTCGTTTCGCAAGAACCAGGAAACCTCTATGTAGGACTCTAAAGACTCGTCAATACGTCGGCAGTAGGTGATGATCATATCAAACACCTACAAGCCGTAAGTGGTCTGCTAAACGTAACGACCATCCGGATATTGAGCGATCAGAAGATCAACAAGCATTACTGCTCATACTTCTGCGAATCCAATCACTAACACTACCGTACAGTCCGGTCTCTTCGTCAGATACGTCGTATATCACAGCCTGGGGGTGGTATAACGTCAGACCCAAATATCCTGATATTAGGTCCATAACGGTTTGAGAAACTACTGATAACACTTACCAGTAGATCTCAGTAACCTTGGCCAGGGATTTCATGTTATGGCCAATCGAGTACATCGCAACATCAACTCCCAATACCGGGAGAGACGAATCCCCTCCTATCGCTCATTGCCTCTATATGACTCGGGACTGTACCCAAAAACCACCTTTTTGCACGATCTCTTGACCGTGGTATGGTGGAATTCAAAGCACAGTGGGAATCACACAAGACTCTATGACGATCTCGGGTTTACAGACTAATCTGTACCAGTGTCACCAGAGAACTGCCATCTGACTATAGGTATAATACCATTTAGGAGTTCTCGGCGAGTCCGTTCAGTGTACCCAGTCTCTACTGAGCACCCGTGTACCTTCTCTGATGTCAAACACCAATGGATGTGGGATCATCCATCGCCCATCATATGGGTCGAGAAGTGTATACGCTAGTCTACTCTGGAGTATTGATGCCCTGTCTCGATACTCCCACGACTAGGAACATTTGAAGGATGTACTTGTCGGCTACCCATATTCCCACTAGTATGATCTGCATCATAGTCCTGGTAGTCAAGTACTCATCCTAAGGGCTTTATCAACATATAATAGAGAGAAAATAAGTGTACGTGTTAAGATAAAGAGCAACCAGATAGCATACTATCATGTCGAGCAAGAAAGTCCTCCCTATATATGTCCAAGCATCCATTACAATATACATCACATGTACAGTAATGGACTCTAGGGCATACATATAACTAACATTTTCTATGAAGATCCCTCATCGCTACGGAGAGTACATATGGGTCCTCTGTGACGGGAAGACGAGATAGCCCTCAAGCATCCTATTTCAGCCGCTTCCGAAGATGAGTTGGCACTGAAGACCGGTGGCCATGAATCTTCTTTTGATGCCCGGCGAGCCCATTTCCTCAGGAAGGAACGACGGCTTGAAAAAGCTATAATAAAAGCGTCCTGGCATATCGGTATGCACATTTTCCTTACTTTCCATTTGGCAAGTAGTTTGTATCGCTTTTATATCTTCTTATCTTTGCGAAAAATTTGCAGGGACTTCAGCAACGACAGAGGATTTGAGCCCAAATCGCGTCCTGACTGTGGATTCTATAAATGTCTCCGATGAGGCACCGGTAGGTGTGGAGGAGATCGTTATAGATGCTATTCCTGCTGTGGAGCTTCCACTGGTAGCCTCTGTTCCCTCGGTAACGGTTCTTCCAGAAGAGGTGACCTTACCGGCCGTAGATCTAATGGATCTTTCTGGTGACGGCTTGGAGATTGTGGAAAGAGTAGTTGAGACTGTCGTCCCTTCATTGGAGCTTGAAGTGGTGGCTGCTGTCCTTCAATTGGAAGCTGCCACACCAGCAAATGTCTCTGGTGATGCTCTTAAGGGCATGGAGGAGGCTGCCGAAGCTGCTATCCTTCCGGTTCAAGGCAGGAAGAGTATCGAACGTAGTCTTCTATACTTTGTTTTAATAGTCTTTCCATTATCTAAACCTTTCCTTCCTTTCAGAACTACGGGAATTGGCGACATCCATCGTGGATCTATCTCCCAGAAAGTCCTTCCAGCGTCTGCTCGAGATAGCTGCCTCGCAGGCGATATCTCCGCAAAGCATAGTTCTTTCTTCTGGGCAGAGTAGGTGTTGTCTGACCCTTTCGTTTGACTATCATTCGTATTTATTTTACAACAATGCCAATATGTCCTCTGCAGTTCTGGAAGCTGACGACGAAATTGAGATCCTTGATGGGCCCAGGAATCATTCAAACCCCCTTGCATGACTGTGGGTAAATAAGGTTTTATCCTTGATATTGTTTTATCTACTATATGTTTGCAAGTCTCACTGATCGTTCATGGATTTCGACAGCTTTGCCCGTGCTTACTCCATTAGAGTCTCGTATCATTATGCCGTCAGGTCCTTATACCCGGTGTGCATCTGAAAGGATGGCAAAATAAAGTATTCACTCCTTATAGGCTCTCATTGAAGATCTTTATGCTGGCAGTTCAATCACAGCTGAAGAATTTGCTGCCGAAGCCAACATCTCTTTGCCTTTTCTCGCCACTTATCATGATGAAGCGTTGGTGCATATCTGGGTTGAGTATTGTCGCCGAGTGGAGGCTTGATTACATAGTCTCGAATGCCTACACCTTTCTTCCGAGCTTCTGACCGCAAAGGCAAGCCTGTAGGGTGGATTGAGCGGTGCGTCGCTAATCTACAGTCTTGCGAGAAGAGGCTCAATCGGAAATTTTTGGAGAGGGCATTAGCCTCGAATGCTCCGGGGGAACTCCAAGCTCAGTTCATTACCAAGACCACTCGTGCGTACGAAATTTGTCGAGCGCTTCAAGAGGCTATCACCAAGGTGGTCGCTTTTGATAAAGCCGTCATCTTTACCCGCGAGATGATTGTAGCTCATAAGATCGCTGAAAGAGAGCTCGAAAGTCGGTTTGCTTCTTATCAGACTCAACAGGCTCAGGCGGGGACTCGACTTGCAGCTATAACGGAGCTTGAGGCCGAGGTCCAGCGGAAGGCCGACGAGCTTACGAGCCTACTACACCGTCCACCGGCTTAAGTATTTTTCGTCGTTGTGTATTTTTGTATTCATTTATGAATAGGAATATCTTGTATTCATTTTGATTCTTTTTATGACATGTACCTTGTATTCATTTGGATTTATGAATAAAAGAAATATTTCATTTCATGCTGGCGCTTTCTTTTCTTTGCTGTGTTATTGGCATATTATTTCAGCAAATGTGGCCTATAAACGGTAGATAACAATCTATCTTGAACTCCTTGTAGGGTAGCGATGGCTTAGAAAACAGGTTCAGGTCTCCTGCCTAAGACTTTTCAACTTTATGAGCCGTGAGGGTCTCACAAAGACTTTTCTCTCTACGAGTCGAGAGGATCTCGTATGTGTAATTTCTCCTTAGGGGTCGTGAGGACTCCTGAGTGCGTTTTCTCTTGAGAATCGTAAGGATCCCATAAAAGAATTTTCTTTATGCGCAAGGACACTAATTTTCCCGTAGGCCGAGATGAATTGAGAGATTCTCGCAAAGACACTGATTTCCTTTCGGGCCGAAACGAATCAAGAGGTTCTCGACAAGGATTTTGATTTCCCTGAATCGAGAGGTTTGTGAGTTGACTTGATTCCGAGACGGAGCATTGATCCGGCGGGGAGGTTATTGATTGACTTGTTTCCGAGACGGAGCGTTGATCCGGCAGGGAGGTCATTGGCTGACTTGTTACCGCTTTCTGCGGTGTCTGGGTTGACTTGCTCTGCTTTCTGCGGTGTCTGGGTTGACTTGCTTCGCTTTCTGCGGTGTCGGGGTAGACTTGCTCTGCTTCCCGTGGTGTCGGGTTTGACTTGCTCCGCTTTCTGCGGTGTCGGGGTTGACTTGCTCCGCTTTCTGCGCTGTCGGTGTTGACTTGCCCCGCTTCCTGCGGTGTCGGGTTTGACTTGCTCCGCTTTTTGCGGTGTCGGGGTTGACTTGCTCCACTTTCTGCGGTGTCGGGGTTGACTTGTTCTGCTTTCTGTGGTATCGGGGTTGACTTTAGGTTGTATGTGAACCGTGGAGTCTTAGAACTAGGGAATTTTGCCGTGGCTCTGACTGTTGGTGTCACGTCCGTATCCTGCTGGAATGAGGAGGAACGCCGTTGTTGGTCTTTAGGCTGTAGATGTTGCCGTCGAGATCTGGCTTCCTTTTGACGCAGCCCGGTGGGGAAATGTAGTTCCCTTTTCGCTTATGTCCATGGATTGTATATAGGGGTCACTATGGACTTACCTGCAGGGCAAAAGTTTCATCTTTCTTCTTCTTTTTTTGTTTTCCTTTCCGCGAAGCTCTATCATTTCAGCTTTTTATATTGCGAAAGTCGCGATTGCCCAATCATTTCGGCTATTTTTCGCAGTGCCCGATCATTTCGGCTATTTTTCTTTTTCTTTACTCCCTGCTTTTTATTGCGAGTTGCCCAAACATTTCGGTTGTTTTTCTTTTTCTTTACTCGCTGCTTTTTATTGCGAGTTGCCTAATCATTTCTGCTATTTTTGTATGCATATATTTTACTTGCTGATTTTGTTGCAAGTTGCCCTATCATTTCGGCTATTTCATATGCATTTATGGCTCGCTGACTTCTTCCTGCGAGTTTGGAACTTCAGATCTGATACCAATCTTAGCATCAGCATCGCTGCAACTGAAATATTGCAGGAGCGAATCATCATTTGCCGTGAAAGGACTTGGAATTTGATACCGATTTAGGCATCAACATCGCTACAATTAGGATATTGCCAGGAGCGACTCATCATTTGCCTTTGTCGATTCGAACAAAGGTGGCTTAGCAAACAGGGTTAAGATCCTGCCGACTAAGCCTTTTGACTTCATGAGCCGTAAGGGTCTCATAAAGTTGTTTCTCCCTACGAGTCGAGAGGATCTTGTAGGTACGTTTTCTCCTTAGGAATCGTGAGGATTCCTAAGTGCATGTTCTCTTATAAGTCGTATGGATCTTACAATAGCGTTTTCTCCTTATAAGTCGAGAGGACTTATAAGTGTCGTTCACCACATGAGGATATTTCGCGCCATTGGTGGAACTTGGTGGGGGAGACGTTTATTTATACCCGTGGATTGTATACAAGGGTCAATATTGAACCATTTGTAGGGCAAACTGGGGAATGCGATGGCTTAAGAACAGGTTCAGATCCCTATAGCTTAAGGCTTTTGAATCTTATGAACCATGAGGGTCTCATAAGAGGATTCTCCTTACGAGTCATGAGGATCTCGTAAGTGTAATTTCTCCTTAGGAATCGTGGGGATCCCTAAGTGTGTTGCTCTCTTGTGAGTCGTAAGGATCTCACGCAGGTATGTTCTCCTTACAAGGTCGAGAGGGCCTTGCAAGTGTGCATGAATTTCTTTTACGAATCTGCGCCCTTTTTGGGTTTTCACAAACTCACCGGTAGCCCTGCTGTTTTTACTCACGGAGCCCTTTCGGGTTTTCATCGGTGCCCATTTCGCTTATGGACGTACCATTTTTTTTGCCGCGTTAGCCTAAGGATGCTACGGTTCGTAATAGTTTAAAGACGTTTCAGTCTGTAACTAGTTTCAGGACATTACGGTCCACAGCTTGTGTAAAGACGTTTCGGTCCGCTGTTAGTTTAGGGACGTTTCGGTCCGTTGTTCGTTTTTTCGGTGAAGTTTTGCCGGATAACACTTACAGAGTTTGATACTCAGGAAGACAGTGAACGGACACAAGCGTCATCATCTATCATTAACCTGGGCTATGACTCGTCAGGCATAGTATTTCTTAAGGAATCGGCCGTTTATTGGCCGCAAGGGTCTTTCGCCATGCATATCCATGAGCAAGTAAGCCCCACCTTGGTAGACTTTGTCTATGATGTACGGGCCCTCACAGTTTGGCTCAATTTTCCCCCGTTAGGAATGATTAGGGATCATAGGTCTTTTGATAATTAGCACGAGTTCGCCTTGGCGGAATTTTCTCGACCTAGTCAACCTTTCGTATGAGCGCATCATTCTTGCTTTGTAAGCTTTTAGGTTTTGCTGTGCCATGAGATGAGTTTCATCGAGGGCATCGAGTTCTTCGAGCCGAAGATGAGCATTCTCTTCATCTGTTAGTTCGTAATGAACCGCCATTCTTAGAGAGCGTAGCTCTATTTCCAAGGGGAGTACTGCTTCCATACTGAATACCAATGCATACGGCATGTATTCGTAGCCGTTTTGAACATAGTTCGATACGCCCAAAGAGCTTCATGCAGTCTCTCGTACCAGTCCTTTTTATTTTTGGACATCGACTTCTTTATGATCTTCGTCAAGGTTTTGTTGAAAGCCTCAGCTAGACCGTTAGCTCGGGGATTATAGACCGAAGAGTATCTCCAGTCTATGTTATGCTGCTATGCGAAGCGACTGATTCTGTGACTTCTGTAGGCCGGCCCGTTATTGGAGATAATCCGTCGCGGAGTGCCGAATCGATAGATGACGTGTGTCTTGAAGAAATGGAGGATATTCTCCGTCTTCACTTCTCTTAGTGGTACTGCTTCTGCCCACTTAGAGAAGTAATCGGTTGTCGCCAATATGAACCGATGTCCTTTGGATGATGCTGGTTCGATAGGCCCAATTATGTCGGTTCCCCACATTTCGAACGACCAGCTAGCCACTGTTGGGTGTTGAGGATTCGGATGCTGGTGGATGAAGTTCCCATGAATTTGGCACGAGTGGCACTGCTTCGCGTATTCGAGGCAGTCTTGAATTATCGTGGGCCAATAGTAGCCCATACTTTTGATCTTCAGCTTCATCTTTGGCCCGGGTTGATGAGAACCGTAAAGTCCGTCATGAGTTTCTTGGACGACTCTCCTTGCTTCTTTCGGTCCCAGGCATCTCAGCCACAGAGAGTCGAACGACCTCTTATATAGAGTATCATTGACGAAGGCGAAAGACAGAGCTCATTTTATGAGCTGATGTCTTGAGCATGCATCTTCAGGTGTTCGAAGAAATTTGAAGTAGTCTATAAAGACTTCTCTCCAATCCTTAGCCTTCTCCTGGTCTTCTATTTGTAGGTCTGTTTTCTTGGTTACTTCCTTTTCTTCAGACGACTCCGGAGATATTTCTGTTGGTGCAAGAACCCGACGGCTTTGCACAACGATCCTTACGTCATCGAGGTTTTCGTCAGCCAGTTCCTTAGTGAGCTTAGCTAGCGCATCCGCCTTGCTATTTTCTGCACGCAGAATGCTTTCCAGAATGTAAGAGGGGATTTGTGTCAGCAATTGCTGCACTCTCTCGCCATATTTACCAACTCTGGTTTGCACACCTGATATTCACCGTTTACTTAGCTAACAACCAGCTGGGAATCTCCGTATATGAGGAGGTTTTCGATTCCCATGCCGACAGCGATCTCAAGACCTGCTATCAAGGCCTCATATTCTGCTTCATTGTTTGTCCTTGGTTTTGTTAAGGAAAAGGCAAAGCGCATTATCCCTCGTTGTGGAATTACGAAGATGAGGCCTATCCCAGATTTTATTATGGGGGAGCTGTGCTTTCTCTTCTTCATGGAAGATGCCCCATCGAAGTAGAGTTCCCATCGGGTATCACTCCCTCCACTCTCCCCGTCGATCATGTCAAACGCGTGCTCGTGTGGCAATTCATAATTTAGGGGTGAATCGGCAGGTATCGGATGCTCAGCGAGGAAGTCAGCGATGGCCTGGCCTTTCACTGCCTTGAGAGGTCGGTATGTTATCAAAAATTCTATTAAGAGTAGGGCCCATTTAGCGAGCCGTCCCGTTAGTATGGCTCTTGACATCAAATATTTGAGAGGATCTACTTTTGATATGAGATGGACCTCATGCGCCAGAGCAAAATGCCGAAGATTCGTTATCGCGAAGATTAATGCCAGGCAGTGTTTTTCAATAGGGGAGTAGTTGTTTTCTGCCCCCAGGAGAACTCGACTCAAATAGTAGAGGGCTCTCTCTTTCCCTTGGTCGTTCTCCTGTGACCATAGCGCGCCTAAAGAACCTTCAAGGGCTGTTGTGTACAGGATGGGGGGTTTCCCTTGATTAGAGCAGTCAGTACCGGCAGGTTTTGCAGATATTGCTTGATTTCTTCTAGTACGCTTTGGCATTTACGATCCCAAACGAACGGGGTTCCCTTCTTCATTAGGTAACTGTAGGGATAGCATTTTCCGGAAAGGTTGGCTATGAATTGTCGGATATACGCGAGCTTTCCTTATAGAGACCGAAATTGCTTTAAAGTTCTTGGCGAAGGAATTTCCATAATCGCCTTGATCTTTGACAGGTCTATTTCGATGCCTTAATGTCGTACGATGAATCCTAGGAATTTGCATGAGGAAACTCCGAATGCGCATTTCAGAGGGTTCATCATCAGGTTGTATTTCCGAAGGCGCTGAAACACTATCTTCAGATGCTCCCAATGCTCTTCGTACGACTTGCTTTTCACCACGAGGTCGTCAATATAACATTCGACAATCTCGTGTATGGGGTCATCGAAGATCTTTTTCATGGCCCTCTGGTAGGTGGCGCCAGCGTTCTTCAGACCAAAGGGCATCACATTGTTGCAGAATATGCCCAGAGGAGTCCGGAAAGCGGTATGCTTTTGGTCTTCAGGGTGCATCTTTATTTGATTGTACCCTGATGATCCGTCCATGAAGGAAAAGACTTTGTAAGTGGACGTGTTATCTATCATCAACTCCGTAACCGGTACGGGAAAATCATCCTTCAGGCAGGCTTTGTTGAGGTCCCGAAAATCCACGCAGATGCGCACCGTCCCATTTTTCTTCATCACTAGGACAATGTTGGCAATCCAGTTGGGGTATTGAACTTCTTGGATGAAGCCGAAGTTGATTATCTTCTTGAATTCGGCATTGATGCTCATTTCAAGTTCGAGCCGCATTCTTCTTGGTGCTTGTTTGACTGGCTTGACGTCTGTCGATATCGCCAATTTATGCACAGCTATTTCTAGATCTAGCCCCGGCATCTCGGAATAGTTCTATGCGAAGCAGTCTTTATGCTGCATAAGCACGTCTTTTAGCGTAGCACTTGTTATTTAAACAGCAGCTCACTGACGAACGTAGGCCGTGGGTCGTTTGTCATCCCCAAGTCGATTTTCCTTAGGTTGTCCGCAATAGTATGTATTCTATCTTCCAACTCTTTTGGCGCCAATGGAAATTCTGAGATCACCTCGTCTTCGTCCTCATTTTCGAAGCACCAGGAGAGGTCATCCATATTCTCATGCTCTCCTTCTTCTGACAGCATTATCACGTGGCAGGTACAAGATCGTTTCCAAGGCCAATGTTGATCTGGTTCTACTCTCGCCATACACGCTGCTTTTGGCACATGCCTTTGCAGCGGGGATGCCCTCCAACTGTTGGATAGAGTGAACCTGCCGAGTTGATATTGGTCTTCGACCCAGTTTTTGAAAGTGAAGCAGTCTTTAAGAGGATGTCCGATCACTCGATGATAGGAGCAATAATCCGGGTGATGAACCTTGTTAGCTTGATCGGGGTGTTTGGACTCCGGGAGCGTAATCATTTGATGTTTCACGACGAGGTCGAATATCTTCCTTGTCTTGTCTTGAGGGAAAGAATATGCTCGACCCATCTTTTTCATAAGGGACAGATTCTGACCGACCTTTTCTTGATCGCGTGGCCTTTTGGATCTGTTTTGCCGCTGTCGAACATTTTTCCGTTCTTTAGCTTGTTTTTGCCTCCGCGCCGGGCCTTTTTCATGTCTTGGGAATGCATGGCGGGTTGACAGTGAAGGGCATCTTCATCTTCCGTGGCCTGCTGAAGGAGGCATTGCGTCTTGGCTTTCTCGTAAATGGCTATTTCACGGCTGTGGTCGTTCAGAACCTTTTGACTCGCTTCCCTCACTAGCTTATCCATCTGTTCTTCAAACGATGGACTCGGCATTTTTATGGCAGGACCGCGTTCTGGTTCAGCGTCAGCATCTTTTAAAAGAGCATCCTCTTATTCATCAAGGTCCTTTATGACATAGCATCCATGGAACTGCTCCCGTTTCTTGGATTGGACATATCCAAGCCCGATCGTTTCCATTTTCCGTTGGGCAATTTTCGCTGAGTTTCAGGGACGTTCCAGATCCTGTTGTAGAATTGGGACATCGCGCGGTTTGCTTAAAGGGTACGCCTTGGCATCTCAATAAGCTTTTCAATTCTCTGCGTAGTATTTGGGCAGACGGATTGGTTGGAGCCTGTCAAGCGCAGGTTCGGCACCATGCCAGACTTCTCTTTCGACTTTAGTTTCCGTGGATCGATAGAATAGGATTGCCTTTTCACCTCTTCGCCTGGGAGGGATGTAGAATATCTGCAGCTCTTGCACACTATATGTCTCAAGTGCATCAAGCTCTCTGTAGTGCTGCCGCGGAACCATGGCGATTTGCAAACTCTGGTCATCTCCAGTGAAGGCCTGCATTAATGGACGGACCGAGAACACTGCGTTGACTTCATCTTCAGAGTTACTGCCAAAGACCGGAATTGGGGTAGATGTCCCCGGCCTATTGTATTGGGACAGCCCTGAATAGACTATCTCTTCTTCCTCCTCGGTATCGCTCCCGAAGACTGGAATAGTGGTGATAGCTTTTTGCTTGTTCTCCGTTTGTGGCATCTTTCCGTGTCTTCAAAGTCTGGTAAGAAATACTATGCATCTTTGTACTTTCGGACTTCATTTATGGAGAATGGGTTTAGTTCCCCGTCACGGTATACTCGAGAGACCATCTTTGAAATACTTCATACACTGATATTTTCTAGAAGGGATGATATTGTACTTGTGTAACCAAAGCCTACTGAGCAAAGTGTTGTAGCAAGGCTTGGCGTCAATTACATGAAATTTGATGTCAGTGACGAGTTACCCAAAGCATAAAGTCAATATTACAGACCCGAGCGTCCGTGATGATTGGGAGTCGAACCCGGAGATGGTGATTTTATCCCGAGCGAGGTGCTGAACGCTCATGCAAATTTCTTTTAGCACCCTCACATTTAGGAGGTTGACGGAGGACCCGTTGTCAACTAAGATCTTCCCTATCTTGATGTCATGGCAGCACCCGGTGATATATAGAGGACGGTTGTGCTTGTACGTTCCGAGGAGGAGATCTTCGTCGCCGAAAGTGATGTCAGCTGTGTGCACTTCTTCCAGCTCGTCCTTCATCTTTTCTTCGGTAAGGAAAGCTTGAAACTGCTTGGGCTCTTGTAATGACTTGATCAAAGAATCTCGTGCTTCTTTGGACAGGAAGAGAGCATCCAAGATGCTTAGCTGTGAGGGTATCTTCCTCAGGTATGCCAGAACATTGTAATCCACCTTGTTCTTCTTAGGCGGGTCCTTGGCTGTCAGCTCTTCGACGACTCGATCATCGAGGGCGATATCCTCAGGGACATTTTCATTCCCCTTATCTTTTTTGTTCGACCCCTTATTTGTGGGTCCGAGATTCTTTTCAGGCAACGTACGACTACGCAGCTGAATGATCTCACAGTTCTCTATCTCCTCCTCTTTTCCTGAGGTGGATTCCTTGAAGAGAGGGACAAGGGCTATTTCTTCATCAGAATCGCTTCTGAAGGCGAGAAATTGCGACCCCCCGGAATTAACTATGTGACAGTTGCCGGCAGTTCTTTTTTGCTCATCTGTCGTGCTTCTCTACTCCCGACGAGTTTTATGCTTCATTTGCTTGAAATGTTGTCGGTGAGCAACGTATCCCTGCCACCACTTTTTAAAGGCCATGCATTCTTCGGTAGGGTGTGCGATCCTTTGATGGTATAAGCAGTAGTTAAGATATACATCCGTTTCGTCAAGGTGTATACTGCCGGGAGTATCTCCTTCGAAAGATGGCAGCTTCTTTCCCATTGACAGGGCTTTAGCGAACCGTTTCCTTGTCTTAAGCCTGCTTTTGTCTGCCGTGGGCGTGCTTCGATCTGGTTGGAGTACTTTACGACTCATCCTTACCATGACTTCTTCAACTTGATGCCGACGCCTGGCTCTTTCGAATATGGTCATTTCACGCTCTTGATCAGCTTTGCTTTTCTGACGGGCTTCGTTCAGCAGCATGCCAATCATCTCGTCTGACGGTTCTAAGGATTTTGGCACCGATCCTGCCCCCAGCTCCTCTACATTATCTTCTGATGCTTAGTGAGCTTCTTCGTCATTTATTAGTGAACGAGATACCATGTGACAACTTGCCACATAATCCTCGGGTTCTTCTGCCCTCAAGGATATGGTTGAGAAACTCTTGGAGTGTGACCAAGGTTCATGCCTTCTAGTTATATTCTTCCAGTGCGTCAATATACTTTTGCAGATCCATGCGTTTTTCGTTAGACTGTGCGGGCTTTTTGGTCTTCTTCTTGTTCTTTGAATACTTCGACGGCTGGGCCTGGGTGTTTTGCCTATCGCTACCAACTCTTGGTGTTGGGCGCGGTTTCAGCATCTCTCCAATAATCTCTGGCTCTAGCGGGCTTTTCCACCTCGTCGGACATGCTTGAAGATCTTTCAGCCTTCTTTTAGTTTTTGCCGAAAGAACAACTTCCCATGGAGCTTCCTCTATGAATGAGCATGATGCCCCTGGCTTGTCCACCTTTTTAGGAGCGTGCGGTTGTGGCGGGTTTACCCTCCAGTTTTCAGACAGCACGAATTTACCTTGTCGGTACTGGTCCTCAATCCAGTTTTTGAAGACAAAGCAATCTTCGATTGGATGGCCCAATATCGGTGGTAGGGGCAATAGTTGGGACTGTTGACGTCACCGGGCTGCAGTAGGCTTTTCGGATCCGGCAGGGTGATGAGCCTGTTGCGCACCGCTAGTTCGAACAGTCTCCTCGTTTTATCTTAGGAAAACGAGTAAGGACGTCTCAACTTCTCATTGAGGAATCGCGGTTTGTTGCCTTGGCGAGCAGCTGGTTTCGGATCACTCGGCTGTTGCTGAGCGTTGGCGACGAAGGTCGCTTTCCCTTTGCCTTTTTCATTTCGAAGCTCCGTTTTCGACGAGGGAGGCCTATGGCCCATCTGGTCCATTTGGGCCAGCTTGTCGATCAAGGCTTGGAAAGTGGTCGGCTTGAAAAACATCATGAATTGGGATATAGTTGCCTGCGGATCCAGGGTCCCCACGAACATGCCCACGGCAGGAGCTTCTTCTATGCGTTGTTCACATCTCGACCATAGGTTCCGCCACCGAATTGCATACTGAACCCAAGTCTCTCCTGGCTTCACCCTGGCATTGATCAATGCTGTGATCGGGGTTCGTTCGCTGGCACTTGCAAAACGCTGGGTGAATAGCAACTCCATTTCTGTGAATGTTTTGATGGAGTCATTCGGAAGCTCCGAGTACCATTTGAATGTCGTCTCTGCTAAACTGTCGACGAATTGGCGAAGCAGCAGTTTGTCGTCACCTCTAGTATTGCCGCATAGAGCCCTGAACTGAGCGACGTGCTGATGGGGATTGCCCGTCCCCTTATACACATGAAATTTAGGGATCGTGTATCTTGGCGGGTACTTAATTTAATCTTACCAGCTCGGATAGGGTCGCCCAGTTCTGACGACTTGGCCAGTTGCTTCACTTGCCTGATGAGCTATGTAGTCATCAAGTTCAGCTTTCGAGATCGTCTCCTCCATGGCTGCTGATAAAGCCAGAAGAGGGTTTGATGTCTCCTTTCTGTCGTCTTCAATGATTATTGGGGGATCTTCAGCTGGAGGGTCCGGCTGGATCATCATCCCCACCATATCTTGGAACATGAGTGCCATTTGTTTTATGTTAGCCGCTTGTTCCGCGGCTTCTTTATCTTTCTTTTTGAGCATTCTTCGGAGGAACGCGGCGTCGGTTTCCTGCTCCTGGCGTTGATCCGACGATACTTCCGGGCTTTCTTTCTGCCCAGTGAGTGCGGCCATCTTTGTCATCATATCCTGGAGTTTCTGTTGCTGCTCCTGAGCCTTTGTTACGGACCGCGTAATTGGTCGATGACCCGTAGAAGCACGGCTTTCTTCTTTACCGGAAGCCGTATAGACGGTGTGCACTACCATGCCCCCAGACTTGGGGCGTTTGGATTCAGCGCCTTTGAGATTTGTAGTAGACACATGGATCTTCTCCGGCCTTCTCCTTGTTGGATATATGTATGCCCTAGAGGCCATTATATGTATAATGGATGCTTGGAAATGTATATATATATATATATATATATATATATATATATATTACTTTCTTGCTCGACATAATATTATGCTATCTGGTTTACTTTATCTGACAAGTTGATTTGATCATGCTTTTATTCATTTGTACATGTTGATAAAGCCCTCAGGATATTTGCTTGACTACTGTGACTATGATGCAGATCATACTAGTGGAGCACGTGTAGTTTATAAGTATATCCTTGAACTGTTTCTGTTCGTGGGTATATCGAGACGGGGCATCAATATTCCAGAGTAGACTAGCGTATACCATTCTTGTCCCATATGATGGGCGATAGATGATCTTATATCCATCTGGTGTGCTGACAACCAAGATTGTATGCGGGTGCTCAGTGGAGAATGGGTACACTGAACGGGCTCATAGAGAACTCCTATGTGGTATTATATCTATCATCGGATAGCAATTCTCAGGTGAGACTGGTACAGGTTAGTTTGTAGACCTGAGATCATCATAGAGTCTTGTGTGTCCTCCCACTGTACTTTGATCTCCACGCTACCACGGCTCTACTGAGTCGTGCAAACAGGTGGTCATTGGGTACAGTCCAGAGGCACATGGAGGCGATGAAAGATAGGAGGGGTTTTGTCCTTCTAGGTATTGGGAGTTGATATTGTACAATGCTCGATTGGCTATAACAGGAAGTCCCTGGTCAGGGCTGCTGAGATTTACTGATAAGTGTTATCGGTAGTTTCTCGATCTGTTATGAGCCATACACCAGCATGACTTATTGAGTTATTGGGGTCGACGATACCATACCTAAACTCGATATGCAACATATCTGACGAAGAGACCGGACTGTATGGTAAGTGTTGCCATATGGCTCGACGGGAGTTTTGACAGCTTTGCTGGTTTTCTTCTGATCGTTCAATACCCGGATGGCCGTTACTTTAGCTGACCGCTTGCGGCTTGTGGGTGTTTGATATGATCATCACCCACTGCCGGTGTATTGATGAGTCTTAGAGTCCCACACAGAAGTTCCCTAGCCCAGGCGAAAAGATATAGTGTGCATATGAGATATGCGCGGGAACCCGATTGAATACGACTATATGATACCGTATGTTAATCGGGCGTTTTTCTATTGGTCGGGTCGTATGTGATATGACCGTTGTTAAATCAATTGTTGATTTAACATTTTTACTTTTACTTTTATTCTTTATTGAAACCCTTTTTTATTAAAGAAGAAGAATGCATGCATGTATGCACATGTTGATGTGCATGGACACATACATACACAGTATCATAGTGATGATACACTTTTGAAGGCAATATAAGACTCACATGGAACTTATATTTATATATTTTCATTTTGCATTTAAGTTAAAAGAAAAAGAAAAGGATTATTCATCCATGGTTATCTTCTACACTCTTCTTGAAGTTGACCACACTTCACCCACTTTTTAACCATGGATTAATATTCCTTTTACCTTTTAACTCAAGTGCAATAATATTTAGATATTTTAGCAACCATGGTTGGATTAGAGAATGAAAATATATATACTATATTTTCTATTTTATTCATCAAGCTTTATCATTTTCATTTTGACAAAAGCTTTTTCCTTCATCTTCTTCTTCCTCCTTGCTCTCTTGATTTTTCCAAAGAGAGAGAGAGAGAGAGAGAGAGAAAAAGAAAGTATTTTGATAAAAGAAAACACACCAGCTCATCATTCTACTCTAATCTAGCCAATTAGTTTAGAGTGTTTAGCTTCATCATCTTGTTTGATCATTTGAAGCTAGGAGCTTGGACTAAGTGGACTTCGAGTGGATCATCGTGGACAAAGGAGCTCACTTGCAAGCTTTTCCAAATCTCAACGATCCTAGGAGTCACTACAAAGAGAACTACAAAGGTTGTATTTCTTTCACTTAATGATAGAATAGTTTTGGTATGAGATACATGTGTTGTTACCCTAGTATTCTAGTTAAAGATCCATGCCTAGTTTGCTTAGCACCTCTTTAAAATTTTAAAGTTGCATGTGTGATGCTTCCATACTCATAAGTAGGTGCAAGGAAACCTAACAATGGTATCAGAGACAAGCTATAATTCTATACTTGGTGTTATAACAAATACGAAAACGAAACCGACTACGAAAATACGATATTACGGAACCCTTGACATGCTCTTTGGAAATTTTTAAAAAAGTTGCCTAAAATTTTTTTTAACAACTGCAGAGTCATATTTGGGCTTTTATAAGAACACGGGGAAATACGGAGGGGAGTGCTCGGATTTTGGCCGAGCACACCCTCCCAAAACAGAGCAGGCCGGCCCCCTTCCCTCAGAACCCCCCTGTATTGCTCTAGTGCTCTTTTGGGTTCATTTTGGGGTTTCTAGTATTGTTTGCGTTGCCTAATTTTCATGTGATGATTGTTTAGACTTAGGGCTAATTCTTAGTGATTCGTAGTCATATTATTTGACACTAAATTGGTGACCTTGACTATTTTTAACAGTTCGAACGGACATCGAACACCACACTTTCTACCCCGCTTAAATTTCCAAGCGTTGTGTTTTTCCTAAGTTAACTTTATATTCAATAGTAGTGCAAGTATCCTATGGACCCACTAGAAGAACATAATAACCTTAACTCGATTCTATGCCCACGGAACCGCTAACGAACCTTCGGGTTTGCCGTAGTGCCATGGTGTCATAGGTGAGGCGTTGGTTAACTCCTTCTACGGCTGGACCATAAGACACTGTGACTCGATTTTTGAGTATTTGTAACTTTGCTCAAGTGTTAAGCTCTTGGGGTAAAACGTGGGTGTTTGTTGATTCGATCGAAACGTTAAACATCGTCTTGATTTCTGTGATTGCAATTGTTGTTTTTCACTTTCTTTTCTGCGACCGTAAGCGTAGTATGTGGTGTATCGCCGGCTTCGTTGCTATACATCAGCGACAATAGGGATACGCATACTTGCTTACGTTGATGATATGAGATATTATGAGTTGCTGAGATATGATGCAGGATTGTCACGATTGAATAGCCGGGGTTTTTATGTGAGATGAGAGTGTTTATTTTCATTCATGTTAAAGTCAATTGTATGTAATATTCTTTTATTTGGGGCACTTTCGGGTTGAGGATGATGTCACCATTATTGTATATTATTTATTTTTCCATATTAGGATAGACCTAAGGAAGGGAGCACAAGTGATCGGCTTTTAGGGTTCAGTGGGAGGCCATCTCGAGGAGTCGAGACCGGGTCTCCTAAACTCTAGAATTGGCAGGATCACTTTCCGCTCTCGTAGGGGTCTAGGGGTGTGGGCTTGGCTAATCATCGTGACCGTGGAATCCGTATTTTCTATTGCTGGTTGAATACAAAATACGGACCTCCTAGATATCCTTTTGTATTTCATATGTGCTTATGCTGCTGTTGATATTCTGTATGTGATTATTTAGTATATGAGACGAATGGATTATTATTATTATATATATATGATATATAATAAACGTTGCTTATATTTTACACCCGCGCTAGTCCCGCCCCGCTATGCCGTTAGTTAAGTAACCTAACAGTGCATAACAGGACACTGTGGCGAATGTGGATGGTATAAGTATACGTTCTATTTTCGTTTCTTTTCTGTGATGGCTTAGGAACTTAAATGATGGGACTACATTAATGAGATTAATGTAAAGTAAAAGAAACCTAAAGATGTTGTAGAATCGGATTTGAAACCCACTCGACCTTTTTTTTTTATGAAAAACGCAAGTTTCAAAAGATGCGGAGCTTAAGCCACTCCTTTTCTAAACTGTTTTGATTCTACAACGAGATCAAGTTCAAAGTGTTAAAGGTTTTCATAAAAAACCATCCGCAACCCTCTGTCATTTTAGGAAGCAGAGTAGTTAGTATTCGTGCTACGTATTTTGATCATAGTCAAGGCGTAGTATACGGTAGCTAAGTGATGTCTTCCTACAAAGCATATGATGTGATAAGTTAGGACACTCATATGATTATGTCGACCATAGCCAAGGGTCATATGGATGGGCCTAATTAATCATGAAATGATGGGTACAACTTGACTAGTGCTTGTGATATTTTGACCATAGCCAAGATCATAAGCATCTAGGGGTAAAAATCATATCGGGAGTTTCAAGAGTTGAAATTTGCAATGAGATTGCATACCATCTATATGATAGTTGGATCTTGATCCCACTGTGAGTAATAGGTACTCCCAGGAGAGTTTTGCATTTTGCAATTAGCTAGTCCAATAGGTGTCTAGAAAGGTGTCAACGGGGTTTGACCTCTGGGAAAAATGAGGTTTATTTTAATTAGGTCCGTGCGAAAGCATGGGGAACCTCTCTCAAAGTACCGACATTAGCCTGGCTGACTAGTTAACGAAACTGTAGAATGTAATTAATTCTGGCTAGTTTTCTTTTCAGGTTTTGAAAGAAAATTTGATAAAAGTAGTGGGAGACATCGATTAGATAAGATAATAACCAATCTAATTCTTTGCAAGAGCATTTCGCCGAGTGTATTATTTTCTCTCTCCTAATGGCAGATACCGATGACGGGACTTAAGCTTCTACTAGACAAAAACAAACTGACAGGACCAAACTATAAAGAATGGTTGAGGAACTTGAATATTGCTCTCACATATGATAAAGTATCATATGTCCTCATCACCAAAGCCCCACCCGTCCCAGGACCTAAATCATCTGTTTCGGATAAGGAGATTCGAAAAACATGGGATATTGACTGCAACACGGCCAAGTGCCTCGCACTTGCTTCTATGGACAACATCCATCAGAAACAACACGAGAACATGGATGTGCAATCCATCTTTCTTCATACAAAGGAGTTGTATGAAGAGCAATCTCGTACTTTGGGATACGAGACACCTCGGAAACTGTTTCAGATGCGAATGGCCCCTGGTGCATCAGTAGGAGACCATGTCCTGAAGATGATTGGTCTTATAGAAGAACTCGAGGAACTGGGATGGACTATGGATAATGAGCAATATACAGATGTTGTTCTGCAGTCTCTCTCCCCCGCCTTTGCTCTATTCATAGTGAATTTCAATATGAATGATTTGGAGAAATCACTGCCTGAACTTCTCAATATGTTGAGAAGTGCAGAGAGCACGCTGAAAATAGCGAAGACTCCCGCTCTGATTGCTGGGCCTTCTTCCTCTTCCGTCCCAAAATCCAAGGCCAAGGGAAAGAAGAAGAAGAAACCCATCAAGCAGAAAGGTGGGGTTAAAAAGGCGAAGGGGAAAGACACATCTGGGGCTGCGGGAAGTGGAAAAGGAGAATGTTTTTACTGCCACAAGTCGGGACATTGGAAACGCAACTGTGCTGTGTATCTTGCTGATCTCAAGAAGAAGAAGCATGGTGATGCTTCCGCTTCAGGCGTGTTTGTAACTGAGAACTGTTTTTCAATTAACTCTGCATCTTGGGTATTAGATACCAGTTCTGCTTCTCACATCTGCAATTGTGTGCAGGGGTTGAGAAACAGTAGAGTTTTGAAGACTGGAGACCATACTCTGTGGGTTGGAAATTGTTCCAATGTAGATGCTGTATCCGTAGGAGAGTATCATCTGGGTTTGCTTTCGGGTTGTATATTGGTTTTGAACCCGTGTTATTTTGTACCAAGTATGCTATGTAATATAATATCCGTTTCTTTGTTAGACAATGAAGGATATTATTTTGTGTTGCAAAATAATATTATGAACATTAACTTAAATCAAGAGTTGATTGGGTATGGTACATTAAATAACGGTATTTACGTCCTGAACCAACACACAGTTTTCAACATACAGCATACTAATAAAAGAAAACTTTCAGATATAAATGAAGCTTTTCTTTGTCATTTTAGACTTGGTCATATCAATGAAACCAGACTAAACAAGCTACATAAAGATGGATATTTAAATCTTTTTGAATATAAATCTTATGCAACTTGCCAGTCCTGTATCAAAGGTAAAATGACCAAAACTCCGTTTACTGGACACGGAGAAAGAGCTGTAGAACTCTTAAGCCTCATACATAGTGATGTATGCGGACCTATGTCTACACATGCTAGAGGCGGTTTTTCTTACTTCATTACTTTTACTGATGATTTCTCAAGATTCGGACACGTATTTTTGATAAAGCACAAATCCGAAGCTTTCGAGAAATTCAAGGAGCACAAACTTGAAGTAGAAAAACAAACAGGCTTGAGCATCAAGAAATTTCGATCAGATCGAGGTGGAGAGTAATTAAGTACAGAGTTTTCAGACTTCTTAAAAGAGAATGGGATTCTCTCTCGGCTCAATCCTCCTTACACACCACAGCACAACGGTGTGTCAGAACGGAGGAATCGTACCCTATTAGATATGGTACGATCCATGATGTGTGATGCTGAGTTACCGCTTTCCTTTTGGGGGCATGCACCGGAGACAACAATATATCTGTTAAACAGGGTTCCAACCAAGACCGTGTATACCACTCCATATGAGATATGGAGTGGAAAGAGACCATCTCTTAAGAGAGTTGGGATTTGGGGTTGTCCGGCTTTTGTTAAAAAGCAGAATCCAGACAAATTCGAGACACGATCGGTCTTGTGTAAATTTGTGGGATATCCAAAACACTCGTATGGATATCTATTCTACCACAAAAAGGAACAAAAGGTGTTTATTGCTCCGCAAGCCACATTTTTGGAAAATGAAATCTTTACAGACAGTACTGATGGCAATGCGGTAGAACTAGAAGAGGTTCTAGAGACACAAATTACTCAGGACGAATTGGTTGAAACTGATATTGCAGTAGAACTTCAAGAACCTCAGCCACTCTGGAGATCTAGTAGAACTTCTCGCCCACCGGAGAGATACTATGGGTTTCTCATTGATGGTGATAGAGAAGATTGCATCATGGATGATGATGACCCTACTAGTTTTAGAAAGCTATCACGAGTGGTAACTCAGTGAAGTAGCTGGAAGCCATGAGATCCGAAATGGAGTCCATGTACACCAACAAAGTATGGACTTTGGACGTTGCACCTCATGGGATAAAACCCGTTGGGTGCAAATGGATCTTTAAGAGAAAGATTGGTGTAGATGGACAGGTAGAGACCTTTAAAGCAAGGCTTGTAGCGAAAGGTTTTCGTCAAAGATTAGGACTGGACTATGATGAAACTTTCTCTCCGGTAGCAATACTTAAATCCATTCGGATCCTACTTGCTATTGCTGCTCACTATGATTATAAAATCTGGCAGATAGACGTACCAGATGGACGTACCAGTTTTCCTCACTCGGCGCCAGTGGCGACGTCGAGCATGTCTTGCAGATGGGACTGGCTCAGTTACGGGGTGGCTTCATCATGCCCTATGTTCTGGTGAAGGGCTGCTGTTGGTGCCAGCCTATCGAAAACTGATGTACGCTGAGAAGAAACGTCCAACCTATCGAAGACTGACTTTTGGGTAGGGGAAGCACCTGTAACGACCTCACCCACAGTAGGAATTGGGAGGACTATCCTTTTTGGGATAGCCTTCTCTGGTATCGCGAACCTCTTTGCAGGCCCACTGGAGCTTTGGCTCAGCCGGTCGAAGACTGAGGCAGTAAACTTGGACGACCCGTTGAGAAAGGCCGTGGTAATTGTAAGTCGATCGAAAATCGGCTTCTTTAGAGCTTCCTCAGAAGGCACTGGAGCGTTGAAGCTTATCTGTAGGAGCATGGTCCCGAAGAACAACCCAGTAGCGGCCTGTGTCACCTGCTCCACCGGCATTGCGAAGATGGAGGCCGCTTGGGGTCCGTAAGTTACTCCACTAGATGGGACGGAGCGAGAGTTGTTGCTACAGTTGGTGCAGTTGGAAGCCATTGATCTTCTTTTCTCTGCACAGGGGCAGGACACCAAATCATAGTACCTCGAATCCACAGGTAACCATATTAAACTGCGATTCGTTCATGAACACGACACACGGAGTGTGGAGTGAAAAGAGGAAAAGGTCCCACCGGGCGTGCCAGAATCCGTTTACCGCCGAAAACAGAGACGAAACCGCGTAGGTCGTCTTGCCTGAATTTGGGGGCAGATGCTATTGGGTTTTATCCATCTACCTCTCCGAAGATGCCAAGTTGATTTATGGCACCGTGTATCGGAGGCTTGGACAGATACGGCTGTTGTAGAAGACTTCGTCAGATTCCCCCTCATTGTGAGGGGTTTTTGATTGTGGGGACGCTCTTCCCTGCAGGCGCAAGCCGTGCAGTTAATTAAGTTACCGCGTAGCGATAACCATTTTCTCTTGCTCCAGATGTTCACTTCGTATCGTGTGTGTTTGTTTTCTTTTTGGTTGCCCGTCGATTGTATACGGAGACTAATTTATGTTGTCGTCCGTAGGATGGGGATTAGTCCAAATCCGTGCTTTCTTAGAGTTAGGTTTTGTTTGTTTTATGGCTCGTTAATCTCGTTTGAGATTAAGATCAACTTAAATGTTTATTGAGGACACGTTAGTCTAATTTTAGACTAAGATCTACTCAACGGGGGTTCAGGATCATTTTTGATCCAACAAAAGAGCATTTGGGCTCTATTGTTTTAGTTTAAGGACGTCACGGTCCATTGGGTTTAAGGACATCACAATCCATAGAGTTTAGTTTAGGGACGTTGCGGTCCATCGGGTTTAAAGACGTCATAGTCTATGGAGTTTAAGGACATCATAGTCAATTTAATTTAGGGACGTTGTAGTCCATTGGGTTTAAGGACATCATAGTCAATAGAATTTAGTTTAGAGACGTTGAGGTCCACAGTTAGTTTAAGGACATTACGGTCCATAGTTTGTTTAAGGACATTACGGTCCATTGGAGTGTATCTATGGGTTTGGAAATGTACCAAAAAGTTGTTGGTTGTCAGGATCCGCCACCTCCGTGAAGACGTTGAAGAATTACAACGACATGTATCAGAGGTGTGGAGAGATATACCCTTGAACCAATGTCCCGACCGAGGGGGGATAGGATGAGCATCATTTTAGATACTATCTGTTAGGAGCTCATTAGCTATCTTTGGGACTGAGATCGGTTTGGGGGACCCTGAGCATGAGGGGCTCAATTAATTTTCCTCAGAAGATTTGGTCTAAGTTTGGGTAATATTGGCCTCTCATAGTGTTAAAACACTAGAAATTTGTTCAGCGCTCACGTGCTCCTACGTGCGGCTTTAAAGTAGTGTTAAACACTAAAAAACTGATGTGCTCATATGGGGTCACGCGAGGCGCTTAAAGTAGTATTAAACATTAAAATTTGAGGTGCTCACGTGGGGTCACGTGAGGCGCTTGAAGTAGTGTTAAACACTAAAAATTTGAGGCGCTCACATGGGGTCACGTAAGGCGCTTGAAAGTTGGCGCTGTCTCCTTGGATTTATTCCCTTTTTCTTTATAAGTGCTAAGCACTATCAGTGAGGGGGGTAATGTGTAAACACGTGGTCCATTTCAGTCTCTCTTTTGAGTTCATCACAGGTGGTCACGTGTGAACACGTGATCATCAATATGCTTGGAATTCTTTCTCAAATCCCTTATTATATATTTTTATAAGGATTTAATTCCTTGGACGTAGTTCTTCTCTTAGGTTGTGGATTTGCATGACAGAGTCTCTTTGATGAGAATTAAATTCTCAACTTGTGAGGAGATCTGCTTCTGCAGCTCTCTTACCAGAAGAAAGAACTAAGTTCTTATATGAAGGGTTAAACCCTAGTTTTGTCAGAGGAATTAAATTCCTATATGCCTTTTGGGAGAGTTAAATTCTCTGAACTCAGATCTTCTCCTAGGTTTTGGATCTGCATGGCAGAATCTGCCCGATGAGAATTAAATTCTCAACTTGTGGGGAGATCTGCTTCTGCAGATCTTTTTACCAAAAGAAAAAACTGAGTTCTTTGGAAGAGTTAAACTCTTATGGAGACGAAAAAGAAGTAAGATATTCTCTGTGTTTTGTTCCTTCTTGCCCAGGGTTTCTTCTTTTTTTGAACTTGCAGTTTATGGGGGGATCCTTCTCTGTAGACTTGAAGTCTTGGGGCCTTTATATAGTGGAGGCTAATTTGTTGATTCAGTTGAGAAAATCTCTCATTGAGAGATTTCTTAATTGATTTGGGGAATTTATCCACCGTTGGATCTTTGATCCAAGGACTTCTATTTTACAGAAGATATTTTTTTTGTTTTTAACAAGATTGGAAAAATATTTTCCCATACAGAACTTATTCTGTATCTTGGTGATTTGTAATCACCATTGGATCTTTGATCCAACGGTGCTCTGATTTAAAGAGCACAATCTTTCTTGTTAAGAAAGATTGTGGAAAATATTTCCAAAATAGGGTTCCGATCCCTTTTATTTAGAATTTAATTCTATCAGCTCATAAGGCATTAGAAGCCCTCACGTGCAACATGTGACTCCATGAAGTTAAGCCCACTAATCGGCTCAGAAGGCATCTGAGACCTCTCACATGCAGCACGTGACCCTTCACAGAATTAACTTGGTTCGTTTGTATGCAGCAGTCCAAACAGAGGGAAGGCATCATGTGGTAACACGTGGGCTTCTTTGCTCTTTGTTTGTTTTATAATTGGGTCCTACACGTTTTGTGTGAAAGACAATCACGTGCTTGCACGTGAGGCTTTAATTATCTCTTACTAAGTGGAGCCGCTTACTCTGTATACAGATGCATCACGTGCCTGCACGTGATGCTCCATTAGCGGGAAGTTTTCCTTTCCCTCTCTGAGTCTCTTTATAAGGGATCAACGATCACGTGCTTACACGTAATGCTTCCATTAATGGGAATTTCCCTTCCCTTTTTATAAGAGAACAATTATATCAAGAGAAACCGTATTTTTAAAACAATCATAAGTTTTGAAAAATGTACCCACGGTTTCTCAAATGCAGAAATCTCATGAAAACCGAAATCTCATAAGCATGAACCAATAATGAAACAATGAGTACAAGCAAAGAACAAATCAGTACTGCATAACCAGTGTGTATATATGAGCGTGGTATTTAACTAGGTATGAAAATGCGATAACTGAACTAGTATGTGTGATATGGATACTAAACAATAACTACAAAGCTACAGGTTACTAGATTATATGGCGAAGTAATGATTTCTAATGTGTACGTGACATGGCAATTACCGATGATGAGTGTGTGAGCCGGCGAGTATGTGTGCGTATAACATGCGCATTATCGGTAATGGTGCGTGTGTCCTAGAAAACGATATCATATAAGATAAAGAAAAGAGTGTATATGTACATGATTAGTGTAGGTTTTTAACGATCAAAAATATTTACCGCAATCAAGAACGGCGTCGTATGAAGCTAGCCGGTGAATACGGGCCGGTCCACAGGGATGTGTAATTTTCCTAAGTGTTCTTACGAGCTGATTCCAATAGTTGTTTGGTCTTTTAATTGAATCTAAAAACCTAGCTGTACGATGATTAGAAACTTGCTAGGATTAGATCTAAGGTGGAGTTTGATAAGATTGAATGTCATACCTCTTTCAATGCCCTAAATGAAATCTTTTTAGAAGTTATAGCAACTATTAGAAAAAGGGATTAGGATGATTGGAAAGAAACGAAGTTTCTTCCTCTAGATCCTTGTCCGTCCTTTCCTAATATTGCTCTAACTTTCATGTAAGACATGTATGTCCGGTCCTTTATACTACGGTTTCACCGTTACCTCGTGGGTAGGGTGCCGTAGGGAGCAGATCATGCATGCATGCTTGAAGTTCTAATTTCTATATTTGATTGGGCACGAAAGAGATGAGAGATCTTCATCTCTCAATCCCTCCCCTATTCTTAACCCTAACAAGCGAGGAAATTACTCGCTCATTAGGGCATTTTTATTATGTGTATTTTTTTTAGATCTAATGGATTAATTATCTACTGCAGGTTAAAAGATTTTACACTAGATTAAACTAGGGCAAAAGATTAATTAATCTAAGGCAAGAATTTAATTCTAAAGCTAGGGCAAAGAATGACTTAATCTACTGCAAGAACTTAATTATCAACTAAAGCAGAAAATAAAAAGGATGAACTTACAGATTTGATGCTCTTCAATCTTCAAAAAGAATTTGAATTTTATTTATTGAAAAAGAGGCATCCTTAATACAATATTTTGATTACATATTTATAAGGAAATAGGAAAATTAGGGTTACAATTGCTCGCGCATGTGATATTACAGATATACCCCCGAAAAATCCCAACAAAGTCACCGACGCACCTCCACCAAATTTTTGCACCGACATGCGCAATAGAAGGCCGCGGAACCACGGCATGGGTGGGGGTGGGGCCGCGGTTCCGCGGCCCTTTGATGAGATCATCTCATCAAATTTTGTGGGCTTCTTCTATGCTGATTGGGCTTTTTATTTTTGTAGTTCTTTCTTCCATTTGGCCTCTGGGTCTTCTCCAGATCTTCAGTGAAAACTAGTAATGGTCTTTTAACCGTTCATTTTGACATTTTTTTGACCTTGCTTTGCCTTGTACAATTGTGAATTGTTCTTCGTCTAGGCTTGACTAGGATCCTTCTACTTGTTGGTCAAAAGTCCCTCTTTTGTATCATCTTTTGTCTTTTTCACTGTTTTCGCTCCAAGAACCTGTATCCTGTAATATGTAGCAGACATGCGTCAAAAGTACCTGTTTATTTATAAAACGCATAAGAATGGGGAATATAAAATGCAATATTATGATCTGAACAGTACACCACAAAAAGAGAATAATACGGGTATAACAGAAAATGGAAAAAATTAATGCAACAATATACAATACATAGCTACTTATCGGCCATACAGTTATAATTTAAAATAGTACGAATCGTTGTTTCTAGAAAATTAGGGGCTACGGTGTTTTTGAGAAAAAAATAGCATTTGAAAATCCGTAGCGTCCCTTTGAGGTTATCATTTAGAAATGTATAACGATTCGCTAGTTTTGAAAATAGGTATGGCTCTAATTATATCCTAATATCTACTTAAGTGAATATAAAACAAAAAATTTTCGAGTCGATACATCCATAAGTCGTCGATCCAGCCTCATAGTATCATTTGCGGTATAATCCATCGTACATTATCACGTCAAGAGTGTGGATCAATCATCGTGTATATCATATCACGTACGGTATAATCCATCGTACGGCATCATCAAATCAAGTGTGTGTGGCACAATCATCATGTATATCAAATCACGTACGGTATACTCCATCGGATATCATCAAATCAAGTGTATGGGTCTATAGTCACGTACATCATATCGTCTCATCTAGTCACATATCATCACATATTATATCATCTTAAATCGTATTATGAACATATATATCACATAATCCTTATATAATATAATATATCATATCGTATCATGCCATTTCACCTCATGTCATACAACATAGCCTCGTGACATCATGTCCGGTCATATCGACTCATATCATTCTAACATGTCATATTTGCATCTCGTGATGTTATATCGAAGTTATCCTCAAACTTACATATATATATACATATATATACGTGTGTGTGTGTGTACACACACACACACATACACACACATATCAGTGTGTGTGCGCACAACATTTATACCAATGGCTCAAGGCTAAGAACATAAGAACTAAGGACAGACCTCCCTACGAGTACGCTTACTATCGCCTATAGTCTCCTTGAACCCTATTAGCTAAGTATACATATCTAAAATTTATATATATTTAACTATATATAGGTACCATAATACTACGGTTGCGGGGGTACTATACGCCATCCATCCGACTTCCCCCATAGATATACATATACTCACCTACTTTCCTCGCTCTAGCCGAAGTCGATGGACGCCTTATCCTCCTTCGTCGCCCCGGAAGTCCACGCGAATGCACCTACAAATCAAAGTATAACATATCGAAATCAAAATCAATCCAAAAACTGATACGGCAAGAGAAACGCATATAAGTTAGAACCTATGGTCCACGCATGCAAGAACAATAAAACAACTCCCGACGTTGACGTACGAACGTCAAACGACCGATCAAAACTCATATATCAAAAAAACCAAGTTTCAAATATTATAAAACATCACCAGAAATCATGTAAAACGACTCTAGATTTTTATTAATGTAAAATTAGACTTTTTTTGCATACAGGGTAGGTCTAGTTATCTAAAAAGTGAGCTACAGACCAAGTTTCAAACTCTAATTCCAAAATTGGGCCGCAAATTGCTGCCAAATCGAATAAAACAGCGGCCTAAAAATGAAGGATTGGGCTTGGGTTTTTAGGGTAGCTTCTAGTAGTTTGAACATCTCACTGTATCTGCAATTTAATTTTCAGAGTCCCCGAATCATTCCAGATTTCATTAGAACACCACAATTCAACAAAAACCCAATGTCGGAAATTTCTAAGTTCGTGTTTGGGACTTTTACACTCACTTAGACCAGGGATTCTATCACTAAAGACAAGTAGTCACTCTCTAAACTCTTTGCTATAACTCTACTACTCATTCAACCTACCAAAGATCACCCTAGAATTTTCCAAGTTCACTAAACATAACTTGTTTAACTCTAAACTAATATAAGAGATTAGGAAACTTAAACACTTAACTAAAAGTGAGGGAATTACCTTCTAAGAGCAACTTAAGAAAATTCTAAGATTGCCAAATGAGCTCAAGACTAGAAATTGATTGCACTATGATGCTTATAGTAATGTGAGGAACATTATTTGTGAAGAGAACATGGGATTTTGATGAAGTTTTAGGAGGGTTGTATGGTGGTAGAAAGGATGGTGGAGTTAAAGAAAATGGAGGAGGAGATGAGAAAGAGAAAGAAGATGAAGAAAATAAGGAGATGAAGAAAGCCAAGGAGAAGTGTAGAACCTTCTCTCTCCTTCTCTCTCTCTCTCAACCATGCTTCCTTATCCCCACACATTTTTATTTATTTCTTTTTTTAAAAAACAAAATAATTAAAAGCAAACTAGAAAAAAATGAAACCATGGCAATAAATAGGGACCAATGTCACAATATGAAATGTTGCATGTCATGATATATAAATAAGGTTAATACCTAATTAGTAAATTATCAATCAAGTTTAGCATAAATTTGTATGTAAATAATTGTATAAAAATTTATAAAAGCCCAAATCCAATAAGTGCTTCCATAATTAATAATTCATTTTAAAATTCTAATTATTTTCCAAACTAGTATGTATATAATCATACCATTCAATTAAAACTAATTTCCATACTTTTATAATGTTCATAAAATTTATTATTTTATTATTTAAATTCCAAAAATAATATTTTATATTTCTGAAATGTTACACCATAATAGAGATGCCCCTCCAAAGAATCTGACGCATTGTTCATATCAGATTTTTGCATTTTCATACCGCCCAATTTTTATCACATTGCATGTCGGTAGATACTCTTGAGCCGTGTTTGCTAGTCAATTGCAGGATACAGGTTCCCGGTGCTCAAACGGAGAAATTCATGGAAAACACGACAAAAATCCGGTTCCTGCCAACCACAGATAAAACACGGTCTCCGCTCTTCATCCGTGTGCTGCCAGATACCAGTTTAGGGAGACAAAATGTCAAATCAATGTCGTTTTCAGGCACAAGGCTCAATGGTAGCACAAGATCCAAGAGATCTACGCGGAGCTCGAGGCAATCATGACAAAAATCTTGACAAAAAGTCCACCTTTCCCTCAACAGAAATTCTGGAAAATTCGGGAAGCAATTATGAGAAAATACATATACCAGATTAAAGCTCCTATCAGATCAGGGTCCCACCAAAAAGACCCAGACCCAAGTCATCAAAACGGCCGCGGAAGCGCGGCCAAAGGGGGGTCTTGGCCGCGCTTGCGCGGCCGTTCTGGCGCCAAGTGTGCAGGGTTTTGGGGGGTAGGTTGGTCTTTTCATGTATGTTCTGTTGGTTGCCCTAGGGTTTCATGTTTTGGCCTATAAATAGCCCAGAAGTTTGTGAAGGAAAGGGTCCATAACTTTGTATTTCTTTTGCTAAGTTTTAGTTACATGTTCTTCTTCCTCTTCTCACCTCTTCTCCATTAAACTTGTAAGTGAGCTTTTGAGTGAAGAGTGATGAATAAAGAAGACCATTTTCATTATCATGCTTGTCTCTTTCTTTACTTGTTATAATTGTTGTAATTTTAATTGTTAAGTAGTTGTTGTTATTTCCTTGTTGTTTGTTTCTTCTCTCTTTTTCTTTATCCTTACATACGACAATGATACTTACGCTTGATCCTCGCCAAGGTGAGGTCGCAAACAGTTAGTCGTATTCTTCTAATCTCCTTCTTTCTATCTTCCTCTTTTGTGTTGTTTTATTTTTCCGTATTATGAAGTGTGAGTAGTTCTATACTTGTTAGGGTAGGATAAGGGAAGTTTGAGAGAAGGAAATCTCTCTCACTCTTTCCTTGCCCAACAACTTAAATCAACTCCCGTTAACCCAACCACAATCCGCTCCTTACGGCACCCTATCCTACATGATAGCGGTGATTCCGTAGTGAGACCGGTTGTGGTTGAATTAACTGGAGGTTATGGATAAGAGCCAAGAACGGACGGACAAGCACCAAAAGGAAGGACTATGCGTTGGAAAGCCTAGCTTATACTCGCAAGTTCCTTCCTAGTCGTGCTAATCCCCGTTGTTGCCGATTACCGTAACACCGATATTAAGTGGGGCAACGAAAGATGTGGAGACTCCTAACTCAAACTAACCTAATCCTAACCCTAACAAGCTCTATTTAAATATCAACTAAACACTTAGATAACTACAAACAAAATCTGAACAACCGGACTTAACTCGTCGAAAAACACATAGAAAAAGATTCCCATCTCCCTGCGGACGACCCGTACTCAACCGGCTAGCTACGTGCGAAACCGTCTTGATTGCGGTATTTAAACTAAAACTTGAACACGCTCTTATCATATCAATCAAATGGCGCCGTTGCCGGGGAGACGGTAGTCTATTTCTAAGTGAAATTTCGGGTTAATTTGTGAATATAAAAACAACCAAAAACCAAAAAAAAATATACTTTGTAAAAAATCATCTTGTTATTCTTGATTAGTTTTTGTGCAAGTGTGCAGGAAATACGAAGCTCAAGATCGACGCCAAAGACGTTGGAAATACGGAGTTCAAGTACAGTGCCAAAGACGTGGGAAGATAGACCCACAGTTCGCGGCTACACCGCGACGGACAAAAACGAAGCATCCGGTCTACTGTAGAAATCTGGAGCAGATACAGTAAGCATATTAGAATTCCACACATCCAGACAAGTAGAGGAGACCAAACAGAGCCTACACCAGAAAAATGAAGCACCAATTCCTCATTTCCGCCGCGGAACAGCGGCATTAGAGCCTTATTGCCGCGCAACCGCGGCCACTTGGTGGGGTCAGTGTGCCATCTTCTCTCTGTAAGTCCCTCTGCCTCTCTCCACCTCTCTGAACTCCAATAAACTGTGTTTTCTGCAGCTTTCTTTGCGCAAATTCTTCTCCCCCTTCCAATAAACTGTTCTTGTGCAGGATTCTTTGCGCCGCAAATAAAAATTGTTTGCTGTTGATATTGTTACTGTTTTGCATTCTTTAATACGGACTTAAGGGGCTTGAAACCAATCCAGATTGGGTGGGGATTTCATCACCCTTCCCAGGACCCCGGAAATCACTAAAGCATATGCATTGTCCATTGTAAATTAAAAAAATACTAGACTTCAGCCCTAAGGACTTCGCGCTCATTAGGAGAAGATAAACCTTGTTTAGAACCTTGCTTAACCGTATATTGTTTACGGGGTGTCTAGGAAAGTGTTAAAGGCGCAACCGCCGAAAGAGAAAGGGTTATTTAATTAAGGAACTTCGCGAAAGCGTTGGACAACCTCCCCTTATCTCTGCACTTACCTGGCCTCGTGATCAGTGTATTTTTAAGCCTGTTTCTCGACACTGTTTAACTTCGACAATCAAGTTCAGGAGCAGGTCTAGTAGACCTAGGTTACCCTAGATCTAGGTGTGATTGTGCATATCTTGTTTGTGATTGCTTAAGCCGTATTTCCGTACATACTTCTGTAAATCTCTTTCTAAAAACAAAATAAAAAAGAAAAAATCAAAAACTTTTATAAAAACTTGCCCTTTTGTCGCCAAATCCATTTTTCACCCAACACCCTTCGCCTTTCTTCATTGACGTTTTCTTACCCTCACCTTCTTCGCTTTGACTATACTAAACTCGTTTAGTGTATGTCCGCTTGGACTCGGGACACTAGCGCCCGTCTAGTCCGCGTTACGTTAGTCGCGACCGACTACGCGATCGACTCCGAAGTCGATACTCCGTCCACTCCTCTTTCACCCCTTCCTTTGCCGGCCAACTCCGACGTTGACCGGAATTCTGTTCATACATCTTCACCTTCACCTTCACCCTCACCAATCTCTTCTTCCGTGATGTCGGAATTTAATCCGAACATCTCGTTGACCACCCCTGGATTGGCTCCACCTCCTATGGAGACCAATCTCCCACCACCTCCGCCTGTTGTAGCGCCGCAGCGAATTGCGCTCCAGGATCGTTTCTACCCTACCCGTTCTGCACTTCCAACCTGCCTTTCTCTTCCTCCGGCCAATGGGGACAACTTTGAAATTAAGCCCCATTTCATCAACATGCTTCCACGTTTTCATGGGCTTGAATCTGAAGATGCCTATATCTTCATTAACAAATTTCAAAACGTCTGTGCCATGATGAAAACAACCCAGCTGTCGGACGATGCTATACGTCTACGGGTCATTCCGTTCACTTTATGCGATCTCGCAGAAAAATGGCTGTATAGCACCGCTTCCCACTCAATCACCAGCTGGGACGAGTTTGTTAAAGCGTTTCTGAAAAAATTCTACCCAAATCATAAGACCGCAAGAATTCGAAATGAGATCAACCAATTCTCCCAGCTTCCTTCTGAACCCTTTTGGAAGTGCTTTGACCGATACAAAGACCTTCTTGTTCAGTGTCCTCACCACGGTATAGAGAAATGGCAACTCTGCCAAACCTTATACGAGGGACTGAACCCAGCAACGAAGCAGTTGCTGGAAACCATCTGTCAGGGCCACTTCCTATCCAAATCTGACGAGGAAGCGTGGCAGTTCTTTGACGATCTTGCGGAGCAAACGCTACAGTGGGAGAGCACCAGACCAACTCCTTCCTCTTCTTCTACCTCCACTTCTACCGGTCAGTCTAGGGTAGGAATTCACCAGCTTGATGTCTCTATTGCGATGAGAGCTGAAATGGCTGCAATAACAAAAAAGCTTGAAGCAATAGAGAGCAAATTTTCTTCTCCTACTCCTGCCCCTGTTCTCCCCCTTCGTACCATCTGCGCTTGTTGTTCCGATCCTTCCCACTTGACCGAAGAGTGTCCTTACAATTACAATCCACCCTCGCAAGGACAGGATCAGGTTAATGCATTCCAGCAAAGACCGAGGAATGATCCATACTCTTCCACCTTCAATCCCGGTTGGAGGAACCACCCCAATTTCGCCTGGAATCAGAATCAGAATCAATTCCAGGGCAACAATTTCCAAAGGGCCCCTCCACCGCAACAACAAGCGCAACAACAAACTCAGTATCAGCAGCCCTTCCAACCCCAGCCTTACCAAAACCAGACGAACAACTTTGCACCGAACAATTCCTTTCCACCAAACAACTTTGTTCCGTCGAACAACGATAAGGTTTCCTCGCTCGAACTCAAGCCGTTGCCGTCTCACCTTAAGTATGCTTACTTAGGTGAGAACGAGACCCTCCCTGTCATCATCTCGGCTTCTCTAGCTCCCGAGCAAGAGAAAGCCCTTCTCACGGTCTTGCACGGCAACAGGCAAGCTTTTGGCTGGTCCATGGCGGACATCAAGGGGATTAGTCCCCTCATCGTTGAGCATCACATTCATCTGATGGATGATGCCAAACCAGCCCGAGATCCACAAAGACGTCTTAATCCAGTCATGAAGGAGGCTGTGAAGAAGGAGATCGTCAAATGTCTAGATAGTGGTATCATTTACCCTATCTCTGATAGCCAGTGGGTTAGCCCCATTCATGTTGTCCCCAAAAAGTCGGGCATCACGGTCATAACCAACGAGGCGAATGAGTTAATCCCTACTCGCACCCAAACTGGGTGGCGAGTTTGCATTGATTACAGAAAACTCAACGCCGCAACGCGGAAAGACCACTTTCCGCTACCTTTTATTGACCAGATGCTCGAACGATTGGCCGGACATGAGTACTATTGCTTTCTAGATGGCTACTCTGGCTATAATCAAATTCCCATCGCCGAAAAAGACCAGGACAAGACCACTTTCACTTGTCCTTTCGGCACGTTTGCATATCGTCGCATGCCCTTTGGGTTATGCAATGCGCCCGCTACCTTCCAGCGGTGTATGATGGGAATTTTCTCAGACATGGTGGAGAAATTTCTGGAGATCTTCATGGACGACTTCTCCATCTTTGGCGATTCTTTTGACGAGTGTCTGCTGCATCTCGACGCTGTCCTTACCAGATGTAAGGACAAGAATCTCACTTTGAACTGGGAGAAATGCCACTTCATGGTGCGCGAAGGTATTGTCTTAGGACATATCATCTCGCAGAAAGGCATTGAGGTAGACAAAGCCAAGATTGAGGTCATTTCCAATCTTCCTCCTCCCCGAAGCGTCCGAGATATCCGAGCCTTCCTTGGCCACGCCGGTTTTTATAGACGGTTTATCAAGGACTTTAGCAAGATTGCTAGGCCCTTGACTCTTCTCCTGGCCAAGGACACGCCATTCGACTTCAGCTCAAGCTGTGCGGCTGCTTTTGAATCATTGAAACACTCACTCACTTCTGCTCCCGTTCTCTCTTCCCCTGACTGGACGCACCCATTCGAGATTATGTGCGATGCATCCGACTTTGCCATCGGTGCTGTCCTTGGACAGCACATCAACAAGATGCCGCACGTGATCTATTACGCAAGCCGAACCCTGAACGACGCACAACTCAATTATACAACAACTGAGAAGGAATTCTTAGCTGTTGTGTTTGCTTTAGAGAAGTTCAGGCCGTACCTCATCGGCTCTCCAGTCATCGTTTACACTGATCATTCTGCTCTGCGCCATCTTTTTGCGAAGAAAGATGCCAAATCTCGGCTTATACGTTGGATCCTCTTGCTTCAAGAGTTTGACCTTGTCATTAAGGACAAAAGAGGATGTGAAAACGTTGTCGCCGGCCATCTTTCACGACTTCCTTCTTCGCCGTCGCTTCCTATCCCAATCAATGACGTCTTTCCGGATGAACAACTCTTGACAGTATCTCGCGAACCCTGGTTCGCAGATATTGTGAACTATTTGGCCACGGGTTTACTACCGACTGAATGGTCGAGTCAGGACAGACTTCGCTTCTTATCCCAAGTAAAACATTTTTACTGGGACGAACCCTACTTGTTCAAGTACTGTCCCGACCAGATTATTCGTCGGTGTGTCCCTGATGAGGAATTCAAGAGTGTGCTGTCATTTTGCCACGACCAAGCATGTGGCGGGCATTTTGGGCCCAGAAAGACAGCTGAGAAGATCTTGCAATGTGGTTTCTACTGGCCACAACTTTTCAAAGACGCTCATGACTATTGCAAGACTTGCTCCCGGTGCCAACACATGGGCCGGATATCCCGGAGGAATGAGATGCCGCTCCAACCGATCTTGGTTGTGGAGATTTTCGATGTTTGGGGGATAGACTTCATGGGGCCGTTTCCCAGCTCTTTTGGGAACTTATACATCCTTCTAGCTGTTGATTACGTCTCTAAATGGGTCGAGGCTGTGCCCAGCCGGACTAACGACAACAAGGTTGTCGTTAGGTTCCTTAAAGAAAACATTTTCTCCCGGTTTGGGCACCCCCGAGCGATCATTAGCGACAATGGAAGTCATTTCTGCAATAAAACTTTCGAAGCCTTAATGCGGAAATACTCCATTAATCATAAGCTTTCTACGCCCTACCACCCCCAAACCTGCGGGCAGGCCGAAGTTTCAAATCGGCAAATCAAGCAGATACTGGAGAAAACGGTTTCCAAGAACCGTAAGGATTGGTCTTTGAAACTCACTGATGCCCTTTGGGCATTTAGAACCGCTTACAAGACCGACCTTGGCATGTCTCCCTATCGGCTTGTGTACGGAAAAGCCTGCCACCTTCCGGTCGAAATCGAGCATCGCGCGTTTTGGGCGATAAAGGAGCTGAATCTGTCTCTGGAGGATGCGGGCAGCCATCGGAAGCTGCAGCTGAACGAACTGAGCAAGCTTAGGGATGAGGCTTACGACAACGCGGTTGTCGTTAAGAATCGAACGAAGGTGTTTCACGATAAACACCTTGTGCGCAAAACCTTCGTACCTGGTCAGCAGGTACTTCTTTACGACACCCGACTTCATTTCCATCCTGGAAAGCTCCGATCTCGCTGGAAAGGGCCGTATTTTGTGCGGAATGTGTATCCGCAGGGCGCTGTGGATTTGGAGAATCCAAAGGACGGTTCGATTTTCAAGGTCAATGGACACCGATGCAAACCGTACCTTAGTGCCGAACCAACAGAGGAGCTCCTGTTCTTACAGGAGCCGGTTTACCCTGATTGATCTTCCTCTGCCTACCTCCAAACTTCGGTTATCCAGCCAAGAACAGTGGACACTGTTCCAAATAAGTTTGGGGGTATGTACAAACCATTTTGTTTATATTTGTGTATATTCTTTTTCTTTTCTTTCAAAACAAAAACAAATAAAAATTGTGTATCGCTAACCAACAATTTTGAACCTTCAAACTGCTCTCTTCATGCAACGACAGTGAGGACACTGTCCAGTTTAAGTTTGGGGGTACGCTCGGTACGCATTTCTTACCTTCGCATTCATATGTATATTTTGCATCTGCATATTAAAATCCATAAAATCCATAAAAATTTGAAAATTTTCCAAAAATATAAAAACTTTTTTGTCAAGTTAGCTTGTGGAAGAACTCTGATTCAACATTCGACGGTTTTTGTTTGATAAAATAGGAATAACTAGATCTTATGTTTGGATTTTGAAAACCTGAAAGATAACTCTCCTTTGATGTTAACTATAGCTGATATATGTCTTTACATCACACTACACGTATCGTGAGTTTTGGGAATTAGATGACAAGTCTTTCATGTTCAAACTTTTAAACAGATAAATGATTTTCTGAGAATCAAATAGGTTTGTTCTGAAATAAGTAATGTCAAGAATAGTTTATGAAGTAAAGCGAATATGAAGGAATATTATTGATGCCATAATAGGAGCTAAGTCTGAAAAATAACCCATCTAAAACTTGATTGAAATGATTACACACCAAACCCACTAGACACGTCTTTTATCCAAAAAATATTTGAACTGCCGGTTATATCTCCGTTTGTATTAAATCATCTGATTTTCACGCCAAACTGTCTTTTGTTTTTGGACCTAGGTAACTTGAGTAATTAAGTCCGCTGGGGTGTTTCTACACCTAATGCCCTAAAACCAACTGGTTTGGGTGCATTGGCCCAAAGCTCGCTAAGAAGCCTAGAAAGTCCAGTTTAAAACAAAGTCAAGAAAGTGTTCTCTCCGAGTTAAAATTCCTAACGGTTCTTTGTGTGAGAATAATCTTGATAAAAGACAGGCTTTTAAAAAAAATTTTAACGGAGATATGAAGGTTTTACTCTTTGATAAAGACTATTGCACGTTCACAGTGGTGTGTATGAAATGAAAACAAGAAAAAGGTGGAGTGAAAAATACGACTTAGTTTCCTGTTAAGGAAGATAGAAATTCTAAAGTTGAAACCTTACTGCAAAACGAAACTTGAAAAATGCTTAACTCATTATAAAACTTATGTGATCCTTTTAAAATTATTATCTGGGCTTTATTGTGCGACATGATGACTCTAATCGATCCTTCTGGAACTTAACGACACTATCCGCACTGCACGTAAAGACATATAAAATCTGTAGTTAAATAAGATGTGAGGTGTGAAAAATAAAGGTTCAATAGTCTAGACTAAGGATTATAGAATTGTTATTTTCTAAAACAAAACTTTAGGGTTTGAAACTTAGTCATTTTTACAAACCAACTTGACCGGATTTTGTGGGTAGTATCCGCTGAAAACCCTCAGGAGACAACACTCCTCCTACTAGGGACACCTAGAGGTTTAACGGCTTGTTGCACATGCTCAGTGCAATCGCGTTCCCTGCGAAAGTGAGGTTAGGAAATTTTTTGTGAATAAATGGACTTTGCTCGGGACGAGCAATTGATAAGTTTGGGGGTATTTGTTCATATCAGATTTTTGCATTTTCATACCGCCCAATTTTTATCACATTGCATGTCGGTAGATACTCTTGAGCCGTGTTTGCTAGTCAATTGCAGGATACAGGTTCCCGGTGCTCAAACGGAGAAATTCATGGAAAACACGACAAAAATCCGGTTCCTGCCAACCACAGATAAAACACGGTCTCCGCTCTTCATCCGTGTGCTGCCAGATACCAGTTTAGGGAGACAAAATGTCAAATCAATGTCGTTTTCAGGCACAAGGCTCAATGGTAGCACAAGATCCAAGAGATCTACGCGGAGCTCGAGGCAATCATGACAAAAATCTTGACAAAAAGTCCACCTTTCCCTCAACAGAAATTCTGGAAAATTCGGGAAGCAATTATGAGAAAATACATATACCAGATTAAAGCTCCTATCAGATCAGGGTCCCACCAAAAAGACCCAGACCCAAGTCATCAAAACGGCCGCGGAAGCGCGGCCAAAGGGGGGTCTTGGCCGCGCTTGCGCGGCCGTTCTGGCGCCAAGTGTGCAGGGTTTTGGGGGGTAGGTTGGTCTTTTCATGTATGTTCTGTTGGTTGCCCTAGGGTTTCATGTTTTGGCCTATAAATAGCCCAGAAGTTTGTGAAGGAAAGGGTCCATAACTTTGTATTTCTTTTGCTAAGTTTTAGTTACATGTTCTTCTTCCTCTTCTCACCTCTTCTCCATTAAACTTGTAAGTGAGCTTTTGAGTGAAGAGTGATGAATAAAGAAGACCATTTTCATTATCATGCTTGTCTCTTTCTTTACTTGTTATAATTGTTGTAATTTTAATTGTTAAGTAGTTGTTGTTATTTCCTTGTTGTTTGTTTCTTCTCTCTTTTTCTTTATCCTTACATACGACAATGATACTTACGCTTGATCCTCGCCAAGGTGAGGTCGCAAACAGTTAGTCGTATTCTTCTAATCTCCTTCTTTCTATCTTCCTCTTTTGTGTTGTTTTATTTTTCCGTATTATGAAGTGTGAGTAGTTCTATACTTGTTAGGGTAGGATAAGGGAAGTTTGAGAGAAGGAAATCTCTCTCACTCTTTCCTTGCCCAACAACTTAAATCAACTCCCGTTAACCCAACCACAATCCGCTCCTTACGGCACCCTATCCTACATGATAGCGGTGATTCCGTAGTGAGACCGGTTGTGGTTGAATTAACCGGAGGTTATGGATAAGAGCCAAGAACGGACGGACAAGCACCAAAAGGAAGGACTATGCGTTGGAAAGCCTAGCTTATACTCGCAAGTTCCTTCCTAGTCGTGCTAATCCCCGTTGTTGCCGATTACCGTAACACCGATATTAAGTGGGGCAACGAAAGATGTGGAGACTCCTAACTCAAACTAACCTAATCCTAACCCTAACAAGCTCTCTTTAAATATCAACTAAACACTTAGATAACTACAAACAAAATCTGAACAACCGGACTTAACTCGTCGAAAAACACATAGAAAAAGATTCCCATCTCCCTGCGGACGACCCGTACTCAACCGGCTAGCTACGTGCGAAACCGTCTTGATTGCGGTATTTAAACTAAAACTTGAACACGCTCTTATCATATCAATCACGCATCTAAGATCGTTTCAAGGCAAACTCGTTTACATACGAAGGTTCATCTCGAACCTATCAGGGAGATGTCAGCCTTTCTCGAAACTCATGAAGAAAGGAGCTGCTTTTTTTTTTGGGATGTCGAATATCAAGAAGTGTTCGAAAGCATCAAACAGTACCCGCTACACCCTCTCATTCTTGTTGCTCCCATTCCAAATAAATCGTTGATCCTTTACAATGTTGCACTAGACGCATTACTCGGCACGCTTCTTGCCCAAAGCAACGGGGATAGGAACGAAAATGCCCTTTACTACCTCAGTCGAACATTAGTCGGAGCCGAACATAACTATTCCTCGATCGAATAGCAATGCTTGGACCTGATATTCTTCGTGAAAAAGCTGAGGCATTATCTGCTCGCTCATCGGGTTATGTTCATCTCCAAAGTTGACCCGCTCAAATACTTAATGATCAAGGCAAGCCTTGCTGGCAGAATGGCAAGATGGGCCGTCATGCTGCTTGAGGTCAACATAGTTTATACTTCTCAGAAAGCAGTAAAATGGTAAGCCCTCACCGACTTTCTCTCTTCTCTTCCTATATCTGAAGGGTCATCGCTGAATTGTGAGTTACCCGATGAACAAGTGTTGCGCCTCGAAGGCCATGCTGGGAGCTCTACTTTGATGGAGCCTCATCAATAAGGACTTCCATTAAATCAAGCATCATACAGATAAAAGCAGGAATATGATTGGTGTTCGTCACGCCATCGGAAGGAACCCTGCGATTCTCCTTCGCTCTTACTGAGCCTCGCATAAACAATGAGGCTGAGTATGAAGCTCTGATAGCTGTCCTGGAGATCGCCATAGAAATGGAGATCCTTCGGCTACGAGTCTACGGTGATTCCCAGCCCGTCGTCAACCAAGTGAGCGGCGACTATAAGATATATAAGCCCGAGTTAGCTCAATACAAAAGCCGGGTGGTAGAACTCATGAAACAGTTCACCGACATTGAACAAATTAGAGTTCCTAGGGTGTTGAATGGAAAATCCTACGTACTCGTTCGCCTAGCCAAAGAGCTAGCTTATCCCGATATGGATGAAATTCTGATCATAGTCAGGAGCCGGCAAATTTTGCCGCTAATCTCTTTACGAGAAGAAGAAAGTATAGAATAAGAGAACAATCCTACCGAAAAAGCTCTGATCATTCAAAACGAGCCTGATTGGAGAGAACCCTTCATAGAGTACCACCGATATGACAAGTTGTCCGAAGATAAATATGTGAGGGTTCAGCTGAAGAAGAGAGCTCTTCAATATATGTTCTTAAATGACACGCTATACCGCAGATCGTACGACCAGGTTTAGCTCAGGTGTCTGTCCCCAGCCGAAGACCAAATAGTCATGAAAGAAGTTCACACGGGCGTCTACAGAGCTCACCAATTCGGCCCCAAAATGCGGGGTCAAATCAAATGGCTGGATATTACTGGCCTACCATGATAAGGGATTGCGGAGAGCATTCAAAGACGTGTCATCTCTGCCAAATTCATGATGACTTCATTCACAAGCATCCCAATCCACTGCATCCTATTGTGGCATCATGGCCCTTTGAAGTTTGTGGCACCAACATAGTTGGCCCAATTGATCCTCCGTCATCCAAAGGCTACCGGTTCATATTGGCCGCAATTGACTACTTTTCCAGATGGGCTGAAGTTGTCCCACTAAAGGAAGTTAAGACAGAAGATATTCTGACATTCTTCCAGTATAATATTCTATATCGCTTCAGAACACCAAGAAGAATCATTTCTGACAACGGGCCTTCTTTCAAGAGCTTCAAAGTCTCAAGCTCCGCTACTCAACACAAGATAGACTGGAGATATTCCTCCATTTATAATCCTAGAGCTAATGGGCTAACCGAAGCCTTCAATAAAACTCTATGCAAGATTATAAGGAAATATGCTTCATCCAATAAAAGAGACTAGAATCTCAAACTCCACGAGGCGTTGTGGGCATATCGTACTACACACCGCACTCCAACTCAGTCCACTCCATACTCACTACTCTTCGGAGTGGAGGCGATCCTCCCACTCAAAGTCGAACTTCCAAGCTTAAGGATGGTTGTCTAGCATGGTCTGACGGAGGAGGAAAACACTCTCCTTCGGCTCGACCCCCTCGAAGAAAAGAGACTCGCAGTACAGGAAGGTCAGGAATTGTACCGAGCCCAAATTTCATAGGTCTATGACAAGATGAACCATCTCCATGCCTTCAAGAAAGATGAAATAGTGTTAGTCTTTAGAAGATTGATCATCCCCAATCGGCATGCCAAGGGAAAGTTCGAGCTAAATTAGGAAGGGCCATACGTCATCGAGAAAGTGTATGAAAGAGAATCCTACCAACTAATAAGTGTTGAGGGAGAAAGTCCCATGCTATCCATCAACGGCTAATATCTTAAGAAGTACTACACATGAATACTCCAAGTCACGGACGAATTGAGATCACCTGACCTACGGTCCGGGTTGTATATCCTGTAAAACCGTATACAATCCACGGGAACAAACTAGCTAAAACACTCCCAAGTCCCACCAGTGAGGCTACATCTGAAGTCCCACCGGCAATAAAGCTTCGCCAACGAGGCAGTAAAAAAACCGGTATGTCCATAAGCAAAACGGGCACGAATGAAAACCTAAAAAGGCTCCGTGAGTAAAAACAGCAGGACTGCCGGCGAGTTTGTGAAAACCCGAAAGGACGCAAACTCATGAAAAGAGACGAAAATACACTCTCAAAGTCCTCTCGACCTTGTAATGAGGATATCCCCGCGTGAGATCCTTACGACTCACAAAGGAACAACACACTTAGAAATCCCCATGATTCCTAAGGAGAATATACACTTACGATATCCCCACGACTCATAGGGAGAAATACTTCTATAAGACCCTCAGGGCTTACAGAATTCAAAAGCCTTAAATTATGGGTATCTAAACCTGTTTCTTAAGCCATCATAACCCTACAAAATTTATTCCCTACAAGTAGTTCAATATTGATTCTTGTATACAATCCATGGGCATGAATAAATATATTTCAACCAATTTCCACCAGAGCTGAGTGACATTCCTAACATAATGAGCAACACTTGCAAGTTCTCTTGACTTGCAAAGAGAAAATTCTCTTGTAAGAACCTTACGACTTGAAGGAGAAAATGCCACTTATGAAATAGAACAAGAAAAGAAAAGGATTCCGACTCTTCCTTTTCTGAATCCCCATAATTCCTAAGAAGAATATGCACCTACGAGATCCTCTTGACCCATTGGGAGAAATATCTTTATGAGATCCTTACGACTCATAAAATCAAAAAGCCATAGTTGGTAGGGATCTAGACCTATCTCCTAAGCCACCTTTGTCTAAATAGGAAACGGCAAATGATGAGTCACTCCTGGCACTATGCTTCAGTATTAGCGGTACTGATGTCGACCAAAACCCAAATCCCAGGTCCTCCCAGGACAAATGACGAGTTGCTCCTAGCACTATTCAAGTGTAGCAACGTTGATGTCATACAAAATCCAAATTTCAAGTCCCACTCAAATTCAAAAGTCCTGCCAAATAAGACAGAAATCAAACAAATCAAATCAACGTCCCACCCGGCAGTACTTCCAAGCTCAAAAGGTCCCGCGGAATGGGCAAGAAACTCCAAATCAAATCAGATCCCGATCCCGCAAGAAGCGGAGCAAGTCAACCTCAACTCTAACACCGTAGAAAGCGAAGCAAGTCAAATCAAATCCCGACACCACAAGAAGCGGAGAAAGTCAACCTCAACCCTGACACCGCAAAAAGCAGAGCAAGTCAAATCCAATCCCAACACCGCAAGAAGCAGAGCAAGTCAACCTCAACCTTGATACCACAGAAAGCGGAGCAAGTCAAATCCAATCCCGACACCGCAAGAAACAGAGCAAATCAACTTCGACCCTAATGTCGCAATAAGCGGAGCAAGTCAAATCAAGTATCGATCGTCCAAGTCGCAAAAATGGTGTTATCGACTGTCCAAGTCGCAAAAATGGCGGTGTCGACCCTCCACATTGTTAAAAGGGAACCAAAAAAAATCAATCTCCATATAGCACAAGATCCATCAATTTCATGCACACAACCCATACACGCAGTGTGCATTTATTGATCGGGGCGTTGGGGTAAAAAATTACACCCAATTTTTGAAATCAAAAATCAAATTCAAGTTCAAAGTCAAAGTCAAAATCAAAGTCAAAAAGTCAAAGTGGGTTCGAGCCCAAGCCCGAGCTAAGTAGGCCCGATCCCAGATCAAGCTCAAGCATGAAGAGGGACCGGCCAAAAGAGAAAAAGAAAGAGGAAAAGTTAGATGTAATTTTTAAATTAAATATGCAATAAGCCAATTTTGTAAAAAGCCATGGGGCTATATGTAAAAATGTAGGCTTATAAAAGGCCCCCATGATGACTCAATAGCAACTTCTGATTATTTCCCAAATAGATCTAGGGTTTTTTTGCTTCTCTCTCTCTCTCTTTCTGTCAAGGTCTCCTTCTTCCTCCTCCTCTCTTTTTCAATTAAATCCAAGGAAAATCCACTCCTGTTTCAAAACTAAAATTGATTTTGGCCACTAGTCCATTTATAGAAATATGGATCTCCTATTAAAATCAACAAAAGAACAACTTTTTTTTCTTCTCCATCTCTCTCCTCACGATCCTACAGAGGAGAGGAGGAAGGGAAGAAACCCACGTCAAGATCCATTTGCGCACGTCCCGAGGCCTCGTAGAAAGGTAAAAGAGCCCTTTTTGATCTTCTTAAGTCAAATTTTTGTGTTTTGGGTTGTAGCTCCATTGGGTTTCGACCCTTTCTTGCACCATACTAGTTGCGCACCTCGCTAGGTGCCCATTTGGCAAGATGTGCACCCTGTTAGGTGAACATTGTGCCAGGTGCGCACCGGCCCAGGTGCGTACTTCCCTAGGTGCGCAATTTACTGGACCTTTTGGCCACGACCCTTTGACCCCTCACTCTCATACCTCGCTAGGTATAAAATTCCTTAAGTGCGCACCTTACTGGACCTTTTGGCCCCCCACTCTCGCACCTCGCTAGGTGCGCACCTTACTGGACCTTTTGTCCGATTCGGAACCCTTTGGCCCCCTTACTCTCTTGTACCTCGCCAAGTGCTCTTCGGGTTAGGTGCGCACCTGGCGAGGTACGCATCTCGACTGGTGCGCACCTTACCACATGCTCACTTTGCTAAGTACGCATGTCGCACACTTGCATCTCTCACTTCTGTCTTTCTTGTAAACAATCTACAAAATAAAAAAATGAATAAAATTAACACATCCCACACTCAAAAACCTTCTCCCCTTAGCGGGACCCTTTGACCCCCAGCTCCCTATCCAGGTAGCGGGACCCCCGTAAACTCTGCAAGGCCCCCGATATGCCTAAAACACTCTCAAGACACACACATACGCATACCACACATTGAGTTCGCATGATCTATTTGACCAGTTAATCTTTGGTTCCCTCGCATTGAAAGCGATGGGTAATTAACGGTAGTTTAGTCCACGGCTGCCGGAGATTTAGATCCCCACAATCTTTAAACCCCTTCCTACCGTAGGCAGGGGGATATGTACATGCCTGATAAGCGCATACATTCCCATCTCAATAGGGTGACGAAAAGCTCTCCACACCATCTTTCATTTTCAGTATGTCACATATTTAGGCACTTTCAATTTATGTTTCTTGTACAGAAAGTTTGTATCAGTTAAAACCTTATAAAGTTAGAATGTAAATATATAATGTGGTTGGATTTTATTTCACTTGTCTATTTTATATTGCTTACTTTACGCTTAGTGTAATTGTTTCGAAAATGGACATTCTCAGAATAAATACGTCGTAGGCCTCGTCACATGCCTGCTCCTGTCTTTTTGGAAGCGAGGCGTGACATCAAATTCTGGACGAAAAGAGAGTGGATGTGGTACGCATCCAGATGGTTGACTATGCTAGAAAATGGTGTCTTGTAGAGGAGAGTCATTTGGAAAAGCCGTTCAACTAGACGGCTTTTACCCAGAGTTTCTTGGAGAAGTTTTTTCCGCAATCTACTAGGGAGGAAATGGAAGAGAAGTTCATCAGGTTGAAGCAGAATGGACGATCTATAGATGCTCATGCGGCTGAGTGGACCCGGATTAGTCGATTTGCAGGGGCCATTGATGCCTAATGAGGATGATAGAGAACGCCGTTTCCTACGCAGTCTTGATGTGGAGATTCAGAAGCAAATTACTTTGTTGGGTTTGAATACTTTCTCTCACGTTCTCACGGCGGCTAAAGAACAACAGAAGCTATTAGTGAAAGAGAAGGGTACGGCTCAGTAAGATGTTCTGGTTTGTAAGGTAGTTCAAGCACTAACTCGGAATTCAGGACTTAGGGGTATTCAAGTCAGGAGATAGGGAACAGTTCCGATGAAGAGACCTTTTGTTTCAGCCAGAAGAAGAACATGATTCATGACTTCTGCCAGCGACCAGGCCATGTTCAAGAGAGAATGCCGGAGAAAGCTTGTGCATGCTTAGTGTGCAGAGCTACTGACCATCAGGTCAACACTTGTTCGTTGAGAGGTCAGATGAAGGGCTATGCTCAGAAAGAACCGCAAAAGCCAGTTCATGGACAGAAGCAGATTACTCAGGAGCCAAATCAGGGACGAGCTTTCATCTTGACGGCCGAGGAAGCAGAAGCTTTAGAAGATGCGGTTACAGGTATTCTACCAGTTTGTAGATTTCCAGCATTAGCTTTATTCGATTCTGGCGCATCTCATTGTTTGTATCGTCCAAGTTTATTGGTGCACACTCTATTCCATACATGGCTTTATCTAGTAGTTGGGACATACACACTGGGAATGGGAAAATTATTTCTAGTAGAGAATGCCATGATTGTTCCATTGTAGTTTGTGGATATGAGTTATTTGCGGATTTCTAGGTCATTGAAACCGGCAGTTATGACGTAGTTTTGGTGATGGACTTTCATGGAACCTTTCACTCTCACATAGATTGCAGAGCAAAGAAGGTGATTTTACCAATTCCTAGTCATCTGGAGTTTAAATTCTTGGGAGATAGTAGATCCATCAGACCGGTTGAATTCAGAGCCAAGACGACGAGTGTTGTTATTGGATATATGTATGCCCTAGATGCTATTATTTGATAGTGGATGTTTGGACATGTATATATACAGAGGACTTTCTTGCTCGATATGATAGTATGCTATCTGGTTACTCTTTATCTTAACATGTCCACTTGATTGTGTATACTGTTCATTTGATACATGTTGATAAAGCCCTTAGGATATCAGCTTGAATTCCATAATTATGATGCAGATTATACTAGTGGGGCATGTGTAGTCTTTAAGCACATCCTTAAATGTTCCTAGTCATGGGTGTATTGAGACGGGGCATCGATATTCTAGAGTAGACTAGCGTATACGTTTCTTGACCCAGTATGACGGGGCGATGGATGATCCTATATCCATTGGTCTTTGACACCAAAGATTGTATACGGGTGCTCATTGGAGACTGAGTACACTGAACGGACTCGCCGAGAACTCCTATATGGTATTATATCCATCGTCGGATAGCAGTTCTCAGGTGACACTTGTACATGTTAGTCTGTAGACCCAAGATCGTCATAGAGTCTTATGTGTTCTCCCACTGTCCTTTGATTCCACCCTACCACGGCTCTACTGAGTCATGCAAACAGGTAGCTTTTGGGTACAGTCCTGAGACATATAGAGGCAATGAGCGATAGGAGGGGTTTCGTCTCTCCCGGTATTGGGAGTTGATGTTGTACTATGCACGATTGGCTAAAACTGGAAGTCCCTGGCCAGGGCTGATGAGATTTACTGATAATTATAGGCCACGCATCGGCATGACTTATTGAGTTATTGGGGTTGACAATACCATCTCTAGACTCAATATGCAATATATCAGACGAAAGTGTTGCTGGTTGGCTCTACGGGAGTTTGGACAAGTTCGCTTTTTGTTCTTCTGTTCGCTCAATACCTGGGAGCCGTTACGTGCAGCTAGTACCGCTGACGGTTTGTGGGTATCTGATATGATCACTACCTACTGCTAGCATATTGACGAGTCTTAGAGTCCCGCATAGGGGTTTCCGAGCTCAGGCGAAACGAAGTGGGGGCATACATAGAGATATGTATGGGAGCTTGATTAAATACGAGTATATGATACCGTATTTTAATATGGTGTTTTCCATTGGTCGGGTTATATGTGATATGACCGGATTATTAAATCAAGTGTTGATTTTATATAAAATGACTAATAGCTCATAACTAATTCCTTTCTTTATGTGTGTGCATGTATGTATGTATGTTTATATGGATTTATATACACATATACATGTGTGCACGTGTCATGGTGGATGATACATTAGAGATGGCTATGCTAGACTCACATGGAAACATTTTAGATGTTTTATTGATTTTGAGTAAATGGAAATTAGATGATAATCTCATGGTTGATATTTTTCTTCTACACTCTTTTATCAAAATATCTAGTTAACCATGGTTTATTATCTAGTCCTCCACTAACTTACTCTCTCAAAATATCTAGATATTTTCCATGCTCATTATTATTAGTGAGAGTGACTCTATTCTTATCACAAGCTCATGATTAGCCATTTTCATCTTCTCCTTCTTCCAAGCTCTCTACCTCTTTCTATTGAGTGAAAAGAGAAAGAAAAAGAAAGGATTTTTAGTGAGAAAAATACCCACTTCATCAATCTATATTAGTCTAGCACACTTGTATAGGTTGTTTGCCTCACTTTTACTTAGGTTAAGTGAAGCAAGAGCTTCAGTGCAAGGAACTCCATGGTGGATCATCGTGGACTACGAAGGATACAAGAGGACGTGTTCAAGCTCTGAGTGGAACCAAGGAGTCCAAGGACATCTACACGGAGCTATAGAAGAGAAGGAGAAGTCTACAAAGGTTGTAGTTCTTTTTCTCTTAGTGTTAGACACTACATATGTATATGATACTTGCTTAGTTAAACCCTAATCCTCTAGTTCGATTCTAGGTTTTAGTTACTTAGCACTCTAGATTTTTTAAAATTGCAAACTTGATGCTTGTTAAAACCTAGTGTGGGTGCTAAGAAACTCCAACAGTGGTATCAGAGCTATTAGGCATTGGATGTCGACCTTTGGGGGGTTCTCATTATGTGACAGTGTAGCGGAGCATAGGCTCTTACCCCCAGGGTGTCCCGAGACCAGAAGATGTTCCGGCGGGTCGTAGTCCTCGCGACGGGGCATGCATGAAAAGTAGCTGCTGAGGGACCTGTAAATGCCACGGCGACCCCATTGGATGGGGTGGCTGTCTGACCAATAGTGGTATCAGAGCCAAGTTAGAGTATTAGGTGTGACCTAGACGACTTTAAAGTGTTTGATCGAACAACGAAACTGTATCTTTGCCTAGTCTCTGGAATTTTTTCAAAAGTTAGAATTTTGGGTTTAAAAATATGCAAAAAATAGTGTAGGGTTTTCTATGGATCCCCAAGAAAAACGAGTGCCTAACTCGACTAAACGGCCGCGCAATCGCGGCAAAACCATGGGCTTAGCCACGGTTCCGTGGCACCGTTGGTGAGGCAAGGACCGTGCCTTCTTGTGCTGATCCGTAGGTACTTATGGCACTCTCTGGGTATTTTTAAACCAGACTCAAGTGTTGAGGTCTCTGAGATTTGTGGGTGTTTTATGAATTGATCGAAATGTTTAACATCGCCTAGCTTTTCTGAATGTGATACAATATTTGGAATCTACACTAATTAGTTTTGAGAAAATTAATTGGTTGTTTGTAAATCTAACATTTCAGTCTCGTTGGATATCGGGAATCTTGTTGAATTACCCGATGTCTTTTGACAAGGTGTTTTCATTTTGAGACTTAAATGTAAGATCTACATGGTTAGGCATGAAATCTGGGATATGAGATATTCCGGGTTTGTGATTTCTAAGGAGAGTGCGGATTCCAAATGTTGTAGTTTTACATTTCTTTTCTGCGACCGTAAGTGTAATATATGTATCCCTAATTTCGTTGCTATACGTCGATGATGTTGGGAATACGCATATTTACTTACGTTGATGATCTGTGATGATTATTCTGTTGCTGGGTTGATATGATGTATAAGATCGTCGTGATTGAATAGCCGAGTTTTTTTATGTGAGATGAGAGTTTTTCTTTTCATTCATGTAAAATTCATTGTATGTAATATTCTTTTATTGGGACACTTCCGGGTTGAGGATGATGTCGCCATTGATGTATATTATTTATTTTTCCGCATTAAGATAGACCCAAGGTGGGGAACACAAGTAATCGGGTTCTAGAGTCCAGTAGGAGACCACCTCGAGAGTCGAGACCGGGTCTTCTAACTCTAGAATTGGCAGGGTTTCTTGCCGCTCTCGTAGGGGTCTAAGGGTGTGGGCTTGGTTATTCATCACGAACGTGGAATCCATATTTTTTATCATTGGCTTAATTTAAAATACGGACTTCCTGGTATATCCTATACATTCATATATCTGATTCTGCTGCAATGTTCTGTGATGAGATCATATAACGGCCTGAGACGAATGTTATTATATATATGATATATAATAAACGTTGATTATGTTTTGCATCCGCGCTAGTTCTGCCTCCGCTCTGCCATTAGTTAAGTAACCTAACGGTGCACGACGGGACCCGTGGTGAATGCGGATGGCATAAGCATACGTTCTATTTTTCGTTTCTTTCTGTGATGCTTAGGAACTTAAATGATGGGACTACATTAATGAGATTAATGTTAAGAAAAGAAATCTAAAGATGTTGTAGAATCGAATTTGAAACCAAGCAAGTTTCAAAATGAGGAACTTAAGCCACTCATTTTAAAACTATTTGGTTCTACAACAAGATCAAGTTCAAAGAGTTAAAGGTTTTTTTAAAAACCATCCGCAACCTCCATCATTTTAGGAAGTAGAGTACTTAGTATTCGTGCTACGTTTGTTGACCATAGTTAAGACGTAGTATACGCTAGCTAAGTAATGTCTTCCTAGACAGCATATGATGCGATTGATTAGGACATTTATATGACTTTGTTGACCATAGTTAAGGGTCATATGAGTGGGTCTAATTAATCACGAAATGATGGGTAGAACTTGACTAGTGCTTATGATTTGTTGATCATAGTTAAGGTCATAAGCTGCTAGGGGTAAAAACCATATCGGGAATTTCAAGAGTTGAAATTTGTAACGAGATTGTATAGCTTTTATGTTGATAGTTGGATCCCGATCCCACTGTGAGTAAGAGTTACTTCCAGGAGAGTTTTGCACTTTAAAATTAGCTAATCCAGTAGGTGTCTAGAAAGGTGTCAACGGGGTTATGCCTTTGGGAAAATGAGGTTTACTTTAATTAGGTCTGTGCGAAAGCACGGGGAAGCTCCCTCAAAGTACCGATACTGGCCTGGTTGACCGGTTAGCGAACTTGTAGAAAGTAATTAATCCTGGTTGATTTTCTCTTTAAGGTTTGAAGGAAAATTTGATAAAAGTAGTGGGAGGTATCGATTAGATAAGATAATAACCAATCTAATTTTTGCAAGAGCATTTCCCTGAGTGTATTCTTTTCTCTCTCCTAATGGCAGATACCCATGACTGGACTTAAGTTTCTATTAGAGAAAAATAAACTGACGGGACCCAATTATAAAGACTGGCTGAGGAATATAAACATTGCCCTTACATATGATAAGGTTGCATATGTCATCACTGCCCCAGCCCCTCCCATCCCTGGCCCTAATTCCTCTATTGTGGATAAGGAGATCCGCAAGACATGGGATATTGATTGTGCCACAGTCAAATGCCTCACGTTAGCTTCGATGGATAATGCACATTAGAAGCATCATGAGAAGATGGATGTTCAATCCATCTTTCTTTATACAAAGGAGTTGTAAGAAGAGCAATCCGTACCCTTCGCTACGAGGCATCTAGAAAGTTGTTTCAGATGAGGATGGCTGTTGGCACGTCGGTAGGTGATCATGTCTTTAAGATGATAGCTCTTATTGAAGAACTTGAGGGCATGAGATGGACCATGGAGAATGATAAATATGTTGATATTGTTCTGCAGTCTTTCCCCCTGCCTATGCTCAGTTTATTGTGAACTTCAATATGCATAGTATGGAGAAGTCACTTCCTGAACTTCTCAATATGCTGAGAAGTGCAGAGAGCGCGCTCAAAGAGAAAACTCCCTCTCTGATTATTGGGACATCTTCCTCTTCCGTCCCAAAAGCCAAGGCTAAGGGAAAGAAGAAGAAGAAACCCACTAAACCAAGAGGTGCAGTTAAAAAGGCAAAAGGGAAAGACAAATCAGTGGTTGAGGGATCGGGAAAGGAAGAATATTTCTACTGCCATAAGTCGGGACACTAGAAGCGAAACTGTATTGAGTACCCACTGATCTCAAGAAGAAGAAGCATGGTGATACTTCCGCTTCAGGTGTGTTTGTGACTGAAAACTGTTTTTCTATAAACTCTGCTTCCTGGGTATTAGATACCGGTTCGGGTTCTCACATCTGCAATTGTATGCAGGGATTGAGAAATATCAAAGTTTTGAAGACTGGTGATCACACTCTCCGGGTTGGAAATGGTTCCAATGTACATGCTATATCAGTGGGAGAGTATCACCTGGGATTGCCTTCGGGATGTATATTGGTTTTGAACCCGTGTTATTATGTACCAAGCATGCTATGTAATATAATATCTGTTTCTTTGTTAGACAATGAAGGATATAATTTTGTGTTGCAAAATATTATGAACATTAACCTGAATCAACAGTTGATTGGATATGGTATACTGAATAACGGGATATACGTCCTAAATCAACACACATTTTTCAACATACAACACACAAATAAAAGAAAATTTTCAGATATAAATGAAGCTTTTCTTTGGCATTGTAGATTTGGTCATATTAATAAAACAAGACTAAACAAGCTACACAAAGTTGGATATTTTAATCCCTTTGAATATAAATCTTATGCGACTTGTCAGTCTTGTATCAAGGGTAAAATGACCAAAACTCCGTTTATTGGACACGGAGAAAGAGCTACTGAACTCTTAGGCCTCATATATATTGATGTATGCGGACAATGTCTAGATATACTAGAGGCGGTTATTCGTACTTCATAATTTTTACTGATGATTTCTCATGATTCAGACATGTGTTTTTGTTAAAGCATAAGTCTGAAGCTTTCGAGAAATTTAAAGAGTATAAACTTGAAGTAGAAAAACAAATTGGTTTGCATCAAGAAACTTCGATCGGATCGAGGAGGAGAGTATATTAGATATATTACAGAGTTTTCATCAAGAAAATTCGTACAGAGTTTTCAGACTTCCTAAAAGAGAATGAGATTCTCTCTCAGCTCACTACTCCTTACACACCACAGCACAACGGTGTGCCAGAACGGCGGAATCGTACCCTATTAGATATATTACATTTCATGATGAGTGATACTGAGTTACCACTTTCCTTTGGAGGCATGCATTGGAGACTGCAGCATATTTATTGAACAGGGTTCTAACCAAAACCGTGTCTACCACTCCATATGAGATATGATATAGGAAGAGACTATCTCTTAAACGAGTTAGGATATGGGGTTTTCCTGCTTTTGTTAAAAAATAGTATCCAGACAAACTCTAGACACGATCGGTTCTGTGTACATTTGTGGGATATCCAAAACATTCATATGGATATCTTTCCTACCACAAGGAGGAACAAAAGGTGTTTGTTTCTCAGTATACCACATTTTTGGAAATTTTTTACAAATAATACTGATGGCAATGTGGTAGAACTAGAAGAAGTTCTAGAGACACAAATTAATAACGGAGATTTGGTTGAACCTGATGTTGCAATAGAATCTTATGAAGCTCAGCCACTCCGTAGATCTAGTAGGACTTCTCGCCCACCTGAGAGATACTATGGTTTCCTCATTGATGGTAATAGAGAAGATTGCATCATGGATGATAATGACCCTACTAGATTTCAGCAAGCTATCACGAGTGGTGACTCTGTGAAGTGGTTGGATGCCATGAGATCCGAAATGGAGTCTATTTACACCAACAAAGTATGGACTTTTGAAGTTGCACCTTCTGGGGTAAAACCCGTAGGGTGCAAATGGATCTTTAAGAGAAAGATCGGTGTAGATGGACAGGTAGAGACCTATAAGGCAAGGCTTGTAGCGAAAGGATTTTGTCAAAGACCAGGACTGGACTATGACGAAACTTTCTGTCCAGTAGCAATGCTTAAATACATTTGGATCCTACTTGCTATTGCCTCTCACTACATCTATGAAATCTGGCAGATGCACGTAAAAACTGCATTTCTAAATGGTGGTTTAGAAGAGTGTATTTTTATGGATCAGCCAGAAGGCTTCGTTGATAGTGGGAGCAGCGAGAAAGCATGTAGGTTGCTTAAATCTATTTATAGATTAAAGCTGGCATCACAGAGTTAGAACATCTGCTTTGATGATGCAATTAAAGAGTTTGATTTTGTTAAAAATCCAGATAAACCTTGTATTTATAAGAAAATTGTAGGGAGTACTGTCACATTCCTCGTATTGTACGTGGATGACATTCTCTTGATAGAGAACGACATTCCTATGCTACAATCGGTTAAATTTTTCTTATCACAAAGGTTCTCCATGAAAGACCTGGGTGATGCCTCGTACATTTTGGGCATTAAGATCTATAGAGATAGATCTAAAAGGTTGTTGGGATTTTCCCAATCAAGGTACATTAACACCATCCTAAAGAGGTTTAGTATGGAAGATTCCAAGCGAGGTGCTTTACCCACTTATCATAGAATCACTCTCTCCAAAGACTTTTGTCCAAAGTCTGATGAAAAGAGAGCTCGCATGAGCATTATACCTTACGCTTCTGCTGTAGGATCTATAATGTATGTGATATTGTGTACTCGTCCTGTTGTAGCTTATGCACTAGGTGTAGTAAGCATGTATCAATCCAACCCAGAGAAGAAACACTGGATAACTGTGAAGAACATTCTTAAGTACTTACGAAGGACTAATGAAATTTTCTTGGTGTATGGTAACGGGGATCTCCAGATGGAGGCCTTTACCGATTCGAGCTTCCAGAGTGATAAGGATAACAGCAAATTTATCTCAGGGTTTGTATTTACCCTCAATAGAGGGGCGGTCTATTGGAAGAGTTCCAAACAGGACACCGTTGCAGACTCAACGATGGAAGCTGAGTATATTGCTGCAAATGATGTTGCCAAGGAAGCCGTCTGGATGCGGAAGTTCATCTCGGAACTAGGAGTAGTTCCCGCTATTATTGATCCAATACCATTGTATTGTGATAATAATGGGAATATGGCATTGGCCAAAGAGCCCAGGTCCCATCAACGATCTAGACACATCCTGAAGCGATATCATTTGATCCGGGAGATAGTTGATCGCCGCGAGATCGTGATTCGGAGAGTAGATGCAAAAAATAACATCGTAGATCCACTCACCAAAGCCCCCCATAGCCGCAACATGAGCGGCTATTTGAGATGTTGGGTATGAGATACGCCAATAATTGGCCTTAGTGCAAGTGGGAGATTGTTGGATATATGTATGCCCTAGAGGCCATTATTTGATAGTGGATGTTTGGACATTTATATATACAGAGGACTTTCTTACTCGACATGATAGTATGCTATCTGGTTACTCTTTATCTTAACATGTTCACTTGATTGTGTATACTGTTCATTTGATACATGTTCATAAAGCCCTTAGGATATTAGCTTGACTTCCATGATTATGATGCATATCATACTACTGGGGCATGTGTAGTCTATAAGCATATCCTTAAATGTTCCTATTCGTGGGTGTATCGAGATGGGGCATCGATATTCCAGAGTAGACTAGCGTATACGTTTCTTGACCCAATATAACGGGGAGATGAATGATCCTATATCCATTGGTGTTTGACACCGAATATTGTTGTCACGAACTGAAATTATCTCGTGACCGGTACTTAAATCACGCCACGTCTAAAGGCGTAACGTAATTCAAGTAAGCCGAAGCCCAGAAATCTAAACCCTTTTTAAATTAAAATAAAGAGGTGAAGTTTTGAAATAAAGGTATACTGAAATCAAACGTTTTCTTAGTACCTAATAGTGGAACATGAAAAATGCAAGTGAAATTTATTAGTTGAAAAACATGTTTCGTCTTTTAAAAATTTGGGCAGCACCTCCTTTGTATATTTTGATCCAAACCACATTTACATAAGAATGATAAAGGCATCCCCAAGAGGGAGCTAGCTCTTCACCAATCGGCGGATCCACAACCACGCAAATCATAAATATAAATATACGATGCCCAACGGCAAAGACCACCACAAAAGATAATGAAATAAGCAAGACATCAAAACCACTAGTAGCGGAATACCCTTCGCTCTATGTCTTGCAATCACAAGTTTCACTAAGTATCACTACATATACAAATACTAGTTTGATTGATGGAGTTGACAAGATACAAAAGGAAATATAAATACAAGAGTGGTACAATCAGACATGTACCACCTACCAAAGCAATCACCCGAATGCAACTGTATGCCAGCGATGCTGCTACTGATCCATGCGGTCAACCTGCAAGAACTGTGGCACAACGTGGGTGAGTTGCCAACTCGTGAGTAGAAAAACATCATCAGGTAGAAATCGAATAAAATAACGATTTCCTAGGTCAACTGTATTATAAAGGTAATACTATGATATCTAGGGTGACCGTATCTGTATATGTGCCAACAACATAATCAATGCCTATCAGCATGTGGATATCAACCAACCATATCATCAATGTCTGTATGCAAGTGGATCCCATCCACGTGTCAATCAATGACACAACAATATCATGCATGTAAATATCATGAAAACATATGTATATAAATATGTAAATATGATGATATAAATCATCGTGTGTCCCTCGCGACACATCAAAATCATAGAACCTGAGTGTCCAGCATCGACACTCGAAACATCATAAAACCCATGTCCAACATCGACACGTAAATCCTCATATATTGACTCCGTCTACGGGATCAGCCCGCGGGCTCCGGCAGAACGGGTCGGCCCATATCCATCTCATAACTCTGGTCGGTATCCTCCGGATAAACGCCGAGTTCAAATACTATCATCGGTAGGTGCTACTCCCTCTGCCAGGCTCATCGTCTACACCGCGATAATCATCTCTCGCCCTGAGGAACCATACTGGGTCCACCATGTACCCGCAGACGGCGCCTACTGCTCCTCGAATCGGGTTTCACATTCCAATCTCAGAACCGAGAAAACACACGGTGGACACACTGAAATATCATATCAAGAGAAACCGGGTTTTTAAAACTACACATAATTTCATTTGAAATTTGACCACGGTTCTCAAATCCAGAAATCTCATGAAAACAGCATATCCCAATGCGTATAGTCATAAAGCATGATGTATGTGACATATGACAGAAATGTAAGCATATCTGTATCTCATGCAACATGAAACAGTGATGTGAACATATCAAGGGAAAACCGCTCTTTTAAATGAATCCAGTTTTTAAATATATCCTGCGATTCTGAATTTCTCCAAAGTCAGATGTAACATCGTATAAAGGTGTATATGTAACTATAGCAAGTAAATCATGCAAGGCGTCATATCATGATGCAACAATTCTACTGTGTGGTGATATAGCAATTATCGATGATGAAGTGTATAAGCCGGCCAATCTGTGTAAGTGTAACATACGCATCATCGATAATGGTGTAGGTGTACTAGCACATGTATATGTAATGCAATGAGAATGACATGAACATTGCATAAGGTAAATCGTCAGCTAAATGCTGTAAGGTATACGTATCTAACATGACCGAGTCGGTGAATCTATCAATCGGCATCTAGCCCCACAATCATCACGTACGGTATAATCCGTCGTATGGCATCCTCTAGTCAAGGGTATGGATCAATCATCATAAAACTCATCATGTACGGTAAATCATCGTACGGCGACATTAAACCATCAAGGATCCTATCAACCTATATGACTCTGAGGGTACAGAACTAACGTCTCGTATGGCATAGCACTCATGATTCATAACATTAAATATCTATATACCTATATCCCATGTCGCATCCATAACAATCCCATATCAGGGGACCGGCAAAGGTATCAATCATCTCTTATCGACTCGCATCCGTATACCGACATATCAATCAAGTCATCATACATTCAGTCAATTTTATATATACATTCTACCTTATACATCAAATATCATGCTACTCTAAAACTCATACCTATTCTAGTGCAACTACATATCTATAAGTCGTGATTCACATTCACTTTTCATATCCCTAAACTTTCATCTCATATCTCAATATATATATTCAATCACTCATATCATCTCTAACTATCTCTTTTAACTATATTCCTAGTTTTCTAATCTAGGTTTCTACGACTGTATCCTATAGATCGGTTTCCATGAAAAACTTGCGGGGGTGCTATACGCCATCCACCCGACTTCCCCCGTAGATATAGATCTACTCACTTCGATCCTTGCTTGCCGAAGTTGATGACGCCATGCTCCGTCGTCTCGGAATCCACGCAAAGGTACCTACAATAATACATAATCGCAATCGCTATTATAATCGAATCCGGAAAACCGATACGGCACACGGTGCGCTCATAGGTTAAAACATATAGCATACGCATGCAAAATGAACAAACAACTCTCGTCGTTGACGTACAAACATCCAAGGACTCAAGAGAATATCAAACACTAAAACCAAGAATTCCAAAATAAGGAAATCATAACCTGACACAAAGCAGCAACTCAAGAATTCACTCCTAGATTTCTAGTCAGGTAAAATAGGGATAAACAAACAGTACTATAGGGTAGTATATGGAGTGTGTGAGCTACTGGACTAATCCCAGCACCAGACACCACCAAGTGGCCGGCCACAATGGCAGAAAATCCGGCCACCTCAGCTAAGTGGAGGAGTCAGGGTCTCGTCTCTTCAGGGCGGTCTCCTATTGGTCCAATTAGGTCTCTATAGTTGTTAGTTTTTCTCGTAAACACTCCAGGTCATCCCAGATTCCCTGTAGTCACACCAAAACCTCACAAAACCGACACGGGTGAATTTCCTAAATCCGTACTCTCTGTTTTTGGGCATACAATCAACACTAAGGTCTGTGAACAGCCACCACACATCACCACAACACAACTTAAGCCCTAATCCCCCTCTTGAAATTTCCAACATCACTAATTATCACTAAACCAATTCTAAACTAAAATAGAAACTAAAACAACTAAATTAATATGCTAATAGTGTAGGAGATACCTCATTTGGGCAACTCAAGAAAAACCCTAGCTTCCTAAAGTTTTCAAGATCCAACTTTGATGGGTCCAAAGTGATGAGGATGAAGAGAGGATCAACTTTAATGAAGAGGGTATGGGGTTTTGAGGAAGATTTTGAGATGGTTTCATGGGGTAGAGGTGGAGGGAGTAGCATGAAGGAGATGAGGAAATCATGGAGGAAAAATGAAAGAATGGCAGCCCCTTCTCTCTCCTACCCCCACTCTTTCTTATTCTCACCCTCTTTCTCTCTCTCCAATCATTCTCTCTTTTACCCTTATCTCTTTTTCTTTTCTTTTTAAAACCAAACCACATAATACCCCAAAACAACACAAGAAAATAATATGTAACCAAAATGCAACATGACATGGTGCACTAGTCATGGAAAACTGTAGAAACACGGATTTGGCCTAATCGCGATTAGCAGTGCACTAATCGGGTTTTTATTTAAACTGCATATAATAAATTATAAAAATGCCAAATCCAATAAATATATTTTTGAATGAATAAATCATTTTAATTTCCAATTATTTCACAAATTATTAGTATATATTTATACCACTTAACGAAAACCCCAATTTCGCAAATCGGGTGGTTTCGCGAAATATATTATTTTAATATTAAATTCCAAAAATAATATTTTATATTTTCTGAAATATTACAATTGTATACGGGTGCTCATTGGAGACTAAGTACACTGAACGGACTTGCCGAGATTTCCTATATGGTATTATATCTATCGTCAGATAGCAGTTCTCAGGTGCACTTGTACATGTTAGTCTGTAGACCCGAGATCGTCATAGAGTCTTATGTGTTCTCCTACCGTGCTTTGATTTCCATCCTACCACGGCTCTACTGAGTCGTGCAAACAGGTAGCTTTTGGGTACAATCCCGAAACACATGGAGGCAATGAGCGATAGGAGGGGTTTCGTCTCTCCCGGTATTGGGAGTTGATGTTGTACTATACGCGATTAGCTATAACTGAAAGTCCCTGGCCAGGGCTGATGAGATTTACTGATAAGAGTTATCAGTAGTTTCTCGAACTATTATAGGCCACACATCGGCATGACTTATTGAGTTATTGGGGTTGACAATACCATCCCTAGACTCAATATGCAACATATCAGACGAAGAGACCGGACTGTACGGTAAGTGTTGCTGGTTGGCTCCATGGGAGTTTGGAAAAGTTCTCTTGTTGTTCTTCTGTTCGCTCAATACCTGGGAGCCGTTACATGCAGCTAGTACCGCTGACGGTTTGTGGATATCTGATATGATCACTACCTGCTGCTAGCGTATTGACGAGTCTTAGAGTCCCACATAGGGGTTTCCGAGCTCAGGAGAAACAAAGTAGGGCACATATAGAGATATGTGCGAGAGCTTGATTAAATACGAGTGTATGATACCGTATTTTAATTTGGCATTTTCTATTGGTCGGGTTGTATGTGATATGACTGGATTATTAAATCAAGTGTTGATTTAATATAAAATGACTAATATCACATTACTAATTCCTTTCTTTATGCGTGTGCATGTATGTATGTATGTTTATATGGATTTATATACACATATACATGTGTGCATGTGTCATGGTGAATGATACATTGGAGATGGCTATGCTAGACTCACATGGAAACATTTTAGATGTTTTATTGATTTTGAGTAAATGAAAATTAGATGATAATCTCATGGTTGATATTTTTCTTCTACACTCTTTTCTCAAAATATGTAGTTAATCATGGTTTATTATCTAATCATCCACTAACTCACTCTCTCAAAATATCTAGATATTTTCCATGCTCATTATTATTAGTGAGAGTGACTCTATTCTTATCACAAGCTCATGCTTAGCCATTTTCATCTTCTTCTTCTTCCAAGCTCTCTACCTCTTTCTAGTGAGTGAAAAGAGAAAGAAAAAGAAAGGTTTTTTAGTGAGAAAAATACCAACTTCATCAATATATATTAGTCTAGCACACTTGTATAGGTTGTTTGCCTCACTTTTACTCAAGTTACGTGAAGTAAGAGCTTGAGTGCAAGGAACTCCGTGGTGGACCATCATGGACTATGAAGGCTACAAGCGGACGTGTTCAAGCTCTGAGTGGAACCAAGGAGTCCAAGGACATCTACACGGAGTTATAGAAGAGAAGGAGAAGTCTACAAAGGTTGTAGTTCTTTTTCTCTTAAGTGTTAGACACTAAATATGTATATGATACTTGCTTAGTTAAACCCTAATCCTCTAGTTCAATTCTTGGTTTGAGACTTAGCACTCTAGATTTTTTTAAAATTGCATACTTGATGCTTTTTAAAACCTAGTGTGGGTGCTAAGAAACTCCAACAGTTGTTTTATCGGCGTTGGAGGGGAACAAGGAGGAAGCACCGATGGTTGTTTGAGAGTTTATAGATGTATTCAAAGTCATCTTGGGTCTACCGCCAAAACGAGATTTAGAGTTTGCAATTTATTTGATTCCTGAAGCAACACCTATTTCAAAGTCTTATTATCCAATAGAACCAGTGGAACTAGAAGAAGTAAAGAAGCAAGTTTCCGAATTATTAGAGAAGGGTTGGATTCGCATCAGTGGGTCATCTTAGGGAGCTCCAATTCTATTGGTCAAGAAGAAAGACGGTACGAGGCGAATGTGCGTCGATTACCGAGAGCTTAATCGGATGACCATCAAGAACAAGTACCCAATTTCTCGCATAGGCGAATTGTTTGATCAATTAAGTGGCGCGAGGGTATTCTCAAAATTGAATTTACGATCGGGTTATCATCAAGTTCGAGTGAAGACGGTGGGTGTTTGCAAGACGATGTATTGAACTCGATACGGGCACTATGACTACATAGTTATGACATTTGGAGTTACGAACGCACCGGTGGTATTTATAGATTTAATGAATCGAATCTTTTCACTGTACCTAGATCGGTTCTGTTTGATATATATTCCCTAGAGGCCTTTATTGTATAGAATGCTAAAGATATGTATGTGCAGGACAATCTTGCTCGATATGATAGTATACTATTTGGTTTGTCTCTATCTTAACATGTATGTTTTACCAGTTATTATATTTTGTTAGTACTTGTTGATAAAGCCTATATGATCTTTGCTTGACTATCAGAGTTATGATGACGATCATACTGGTAGAGGCTAGGTAGTCCATAAGCTCATCCTTAAAATGTTCCTAGTTGTGGGAGTATCAAGACAGGACATTGATATTCCAGAGTAGACTAGTGTATATGTATTTTGACCCTGACAAAGGGCGATGGTTGGTCCCATAGCCATTAGTGTACGGCACCAAAGATAGTATATAGGTGTTCAATAGGTTATGGGTTACACTAGACAAACTCGCCGAGAACTTCTAGATGGTTATATACCTATCGTTAGATAGTAGTTCTATGGTGACATAGGTATATGGTATTCTTTAGACCTAACATTGTCATTTGTCTCGAATGTGTTCCCACTGTAATTAGATTACTACCCTACCGCGTCTTTAAAGAGTCGTGCAAACAGGTTTTAGTTGGGTACAGTCCTAAAACACTTGGGGGCAGTGCGCGATAGAAGGGATTCGTCTCTCTCGGTATAGGGAGTCGATGTCGTGCTGTGATCGATTGGCCATCACCATAAGGTCTTGGCCAAGGAAAATAAGACTTATTGATAGTGAGATCAGTAGTTTGCAGGATGGTTTTAAGCCACATCGACACAATATATCGGGTTATTAGGGTTCTGGCATTCTCACCACTTAGACCCGGTATATGACACTCTGAGACGAAGAGACCGGAATGTACAAAGATTTTCACTTATAGGCTCAGTAGGGGTATGAACGAGCTTACTTGTCGACCTTCCTTTCGCTCAATACCTGGGTAGTCGTTACGTACAGCTAGTGCAACTAACGTGCTTGTTATTAAACCTACTGCCAGCATATTGTCGAGTATTTAGAGTCCCACACAGAGGGTTTCCTGGCTCAGGCGAAACGATGTAGTGTGTGTATTTCGATACATACGAATGTTCGATTAAACACGTGTTTTTAGTACGTGTACTTTAATCGGACATTTTGTTAATGCTAGACGGGTTGAAAGATAGCCAGATTATCATATTTAGATGAAATGTGAGCTAGTATTATATCTCTCAATTCTCTCTCTTTTATGGTATTTATTTTGACACAATACGGTATTTATATGAATACAGGTATTTGTATAAATACGAGTATTTGTGTCATGATAAGAATACGGGTATTTGTATATTAATATGAATATGGGTATTTTGTATTTTGATACGAATACGGTATTCGTATGTTGATATGAATACAGGTGTAGGTATTTGAAGCATATACTTGTATATGGGTATGTTTCTGTGTGGGGGGGGTGGGTATTTGTGTGTGTGTGTGTGTGTGAGTTGGCTTCTTTTTTCTTCTCACTTATTTTTTTATCTTTGAGAATGTTGTGGACTTGTGAGTCATGATTCCACTCATACATTCTCAAAGAGATAAGAAGAAAAAGAAAAGAAGAAAAGAATAGATTATGAGCCATGCTTGTTTCCTTTCTCTCTTGAGTATTTTCCAAGTTGAGAAAAGAAAAAAAAAAGAGAGAAAACCTAAAGATTAACAATCACTACATCACTTGCACTCATTTCGTAGCAAGTCTTGATAGCAAGTTACTTCACTTGTTCATTTAGTGTGAATCTTAGATTGTGTTTGGAATCCTTCGGGTGGATCATCTTCAACAAGGAAGGCCGACCTACAAGCTCGCTTTCGATGACCTAGGAGCTTAAGAAAGGGATCTTTGAAGATGAAGGACACGACTACAAAGATTGTTATTACTAACCGAGTAGTTTAGCTCCTTTTCAGTTTGCTAGTTTATTATTTGGAATCGATTCTAGGTCGTAGTTGCTTGTGCTCTCGTTTAAATTTTTTGTTTTGCATTAAGCCTTGGCCGCAAGTTAGCAGCACGAGCATGAGCACCTACTTACACGGTATCAAAGCCAGCCAAACACTTAAAGTAGTAGTTGACAATGTACGTTTCGAATTCAAAAATTTCCGTATTTTAAAAACCCAAATCCAAGTGTCTGTCCATTTTTTGAAACGAACTCTTAAAATTTTTTAAATAGTTGCAGAGGTATATATATGATACTTGTTTGCCACTGGAGGAGTACTAGCTTAGATGCTCAAACTCTAGCCGCCAGAAAGTAGCTTTTGGCCACTGCTGGCGGCTAGAGCATAAGCTCCGCTCTCGTGCTTCCTCCATTGGTTTTGTTACTTGGATTTGGGATTTTTTGTATACTTTGTTTTTACCTAGATTTCATTTGATGTTATCTTTGTTTATGGGCTATATGGAAAGTTTTAAAATCGAAATTTTAACATCGTTGAATATTTGTGTTGAGGTATACGTGTTTGTAAACGTCGTTTAATTGTTGTAGGCCGATTAGACGGTGTTGCACATATTTGCTTGTATTGTGGTTGATATAAATCTTGTGTTGGTTTAGCCGAATACTCATGGTGGATAGCCCCTCATCATAGAAAGGATGTATTTGTTTATTCAGGGTGAGCGGCCGAATTGTGGTCGTCATTTCCGCGCTATGTATATTACTTTATTGGGACACGTCCGGGTTTAGGTTGATGTCACAATTGTATATTTTTCATTCATATATTAGGATAAACCCACGGGGAAGTGCTCGAGTGGCTGGGTTCTAGAGTGTGTTAGGTGGTTGTCTCATGGTAATGAGTTCGAGCCGCCTCGCTCTAGAATTGACGGGCAATTCGCCGCACTTGTAGGAGTTTAAGATTGACCCACGGTAGAGTGCTCAAGTTACCCGATTCAATGAAGTGCCAAGTGGCCCACTCATGACATTGAGTATTGGTTGCCTCACTTCTAAAATTGACGGGTAGCTTTCCACGCTCGTAGGGGTCTTTGTTTAGGTGATGTTTGATTTATCCACACGACCAGGAAACGTTGGTTTTCATTTGCGGCTCAAACGAAACACGAGACTCCTAGTTTATCCGCTTTTCCATATTGATTATCGCATGCCTGTGATGTTTATTATCTGCCTGTGATGATGATATATTATAAATGCATTTATATGTTTTGCATCCACGCTAGCCCTATCCCTGCTCTGCCATAAGTTAAGTAACCATACAATGAAGACCCGGGACCCTGTGGCGAATGCGGATAGCATATAAAGCATTGTATTTGTTTACCGTCGGAAATCAGACTGAGACGTTGAAAAGATGTTTAGCCTGAATGCGGGGATAGATGCTATATGGAACATATCCATCCACGTCTCTGAAATTACCAAGTTGATTTATCGCACCGTCTATTGGAGTTTTGGATAGATGCAACCGTTTTAACAAACTTATCAGATTCCCTATCATTTGTGAGGGGTATTTAATTATGGGGACGCTTTTTCTAGCAGGCGCAAGCCCCTGCAGTTAATTACGTTATCACAACGTGTTAAAATTTTTCTCCTTCTCCATATGCATCACTTCATGTCGTGTTATATTTATTGTTTATTTTGGCGTTGCCCTTGGATTGTATACGGAGACTAATATTGTCGCCCGTAGGGCATGGATTAGTCCAAATCCGTAAATCTCGGATTTGGGATGAACTTGAGTATTTTCTTCCGTTGGCTTAAGTGTTTAAGGACCGTTAACTTGTTTTAGATTAAGATTGATTTAAAATATGGTTAAGGATTGTTAATCTTGTTTTAGATTAAGATCGATTTATATTTACTGATGTTGTGATCAGTGGGTCATATATAAGAAGTAAAAGTTTCTGTACTTAGTTTATTTTTTGACTAAGTAATCAAGCAAAAACTTATTGTTCCAAGTGCGCAAGTGCATGTGAGATGCGCATTCATGTTTATTCTTTTGGAAATGGTGCGCACGTGTTTTTCACGTGTTGGCGCACTTGTTGTCGGGTCAAACTTTTATGTGCGCACATATATACGTACGCATCTGACTAAGTCAACTTCTTTGACTTGTGCACACATGCTTTTTACGTGACGCACAAGTGCTCATTGGGCAGCATCTGTCAATAGCGCTCACGTGGATATTACGTGACACGGATACCTTTATAGGCATTATTTCTCAAGTGCGTGCACGTGTTTTTCACGTGATGCGCAAGTCTGCAGGGTCGTTATATTTTTTTATGCGCACACGTGATGCGCAAGTATGTATGATTTTATCAAGTGCACACTTAATTTTGGGTGCGCATATCTTGAACAGAAAGAAAAAGCTTTCAAGAAGAAGCGATGGCTTCTATTCTTTGATTTTTTTTCCTTTTCTTTTCACCTTCATTTCTTTTCCAGAAGCAAATGCTTCAGTTTTTATGATGCCTTGGCATCTTTGACAAGGTTTTTTCTTAAAACATTAAGACTAATCTCTCAAAAAAGTTGAAACTTATGTAGAAAAAGGGATCAACCCTAAGATCTCTCGATCTTTTTCATGGTGAATCGATAGATTGATTAAAAGAAATAAAGGCTTCTGTGTAAAGCAAAAGCTTTATGAAAGCCATGGCTTTTTTGAGATGGGAGAAATTTTCTTCTCTTTTTTTTACCTTGTTTAAAGAGGAAGAAGATGAGATATTTCTTGAGCTTATAGAGGGTCTGTCCTCTGATATTTCTTTGAATGAGGCTCCTATTTATAGGAGAGGGAAAATTAGGGTTTGTTGGGGTTTGTTCTCTACAAATTGGATTTTTTTAATTTTATTTTAAATGTACTTTGATTTAATTTGGTTTAAATCGATTCATATCAATTACGGGACAAGTGCGCAGCATTAAATTGATCCCCAGTACATGCGCACCGTCGAATCTGATGATCTCGTATCAATTTAGTTTAATTTGTTAAAAAAAAATTAACGAAGAAGATTTTATTTCTTCATTTGGAAGCATCTGCTTCGTTTGGGCGGCTACGCACTTCAAGATAGTGTGCACATACATTGCACGTGTCGTTGCAATCTCGTGCTCATATGCGGACTTGTTTGGAGATGGATTTTAGCCCTGTGCGCACCTACTGATTCATTAATAGGCATTTGTGTCACTTAGCCGTTGTTATAGGTGCGCATTTGTGCCTTTGCATGTTTTCATAGTAGTGACTAAGTGTCAAGCTGCGATCCGTCAGATTTGCCTCAAGATTCATGGGGATGCGAACCGTCTTTTAAACCCTATAAATAGGGGCCATCTTCTTCATTTGATTTCATTTAGAGCTTGACTCTTTTTGGAGTCTTTGCTTCATGTTAGAAGCTCTTACTTCTTTATTCACTTGGTAAGTGCATATACACATATCTGCCTTTGCACACTTGACTTATCTTGAGCTTGCGCACCCTTTGGGTTGCACACTTGACTTAACTTAAGATAATCTTCAAACATGTGACTTAAGTTTGGCTTTAATCAACCAATTTTATCTTTTAGCTCCGAAGTTAGATATTCCACCCCTTCATAGGACTTCTCAAATTTATGGACTGACGCCTTTCAGGTTTCTTTTCTTTTAAGTAACATGGCTGGCCGTCTATATTATGTCAAGGAGATTGTTTTCCATACTAACATCCGCTTTTACGAACAGACTTTCACCGACGCTTAATGCGAAATCGTGCTTTGTCGTTATGAGGCTCATTGTGGGCGAAAGCTTCTTCGATGCTCCACTATGCTCCAGTTGATATTTCAAGCCAACCACAATGCCACTCCTGAGGATGTGGACGCAATGCCCCTCCTGGGGATGTGGACGCAATGCCCCTCTATGCTCTTGACCAAGCCGAGGATAAAGCACATTCGGTTTTCCTGATGGGCTTATCTCCAAAGGGTTGAGAGACCGTACGACTACCCTTTTGCACGTAATCTTCCAATAGAGATAAATCATGTCTGTATATGATAGAGGCGAACAAATGCGTACAACGATGGAGGATAAAACTTTTGAGTCTTTGTCTGAGTCCATTTATGATTTCACTCATCCTTATAACTCGGTCAATTTATTGCTACTCTGAACCTTTGGACGATGTAACGGCTTTTGCTTTTATTTGTCTTTTACTTTTCAGTACTTGCTTTCATTCTGTAGTCTGTAATCCACCTTTTCAGCGTTTGAATGAAAAGCACCACTTCTTTTTATTGCACTTCTCTTTCATTTTGTGTTGAAATGGCTTTGCTTTTATTATAGGAGCCCGTTAGCCTATGCGCTTCGTTTAGCATATGCGCACATTTTTTGCACGTGAGTATGGCACTAAGTGATTTTTGTCAACTGCGCATGCCAAGAATGGACACACGTGTTGCGCACGTGTCGTTGTCTACGTCATGCATTAACCTTCATGTGCACACGCATATAAGTGCACAAGTTATCAGAGTCGTTTTCTCATCAAGTGCGCACTTGATTTTAATGCGCACTTAAGCAGGTGCGAACAAATGCACCCTATCGATTGCGCGCACGTGACTTGCACATGGGTGCGATCGGTGTCTAGCTATGAACCATCGGATTTGTCTCAAGATTCGTAGGAAACGAATTGACATTTGGCCGCTATAAATTGGGCCCTACTCCTCTCATCGAAGTGCACCATTTTTTATGTTCTCCTTTGCACTTTTAAGAACTTTACTGCGCACTTGTCCCCTTAGTGCTTATGCACTTGTTGAAGCTTTTGCTTCCTTCAGATGCGTTTGCTTATTTAATCGTCAACCATTAAGTGTGATGCGCACCTCTGCACTTAATGAGAAACCTTTGCTTCCATTTGCTTATTGCATATTTTATGGGTCGCGCATCCCATGCTTAGAAAAACCTTTTGATTTTTCATAAGATGCATGTCTCAAGTCTTGATTCTTCTTAAAATAGTTTTTTTTGCGAACTAATTCTCCCTGGTTTCCTGTTTAGGTAGTATGGCCGACCGTTTGTATTCTATCGAGAAAATTGTCTCTGACGAAGAGATTCGCATTTAGGGTCGCCTTCAAGGACAAGAGTATACTGCCGCTCAATGCGCTGATGTGATACGTCGCTTCCATGATCACAATGGCTGATTACTCCCTCGTCGCTCTGCCCTTTTGAAGATCGTCGTTGGGTCGATCTAGGAAGGTTTACCTGGGCTTTTTTAGGCTATGCTGCTCCAGGCACTCGATGACACTGAAGACAAGATACATTCAGTATATCTGATGGGCTTGATCTCGAAAAGATGATCTCATAACTATCTTGTATCACGTCTTCCAACAGAAATTAATAATATCCTCTTATTAGAGGATGAAGGATATTTGCGGTGATCCCAAAGCTTGCATCCGAGAGAAGATGCATGACAAGATGGTCGCTGAAGCAGAAGATGCTTTGCTCAAACTTGCTTTTATGTTCGAAAACCTATGTCCCGATTTTAGCGTTTTGCCACCGTAGCTCATGAATGATGTAGTAGCGCTTACTTTTAATTTTGTCTTTTGTTTTCTCTGTAGTCATCCTTAGCTGACAGTATGTAGTTCCTCTTTTTGAGGTATGAATGAAAAGCATCTTTTCCTTTTATATATGCATTTCTCCTTTCTTTTTGTGCTGAAATGGCTTAGATTAGTTTATTCACCATTCCGGAGCGTTTAGTTTATCCTTCTCTTAGGCATGTGGAAAACTCTTCCTAATATGGCATACATAACCCCTATCGATATAGGCGTCCGTTAAGTTTATGGTGTTGGGTTTAGTCCATCACACTGTTACGTCAGCAGATTTCTTCTCGATCCATGTCCACTCGGGTCACTGGTTTCAAGTAACCGTGTACTTACTGTATCACCCAATCTTTCCACTGCAGGATACAATATCTTAAGTAACCTTCTTAGGCCGGTGTGTCTATATTGCCGTCATATGGTTTAGCATTAGGCAATACCGTGGCGCTTACCTTGAGGTCAGACTCCTCTCTTTAAGGAGTCTTAGGGAAGTCAGAGCCGCATCCGTCTGAAGTGGGTTAACATCCAATGGTCTCTGGGCTTTGCATATATTGCCATTAAGATCCGAAGCTAGGAATATGCCATCACTTAGCTTCATCTTGACCCTTGGGTCCTTGACGACGCCGTAATCGTACTTCACCGGAGTGAGCCGAACATCCATGAATTGCTTACAGAAGTCGAGATTCAGATCATCTGCCGGGCAGAAAAAAATTTATTTCATCATTTTTCATTTTTTTTATTTTCCGCGATGCTCTATCATTTCATATTTTCATATCGCAAAATTCATGATTGCCTAATCATTTTATCTATTTATTCATGGTGCTGAATCATTTCGACTATTTCATTTTATTTTTTACTCGCTGGTTTTTATTGCGAGTTGCCCAATCATTTCGGCTATTTCTTTTAATTTTCACTCGCTGATTTTTATTGCGAGTTGCCCAATCATTTCGACCATTTCATTTTATTTTTTACCCGCTGGTTTTTATTACGAGTTGCCCAATCATTTTGGCTATCTCTTTTAATTTTCACTTGTTGATTTTTATTGCGAGTTGCCTATTCATTTCGGCTATTTCATTTATTTTTACTCGCTTCTTTTTCCTGCGAGTTGGGAACTTAGAGTCTGATACCAACTTTAGCATCAGTATCACTACAACTGGAATATTGCCAGGAGAGACTCATCATTTGCTGTTGCTTACTTGGATGAAGGTGGATTAGAAGACGGGGTTAGGATCTTGCCGACTGGGGTTTTTCAATGTTTACGAGCCGTGAAGGTCTCATAAAGTTATCTTCTCCTTATAAGTTGAGAGGATCTCATAGGTGCATTTTCTCCCTATGAATTGTGAGGACTCCTAAGTAATTCTTGCAAGTCGGAAGGATACTACAAGAGTAGTTTTCTCCTTACAAGATGAGAGGACTTATAAGTGTCGTCCACTATGTGGAACTTGGGTTTGTTTATATTTATTTGTGCCTTTAGATTGTGTACAAGAGTCGAGATCAAACTACTTGTAGGGCTATTTTAGAGGGGTATATGATGGCTTAGGAATAGGTTCTGATATGTATCTTAAGTCTTTTGAATTCTATAAGCCTTGATGGTCTCATAGTGTGGTGTTTCCTCCTTACGAGTCGAAGAGATCTTGTAAGTGTATATTCTCCTTGGAAATAGTAGGGATTCCCAAGTGTCTTTCATCTTTGTGAGTTATAAGGATCTCACTTAGATGTTCTCCTTGCAAGTCGAGAGGACTTTGCATATTTTTTCTACGATTGTGCGTCTTTTCTGGTTTTCACAAGCTCTCTGGCAGTCTTGCCACCTTTACTCATGGAGCTCTTTCGGGTTTTCATTCGTGTCCATTTTACTTATGGACATGCCGTTTTTTCTCTCTCGAAGCTTCGTAGATGGTTCAACAATGCTTGTCGGCGAGATTCTCGGAAGAAGTTTTGTCGTAGGTGACTCAACTATTTGCAGGTGGGACTTGGGTACGATATGGATTATTTGTGCACATGGATTGTATACGGTAGTCAATTTTGGGACTATTCGTATGGAAGAAAATATTCTTTTTTGGAGGATTGCATCATCGGTGGAGCTTCATAGCCGGTGGGACTTCAGGTGCAGCCTCACAGGTGGGACTTGAGTTGTGATCTTTATCGATGGGACTTCAGTTGCAATGCTGCTCTCAATGAGCATATTTATTTATGGACATTGCGGTCCAGCATCCCTGTGTTTGGGACAAATATTAGTTTAAGGACATTTCGGTCCAACATCCCCATGTTTGAGGCAAATATTAATTTAGGGACATTTCGGTCCAAGATCTCTGTATTTGTGAGAAATATTAGTTTGGGGACATTTCGGTCCAACATCCCCGTGTTTGGGACAAATATTAGTTTAGGTACATTTCGGTCCAACATCGCTGTGTTCGGGGCTAAGTGCTTGGCTCTTAGAATTCCAAGTTAGGAAGATAAGGAGCGTACATACGCGTTGTCATTATCATTGACCTAAGTCGCAATCCCATAAGCATAATAGTTCTTGAGAAAGCGACCGTTTACTAGTCAATATATTCTTTCCCCGTGCATATCCATGAGTTGGTAAGCTCCACCTTAGTAGACTTCCTCTATAACATACGGGCCCTCATAATTCGGCTTGAACTTTCCACGTTTTGAGTAGTTAGGGATCATAGGTCTTTTGATAACCAGTACGAGTTCGCCTTGGCAGAAAGTCCTCGGTCTGGTCAATTTTTCATATGCTTGGGTCATCCTTGCTCGATAGGATTCTAGGCTTTGCTGCGCTGCGAGACGGGTCTCGTTGAGTGCATCAAGTTCTTTGAGCCAAAGTTGAGCATTATCTTCCTCTGTAAGCTCGTGCTGAACTGCCATCCTTAGAGAGGGAAGTTCTATATTCAGCGGGAGCACTGCTTCGGCTCCAAATACCAAGGCATAAGGTGTTGTTTTTATGGCCGTCTTGAACGTTGTTCGATATGCCTAAAGAGCTTCATGTAGCCTTTCGTTCCAGTCTTTTTTATTCTTGGACACCATCTTCTTTATGAGCTTTTTAATGTCTTGTTGAAGGCCTCAGCTAGACCGTTGGCTCGAGAGTTATAGACGGAGGAATATCTCCATTCTATCTTGTATTTCTTGGCGAAACGGCTTGTTTTGTGGCTTCTATATGCTGGTCCGTTATCCGAGATTATACACTGTGGAACTCTGAACTGGTATATCACATGAGTTTTGAAGAAGTGAAGAATATTCTCCGTCTTTACTTCTCTCAGCGGTATCGCCTCTGCCCATTTAGAGAAGTAGTCGGTTGTCGCCAAGATGAATCAATGCCTGCTTGATGATCTGGTTCAATGGGGCCTATGATGTCTGTCCCCCACATCTCGAACGGCCAGCTGGCCACGATGGGATGTAATGGCTTAGGATGTTGATGAATGAAATCTCTGTGTATTTAGCATGAATGGCATTGTTTCGCATATTCGATACAATCTTGAATCATCATGGGATAGTACTAACCCATCCTTTTGATCTTCAATTTCATTTTGGGACCGGCTTGATGGGACCCATAAGGACCGTCATGAATTTCTTGGACGACCCTTTTGACTTCCTGTAGACCTATATACCTCATCCATATATGATCAAAGGACATTTTGTATAAAGTTCCATCGATTAGAGCGAAACACAAAGCTCGTTTGATGAGCTGGTGCCTTTGCGATGCATCTGCAAGCATTCGTTGGGACTTGAAGTAGTCTATAAAGACTTGCGTCCAATCTTCATTCTCATCTTCTTTTTCATTTTTGAGAAAACCTTCTCTGCAAGTATCTTTTCTTCTTCTTCGAGTGTTTCCATTGGAGACTCCGAAGGAAATTCAACTGGCGATAGGATCTTGCGGCTTCGGACACTGATCCTTATATTGTTGAGATTTTCATCTGCCATTTCTTTCGCAAGTTTTGCTAATGCGTCCGCTTTGCTGTTTTCTGCTCGCGAAACACTTTCCAGTACGTAAAAGGGAATCCGCGTCAGTAGTTGCCGTTGTCACACCCCACTTCATAGTAGACGGAAACGGTGACGTGGCAAGCCCATGGCATATTTATCCAGAGAAAGTCATTCCCAAAATAAATATACTAAGCATATTGAAATAATAATACACAATGCAAGAATAAATGGAGACTGTAAAATTTCTTCAACAAACATCTTTATTTATATTCAACTTGCAATATCTATAGATACAAGAGTTCAACTGAAAAGTAAATTCAATAACAGAAATGTCTAAATAGGTGGCTTATATAAACTGAAAGAAAAGGATAACTAATCTAAGCCTGAACTGCGATCTGGTCGTAATCCTCCTCTGTTGCGTCCACCTCCCCGGTCTCCACGGTATCTAACGAATATTTCAAGAAAACAAAGGTAGATGGAATGCCTGTAGCATTTTGAAAATCGTTTCGGTGAAATTTCGGAAAATCGGTAAAATAAGGGGGTTTTCTGTAAAAAGTCAAAATACAAATATCAAAAAATTAAATATACATATTCTAGCTGTGTAATTGCTAGTATTTGGTGTTTATTGAGCCACTGGTGAAATTTCAAATTTTCTGAAAAAAAATTATTTTTTTATTATTTTAAGCCGTCACTAATACATTTAATTAGGGAAAATTACAAACTGGAATGGGTTGAAACAAATTTTGTGTATCATCAAACATTAAACAAAATTTTATCATATGGTTTTTGAAACGAAATCGTTTGCCAAAACGGTTTAGAAATTATTGAAGAAAAAAAGGCTTTTTTTTAGTGTAAATGGATGTTTGGGGTATTGTATTTATCATTTTCCATCACCCCACACCCATACCCACACTCACACACCCCCATTTATTTCTTCCCTTGGCTGAATTCAGCATCCCCCATCCATTTTCCCCACATGAATTTCAAAGAAAAGAAAAGAAAGAAAAGAAAAGAAAAGAAAAGAAAAGAGAATGATAGAATTAAAGGTGGACTTTTTGACCACATTCTCTCTCCAATCACCCCACACTCTCTTCTCCTCCCCATTTGGCCGAGCCCACTTATTTTTCCTGCACCACAACAGCCCTCTTTCTTCCTCTCTCATTTTGCATCAAAAAAAATTCAACAAAATACCCAAAAACCAACACAAAAATCCCACAAAATCAAAATCCACCTCCTACCCATTTTTCCTTGGCTACTTTAGCATGGATCTAGGGATTTAGATTTCAATTTGGGAGGCTAAGTGTGCTTGTGGGAGCTTCAAATTATTTGGGTATAAATTCTAACCTTTTGCTTAATGTTTTGTAATTGTTTCATGTTAGCTTAATTAGGTGTTTAATTAGGTTTAAATAGGTTTTCAATTGGTTTTAAGTGCATGATTTAAAATTTATGAGTTAGGGTTTGAATTCAAATATGGTCATTGTCACTTGTTTAAGTTTACAAAGTGTATTTTGGCATGTGAGGGCATGGAAAAACCTAATCTAGTTACTATTATGTAAATTGTTGCATTTAATTTGTCCAAATCAAGTTTTTAAGCAAACTAGGTTTTTGGAATTTGATTAAATAATGGAGATAAAAATCTAATTAGGGTATTCATGGCATTATTAACATTTTAAAGTGTAGTTTAATACTTTAGTTCATGAAAATCCAAGCTAGATTGTAGTTTGTGCATTTTTGCTATAAAATTGTTAAAAGTTAGGTATTTTGTAAACTAGAATTTTGGGGTTTATGGAATTTAATGAGATTAAATTATGGGAATTGTTTTTATGACTTATTTAAGATATTTAGTGAATATTGTGGCCGCTAGATTCGTTTATACATCGAGTTTTGTACTAAAACGGTGATTTATGCTTGCTAGATTTTCGGAAAAATGACTTTTTAAGTGAAATTGGGGTTTTTGTGAATTTTAAGCTATTTTATATTATAATTAGTGCTTGTAATTGTACAAATGAGTGTGTTGGGAGCTTTCTCGATGGTTTGGCGTTGTACGCCGACGTCGAGGGTTTTTGGGTCGATTTGTGAAAGCAACCATAGGTTTTGACCTATGTGGGATTCGTGCGTCGTTTTGGTCATGAGTCTGATTTTAATGCGATACGGTGCGTTATGATATGTAGGTACCCCATGTGGACTTCGAGACGACAAGCAAGCGCGTGGCGACGTCGGCACCGGCGAGCGAGGACCAGGTGAGTAGATTTATATCTACGGGGAGAAGTCGGGTGGATGGCGTATAGCACCTCCGCAGTTCGTGGTGATGTATACGAATACGTATACACATATATATATATTGTTTATATATTGTTTGAGTTATTGATAATAAATATGGATATTTAGTGTTCTTGGATGATTGAGTGTCGCGAAACCCTAGAGTAGCGGTCGCACACATTTGCACACACCCACCCATACTTGCATACTTTCTTCTTTCTTTTGTGCTCATACGGGAATATATAGTTATGTGTTCACATAGGTATGGGACTATGTGTTCACATACGGATTTGGGGATGATACTTGGGATTGAGATGAGTCGATGAGATTTGTGTTGAGATTGTGATATCGGTGATATGGCAGGATTCGTACTTGAGGTACGTCCTGGTGTTATAGCGGATCTTGGGGCGACGATACGGGTGAATAGTGTTATAAATAAAGTGGTCGACATGTGATCGTGATATGAGATATGATATGCTAGGATATTGATCCTAGGCTGTATTGGGCGATGTATACCCCTTGATGATAATATGTGCTGATGATATCGGTTTGTACGAGACTGTCGATCTGTAGTCAGATCATGACCATATTGATGATATTAGTATTGTATTAGACATAGGTCAGTACCTTAGACTATGATCTTTGATAAAGAAGATACCGGATGAATAGTGTGATGAATATGATTTTGACTCGTACCCAGATTTGGGGATGCCGTACGACGGATTTACGTACGAGCTATATTTTGATGATTGATCCGCACTCTTGACTTGGGATGTCTGATTATAGATATGGTATCGGATATGATATTATTGAGGCAGGATCGCCGACTAATATATATACATGTATGTATATGTATCGACTCAGATGTTAGACGGTTTCCTTACCTGTAGTCCAGCTTGTTAGCTTAGCCCTTTAGTTTAGTTTAGTTGTTAGATTAGATTCGATTCTTACCTATTCCAAAAACTAACGAATCGTGGGTATTTTAAAAGACAGCCCAAGGGATCCTATGAATATTTCAAAAGACGTATCTTTTCATAAAAACACCGTAGCCCCTATTTTCAAAACCCCACGATTCGTGTTATTTTCAAAAGGCACCATTGGAGGACTTATATTAGGTTAATGCAGATTGGTTATCGTTGCGTCTAGTGTTTAGCTCCCGCTCATTATTGTGGTTCGCTCCGCATCGCATGCTTATATTAAGCTTCATATTCTACTGTTGATATCTTGTGGTTAGGACACCAGCACCATTACCGATGATGCGTATGTACCACGTACACTTACTTGCCGGCTCACACACATCTTCATCGGTAATTGCCATGTCACGTACACCTTAGAAAATATTATTGCTTGACATAGCCTGTTAGCTAATAGTTTAGACATGATATTAGTATACTTGCCTTATATGTTAGTTTAGATATTGTAGTTATTACCTGCTACTTCATGCATACTGTTATTCATTGTTATGCCGCATTCATGGATTCTCATGCATATATTCACTTTTTACGTGCTATTGAGGTTTTGGATTCGGATTTCCATGAGATTTTCTGGATTTGGGGAAAACCGCAAAACATATACAAACTTCTTCTTTCTCTTTTTAAATGAAAAGCGCGGTTTTCCCATGATGTATGAGTCGTCCACCATGAGTTTGCTGATGGATTTCGAGACCCGATTCGAGGAGTTGGATGAACTGTTTCGGGTACATGGTGGGCCCGGTACGGTACCCCGGGGCGAGAAGGCCGTGTTGTTGACGTTGAGCCTGGCAGGGGAGCACTACCGACCGGTGATATTACCCGACGCGTCGGATATCCGGAGGATACCGTCGTGGTCTTGAGATGGATGGTAGGGGCCGGTCTGGACTGACGGCGCCCTAGATATTGAGATTTCGAGATATTGAGGTACTGAGATTTGATGATACAGGCCAGTCCAGATAGCCGGAGCCTGAGGTTTTGAGACATTGAGATTTATGTTTTGTGTCGATGCTAGACACTGTTGATGCTGATTTCATTTATGATACCTCATTTTAAAAATACAAAGGAAATCTCACTAATTTATGAAAACAGTTTCTTCATTTACATGTATTCTGTTTTCATGCATTAATACCTCATTCATATGATATATTGCTACCTGAGGCACTGACACGGGCACATGAGATTACACTCGGGTTAGATATTACCCTAGCCATTGTTATAGGCTGCATGTTATACATATATTTGAGGATATATTATGATCATTGACCTAGGTTGCGTTATTTATGCGATTTCTGTGCGTAGATGTTTTTCTACTCACGAGTTGGCAACTCACCCCCGTTGTGCCCCAGTTTCTTGCAGGTTTGCCGTACAGATTTCATTACGGCTTTGCGGGCATAGTTTCGTTCGGATGATTTGCTAGTAGGTGGGTTTACTTGTATCGTACCCCCATTATATATCTTGTATATCATTATTCTGTTGTATCTAGAAGTTCATCAACCAAACATGTATTTATTTTTTAGATAGAGATCAGTGATGTTATTCTTTCGACCTTAGAGTCGCGCATTTTTTTTCTTGTGGTTTTGAGTTTCCTTTTGAGTTTTTGATCCTCGCCGTTGGCGTTGTATATTATATTGCTTGTGTGGTTGTGACCGTCGATTGACGAAGAGCTAGCTCCCGCTGGGGGATGCCTTTTTTTGATTTCGTATACTATTCATGTTGTATCCCGTTTGGGGGCCAGTATTTACAAAGGAGACTCTGCCGAAATTTTCAGTAAATTTTTGATGTTCTTAAAAACCGCATAATTCGGCTTATGCTATTGAAACTACTTGCTTTAAGTTGGTTTTTCCTGCACTCTACTACTTTTCTTGGTTTGGATTTCTGGGTTTTCGGCTTACTTAGATTACGTACGCCTCAAGACGTTCGTAGTTAAGTGCCGGTCATATTCCGTACTTTCGGGACGTGACAATGCCCGTCGGCGAACTAGCGCTCGGTAAGTCCCAAAGGTTGGGTAAAAGTGAAAAGTGACAAGTATAGAAGTAATCATGAAGTAATGTATATGTCGAGTAAAAATATATGTAAATGAATATGATTATATGTACTATAAGTCTCTATATGATCACTATGTTAACGTTAAGTTCCAAGTGTGAACATCAACGTAACCGTATAAGTATTCACGAGCTCAAGAGTGAGGCCCCAGGAGCAAGGAAACACGGGCCCATTTCATGTGTTAGTGTCTGGACTCCAAGCTGTGGAGGAGTCGATTCGACTGAGATTCGAGTAAATAGAATTCAAGTAGGTTAATACGGGACTCCTGAAGTTCCGTTGGATTCATACCTGAAACTATCCTATACACCCGAGCACTATATATTATAACTGTTAGATATCCTAAGTTGATTTTCTTAGTTAATTATAACATGTCTTCATCGCACCATAGATTGCAAAAGACTCAGAATGTAGTCGAGTAAGTCATGTAGAATGCGAGTCATGACAGTTGCAATCCTGGGTCGAGTCAAGTTAGTTTGAGTTCGAGTTATTGTTTAAGTTTGGGTTCGAGTTGGATTAGAATTCGAGTTTGGATTCGAGTTCGACTTAAATTCAAGTTTGGATTCGAGTTATGGACATTTCTTATGAATGGATTTAACTGTTGGAATTCTTAAGTTCGGGAGTAATTGGACAACTGCTGCACATGGACGGCAGTATTTATATCTTTTTCCAAAATAATTGCCATTGATAACTCCGTTAAATTGCATTGTTTTCTAACCTGAGTAGGCAAGCACTCACTTTCTTTGGCTCCCTGGGGCTCAAGAGAAATGATACCACTTAAACATATTTTAATCTATTGTCCTTAAAAAAATTTCTAGTTTGTTTACATTGTTTGCATTTCTCGTGGGGGGTTTATGAAAAATATTATAATATTGTTTTAAAATAAAGCTCGAGGATGATTTATAATATTAAGAGTTTTATAAAAAATGTATTTTAGTTTTAGTGGTATTTTAGTGATGAAACCTAGTTTTTAAAAGTTTATAGTGTTTTTGTGAAAACTACTACTTTTGGAAATTTGATGGTATTTTATTAAGATTTTAATCTTTTCTTTAAAAATATATTTTCACAATTTGTTTTATTGAAAATACAGATTTATAACTTTATATAATTTTTCAAAGTTTTAATTTTGTTTAAGAAAATAAATCGTATTCTTTAAAATCGTATTTTTATTCCTTTCGAGACCGAATTCTCCATGAAGAGTTCTATACCCCGATCTATTATCCCAAGGACGTGTGATAACCCGCACCATCCGTAAATGGGTTCCCCTAAAGGGGTTGTAGAGACGCAATTGCAAAGGATTTAAAATATCGATGAAAACACTTTTTATAAAAGTAAAGGTATTTTAATTTAATTGTTTCATTTTGGATAAACTTGTAACCTAGTAGAACCATGCTATGAAGCCATAGTGTATGTGATGGGGTATCTCATTTCCCCGTGAGTTTTCTAGAGGTATATATATTTCTAGTTATCGGTAAAAGTTACTTTTAAATTTCATGGTATTTTTATGAAAAAGTTGGTTATATGATTATTTCACATGGAATTTTAATTACATAAAAAGGGTAAATGAAGTGAATAACATGTTAAGGTGATATTAGAGGTTTTGAGTAAAATTTTAACATAGCAAAGGTGACAAAAGTTTGTTTAAAAGAAAAGACTACGAGTTAACTCCACTTTATCGATATTGTTTTAGAATGTGATTTGAGTCTAAATGAAAGAGATGAATAAGGACTTACGGTATTTAGAGCATTGAGAAAAAGAGAGGAAGAAGGGGAGGGGTCTTGTGGAGTCATGGAACCGTCGATTAGTTGTTCCGATCGTCGAAATTGAATCGCTACTCCTCTTGGCTTGCTTAACTCCACTTGTACTTGGAAAATTTTGGAGAATTTTTACTATGGATTTAGAATGGGAGAGAGCTAGGGAATGGGATGGTATTTATAGTGAAATTGAGAGTATGGGAATTAAGAAATTGAATTAAAATGATGTTAATGAGGGAATTAAAGTGTCTCTGGATGGATGCAGAGTAATCGAATAAGAAAATAGGGTAGTGAGGAGTCAAAGGGATGCGTGAGCAAAGCACGAAGGGGTTTGGGTATGATCTAGCTGCCGTAGCAGCTAAAGAGACGATTTGGACGGTCGGATCTTGGCCATTTACCTCGAGATTCGTGCCATGATTTTTAATCGGTCTTAACTCCTCATTTATCCCATTTGATTTTTCACCGTATATTGCATGTGAAACTCTTGGACTTCCGAAAAGTTATAAAGAAAAAATTATAAAAATAATTGGAACTGATGGAAATCAAACACACAAACTATGGCACAACAATGTAGAGGCTTAACTAGTGAGCCACAAGTTGTTTCTTGTTTTTATTGAACAAAAATAACTTATAACTCCTAATCAAGCAGAAATACCCTTTCTGTACATTTGAATAAGTTGCATTAGTACAGGGATTTCAGAGTCGTTACATTCTACCCTCCTTCTAAAAATTTCGTCCTCGAAATTTACATAAAGACTAATTTTCAAAAAGGTGAGGGTATCGTGCGCGTATATCGTCTTCTCGTTCCCAGGTTGATTCTCCTGGCGAATCTTTTCTCTATATCACTCGGACCAAGTTCACCTCCTTGTTCCATATTGTCTTCACCTTTCGATCCAAGATCCCAACTGGTTGTTGTTCGCAAGTTAGATCGGTATGTACAGTGAGCTCTGAGTTATAAAGTATATGGCTGGGGTCGTTCACATATCACCGTAGCTGGGATATGTGGAATACATTGTGCTCTCCTTCTAATGAGGGTGGTAGTGCCAAGCGGTAGGTCACTTCTCCAACTCGTTCAAATATGTCGAACAGTTCGATATACCTTAGACTGAGTTTACCCCTCTTTCTAAGCGTATCATCCCTCTGCTCGGAGAGATCTTCAGAAACACATGTTCACCGGGTTGGAACTCTAGGTTTCGACGTTTTGCATCTGCCCAATACTTCTGTCGGTCCAAGGCCATGCGCATCTTTTCCCTGAGTGTGCAAACCACATGTACAGTTGCTACAATCATCTCTGGCCTAAGGAGTTCATGATCTCCAACGTCGTCCTAACTCAGTGAGGAACGACACTTACATCCGTAGAGTGCTGCGAAAGGTGCAATCCTAATGCTTGCCTGGTAGCTGTTTTATATGAAAACTCCACAAGGTTTAGGTGATCTTCCTATGAACCTCTGTAGTCTAGCATATAGGCTTTCAGCATATCTTCCAGGATATGAATTGTTCGCTCGGACTGTCCATCTATTTAGGGATGATACGCCGTGCTGAAATTCAGACTTGTTCCTAGGCTATCTTGAAGATTTTGCCAAAACTAGGATCGAAATCTAGTATCTCGGTTGGAGACGATGCAGACCGGTATCTCATGTAATCTCACGATCTCCTGCATGAGTTTATGGGTATCAAAACAAGTATGGTACATTTTGAAGGTTTAAATCTTACTTTAGATTTTTACTCACCTCCATGTAATTTCTTGCCAACGTCTCGGTTGATTGGCCAACTCTGAATGGAATAAAGTGAGCCGACTTGGTGAGTCGATCCACAATAAACCAAACTGCGTCATTACCCTTCATACTGTGAGAAAGTGCAGTCATGAAATCCATGGTAATATGCTGCCATTTCCATTCTGGAATTGGTAACGACTGAAGTATACCAGCAGTTCTATGATATTCAGCCTTCACTTGCTGACAGATTAAGCACTTTTGCTACGATCCTTGCTACTTCTCACTTCATACCATGCCATCAGTAATGTTGCCTCAGATCCTTGTACATCTTCGTGCCGCCGGGGTGTACAGAATAAGGAGAACTGTGAGCTTCTATCATCAACTCTTTTTGAATAGACTGGCACGCATAAACGGCACCCATACTGTAAGGATCCATCTTCATGGATGATGAAATCAGTTCGAAGACCACTTTCTACTTGTTCTCAGATATTTTGTAGCTTGGAATTATTTGCTTCAGCTGCCTTGATCTGATTGACAAGAGTGGATTGAACTTGTAAGTTCATCAAAGATGAAGCGTTACCTGGTACAACTGCTTCATTCTCCAATCCATGCAGTTCTTGCTGTAGTCTCCACTGAGCGGTGAAGTTCATTGCTAGAGGCAAGCGACTAAGGACGTCGGGAACTACGTTCACCTTTCCAGGATGATATTGTAGGTTGATGTCGAAGTCTGCCATAAGCTCTAGCCATCTTCTCTGTCGCGTGTTGAGTTTTTTCTGAATAAATACATATTTCAGACTTTTGTGGTCGATGTATATATCTACTCGCTCTCCCAAAAGATAGTGGCGCCAAATCTTGAGTGCGAAAACCATGGCTGCCAATTCCAGGTCATGTGTTGGATAGTTGCTCTTATAAACTTTTAACTGTCTTGATGCAAAAGCCACAACCTTTCCATGCTCAGCAGAATACATCCTAATCCCTAACTGGATGCATCACAATGTATATCGAATCCGCCAGTTCGATCCGGTATTACGAGAATAGGTGCAGAGGTTAACCTCGACTTGAGTTCTACGAAAGCCTTCTCGCATGCTTCTGACCACACGAAGGCTTTGTCTTTACGTGTAAGCTTGGTCAGGGGTGCTGCGATCTTTGAAAATCCTTCGATGAAGCTCCCAAGAAGCTTCTTATATCTTTCACCGTCTTTGGCGTCGGCCACTCGCTGACAGCGGACACCTTAGCTGGGTCCACAGAGATTCCTTCTCCTGAAACGACGTGTCCGATATATCCGACTTGGTCTAGCCAAAATTCACACTTGTTGTATTTGGCGTAGAGCTGATGCTGTCGCAGTGTCTCCAGGACAATGTGTAAGTGCTTGGCGTGCTCTTTCGGATTTTTTGAATACACCAGGATATCATCGATGAAGATAATGTTGGGGTTCGGTAGTCCAGCCGCGGAGGCCGCGGCCGAGGCAGAAGCGAAAAGCAAAAACTTTATGCAAGCACTAAACACACATAACCCAGGATTCGATCCAAACACCTAAAACTAGTAAGCTAAAACATGCAAGGGTATAGAAATACAATCTTCGACGCGTGTCCACCTAATTGTAGAAGACCTCTCCAAGCTCATAGACGCCGGAAACATGCTTGAAAGGCGACCACCCTTGCCGAAGAAGATCCACCTGAGGGAAACCGGAAAAGGCTCCGACCGACGCTCCAAACTTGCTAAGGATGGATTGTAGGTGATGTAGGAATTTTTCCACTAAACTTTTTCTCTTAAAAAACCATGCTCATGAAAGAGAAAGTGTTAGTGTAATATGCCCTAGAGGCCATTACTGTACAGTACTAGATTTTATATTACATTTTGGAAGCTTGGGATATATACACGGATTTATGATAGTCTTGCTCGATATAGTAGTATGATACTTGGTTTGTATCTATCTTAACATGTGTATATGTTACTTTTAAGGTATCGCTAATACATATTGATAGAGCCTTTAGGATCTTTGCTTAACTACCAGCGTTGTGATGGCAGTCACACTAGTGGGGGCTGGGTAGTCTACAAGCACATCCTTACACAGGTCTCTAGTCACAGGATTATCGAGACAGGGCATCGATACTCCAGAGTAGACTAGTGTATACGCTTCTCATCCCAGGAGGGGAGATGGTCTGTCCCACAGCCATCAGTACGTCGTACCGGAGATAGTATGCAGGTGCTCATTGGGTTATGAGTTACATTGGACGGGCTCGTAGGGAACTGCTGGTTGGTAATATACCTATCATCAAGTAGCAGTTCCTAGGTGACATGAGTACAGCTTAGTTAGTCGACTTGACACTGCTACTTAGTCGACTTGACACTGCTATTTCTCCTTAAGTGTGTTCCCACTGTTCTTAGATTACTACCCTACCACGGCTCTGCTGAGTCGTGCAAATAGGTAGTAGTTGGGTGCAGTCCCGAAGCACTTGGAGGCAGTGGCGGTTAGATAGGATTCTTCTCTCCTGGTATTGGAGGTTGATGTCACGCTGTGTTCGGAAAGCCATTACACAAAGTCCCTGGCCAGGGCAAGTGAGATTTGCTAGTAGGGATTCCAGTAGTTTCTCAGGGTGTTTTTGGCCGCACCCTGACACGACTTATTGCACTATTAGGCGTCTGACGCTTGCTTCCCCCCTAAGACCTATATGCGACACTTTTAGACGAACAGACCGGACTGTACGGAGATTGTCACAGACAGGCTCAGTAGGAGTCGGATGAGTTATGCTCATCGGCTTTCTTATCGACATTTACATAGGGGCCGTTACGTACAGCTAGTGCCGCTTGTGGCCTATGGTTAAACACACTGCCGGCGTAGTGTTGAGTCTTTAGTGTCCCACACAGAGGGTTTTCCTGCATCGTGCGAAAGATGTAGAGGTTGTATGGTTTTACGACAAGGGTTCGGAAATGTACGTGTACTTGTGCACGGATGATGATGCGGACAGATAATACTAGTGGGCTTTGATTTGAGCCAGATCCTAGTATTATACCGATGGATCGTTTTCGTCTCTTTTGTATTCGTATTTTTCGGAATACGGATACGAGTATGTATATACAGACGAGGGGCATTTTTATAAAATGCTTGATGAAGATGACATGACATAATTGCATTATTCTTTTTAGGTTAAATTAATAATGCATTATGTAATTAGGAAATGAAGTGGATGTTGCATGAATTTAGACATGGCTTCTTTGGACACTTGTTACCTTTTCAAGCCATGAGTCATTTGTTGACTATTCAACTCTTTTACTAATTATTCATTGTGATTTTTCTCATGAATAATTAAGAGAGTTCAGTTCACAACAAAAGAAACATAGAGACTCATTTTCTATATTCATTGCAAGTGCTCACTAGATTTTCCTTCTTCACCATCATCAACCTCAAAACCCTAGTACACTCATGTGTTGAGTAATTTAGGATAAAAAGAGATAAACTAATCCACTCACACACTCTACATAGTCTAGGTCATCTAGTGTAGCATACTAGACGTCCTAGTTTCTTCTGTTGTTGAAGAAGGAGCCCGGTACACAAGCTCTCGGGTGGATCATCTTCGATCCAAGAAAGCCGACGATGAGACGACATCCGCACCACTCCAAGGAGCTCGCACAGGTGAGGAGGACAGCAAGCAGAAGAAGGACCGGTTACGTTAGGTATAACTTCTGTTCATGTAGTGTATACTTCATTTACATGGTGCTAGTTAAGGTTTAGATACGATCTTAGGGGTTTGTCGATGCTATGAAGTATATAATTTTCGTATTTCATAAATTCCGCCTCCCCGTGATCCCGTGGAGTGCGTAGCATGGACTTACAGTGGTATCAGAGCCAACTAAATCTATTCTAGCTTATTAGCAAGTATTAGAATTTCGATCGTCAGAAAAACCGGAAAACTAAACACCGAAAACCCTACTTTCTGTCGAATTTTAAAACTGTCTGGAAAATTATTTCAGTACCATGAAAAATATGTGCAAGGTTTTCTAAGATAACACAAGAAAAATGAGCCACTGAATCGTCAAGACGGTCGCGGAACCGCCGCAGAATGGACCGTTCTGCGGCGGAGTCGCGGCCGAGTCAAGGCCGATTCAACTCATCTTTCTTCTGTTATTTCTTAATTTTGGTGTTTTCTTTTCTGGAATATTTGGTTTCTACCCAGTATGTTTTTGAATGCTGGTTTGCATTTGAGGTGGTTACGGAAAATATGTTTCGATCGAATTTCTGTTGTACTTGGCTAATTGGTCCTTCTGTTGTTATATGTGTTTTTAAATCTCAGCTAATTGCTATATGTCAGTTAGTCTGGTAATGCACATAACTGTTGGTTTATGTATATGAATTTTGTTGGATCGTCGATAATGAATAGCCGGGGTTGTGAGATAAATGCTTTTATCTTTCATTAAATGTAAATTGTAATTTGATGTAATATTATTTTGCGGGGCACATCCGGGTTGAGGTTGTAGCCACCGTTGTATTATTTTCTTTTTACTGTTTTCTGCTCCTAGGATTGTAACATTTCAAAAAAATAAAATATTATTTTTGGGAATTTTTATAATTTAATAATAAAATATTGAATATTTTAATAAGGCGGTATAATTAAATACTGATAAATTTGTGAAAAATTTGGAAAATTATAGAAATTACTTAAAAGAGGGTGTCTTATGTGAATTATGCAAATTTTAAGTTTTTATGATTAATTATATGCTAATTTAGTGCTAATCGCGATTAAAAATCGCTAAACTTGTTTTGTGGAAGCGTGCACCATATCTTTTTATTAACACTTGTTACATTTTTACTACATGTTTTTGGGTACGTGGATTTTGTTTTGGGTTACTATTGATGAGAGAAGGAAATTAGAAAAGAAAAGAAAAGAGTATAATATATAGGTATGGGTGAGAGAGAGAAAGGTGAGGGTTTATCTTTGACTTGGTCTTGAGCCATTCCCCCATCATTATTTCACTCATTTCCTCTCCCTCCCTCTCTATGTTGCTGCTGCTGCCGCCCCCTTCCCTCCTCCTCCACTACAACCCACAAAACTCTATGAAAAACACCTCACAACCCAAATCCCATTTCATTAAAATGATGCACAAGCTCAAGGGAAGCACATTGGACCAAGAAAAATAAAATTTTGGACACTTGGGGCAACTCAAGAAAATTCATGAGTTGCCAAATGAGGTATTTACTGAACCTTTACCTTTGTATTTCCTTTGCTTTTACCCCCATGTTAACATTAAACCGATATTGTGAGGTTTAGTGAGGGTAGGAAAATTCTAGTTAAGGGTTTTGAAATTCTTGAGTGGTGATATGAAATTGAGCTCAGTAGAGGCCACACAAACCCCCTAGTGCTAGAATTCAGGCCTAAACCAGAGACTAGAATCACGGAATACGGATTTAGAAAACCCGATATTGGAAAATTGTGGATTCTATAGATGTAAAATGAAATCTGCTAACACTCGGGCTACCTAAAAATTATTTTGCAAGGGCAGTGATACATGCAGATGATTTAGAACATACCCTAAAACCCTAGCCCTTAACTCCCCAACTTGGCCGCAGATTTATTCCTTCTGGCCGCAATTTACGGCCAGACCTGGAGCTTTGTGGCTCGTTTTGTTAGTTATGTATATGCCCTAGAGGCCATTGTTGTACATATGATGTATATTATAATGGATGCTTGGATATATATAGAGAGGATTTTCTTGCTCGTTGTTCATATCATAATATTGCATTTTATATTCCCCATTCTTATGCGTTTTGTAAATAAACAGGTGCTTTTGATGCATGTCTGCTGCATATTACAGGATACAGGTTCTTGGAGCGAAGACAGTGGAAAAGACAAAAGATGATACTAAAAAGAGACTTTTGACCCACAAGTAGAAGGATTCTAGTCAAGCCTAGACGAAGAACAATTCACAATTGTACAAGGCAATGCAAGGTCCAAAATGTCAAAGTGAACGGTTAAAAGGTCATTGCAAGTTTCACTGAAAGATCTGGAGAAAACACAGAAGCCAAATGAAGAAAAGAACTATAGAAATAGAAAGCCCAAAGCATCAAGATCAAGCCCACAAAAATTGAGCAAATGATCTCACTAAAGGGCCGTGGAACCGCGGCCCTACCCCCACATTTGTCGCGGTTCCGCGGCCATCTGATGCACATGTCGGTGCAGATTTCTTCTGGTGGTGCGTCGGTGGTTTTGTTGGGATTTTTCGAGGGTATATCTGTAATAGCACATATGCGAGCAATTGTAACCCTAATTTTTCCCATTCCCTATAAAATGTATTCTAGAGATTGTATTAGGGATGCCTCTTTTCAAGAAATAAAATTCAGATTATTTTGAAGATCTAAGAGCATCATTTCTGTAAGTCTTTTTTTTTTAATTCCTGCCTTAGTTTATAGTTAAATTCTTGCCTTAGATAAATCCTTCCATTGCCCTAGTTTAATTTAGTGTAATCTTTCTTAAACTGCAGTAGGTAAGTTATTTTAAAATGTTATTTTTAAAAGATCCCCTAATGAGCGAGTAATTTCCTCGCTTGTTAGGGTTAGGAATAAGGGAGGGATTGAGAGATGAATATCTCTCATCTCTTTCAAGCCCGATTATTTTTAATAACTAGAACTTCATGTCTTCCATGAAGGTTAGAGCAAATACTAGGAAAGGACGGACAAGGATCTAGAGTAAGAAACTTCGTTTCTTCCCAATCATTCTAATCCCTTTTTTTAATAGTTGTTATAACATCTAAAAGATTTCATTTAGGGCATTGAAAGAGGTGTTAATATTAATCTTACCAAACCCCACCTTTGACCTAACCTTAGCAAGTTTCTTTATCATCATATAACTTATTTTTAGATTCAATTAAAACAAAACCAAACAACCATTGGAATAAACTCGTTAGAACACTTAGGAAAATTACACATCCCTGTGGACCGACTCGTATTCACCGGCTAGCTGCAAAGCGACGCCGTTTCTGATTGCGGTAAAAATATTTTTGATCTAAAATCCTACAAAATCAAATGGCGCCGTTGCCGGGGATGGCGTAAAATTTCCTTTTTGTAATTTCGGGTCGATATAAATTTTAAAAATCATAAAAATCTGAAAATAAAAAAAAGTATAAAAATATTTTATCAATTTTTATCTGTTTGAAGGGTTTTATTGTTTGAATCTTGCAATGAACAGTGAAGAATCTCGGATCTGGAAATTTACAGAGGGCAAAACAGAAAAGGGTACATTAGAACAGAGGGCAAACTCGACAACAGAATAGTACAATTTTTACAGAGCCCTGATCCCACTACTCCGCCGCCCTTCCGCGGCATCAGTGCGCTCTGAACCGCGGTTCCGCCGTAGGCCTGCCACGTCAGCTGCTCAATTTTTCATGGTTTGTCTTCTCCTTCTCCCCTCTGCAACCTACAATATATCCTTTTGCGAAATTTTCTGCAAGACTTCTTTGCACTAAAAATCTTCTTCCCCCTTCTCAATAACAGATTTTCTACAGGTTTCTTTGCGCCGCGCTAAAAATAATTGATTGCAAGTGAATTTAATGTTTTGCATGATTTAATCGGACTTTAAGGGGATATTGACTAAACTCAGATTGGGTGGGGATTTCATCACCCTTCCCAGGACCCCAGAAAGCACTTAAAGCATTTGCATTGACCATAATTAATTAAAAAATACTAGACTCAGCCCTAAGGACTTCGAGCTCAATAGGACAAGGACTAGACATAGGCATCGACCGTTTATCCTAACTGACTTTGCGGTGTCTAGGCAAGTGTGTCAAGGCAAGTGGTTACTTAATTAGGACCACTACTTGTAGCGGGGAGCCTCCCACTTACCTGGCACTTACCTGGCCGCAATTGGCGGTGAAGAGGCGGTTTGAGGTCCTATTTCTAATCCTAGTTAGGAGTTGTCTAGCTGACCTAGGTGACCCTAGATCTAGGCCTGATTGTGCATGTGTGGTTGATCGCATTTGTGTTACAAGTCCCTTTTCAAAAATCTTTTGCAAAAAAAAAAAAATTCACATAAAAGAAAAAAGAAAAATCTTTTCAAAACTCGCAACTTGTCGCTAAAGAAACCTTGCAACTCACTTACACCACTTCCTTTCATTGACGTTATCTTACCTCCACATTCTGTCTTTCATTTTTTTTCTGACTACACTACCCCTTTAGTGTATGTCACTTTGGACTAGGGACACTAACGCCCGATTAGTCCGTGTTTCGTTGGTGCCGACCGACGAACCTTTCGACACCGAAGTCGAAATTCCGTCCACTTCCTTACCTCCACCTTCAAATTCTTCTTCCGAAGGCATGTCGGGATTCAACCCCAACAATACCTTACCGACAAGAATGATTCCACCTCCGTTAGGTGCGAATAACCCGAATCAACCGCCTGTTGAAGCGCCCGCATGAGTCGCGCTCTAGGATCTCTTCTACCCTGTCCGCACTTCTTTACCTACCGGTCTTTCACCCCCACCGGCAAATGGGGACAATTTTGAAATAAAACCACATTTCATCAATATGCTGCCAAAATTTCACGGTTTGGAATCCGAAGATGCGTATATTTTTATTAAAAAATTCCAAAACGTTTGCGCTATGATGAAAACGACCCAATTAAGTGATGACGCTATAAGGCTAAGGGTCATTCCTTTCACCTTATGTGACCTAGCCGAGAAGTGGCTATACAGCACAGCATCACATTCCATTAGAAATTGGGACGAGTTTGTGAAGGCTTTTCTTAAGAAGTTCTATCCTCATCACAAAACTGCTAGAATCCGCAATGAGATTATACAATTTTCACAACTTCCTTCCGAACCATTTTGGAAGTGTTTTGAGAGATTTAAAGACCTACTCATTCAATGCCCTCATCATGGGATCGAAAGTTGGCAACTTTGCCAAACATTATACGAGGGATTGAACTCGGCAACAAAGCAGTTGCTAGAAACCATCTGTCAAGGTCACTTTCTCTCCAAATCTAGTGAAGAAGCGTGGCAGTTTCTTGAGGATCTTAGTGAACAAACAATTCAGTGGGAGAGCACCAAGTGTTGGAGATAGTGCCCTCATAGTCAATTATTGGATCGCAGGTACGTGATTGCAATGATTGCGGAGGACCTATCCCGGTAGGACAGTCTTACTCGAGATGATAGTATGCTATCTGGTTTGCCTTTATCAGTCGTGTTCATGTTCAGGTGACTGATTGCATGTTACACTTTGATAGAGCCCTTAGGATCTTGCTTTACTACCAACTGTATGAGGGCGATCATATACGTGAGAGTTGGGTAGTTTATATGCATATCCTTAATTGTGGTCCCTAGTCGTGGGAGTTTCGAGACAGGGCATCGATACTCCGGAGTAGACTAGTGTGTACAGTCGAGACCCCGACAAGGGACGGTGGCCGGTCTCACAAGCCACTGATGACAGTTGGATCACCTAAGATGTATACAGGTGCTCATTGGGTTATGAGTACACCGGACAGGACTCGCCGGGAATCTGCTAGTTAGTATTATATCTACCGTCAGATAGCAGTTCCCTGGTGACATGTGTACAGGTTAGTTCATCGACCTGAGGTCGTCATTTGTCTCGTATGAGTTCCCACTGTGCTTTGATTTCTACCCTACCACGGCTCAAAGGAGTCGTGCAAACAGGTAGTTTTTGGGTACAGTCCCGAGCCATATGGAGGCACGTGAGCGGATCGGCAGGGGATTCGTCTCTCCCGGTATTGGGGGCGAGATCGTGCTGTGTCTAGGAGAGCCATTACACAAAGCCCACGGCCGTGGCAGGAGATTTACTGGTAGGTACTCCAGTAGTATCTCAGGGTGTAATTGGGCTTCACTCCGACACGACTTATACTGCTATTGGGGGTCTGACGTTACTAGCCCCCTAGGCGGATATGCGATACTCATTGACGAACGGACCGGACTGTATATACATTGTCACTGTTAGGCTCAGTAGGGTTTTCGGAGGAGTTCGCTCATCGGTCTCCCTTGAGTTCGCTCCTCGGCCACCCTTGAGGTCAGTCCGTGGGCAGCCGTTATGCATTGCTAGTGCCGCTGACGGTTTGTGGTTAAACCCACTGCCAGGGTGCTGACGAGTCATTAGAGTCCCCCACAGGCAGTTTCCCAAGTTCGGGCGAAACGTTGTAGAGGCCGTATGGTTTTATGGCAGGGTTCGGAAAATGCACGTGCGTTTACGCACGTGTTATTTTTCGGGCAGATAATACTGGTCGGCTTTGGTTTAAGCCGGATCCGAGTATTATATTGAGTAGGTATAATATCTTTGTCTCAGTTGCATTTGTATTCGGTCGTAATACAAATGCGGGTATATTTATACAGTTTCGGGGTTTTCCTGAAAGTTGTTTCAGGATCACTTTTGGAAGTTGCCAGTTTCCAGTTTTCTATCAGCCGTCTTTTAACATTCTGTTAAAGACGGATTTATCTTTTCTTCTGATATGAGTGAGTCATCATTCTAGAAGTTTCTAGAAGTGATGATGAGGCATATGACTCATTAGTGCATTAATGGTTTCATTAAAGGCATGATGAGGTGTTTAAGTGACTCATGCTTTGTGTTTAATTCTTTTTGGATTGCTTAAGATATTTAAGAGTGAGAAGCTTTCTTATACTCACCTTTTGCTCCTACACTCACTCTCCTTCTTCATTCTATATATATGATAAGCCTCCTCACTCTCTCATTCACTCTCTCACTTGAGATTTCATCGGTTAGGAAAAAGATTATGATAGTTTGGGGTGTATGGAATTTACAGTTCATTTCATTCCATCACCCGATTTCCACGGCAACTTCATTAACCGTCCGTCCATAGTTTTGGACGGAACGAGACAAAGTCATCTACTCATTCTCTACATCAATCTTGGTCGTCTCTTTTAGCAAACTTGACGATCGAGTTGCCTCGAGTCAGAGGCGGGAGCCCGTTTAAAGAATCGTCGACGTGGTGCCACCTCGACGAAGGAATCGGAGTTCGAAGAGATCGGAGCAGCCGCAACGGAGCGTGGGATGATGGTTGAAGAACGAAGGACTCGGATCGTTCGGTACAACCCTTCTTCCCTCTTTGTAGATTGTTAGTTTAGCAATAATGGCAGATCCGGGTGAAAGTATACGATAGCGCCAAGTTTAAAAGTTTTATTCCGCATTTGGCGTCTGTAGACTGCCGGGGCGCTAACGTAGACTTACAGTGGTATCAAAGCCTAACCATTTTGCTATACTAACTTGTGCTAACGCGTTTAAAACATCGATCCGACCGGAAAACTAAAAACTGCAAAATCCATGCCCGACAGTTTCTGTTAATTTTAAACGGTGTCAAAATTGATTTCTGTATATCTTAAAAATCAGTGCAGGGTTTTCTAAGACATCTGAGAAAAGACGGTCACGTGATCCCACTAAAGCGCCGCGTTTCCGCGGTCAAACCTAGGGTTTGACCGCGGAACCGCCGCGCTTCAGAGGGAACAGTGCACCAGTTTTTCTCAGTTGGTTCTTTGTGGGATTTTGGGGTTTTTGGTATATAAAGTTTTGGCCCAGATTTTGTTACTGTTCACCAGTAAGCAGTGGGGCCCACTTTTTAATATTTCGTCTTTGGTCGATCGAAATTTAAACACGTTAGTTTACAGTGCTTACATTATATCTCCGACCGGGAATGTCATTTGATCGGTAAACCGCGTTTAACTGCTATAGTTCTTTTAGACGGGTTTGCGAACGTGACATTCGCGTTGATGTTCTGTGTTGTGCTGTATTGTTGCGGATTTGTCGTGGTGGATAGCAGTGTGCAATGGTAGTACAGTTTGTGTTTATTTGTACATTTGATATTGCGGGGCGAGCGTCCAACTTGTGGACTGCCGTCACTGCCTGTTGTATAATATTCTTTTGGGACACGACCAGGTTGCGGTCGATGTACCTTTTGTACTATTTTTCATTACTGTACTAGGTTTTACCCCGCGATGGAGTGCACGGATAGCCGGGTTCTGGAGGGCAACGGGTCCGCATTTCATGGCTTTGAGAGGCAGAGGGTCCCCACTTCAGAATTGGCAGACTATTCGCCGCACTCGTAGGGGGTACAGGTTGACCCAAGGAGGGGTGCCCAAGATTACCGGATTCCGTGGAGTGTTGGGTGGTCCATTCACTATGCTGTAGGGGGGCTGCCTCGCTTCAGGTTTTGGCGGGTAACTTGCCGCACCCGTAGGGGTCTAGGTTTCATTGCACAGGCTATCCACACGACAGGGGAACGTCGAGTTTCAGCAGCGGCTCTGTGAAACTCGGGGATCCCATATATCTGTATTGTTCTGTGATGCTTATTACTTTTCTGTAATGTTGCATATTATCACGCCTGGAGCGATTATGTATATTGGTTTATATACTATTAGATGTTGTATATGTTTTACACCCGCGCTAGTCCAGTCCCCGCTCTGTCGTTAGTTAAGTAACCTAACGGGTGATGACGGGACCCAGTGACGAATGCGGATGGCATATACGTACATTTTATTTTCGTTCTTTTCTGGTGTGATTGATTGATGGGACTGTGTTGATTCTGATCAACACAAAGTAAAACAAACCTGTTGAGTTGTTGGAACAATTTAAAAAGTGTTATTGCAAAGACGTTTTCTTTTGTTATGCATAGAGGTATTCGGTGTGAATATCCAGCACCTCATTCGATGAGGCAAGGGCTGATATCCCTTCACCGGGAAAGACCCCTTGGACAGAAGTTTGCGCCAGGGTAATAACTTTACTATAGTCGATTACAAGTTGCTTTGCATAGCGGTATTCAGTGGAATATCCAGCGCCTCATTCCACGAGGAAAGAGCCGAGATCCCTTTACCGGGAGTGACCTCTTTAGCAAAAGGTTTTCGCCACTATTTTTTAAAAAAAAAAAAAAAAAAAGCTATCAGGTTCCTTCAGCGATATCAAGTTCACTACGCTAAAGGTTTTTCGCCAAAACCAGCCGTAGCCCTCCGTCGTTTCTTATGGATGGTCAGTAGTATTCAAGCTATGTTTGTTGGCTTTCGTCAAGGCATAGTGTTTGGTAGCTGCTGGGTATTCATTTGTTGCATAGATAGATGAGTTGGTTTGGGACAGTCGTATTACCTTGTTGGCTTTCGTCAAGGGTATGTACGGGTGGGTTCAAATTAACAAGATAATGACGGGCAGAACTTGACATGTGACTTATGATTTGTTGACTTTCGCCAAGGTCATAAGAGCATGGGGCAAGAAAATGATATCGGGAGTTTCTAAAGAAACTGAAACTTGACAAGTATGCGCATACCTTCTGGAGTATGAATAACGTGGATGCATTCCATCACGTTAACATGCGATGAGAGTTGGATCCCGATTCCCACTGATGAGTTGGTTTACTCTTCGGGTGATCCCGATTGATTCTTCTTTAGGTTTGGAGGAGAATTTGACAGGACAGTGGGAGGTTTCCGGATTAGATAAAGTGATGACCATTCTGATCTAGGTTAGAGTGCACGCAGAGTGTTTCTTTTCTCTCTCTCTCTTTGGCAGCGACCTTTGACCGACCCTAGACTATGACTCAGTCACCAAGTTGACCGAACCTTCTTAAAATACTGGCTTTTGGATTGTCTAAGTTGCATAAGTCATTGCCACTCCTTCTTTTACCCTTTGCATTTCTCAGAACACCCGTATTACTACGGATATCCACTTCCATTGGATAGATCCATCGTATGGTTATATACGAACTCGAAGGAACTTCTTCGAGGATGGATCCAGGTTCAGGTTCAGGAGAAATAGAATTGGTTTATTCAGTTGTCTTTTATTATCACCTTCTCTCAGGTTGCGAGAGCTCCTAGGTTTAGGAGAGTACACCTATTACGCTTATTGGATCGTCTTATTCCAAACCATAGGCTGGTGCCGAAAGGTAGGGAATGAAGAAAACCAATTAGCCTAAGTAGGGTGTGCAGAAGGTAATATGTAAAGACAAAATAAAGGGATTAGAAAGAGGGCAAAGTAAATTGCGACTGATATCATTCACGACCAAGACCGCGTACTTCATCGCCACTCCTATTTCACCTTTAAAAGAATAAGGTATTATTCAGTTGTCTTTTATCATCACCTTCTCTCAGTTGCGAGTACTCCTTGGTTTAGGAGGGTACACCTATTATGCTTACTGGATAGTCTTCTTCCAAACCATAGGCTGGTGCCGAACGGTAGGGAAGGAAGAAAACCAGTTAGCCTAACGGTGGTGTACAAAAGGTAACGACTAAAGACAAATAAAGGGGATTTGGAGAGATGGCAAAGAGATATACGGTTGAAGTCATGAATTGGATTATGGAAGAGGCATTGCTATGAATACCAGGATACCCCTACGAAACATTTTCATGTTTCAGTGCATTGTTAAAGAAAAACTGTTTTTCCGATTAGACACTTACTCCAAGGGTATGTATTTACCAGGTTTCATTATCATATCTGTATGGTTTTACAGATGATGAGTGGGAGTAAGATATTGGGAATTAGGTGATCATCCTCATTATATCGGAATTCGTTGTAATTGGTGATATTTGAGGAAATCGCCAGGGTACAGTTTTCTACCTACGACGCACAAGTTTTTGAGTTGTTTAACTCAGCGGACTTATACAGAGTATTGTATGTTGTCCAAATGTCCATCAGGACAAAGGGGTAGGTCCTCGTACTATGTTCTGTTTACTTATAACTTCTCTAGTATTTAGACAAGTGTTTTGTAGAAATACAAGGTCTAGGTTTTGAGAAGTTGTGGGTATAAGAATAAAGTGGAGAACCAGGTGTCACAAGTATCGGGATTCTTCAAAGAGATCGAAGATGTAGATTCTTGTGATTGGTATTCAGATGATAGTGATGGTTTTGAGAAACGTGTTTCTCTTTCAGGCTGCTCATAATTGGATGGATTCCTAAGTTGAGTAATGCTGATTAGCCTTTTTCCATTAAGTTGATATGCACTGGAGACAGCTGCATGGTTTGAATATGGTTCCAATTAAATAAGTGCCAAAGTTTCTGTATTGGATATAGAATGGACGTACCTTAAAAGAAATTAAGGTATTGGGAGTTGTCCAGCTTATGCTTAAAACCAGACTCTGGATAACTCAGGGCACGTTCCTGTAATGGCTGTTTTGTGGGTTGACCCTGGCTATGACGAGGGTTGATATTCTACCATTTGGAAGATCAATAGTGATATTGTTCTTGACTCGCCACAGTTTTAATAAAATGGATCTTTTTCAGAAAACAGTAGTGGGAGTATGGTAGAACTGGAAGTGATTCCAGAACCGCGAACGATTACGGAAAATTTAATAGGACCTATACATTCAATCAGGTTTGACATTCCAATAGCCACTCCGCAGGTATGGTAGGTAACCTCAGACACCCGAGAGGTACTTCGGTAGGCTCAAGGACGGTGACAGGGAGGTTCTTATCTACCCAGACTTGACACTACTGTTGTTCCAGGATATGAGACCCGGTAGGAGGGTTGTCGTAGTCAGTGGGAGCAACGGAAGCATAGTGTTCAAGTAGCTTATATCTATTCATAGACTTGAGCAGTTATAGCGGAGATAGATCATCTACTTTTGATGTGACAGTCATGGGTTTGACTTCAATCAGAATAAGGGATGGATCAGTTAAGAAGGTAGTAGGGTGTGATGTCATGGTATCTGGATGACATACACAGAGTAGGAAGTAAAATTTCTATACTACGATCGGTTGTACTGTGGTCGTCACACAGTTGTTTCTCCAGACAGGACATGGATATAATATTAGACATTCTGGTTTCTGGATCTATGGTTTTAGATCTGGACTTGGGTAGTTTCCCAATGTGGGTACTTTGACAGATATTCTAATGGTTTTTAGAATAGTTGACTCCTAGCATGGTAGTGTACCTGCAGTATATGGAGTCACCCTCTCTAAAGGTGTCGTATAGACTAAAGAGGAGAGGGATGTGCATGATTGGCAGATCACTTGCTTAGGCAATTGAGTCAATCATGAGATGTCAAGTACCACACCAGATGTTGTTTTTGCACTAGATGCAATAAGTTTGTATTAATCCAATCCTGGAGAAACATAAGGAAGCAGTTTTAGAACATTGGTACATGTTCTACGGATTTGATAACGGCAGCCTCTTTCGGGAGACGGTTATCATTCCAGGCTTCAAAGGTGACATGGATGACAGAGTAATTGTCAGAGTTTTAGTTTTCCCTCTGACGAGGGACAGTATTATGGACAGGTGGTCCAAGGGATACTGTGGGTGGCTTGGTGCCCGATGCTGATTAGGTTCAGTGATCGATACAGTCTAAGAAGTTTGGATATGGAGTTCATTTATGAACTAAGGTCCCATCAGATATCCAGACATATTCTAAGACAGGTACTACTCAATTCGGGAGATGGCTTTCTCCGCGAACTTGAGATTATGAGAGACATACAGAAAGAAACTTCTAGGCGGATCCACTCACCGAGGCTATTTCTCGAACACAATAGTTTTACAAACGGGCTTTGTGAAACTGATTAGTAGAGGAGTTGGATGTTCGGTTTCACACGGGCTGTGAGTAGTCGACATCGCAATATTAGCCTTGAGTGCAAGTGGGAGATTGTTGGAGATAGTGCCCTCATAGTCAATTATTGGATCGCAGGTACGTGATTGCAATGATTGCGGAGGACCTATCCCGGTAGGACAGTCTTACTCGAGATGATAGTATGCTATCTGGTTTGCCTTTATCAGTCGTGTTCATGTTCAGGTGACTGATTGCATGTTACACTTTGATAGAGCCCTTAGGATCTTGCTTTACTACCAACTGTATGAGGGCGATCATATACGTGAGAGTTGGGTAGTTTATATGCATATCCTTAATTGTGGTCCCTAGTCGTGGGAGTTTCGAGACAGGGCATCGATACTCCGGAGTAGACTAGTGTGTACAGTCGAGACCCCGACAAGGGGCGGTGGCCGGTCTCACAAGCCACTGATGACAGTTGGATCACCTAAGATGTATACAGGTGCTCATTGGGTTATGAGTACACCGGACAGGACTCGCCGGGAATCTGCTAGTTAGTATTATATCTACCGTCAGATAGCAGTTCCCTGGTGACATGTGTACAGGTTAGTTCATCGACCTGAGGTCGTCATTTGTCTCGTATGAGTTCCCACTGTGCTTTGATTTCTACCCTACCACGGCTCAAAGGAGTCGTGCAAACAGGTAGTTTTTGGGTACAGTCCCGAGCCATATGGAGGCACGTGAGCGGATCGGCAGGGGATTCGTCTCTCCCGGTATTGGGGGCGAGATCGTGCTGTGTCTAGGAGAGCCATTACACAAAGCCCACGGCCGTGGCAGGAGATTTACTGGTAGGTACTCCAGTAGTATCTCAGGGTGTAATTGGGCTTCACTCCGACACGACTTATACTGCTATTGGGGGTCTGACGTTACTAGCCCCCTAGGCGGATATGCGATACTCATTGACGAACGGACCGGACTGTATATACATTGTCACTGTTAGGCTCAGTAGGGTTTTCGGAGGAGTTCGCTCATCGGTCTCCCTTGAGTTCGCTCCTCGGCCACCCTTGAGGTCAGTCCGTGGGCAGCCGTTATGCATTGCTAGTGCCGCTGACGGTTTGTGGTTAAACCCACTGCCAGGGTGCTGACGAGTCATTAGAGTCCCCCACAGGCAGTTTCCCAAGTTCGGGCGAAACGTTGTAGAGGCCGTATGGTTTTATGGCAGGGTTCGGAAAATGCACGTGCGTTTACGCACGTGTTATTTTTCGGGCAGATAATACTGGTCGGCTTTGGTTTAAGCCGGATCCGAGTATTATATTGAGTAGGTATAATATCTTTGTCTCAGTTGCATTTGTATTCGGTCGTAATACAAATGCGGGTATATTTATACAGTTTCGGGGTTTTCCTGAAAGTTGTTTCAGGATCACTTTTGGAAGTTGCCAGTTTCCAGTTTTCTATCAGCCGTCTTTTAACATTCTGTTAAAGACGGATTTATCTTTTCTTCTGATATGAGTGAGTCATCATTCTAGAAGTTTCTAGAAGTGATGATGAGGCATATGACTCATTAGTGCATTAATGGTTTCATTAAAGGCATGATGAGGTGTTTAAGTGACTCATGCTTTGTGTTTAATTCTTTTTGGATTGCTTAAGATATTTAAGAGTGAGAAGCTTTCTTATACTCACCTTTTGCTCCTACACTCACTCTCCTTCTTCATTCTATATATATGATAAGCCTCCTCACTCTCTCATTCACTCTCTCACTTGAGATTTCATCGGTTAGGAAAAAGATTATGATAGTTTGGGGTGTATGGAATTTACAGTTCATTTCATTCCATCACCCGATTTCCACGGCAACTTCATTAACCGTCCGTCCATAGTTTTGGACGGAACGAGACAAAGTCATCTACTCATTCTCTACATCAATCTTGGTCGTCTCTTTTAGCAAACTTGACGATCGAGTTGCCTCGAGTCAGAGGCGGGAGCCCGTTTAAAGAATCGTCGACGTGGTGCCACCTCGACGAAGGAATCGGAGTTCGAAGAGATCGGAGCAGCCGCAACGGAGCGTGGGATGATGGTTGAAGAACGAAGGACTCGGATCGTTCGGTACAACCCTTCTTCCCTCTTTGTAGATTGTTAGTTTAGCAATAATGGCAGATCCGGGTGAAAGTATACGATAGCGCCAAGTTTAAAAGTTTTATTCCGCATTTGGCGTCTGTAGACTGCCGGGGCGCTAACGTAGACTTACACCAAGACCACATCATCTTCTTCTAGTGGTCAATCTAGGGCAGGCATACATCAAGTAGAGATGTCGATTGCCATGAAGGCCGAGATGGCCGCTCTTACGAAAAAGCTGGAAGCGATTGAGAACAAAATCTCATCGTCTTCTCCTGCCCCTGTTGTGCCTCCACGAACTGTTTGTGCTTGTTGCTCGAGTCCATCATATCTCACTGAAGAGTGTCCTTACAATGCATCTACTCAAGGACAGGATCAAGTCGTTGCTGCCTTTCAGCAACGACAGAGAAACGATCCATACTCTTCGACATACAATCCGGGGTGGAGGAGTCACCCAAATTTCGCTTGGAACCAAAATCAACAATTCCAAGGAAATAACAACTTTCAAGGGCCTCCTCCACAACAATAACAAGCACCTCCACAAACTCAATTTCAACAGCAACCTTTCCAACAGCAACCTTACCCTAATCAAGTGAACAATTTTGTGCCTAACAATTCTTACGCGCCAAACAATTTTGTTCAACCTAACAATGACAAGGTTAGCTCACTCGAAAGAAGTCTAGATGCGTTCCTAAAGCAATCTACACAGTCTACAGTAAGACTAGAGACTTCTATTTAATCTTTGGTGCAAAACAGTGCCTCACACGATCAAAGCATCAAATCTATTGAGGAACAAATTGCACAACTCAATGCAGCATTGAGCGAGCGAGAAAAAGGAAAGCTCCCATCTCAACCACTGCCCAATCCCGGTCACGCACATGCTGCAAATCAACAACAAACTCATAACGTAAACGCTGTGACCATGTTGAGATCGGGAAAAATGTTGCAAAACAATGTGGGTATTCACGATGACACCCCTGCCGGTGGTTCTTCTTCACCTTCTTCTTCTTCATTAGAGCCTGTTCTCCATCATTCACAAGGCTCTACTCCTTTTAGCTCGAACGGACCCACTTCTCACAACATGAACACATCTATACGGGGTTCCGTTCCAACTCAACAATCTGATCCGCAAAAATTGGACTCAACAACATTTCAAAATGCTCCTTTTCCAAACCGGTTGAGATCCAATAAACCAACTCCACAAATGGAGAAGATTGTTGAGCTGTTCAAACAGGTTAGCATAAATATCTCTCTTTTGGATGCGATCCAACAAGTTCCTTCATATGCAAAAATCTTAAAGGACTTATGCACCAAAAAGAAGAAGTCGCAAGTACCAAAGAAAGTTTTTGTGGCTAGTGCTATTAGCGATGCTCTTGTCAATTCCTTACCCCAAAAGCAAAAGGACCCCGGTTGTCCTACCATTTCGATAACAATTGGGGACAAGAACATCAATAGAGCACTACTTGATCTTGGTGCTAGTGTCAATTTGCTACCTTATTCTGTGTACGAGCAATTAGGCATTGGAGAGCTTAAGCCCACTCACTGTACTCTCCAAATGGCTGATCGATCAATCACCCATTCAAGGGGTGAGCTAGAGGATGTGTTGATCAAAGTTGGGGAGTTCATATTCCCCGTTGATTTTATTGTTATGGATACACAACCTGTTGCTAACTCACGGAACCAAATTCCGGTGATCCTCGGTCGACCATTTTTGGCCACTTCCAATGCCGTAATAAACTGTCGAAATGGCTCTATGACTCTATCCTTCGGGAAGACGTCTAGTGAGTTCAATATTTACAAGTTAGGAAGTTTGCCCCCCCCCCCCGTGCCTAATACTAGTACACGAGAAGTTTGCTCTATTCATAAAATCACGCAGGAGAACTGCAAGTTTGAAAGATTCTTTTTTGATGAGAACAGTTTTGACGCCACTAGTGCGTCCCTCCTTAAGCCTACCACAGTTGACACAATCGATATTGATTATGAATGTTTCACTTTTTCGGATGATGACGACTCACAGCCCGAATATGAGTCGTTTGGATTTTTGGATGAGTTAGTTGAACCATCCGAATCGGTTGTTTGCGGTGATTTCGAACCTGTATTGGAGTCCTTTGAGTTTGAGGCAGATTCCCCAATTTTACCTATGATTCTTTCGCCTCCGAAACTCAAGCTCATGCCCTTGCCGTCTCACCTTAAATATGCTTACATAAGTGAGAATGAGACATTTCCCATTATCATATCGGCCTCTCTAGCCTTCGAGCAAGAGAACGCTCTTTTAATGGTCTTACAAGATAGGCGGCAAGTTTTCGGCTGGACTATGGCGGACATTGAGGAGGTTAGTTCCCTCATAATTGAATATCATATGCATATGATGGATGATGCCAAGTCGATAAAGGATCCATAGATATATCTTGGGGATAGTGTGGTCAGTCAACCTCCTCCTTTAGAAGTTGAACCACCCCCATTTCTTTTAATAAGCTATGAGAATACCAATATTCCGCTGATTGCCAATCATTCTCATTCTCGTTTTGATTCATCACCACATCATATCTATTCACTTCCATACTTTCCCTGCCATCACTCCTATCTTCCCCAATTTTTTTTGGATCGGTACAATATGTTCTTCCACCAACCGCCACTCTTTACAGATAAATTTTTCGACTGGTTGGTATTGATGTTTGGTCTGTGCAAAGTCTGGCAGTAATGTCCAACATTGTTTCACTGAAGTTTGGGGGGCCCTTTCTGTATATATTTTTGTTTTTCTTTTAACAATAATAAAAAAAATTTATAAATAAATAAACAGGGGAGTGCCGACATTTTGACCCTCTTGGTGCAGCGTAACAGTGAGGACACTGTCCAGTTTAAGTTTGGGGGTATGCTCGGTACGTTTTCTTCCTTCGCATTCATCTGTACATTTTGCATTTGCATACTTATTTTGAAAAAACCCAAAAAAATTGAAAATTTCAAAAATTATAAAAATAAATGTATTCAATTTTGACCTTATTTAACTTGAGTTTGACAAAATAGGTTAACTGGCTAAGAACAACTAGATCTTAGACTTAGTAAATTAAAAACCCTAAAAATAACCTTCTTTAAAGATTAACGGTAGAAAGTATATATCTTTGTAGTTTATTTAGAAATAGGCAAATTTTGAGTTCACTTTTTGGGCTAAGTTGAAATAAAGGAAAAATATTGATATTCTTATTAGAGTATAAGTTTGAAAAATAATTCATAGCTTAAGTCTAGATTCTGAAAATGTATACCCTACAAATTGCATAATCACGCACCTTGAAACTTGGAATAGTAGAAGAGACCTTGAAATGCTCTTGTCTGAAGTCCGTAGTACGAAGAAAATTAAAAAAATATGAATAAAGAAAAAAAAATGAACACTGGTCTTTGCGATTACTTAAAGCTGCAAAAATAGAAAAATATTTAGCGAGGGTGCTTCATCACCTAGTGCCTTAGACCAACTGGTTTGGGAGTCACTGCTAAAAGCCTTGGGTGTTGCAAGACTAGGAATTACACTTTAAAGTATAAACATATCTTGTAATCGGTTGTTGGTACCTCAAGAAGTATTAACAGTCACATGAAGGATGTGTAAGCAAAAATTCATTAAGAATTCACCAGTTAATTAGTACTTTGGACAACGGACAAGGGTATGATTGCTTGATTTGAATTTCCAAGTGTAGGGGTGATTTATACACACACGTGGGGATATATGATTAGGATTTAGATAAAAGAGAGGAATGAAGAATAGAACTTGTATCTTTAGTGGAATTGATAGAAAAATTCCTAAATGGAGATGGAACCTTAGAAGGAAAACTTAAGAAATGCCGACGGCTGAATGAGTCTATCAAACATATATAATCTTAAGTTAAATGAGGAGGAAGTGTGAAGAATATGGGTGGATAGTTTACAAGTCGACGATAATAGAATTCCTTGTTAGAAAACCTAATTGGAGAATTAAAGTCAATGAGCCAAATTGATAGGATTTTGTGGGTAGTATCGGCTGAAAACCCTCAGGAGACAACACTCCTCCTACTAGGGACACCTAGAGGTTTAACGGCTTGTTGCACGTGCTCAGTGCAATCGCGTTTCCCTGCGAAAGTGCGGTTAGGTTTTATCGAGAATAATAAGTTTGCTCGAGGACGAGCAAAAGATAAGTTTGGGAGTATTTGTTCATATCATAATATTGCATTTTATATTCCCCATTCTTATGCGTTTTGTAAATAAACAGGTGCTTTTGACGCATGTCTGCTGCATATTACAGGATACAGGTTCTTGGAGCGAAGACAGTGAAAAAGACAAAAGATAATACAAAAAAGAGACTTTTGACCCACAAGTAGAAGGATTCTAGTCAAGCCTAGACGAAGAACAATTCACAATTGTACAAGGCAATGCAAGGTCCAAAATGTCAAAGTGAACGGTTAAAAGGTCATTACAAGTTTCACTGAAAGATCTGGAGAAAACACAGAAGCCAAATGAAGAAAAGAATTATAGAAATAGAAAGCCCAAAGTATCAAGATCAAGCCCACAAAAATTGAGCAAATGATCTCACTAAAGGTCCGTGGAACCGCGGCCCTACCCCCACATTTGCCGCAATTCCGCGGCCATCTGATGCACGTGTCGGTGCAGATTTCTTCTGGCTGTGCGTCGGTGGTTTTGTTGGGATTTTTCGGGGGTATATCTGTAATAGCACATATGCGAGCAATTCTAACCCTAATTTTTCCCATTCCCTATAAAATGTATTCTAGAGATTCTATTAGGGATGCCTCTTTTCAAGAAATAAAATTCAGATTATTTTGAAGATCTAAGAGCATCATTTCTGTAAGTCTTTTTTTTTAATTCCTGCCTTAGTTTATAGTCAAATTCTTGCCTTAGATAAATCCTTCCATTGCCCTAGTTTAATTTAGTGTAATCTTTCTTAAACTGCAGTAAGTAAGTTATTTTAAAATGTTATTTTTAAAAGATCCCCTAATGAGCGAGTAATTTCCTCGCTTGTTAGGGTTAGGAATAAGGGAGGGATTGAGAGATGAATATCTCTCATCTCTTTCAAGCCCGATTATTTTTAATAACTAGAACTTCATGTCTTCCATGAAGGTTAGAGCAAATACTAGGAAAGGACGGACAAGGATCTAGAGGAAGAAACTTCGTTTCTTCCCAATCATCCTAATCCCTTTTTTTAATAGTTGCTATAACTTCTAAAAGATTTCATTTAGGGCATTGAAAGAGGTGTTAATATTAATCTTACCAAACCCCACCTTTGACCTAACCTTAGCAAGTTTCTTTATCATCATATAACTTATTTTTAGATTCAATTAAAACAAAACCAAACAACCATTGGAATCAACTCGTAAGAACACTTAGGAAAATTACACATCCCTGTGGACCGACCTGTATTCACCGGCTAGCTGCAAAGCGACGCCGTTTCTGATTGCGGTAAGAATATTTTTGATCTAAAATCCTACAAAATCACTCGTCATGATAGTATGCTATTTGGTTTCACTTTATCTTAACATGTTGACTTGTATCGGTTTACTGTCTTACTCTCACATGGTGATAAAGCCCTTAGGATCTGTACTCGACTACTGGGACTACGATGAGATCATACAAGTGGGGCCACGGTAGTCGATCAGTACATCCTATAACTGTTCCTAGTCGAGGATATATCGAGACAGGGCATCGATACACCAGAGTAGACTAGCGTATACGCATCTTGACCCCTATGATGGGCGATGGATGGTCCCATATCCATCGGTGTTTGACATCAAGGATGGTGTACGGGTGCTCAGTGGAGACTGGGTATACTGGACGGACTCGCCGAGAACTCCCAGATGGTGATATGCCACACGTCAGATGGCAGTTCTCCGGTGATACTGGTATAGGGTAGTCTGTAGACCCGAGATCGTCATAGAATCTTGTGTGATTCCCACTATGTTTTGATTTCCACCTTACCACGTCCAAGAGGGCGTGCAAAACGGTGGCTTTTGGATGCAGTCCCGAATCACATGGAGGCAATGAGCGATAGGAGGGGATTCGTCTCTCCCGGTATAGGGAGTTGATGTTGTGCTGTGTTCGATTGGCTATAACTGGAAGTCCCTGGCCAGGGCTGATATAGAGATTTACTGGTAAGTGTTACCAGTAGTTTCTCGACCCGTTATGAGCCTCACATCGTCACAACTTATCGGTTACTGGGGTCTGACGTATACCACCCCTAGACTAGATATGCAACATATCAGACGAAGAGACCGGACTGTACGGGAGTGTTACTGATTGGATTCACAGGAGAATGTACAGGCTAGCTTGTTGATCTTCTAATCGCTCAATACCTGGGTGGCTGTTACGTTTAGCTGACCGCTTGCAGCTTGTGGGTGTTTGATATGATCATCACCTGCTACCGGCGTATTGACGATACTTTAGAGTCCTACACAGAGGTTTCTTGACTCGGGCAAAACGGAGTAGGAGCACATATGTGATATGTGCAAGACCGAGGATAATGCGATATGAGATACCGTATTATATTCTCGCGATATTTAGATATGAGCCGGGTCATCGGATCAAGTGTTGATTCGATGAATCGGTACATGATATATTAGCCGGTTATATTTGATATAGCCGGATTGTCGGATCAAGTGTTGATTCAATAATTTAATGTATAATAATATATATGATATATTGCATTACATTATCTAATATTGGCTCGCTTTATTATTTCATTTTCTCACCGGATAATAAATTGATATATATGCGATATATGTTAATTGTATTATTTTCTTTTGTTACAAATATGTAATATATATGTGATATATATTATTGTAAGATAATATGATTACTAATGCAACATGTTTAGTGGAGATTAAATAAGGTTAGGGTTTGATTTGGGTTAGTTCTTTCTTGATACTTCTAGAAGGATTTTTTTGTCATGAGGTTAGATATTATGGTTGATATTTTCTAGTGACTCATTGTTTAACTCAACCCCAACCCTAACCCTAGTTAATTCTCTATATGAGTTATCCTTGTCATCCTTGACCATGGTTGTATTATTATTCATATATCATTTTTATTATTCATCACAAAAGGAATTAATTCATTTTTCATCTTCTTCTTCAACCTTGAGCTTTGAGAAAGCTTACTAGGTTTTCATTTTGTGATGATTTCATGTAAGAATTTGATATAAAAAGAAAGCATAAATACTACTCTATCATCCTCATCTAATCTAGCCAATTAGATTAAGGTGTTCACCTCATTAGAGTGAGAGAGCTTGAGTTATAGAAACTTCGACGTGGATCATCAGAGAAAAGGAACACTACAAGCTAGCATGGATCGTTCGAGTCGTGGAGCCTCTCTTGAGTCCGGGAGATCGTGGATCGCGGCGAAGGGACATCTACTCGGAGCTTATGAAGTGAAGGAGCGGACTACAAAGGTTGTAATCCCTCTTTTTTAGTTGTAAAGATGTTTACTTGCATGTTAAACCGTAATAATCTAGCAAAGATCCCGGCATTGGGTTGTTCGGCACGTCTAAATTTTTATTCGGACATGGTTGATGCCTTATAGACCTTCATATGAGTGCCTAGGAACCCTACAGTGGTATCAGAGCCTAGCTAGAGCATTAGGCGACGTGTATACGAAGTTAAAACTCCGATCGAACCCCGAAACGTCGATTTGACCACCTCTCTGGACAATTTTTAAAAATGTGATTTTTTCTGTATTAAAAATACCTAAAAAAATCAGCAGTGAATTATAAGTATCATTGTGGAAAACAAGGAGGTAAATCGTACGGACCGCCACGGAACCTCGGCAGTACCTTGCTTGTGCCACGGATCCGTGGCCGTACAGTTGGATTTGTCTTTTCTTTTGGCACAGTAATGAACGTAGCTGCTAGTTCATATTTCTGGGTATTTTTAATCTGACTCAAGTGTTAAGTGTTCTGGGGATTATTTTGAATTCGTTGATTCGATCGGAAAATTTAATTTCGTTCTTTTTCCGGATAATTTAGAAACTATTAAAATGTTCGAACGGATATCATTAACTCATTTTTCCCGGCACGAAAAACTTTCAAGTGTTGAATTTTTCTTGAGTTTAAATCTTTCGGAAAAACGTGCAAGTAACGCGGTGGTCCCTTTAGAAGAACACAAAGCTTAACTCGATTATGTGACCGTCTGAACTGCCTCTAAACCTTAGGGTTTGGGGCAGTACGGCATGCCACATGTGAGGCGTTGGCTTGACCCTTCTATGGCTGGACCATTGGTACTGTGACATATTCTGGGATTATTTGAATTCCGCTCAAGGGTTGAGCTATTTAGGAAATCTTGGGTATTTGATTATCCGATCGGAAAGTTTAATACTGTCTATTTATCTAGAATGTGATACAATATGTGGAATTTATATAGTTAGGCATGAAATGCGAAGTATGTGATATTTCGGATTTATGATGTTTAAAGTGATTGTGGATTCCAAATGTTGTAGTTTTACAATTTTTTTTCTGTGACCGTAAGTGTAGTATGTAGTTGTATTGCCGGTTTTCGTTGCTATACATCAACAACGATCGGTGTATGCATACTTACATACGTTGATGATATGTGATATTTTGTGTTGCTGTGATATGTTATATTGGATCGTCATGTTCTGAATAGCCGGGGTTTTATGTGAGATGAGGGTTTTTATTTTCATTCATGTAAAATTCATTTATATGTAATATTCTTTTATTGGGGCACTTCCGGGATGAGGTTGATGCCACCAGTGTATATTATTTACTTTTCCGCATTAGGTAGACCCAAGGAGGGGAGCACAAGTAACCGGGTTCTAGGGTACAGTAGGAGGCCATCTCGAGGAGTCGAGACCGAGTCTCCTAACCCTAGAATTGGCAGTGTTACTTGCCGCTCTCATAGGGGTCTAGGGATATGGGTTTGGCTATTCATCACGACCGTGGAATCCGTGTTTTATGCCGGCTCGTATTAAAAACACGGACATCCTAGTATATCCAATATTTCATATATGTTCTTCTGCTGCAATAATCTGTGATGAGATCATATTACTGCCTGAGACGAATGCTTATACTATATATATATGCTGATATATAAATATTACTGCTTTCGTTTCTTCTGTGATGCTTAGGAAGCATAAGCTGATGGGATTTATTAATGAGATTAATAAAAAGAAAAGAAACCTAAAAGATGTTGTAGAATCAAAACTTTATAAAAAGGGTAGCTACAGTTTTGCTTTGCATAGCGGTATATATGATATACCCTGCACCTTATTCTATGAGGAAAGAGCCAAGATCCCTTCACCGGGAGTGACCTCTTTAGCGAAATTGGCAGATGATACAAACTCACGGTTTAGTTTTTGACAGCTTATATAGTTCTTGCTTTGCACAGCGGTATATATGATATATCCTGCACCTTATTCGATGGGGAAAGAGCCGAGATCCCTTCACCAGGAGTGACCTCTTTAGCGAAACTAGAAAAGCCTAAAAAACACTCCTTTTCAAAAATCACTTGTTTCTACAACGATATCAAGTTCATTATGCTCATGGTTTTCTGAAAAACCTGCGTAGCCCTCCGTCATTTCAGATAAAGACTATTTAGTATTCGTGCTGCGTTTGTTGGCCTTTGTCAAGGCGTAGTATGCGGTAGCTGACTGGTACTTATCTGTTTAAGCACGTGACGTGATTGGATTAGGGTATTCGTACGACCTTGTTGGCCTTTGTCAAGGGTCGTGCGGGTGGTTTTATTTCAATCAAGAAATGACGGGTTGAACTTGACTAGCTTCCTATGGTTTATTGGCCTTTATCAAGGTCATAGGGGTTAGGAGCAAAAGCATTATCGGGAATTTCAAGTGTTGAAATTTGCAATGAGATTGCATACCTCCTATGAGATAGTTGGATCCCGATACCCACTGCGAGTAAGTGTTACTCCTGTAAGAGTTTTACACAGGACAATTAGCTGATCAAGTAGGTGTCTAGAAAAGTGTTAACGGGGTTATGCCTCTTGGAAAATGAGGTTTACTTTAATTAGATCCGTGCGAAAGCACGGGGAACCTCCCTCAAGTACCGACACTGATCTGGCTGAAAGATTGACGAAATTGTAGGGTGTAATTAATCCCGGCTAATCTTACCTTTTAGGGTTTGAATGAAGATTTGATAAAAACAGTGGGAGACATCCTGATTAGATAAGATAATAACCAATCTAATCTTGCAAGAGCATACGCTAAAGTGTTTTCTTCTCTCTCTCTCCAGGTAGCGACCATGTCAGGCCATAATCAAGATAATAATATGGATATATTGACTGAACCCGCTTATTATACTGACCAAGGGAACGTTGGTCCCGTTCTTTCTTATAAGAGTTATAAGAATGAATAGGAAACATGAGAATATCTGGATTCTCATGCCGCCCAAACACAGAAATACATGCCGATGAATCTTCTTCGGGTGTGTTAGTTATTGAGAACTGTTTCTCAGTTCACCCTACGTCCTGGGTATTAGATACCGGATCAGGATCACACATATGTAAATTGTTACATGGGCTACGTAAAGGTAGAGAACTAGGAAAAGGTGATCATTCCGTTCATGTAAGGAATGGTGCAAGTATTGCAGCCAAAGCAGTTGGCGAATATCACCTAGTATTACCAAGTAGTAATACACTGATTCTGAATGAGTGCTATTATATACCGAACATGATGTGCAACATTATATCAGTTTCTTTATTAAGTAAAGAAGGATATAATTTTGTAGTAAAGGATAATGTTATGAACATATTCCTAGATCAAAAGTTGATTGGATCAGGCTCGTTACATAATGGAATATTCATTCTCAATCAAAATACAGTCCTTAATATACAAAACACACACAAGAGGAAAAGTTCAGAAATGAATGAATCATACTTGTGGAATTGTAGACTTGGTCATATCAATGCGACACGACTAGCTAAGTTACATAAGGATGGATATTTGAATCCGTTCGAATTATCATCTTATGAAACTTTCCATTCATGTCTCAAAGGCAAAATGACCAAAGCTCCGTTTAGTGGACACGGAGAAAGAGTTATCGAACTCTTAGGGCTGGTACATAGTGATGTATGCGGTCCCATGTCTACACATGCCAGGAACGGTTCTTCCTACTTTATTACATTCACTGACGATCTCTCAAGATTCGGATATGTGTTCCTAATGAAACACAAGTCTAAAGCTTTTAAGAAATTCAGAGAATATAAGCACGAAGTAGAGAACCAAACGGGCAAAAGTATTAAGATTCTTCGATCTGATCGAGGAGGTGAATACTTAAGCAATGAGTTCCTAGATTATCTAAAAGAGAATGGGATTCTCTCTCAGCTTACTCCTCCTTATACACCACAGCACAACGGTGTATCGGAACGGAGGAATCACACCCTATTAGATATGGTGCGCTCGATGATGAGTACAGCTAAGTTACTTATTTCTTTCTGGGGGTATGCACTAGAGACAGCAGCATACCTATTGAATCAAGTTCCAACTAAATCTGTACCTACCACACCATATGAGATATGGAGTGGGAAGAGACCATGTCTTAAACGAGTTAAGATATGGAGTTGTCTGGCCTATGTCAAAAGGCAAAATCCAGAAAAACTCGAGGCACGGTCAGTTCTATGCAAGTTTGTGGGATATCCCAAACATTCACATGGATATCTTTTCTACCATCGCGAGGAACAAAAGGTGTTTGTTTCTCGACATGCCACCTTTTTTGGAAAAGGAATTTCTTGCAAAAGAAATTAGTGGCAATGAGGTAGAACTGGAAGAAATTCCGGCTACACAAACTGCAACTGAAGATTTAGTGGAATCAGAGGATTCAGTAGTACCTGATGAACCCCAGCCTCTCTGCCGATCTAGTAGGGTTTCTCATCCACCTGAGAGATACTGCGGTTTTCTCATTGATGGTGGAAGCGAGGATTGCATCATGGAAGATGATGAACCGACTAGTTTCGAGCAGGCCATCACGAGTGGTGACTCTGTGAAATGGCTGAATGCAATGCGATCTGAGATGGAATCCATGTACACCAACAAAGTATAGACTTTGGAAAATGCTCCTAAAGAGGTAAAACCCATTGGGAGAAAGTGGATCTTTAAAAAGAAAATTGGTGTAGATGGAAAAGTTGAGACTTTCAAAGTTAGACTTGTTGCAAAGGGTTTTCGTCAACGACCAGGTGTGGATTATGACGAAACCTTTTCTCCAGTGGCTATGCTTAAGTCCATCCGGATCTTACTTGCTATTGCTGCATACCATGACTACGAAATCTGGCAAATGGATGTTAAGGCCGCCTTTATAAACGGAGATTTAGAAGAGTGTGTGTACATGACTCAACCAGAAGGCTTCGTAGATAGTGGGAGCAGCGGAAAGGTGTGCAAGCTGCTTAAATCCATTTATAGGTTAAAGCAAGCATCGCGGAGTTGGAACATCTATTTTGATGTTGTAGTCAAAAAGTTTGACTTCATCAAAAATATAGATGAACCTTGTATCTATAAGAAGGTAGAAGAGAGTAAGGTTGTCTTCCTCGTATTGTACGTGGATGACAAACTCTTGATAGGAAATAATATTCCTATGCTGCAATCAGTCAAGCTCTTCTTATCACAAAGATTCTCAATGAAAGATCTAGGTGATGCCTCCTGCATATTGGGAATCATGATCTATAGAGATAGATCTAAACGGATATTGGGATTGTCCCAATCCAGGTATATTGACACCATAGTAAAGAGGTTTAGTATGGAAGAATCCAAGCGTGGGAACCAACCCATGATCTCTGGACTCACTCTCTCCAAAGAGATGTCTCCCAAGACTGATTTGGAGAGAGCTCGCATGCAAGGGATACCCTATGCTTCGGCAGTAGGCTCTATCATGTGTGCGATGCTATGTACGAGACCCGATGTAGCATACTCACTAAGTGTAATGAGTCGGTATCAAGCAGATCCTGGAGAGAGTCACTGGACAGCTGTGAAGAACATTCTCAAGTACTTGCGAAGGACTAGAGAGATGTTCTTGGTGTATGGTAACGGAGAACTCCAGGTGGTGTCCTTTACCGATTCCATCTTCCAAAGTGATAAGGACGACTCTAAGTCGCACTCGGGATTTGTCTTTACCCTCAATGGAGGGGCGGTATGTTGGAAGAGTTCCAAACAGGATACCGTTGCAGACTCGACGATAGAGGCTGAATACATCGCTGCCAACAATGCTGCCAAAGAAGCTGTCTGGATAAAGAAGTTCATTAGTGAGCTTGGAGTGGTTCCATCCATTGAACATCCAATACCTCTGTATTGAGATAACAATGGAGCTGTGGCTTTAGCCAAGGAACCCAGGTCCCATCAAAAGTCCAGACATATTCTGAGGCGGTATCACCTGATCAGGGACATAGTTGATCGCCGGGAGATCGAGGTCAGGAAAGTAGATACTAAGGACAACACTGCGGATCCACTCACGAAGGCCATTCCCTAGATACAGTTTGAGAGATTATTCGGGATGCTAGGTATGAGATACTACAGCAGCCGGCCTTAGTGCAAGTGGGAGATTGTTAGTTATGTATATGCCCTAGAGGCTATTGTCGTACATATGATGTATATAATAATCGATGCTTGGATATATACAGAGAGGACTTTCTTGCTCGTCATGATAGTATGCTATTTGGTTTCACTTTATCTTAACATGTTGACTTGTATTGGTTTACTGTCTTACTCTCACATGTTGATAAAGCCCTTAGGATCTATACTCGACTACTGGGACTATGATGAGATTATACTAGTGGGGCCACGGTAGTCGATGAGTAAATCCAATAACTGTTCCTAGTCGTGGGTATATCGAGACAGGGCATCGATACACCAGAGTAGACTAGCGTATACGCATCTTGACCCATATGATGGGTGATGGATGATCCCATATCCATCGATGTATGACATCAAGGATGGTATACGGGTGCAAAGTGGAGACTGGGTACACTGGACGGACTCGCCGAGAACTCCCAGATGGTGATATACCAAATGTCGGATGGCAGTTCTCCGGTGACACTGGTACAGGGTAGTCTGTAGACCCGAAATCGTTTTAGAGTCTTGTGTGATTCCCACTGTGCTTTGATTTCCACCTTACCACGTCCAAGAGGACGTGCAAAACGGTGGCTTTTGGGTGCAGTCCCGATCACATGGAGGCAATGAGCGATAGGAGGGGATTCGTCTCTCCCGGTATAGGGAGTTGATGTTGTGTTGTGTTCGATTGGCTATAACTGGAAGTCCCTGGCCAGGGCTGATATAAAGATTTACTGGTAAGTGTTACCAGTAGTTTCTCGATCCGTTATGAGCCTCACATCGACACGACTTATCGGTTACTAGGGTCTGACGTATACCACCCCTAGACTAGATATGCAACATATCACACGAAGAGACCGGACTGTACGGGAGTGTTACTGATTGGATTCACAGGAGAATGTATAGGCTAGCTTGTTGATCTTCTGATCGCTCAATACCTGGATGGCTGTTATGTTTAGCTGACCGCTTGCAGCTTATGGGTGTTTGATATGATCATCACCTGCTACCGGCGTATTGACGATTCTTTAGAGTCCTATACAGAGCTTTCTTGACTCAGCAAAACGGAGTAGGAGCACATATATGATATGTGTAGGACTGAGAATAATACGATATGAGATACCGTATTATATTCTTGCGATATTTAGATATGAGTCGGGTCATCGGATCAAGTGTTGATTCGATGAATCGGTACATGATATATTAGTTGGTTATATTTGATATAGCCGGATTGTCGGATCAAGTGTTGATTCGATAATTTAATGTATAATAATATATATGATATATTTGTTAGTTGTATGTATGCCCTAGAGGCCAGTATTGTACAGATTGTGTATATTATATTGGATGCTTGGACATATATAGAGATGACTTTCTTGCTCGACATGATAGTATGCTATCTGGTTGCCATTTATCTTAACATGTACACTAGTCTCTTTATACTGTCTTATAGTTACATGTTGGTAAAGCCCTTAGGATTTGTACTTGACTACATGGACTATGATGCAGATCATACTAGTGGGGACATGGTAGTCCATAAGTACATCCTTCAAGGTCCCTAGTCGTGGGTGTATCGGGACGGGGCATCGATATACTAGAGTAGACTAGCGTATACGCTTCTCGACCCATGTGATGGGCGATGGATGATCCCATATCCATTGGTGTTTGACATCAGAGATGGTATACGGGTGCTCAGTGGAAACTGGGTACACTGGACGGACTCGCCGAGAACTCCCAGATGGTATTATACCTCACGTCAGATGGCAGTTCTCAGGTGACACTTGTACAGGTTAGTCTGTAGACCCGAGATCGTCATAGAGTCTTGTGTGATTCCCACTGTGCTTTGATCTCCACCTTACCACGTCCATGAGGGCGTGCAAAACGGTGGTCTTTGGGTACAGTCCCGAGTCACATGGAGGCAATGAGCGATAGGAGGGGTTTCGTCTCTCCCGGTATTGGGGGTTGATGTTGCGCTGTGCTCGATTGGCCGTAACAGGGAAGTCCCTGGCCAGGGCTGATCAGAGATTTGCTGGTAAGTGTTACCAGTAGTTTCTCGACCCGTTACGAGCCTCACATCGGCACGACTTATCGGGTTATTGGGGTCTGACGTTTACCACCCCTAGACTTGATATGCAACGTATCTGACGAAGAGACTGGACTGTATGGTAAGTGTTACTGGTCGGATTCGCAGGAGTGTGAGCGGGCTAGCTCGTCGATCTTCTGATCGCTCAATACCCGGGTGGCCGTTACGTTTAGCAGACCGCTTGCGGCTTGTGGGTGCTTGATATGATCATCATCTGCTACCGGCGTATTGACGAGTCTTTAGAGTCCTACACAGAGGTTTCCTGGCTCAAGCGAAACGAAATAGGAGCGCATATGAGATATGTGCGGGACCGAGAATAATGCGTGTATGTGATACCGCATTTCATTCTCGCGATATATGTTTCGATTGGTTATATTCGATATGACCTAGTTATCGAATCATTGATTCGATAAATCGATACATTACATACTAGTCGGTTGTATGCGATATAACCGGATCATTGAATCAAGTGTTAATTTAATGATTTAATGTATAATTATATATTTGATATATTACTTTGCATTAACTAGTATTGGTTCACTTTAAACGGATTTTTCTCACTTGATGCACATTGTATATGTGATATGCTTTCGTGCACCTTTTTGTATCATGTTTGATGATACTTGATCATTTCGTTAAGTGTATAGAATTAATCCATGGTTAATATGATAATTAGGGTTTTGTATATTCATTTATTTATTTGTTTGTTTATTTATTTATTTGAAATGAATAAGATGAGAATGGTGGCTTTCTTTGTCATTTGTTGAAGCTTCATGAAGCTTTGACTTTAGCAACCATCCTTATCTTCATGCTTAACCCTAACCCATCCAAGTGACCATGGTTAATTCTCTACACTTAACCCTAGTTCAAGTTATGATAAGTATTTGATTTAAATTTATTTTTATCATAAGACTTATCATATTCTTTTCTTGAGCTCATCTTCTTCTTCTTCTTCAAGCTTGCTACTCCAATGGCAACTTGAGTTTTAGTGAGAGAAATCCAAATCTAAAGTGAACCCACCTCCTATTTCTTCACCCTCTACCTCTTGCCAAGTTGTTTTGGGTGTTTACTTCACAAGTTTCAAAAGTTTGTGAAGTCGGAGCTTGAGTTTGTGCAACCTCGACGCAGATCGTCTTTGACACAAAGCCGACGACCTATTCCGCTTGCTTTCCCGATGAAGCCGATGATCGAGTCGAGGATTCATGATGGACTGCGAGGGCATGACCACGTGGAGCTAAGGAGGCGGAAATCCGGATCTACAAAGGTTGTAGCATCTCAACTTTAGTTAAATAGTTAACTAGTTTTCCGTTTCGCCTAAATATCTAGTCTAAGATCCGTAGTCTAGGGTTTCTCGGCACCAAAAAATTTAAATTGGCATGTTCGATGCCTTGTGAGACCTTACTAGAGTGCCTAGGAACCTTTCACTGGTATCAGAGCCTAGCTAGAGCCTTAGGCGAAGTCCAGACGGAGTTTGAAGTCCGAACGAACCCGAAAACCCATTACAAACATGCTCTCTGTACTTTTTCCAAAAACGTGGATTTTTCCATATTAAAAATTGCCAAAAAATTCAGCAGGGAATATAGTGAGTTACTGTGAAACACGTGCTGATAACTCCCCAACACGAGCGCGGATCCGCGGCCTCCACTATACAAAACGCGGCGCTTCCGCGGCCTGTGTATTGAATTACATCACGTGTCTTGCATAGTAATTCATGTTTTGTAGTGCTGAGTCTTCTGGAAATTTTTAATATATTTTCCAGAGTTGATTTTTTCTGGGTTATTTTGGGATTTCATGGACTCGATCGGATTATCAAATTTTGTCTATTTGGCTTTCCGGATAAATTTTAGAATATGTTAAAAAGTTCGACCGGATATAAATACCCAATTTTTCCCCTGTCGGGAAATTTCCAAGTGTTGGATTTTTCCGTAGTTTAACGACGTTCTAAGTAGTGCAAGTAACTCGATGGTCCCTCTAGAAGACAACAAACCTTAACTCGATTATGTGACCGTCTTGAACTGCCCTTTGAACCTTCGGGTTTGGGGCAGTACGGCGTGCCACATGTGAGGCGTTGGCTTGACCCTTCTACGGCTGGACCGTTGGTATTGAGGTACGAACTGAATGTTGTTAGACTTATTTCATGTATTGGGAAAACTTGGGTGTTCGATTGTTCGATCGGAAAGTTTAACATTTTCTGTTTATCTGGAATGTGATACAATAATTGGAATTCACAAGTAGTTATGAGATAACTGAATGAATATTATAAATCTAGCAATTTAGTCCCATATGATATTGAAAAGAGTTTTCGATAATGAGACTAAAATGCGGGATTTATATCTGATTAGGCATGTGATGTCTAAAGCCGTTGCGGATTCCAATTGTTGTAGTTTTACACTTTCTTTTCTGTGACCGTAAGTGTAGTATGTTCATATCGCCGGTTTCGTTGCTATACGTCAACGACAATTGGGGTATGCATACTTACTTACGTTGATGACATGTGATGTTATGTGTTGCTGGATATGTTATATTGGATCGTCGTATTCGAATAGCCGGGGGTTTTTATGTGAGATGAGTGTTTTTCATTTTCATTCATGTAAAAACTTGTATGTAATATTCTTTTATTTGGGGCACTTCCAGGTAGCGGAAGATGTCACCTTTTGTATATTATTTACTTTTCCGCATTAGGATAGACCCAAGGAGGGGAGCACAAGTAACCGGGTTCTGGGGTCCAGTGGGAGACCAACTCGAGGAGTCGAGTCCGGGTCTCCTAACCCTAGAATTGGCAGGGTTGCTTGCCGCTCTCGTAGGGGTCTAGGGGTGTGGGATTGGCTATTCATCACGACCGTGGAATCCGTGTTTTATACTGGCTCGTATTGAAAACACGGACGTCCTAGTATATCCAATATTTCATATGTTTATTCTGCTGCGATATCTGTGATGTGATTCTGTGATGGATATAGTATATAGTATATATGATATATTATATAGACGTTACTTATGTTTTTCACCCGTGCTAGCCCTGCCCTGCTCTGTCGTTAGTTACCTAACCTAACGGTGCACGAGGGGACATCGAGGCGAATGCGGATGGCATAAGTGTACGTCATATCTATCTGTGATGTTTAGGTATTTAAATGATGGGACTTCATTAATGTGATTAATGAAAGATAAGAAACCTAAGATGTTGTAGAATCAGATTTTAAAATAAAACAGGTAGCTACAGTTCTTGCTTTGCACAGCGGTATATATGATATACCCCGCACCTTATTCGATGAGGAAAGGACCGAGATCCCTTCACCGGGAGTGACTCCTTTAGCAATAACTGGCAGATGCTACACACTCGGTTTGCTTTTGACTGCTTTTGCGTTTTTGCTTTGCACAGCGATATATATGATATATCCCGCACCTCATTCGACGAGGAAAGGACCGAGATCCCTTCGCCGGGAGTGACTCCTTTAGCAAAACTAGAAAAGCCTCAAAATCACTCCATTTCAAAAATTCATTTGATTCTACAACGATATCAAGTTCATTACGCTCATGGTTTTCAGAAAAACCTGGCGTAGCCCTCCGTCATTTCAGATGAGTAGTAGTTAGTATTCGTGCTACGTTTGTTGGCCTGCGTCAAGGCGTAGTGTGCGGTAGCTAACTAGTATTTATCTGCTTATGCATATGATGCAGATTGGATTAGGGTAGTCGTGCGACTTTGTTGGCCTGCGTCAAGGGTCGTACGGGTGGGTTTAATTCAATCAGGAAATGACGGGTTGAACTTGACTAGCGCACTATGGTTTGTTGGCCTGCGTCAAGGTCATTGCACGCTAGGGGCAAAAGCATTATCGGGAATTTCAAGTGTTGAAATTTGCAATGAGATTGCATACCTTCTATGAGATAGTTGGATCCCGATACCCGCTGCGAGTAAGAGTTACTCCTGGGAGAGTTTTACACATTGCAATTAGCCGATCAAGTAGGTGTCCAGAAAGGTGTCAACGGGGTTACGCCTCTGGGAAAACGAGGTTTACAGTAATTAGGTTCGTGCGAAAGCACGGGGGACCTCCCTCAAAGTACCGACACTGGCCTGGCTGAAAGATTGGCGAACTTGTAGTGTGTAATTAATCCCGGCTAGTCTTTCCTTTTAAGGTTTGGAGGAAGATTTGATAAAAAGCAGTGGGAGCCATCCTGATTAGATAAGATAATAACCAATCTGATCTTGCACGAGCTTACGCTAAAGTGTTTTCTTCTCTCTCTCTCCAGGTAGCGACCATTTCATGCCTTAATCAAGATAATAAAATGGATGTATTGACCGAACCCGCATGTTATACTGTGCTGGGGAACGTTGGTTCCGTTCTTTCCTATAAGAGTTATAGGACTGAACAGGATATAGGGGAATACCAGGATTCCCATGCCACCCGAATAAAGAAAGTACATGTTGATGCATTTTCTTCGGGTGTGTTCGTTACAGAGAACTGTTTCTCCATTTGCTCTACGTCCTGGGTATTGGATACCGGGTCAGGATCCCATATATGTAATCAGTTACATGGGCTTAGGAAAGGTAGAGAACTTGGAGAAGGTGATAAAGACATAAGAGTAGGAAATGGTGCAATTGTTGCAGCCAAGACTGTCGGGGAATATCACCTTGTATTACCAACTGGTAATACATTGGTTCTGAACGAATGCTATTACATGCCGAACCTGATATGCAACATTATATCGGTTTCTTTATTAAGTAAAGAGGGATATAATTTTGTATTACAGGACAATGTTATGAACATTTTCCATAACCAAAAGTTGGTTGGATCAGGCACGTTGTGCAATGGCATTTATGTTCTAAATCAATCAACAATTCTGAGCATAACAAACACACACAAGAGGAAGAGTTCTGAACTCAACGAATCCTTCTTGTGGCATTGTAGACTGGGTCACATCAATACGACACGACTAGCTAAGTTGCATAAGGATGGATATTTAAATCCGTTTGAATTTTCATCTTATGACACTTGCCAGTCATGTCTCAAAGGCAAGATGACCAAGACTCCGTTTACGGGACACGGAGAAAGAGTTACCAAACTCTTAGGACTGATACATAGTGATGTATGCGGTCCCATGTCTACACATGCCAGGGATGGTTCTTCATACTTCATTACATTCACTGACGATCTTTCTAGGTTCGGGTATGTGTTCCTGATGAAATACAAATCAGAAGCTTTTGAGAAATTTAGGGAATATAAGCAAGAAGTTGAGAACCAAACCGGAAAAAGTATTAAAATCCTACGATCTGATCGAGGAGGAGAATACTTAAGCAATGAATTCCTGGACTTCCTAAAAGAGAATGGGATTCTCTCTCAGCTGACTCCTCCATATACACCACAGCACAACGGTGTATCAGAACGAAGGAACCGCACCCTATTAGATATGGTGCGCTCTATGATGAGCACAGCTGAGTTACCTATTTCCTTCTGGGGATATGCACTGGAAACAGCTGCAGACCTATTGAATATGGTTCCCACCAAAACCGTGCCGACCACTCCATATGAGATATGGAAAGGAAAGAGACCATATCTTAATTATGTTAAGATATGGGGTTGTCCGGCCTATGTAAAAACGCAAAATCTGGACAAACTCGCGGCAAGGTCCATTCTGTGTAAGTTTATTGGATATCCCAAACATTCGCGAGGGTATATCTTCTACCACCCTGAGGAACAAAGAGTGTTTGTTTCTCGGCATGCCACCTTTTTAGAAAAGGAATTTCTTGAAAAAGAGATTAGTGGTCATGAGGTAGAACTGGAAGAGGTTCCAGCTGCACAAGCTACAACAGAAGATCTGGTGGAACCAGAGGATTCCATAGTTCCCGATGAACCCCAGCCACTCCGCCGATCTAGTAGGGTTCCTCGCCAACCTGAGAGATACTACGGTTTTCTCATGGACGGTGGGAGCGAGGATTGCATCATGGAGGATGATGACCCAACTAGCTTCGAGCAGACCATCACGAGTGGGGACTCAGTGAAATGGCTGGATGCTATGCGGTCCGAGATGGATTCCATGTACACCAACAAAGTATGGACTTTGGAAGTTGCTCCTGAAGGGGTAAAACCCATTGGGAGCAAATGGATCTTCAAGAAGAAATTTGGTGTAGATGGGAAAGTGGAGACTTTCAAAGCTAGACTTGTGGCAAAGGGTTTTCGTCAAAGACCAGGTGTGGACTATGACGAAACCTTTTCTCCAGTGGCTATGCTTAAATCCATCCGAATCATGCTTGCCATTGCTGCCTTTCATGATTACGAAATCTGGCAAATGGATGTTAAGACCGCCTTTCTAAATGGTGATTTAGAAGAGTGCGTGTACATGACTCAGCCAGAGGGCTTCGTAGACAGTGGGAGCAGCGGGAAGGTGTGCAAGCTGCTTAAATCCATTTATGGATTAAAGCAAGCATCGCGGAGTTGGAACATCTGCTTTGACGTCGTTATCAAAGAGTTTGATTTCGTCAAAAATCCAGATGAACCTTGTATCTACAAGAAGGTGGCAGAGAGTAAGGTTGTCTTCCTCGTATTGTACGTGGACGACATACTCTTGATAGGAAATGATATTCCTATGCTGCAATCGGTCAAGCTCTTCTTATCACAAAGATTCTCAATGAAAGATCTTGGTGATGCCTCCTGCATATTGGGAATCAGGATCTATAGAGATAGATCCAAACGGATTTTGGGATTGTCCCAATCCAGGTACATTGACACCATACTAAAAAGGTTTAGTATGGAAGAGTCCAAGCGTGGGAACATGCCCACGATCTCTGGAGTCACTCTCTCCAAAGAGATGTCTCCCAAGACTGATTTGGAGAGAGCTCGCATGCAAGGGATACCCTATGCTTCGGCAGTAGGCTCTATCATGTATGCGATGCTTTGTACCAGACCCGATGTAGCATACTCACTAAGTGTAGTGAGCAGGTATCAAGCTGATCCTGGAGAGAGTCACTGGACAGCTGTGAAGAGCATTCTCAAGTACTTGCGAAGGACTAGAGATATGTTCTTGGTGTATGGTAACGGAGAACTCCAAGTGGAGTCCTTTACCGATTCCAGCTTCCAAAGTGATAAGGACGACTCTAAGTCGCAGTCGGGTTTTGTCTTTACCCTTTACGGAGGGGCGGTTAGCTGGAAGAGTTCCAAGCAGGAAACCGTGGCAGACTCGACGATGGAGGCTGAATACATCGCTGCCAACGATGCTGCTAAAGAAGCTGTCTGGGTCAAGAAGTTCATTACTGAACTTGGAGTGGTTCCATCCATTGAGCATCCAATACCTTTGTATTGCGATAACAATGGAGCGGTGGCTTTGGCCAAGGAACCCAGGTCCCATCAGCGATCCAGGCATATTCTGAGGCGGTATCACCTGATCCGGGAGATAGTTGATCGCCGGGAGATCGAGGTCAGGAGAGTTGACACGAAGAACAACACGGCGGATCCACTCACGAAGGCCATTCCCCAGATACAGTTTGAGAGACTCTTCGGGATGCTCGGTATGAGATACTACAGCAGCTGGCCCTAGTGCAAGTGGGAGATTGTTAGTTGTATGTATGCCCTAGAGGCCAGTATTGTACAGATTGTGTATATTATATTGGATGCTTGGACATATATAGAGATGACTTTCTTGCTCGACATGATAGTATGCTATCTGGTTGCCATTTATCTTAACATGTACACTAGTCTCTTTATACTGTCTTATAGTTACATGTTGGTAAAGCCCTTAGGATTTGTACTTGACTACATGGACTATGATGCAGATCATACTAGTGGGGACATGGTAGTCCATAAGTACATCCTTCAAGGTCCCTAGTCGTGGGTGTATCGAGACGGGGCATCGATATACCAGAGTAGACTAGCGTATACGCTTCTCGACCCATGTGATGGGCGATGGATGATCCCATATCCATTGGTGTTTGACATCAGAGATGGTATACGGGTGCTCAGTGGAAACTGGGTACACTGGACGGACTCGCCGAGAACTCCCAGATGGTATTATACCTCACGTCAGATGGCAGTTCTCAGGTGACACTTGTACAGGTTAGTCTGTAGACCCGAGATCGTCATAGAGTCTTGTGTGATTCCCACTGTGCTTTGATCTCCACCTTACCACGTCCATGAGGGCGTGCAAAACGGTGGTCTTTGGGTACAGTCCCGAGTCACATGGAGGCAATGAGCGATAGGAGGGGTTTCGTCTCTCCCGGTATTGGGGGTTGATGTTGCGCTGTGCTCGATTGGCCGTAACAGGGAAGTCCCTGGCCAGGGCTGATTAGAGATTTGCTGGTAAGTGTTACCAGTAGTTTCTCGACCCGTTACGAGCCTCACATCGGCACGACTTATCGGGTTATTGGGGTCTGACGTTTACCACCCCTAGACTTGATATGCGACGTATCTGACGAAGAGACTGGACTGTATGGTAAGTGTTACTGGTCGGATTCGCAGGAGTGTGAGCGGGCTAGCTCGTCGATCTTCTGATCGCTCAATACCCGGGTGGCCGTTACGTTTAGCAGACCGCTTGCGGCTTGTGGGTGCTTGATATGATCATCATCTGCTACCGGCGTATTGACGAGTCTTTAGAGTCCTACACAGAGGTTTCCTGGCTCAAGCGAAACGAAATAGGAGCGCATATGAGATATGTGCGGGACCGAGAATAATGCGTGTATGTGATACCGCATTTCATTCTCGCGATATATGTTTCGATTGGTTATATTCGATATGACCTAGTTATCGAATCATTGATTCGATAAATCGATACATTACATACTAGTCGGTTGTATGCGATATAACCGGATCATTGAATCAAGTGTTGATTTAATGATTTAATGTATAATTATATATTTGATATATTACTTTGCATTAACTAGTATTGGTTCACTTTAAACGGATTTTTCTCACTTGATGCACATTGTATATGTGATATGCTTTCGTGCACCTTTTTGTATCATGTTTGATGATACTTGATCATTTCGTTAAGTGTATAGAATTAATCCATGGTTAATATGATAATTAGGGTTTTGTATATTCATTTATTTATTTATTTGTTTATTTATTTATTTGAAATGAATAAGATGAGAATGGTGGCTTTCTTTGTCATTTGTTGAAGCTTCATGAAGCTTTGACTTTAGCAACCATCCTTATCTTCATGCTTAACCCTAACCCATCCAAGTGACCATGGTTAATTCTCTACACTTAACCCTAGTTCAAGTTATGATAAGTATTTGATTTAAATTTATTTTTATCATAAGACTTATCATATTCTTTTCTTGAGCTCATCTTCTTCTTCTTCTTCAAGCTTGCTACTCCAATGGCAACTTGAGTTTTAGTGAGAGAAATCCAAATCTAAAGTGACCCACCTCCTATTTCTTCACCCTCTACCTCTTGCCAAGTTGTTTTGGGTGTTTACTTCACAAGTTTCACAAGTTTGTGAAGTCGGAGCTTGAGTTTGTGCAACCTCGACGTAGATCGTCTTTGACACAAAGCCGACGACCTATTCCGCTTGCTTTCCCGATGAAGCCGATGATCGAGTCGAGGATTCATGATGGACAGCGAGGGCATGACCACGTGGAGCTAAGGAGGCGGAAATCCGGATCTACAAAGGTTGTAGCATCTCAACTTTAGTTAAATAGTTAACTAGTTTTCCGTTTCGCCTAAATATCTAGTCTAAGATCCGTAGTCTAGGGTTTCTCGGCACCAAAAATTTTAAATTGGCATGTTCGATGCCTTGTGAGACCTTACTAGAGTGCCTAGGAACCTTTCAATATTACATTACATTATCTAATATTGGCTCGCTTTATTATTTCATTTTCTCATCGGATAATACATTGATATATATGCGATATATGCTAATTGTATTATTTTCTTTTGTTACAAATATATAATATATATGTGATATATATTATTGTAACATAATATGATTACTAATGAAACATGTTTAGCGGAGATTAAACAAGGTTAGGGTTTGATTTGGGTTAGTTCTTTCTTGATGCTTCTAGAAGGATTTCTTTTGTCATGAGCTTAGATATTATGGTTGATATTTTCTAGTGACTCATTGTTTAACTCAACCCAAACCCTAGCCCTAATTAATTCTCTATATGAGTTATCCTTGTCATCCTTGACCATGGTTGCATTATTCATCATATATCATTTTCATTATTCATCACAAAAGGAATTAATTCATTTTTCATCTTCTTCTTCAACCTTGAGCTTTGAGAAAGCTTACTAGGTTTTCATTTTGTGATGATTTCATGTGAGAATTTGATATAAAAAGAAAGCATAAATACTACTCCATCATCCTCATCTAATCTAGCAAATTAGATTAGAGTGTTCACCTCATTAGAGTGAGAGAGCTTGAGTTATAGAAACTTCGACGTGGATCACCGGAGAAAAGGAACACTACAAGCTAGCATGGATCGTTCGAGTCGTGGAGCCCCTCTTGAGTCCGGGAGATCATGGATCGCAGCAAAGGGACTTCTACTCGGAGCTTATGAAGTGAAGGAGCGGACTACAAACGTTGTAATCCGTCTCTTTTAGTTGTAAAGATGTTTACTTGCATGTTAAACCCTAATAATCTAGCAAAGATCCCGGCATTGGGTTGTTCGACACGTCTAAATTTTTATTCGGGCATGGTTGATGCCTTATAGACCTTCATATGAGTGCCTAGGAACCCTATACGTTCTTGCTCTGTAGCTCCTACATCTGTAAATTAGACCCTTGGCATATGCAGAATTGACCAATTTAACCTAGGGTGAAATCCGGGACCATTTCTAATAGTTGCTTTTTTGATTCGGGTTACGTTTTGCGTATTTTAAACTCTGGATTTGCGTATTTGTGTTTTACCTCGATCACTTGACGTTTGTACGACGATACCGAGGGTTGTTTGATGGTTTTGAAAGCGTAGTCCATAGGTTCTAACCTATAGGCCATAGCATGTCGTTTTGGTTTTCCGATGTGATTTTAATATGCATTTTCGATTGCGTTATCTTTATAGGTACCTTTACGAGGGTTTCATATGATGAAGAAGATGAAGGCGACATCGACACCGACACGCAGGATGCAAGGTGAGTAAATTATATTTACGGGGGAAGTCGGGTGGATGGCGTATAGCACCCCCGCAGTTCGATACTTAGTATATTAGATATATACTATATATATATATATATGTATGATAGCGTTATGTGTGACTTGGATATTCAAGATGTGATTAGGTGTACTATGGATAGATTAGGGTTTAGAAGTAAACTAGTATAGTTTCCTAGTTGCGAACCTTAGAATTGGTTTACACCCACACGCACACACATACTTATCTGTTATACCTATACCTGAATGATGAGGATAGTGGATGATATTTGGAGATAAGTCGATGAGATTGGGCATAGTGCCATGAGATCGGTGATATGATGTGGTTCGTATTTAGGATACGACATTTTGGACGTGTGTTATACACACGCATTTATATAGACGGTATCAGTTGTACTAAACTTAGATCAGTACCCCAGTTCATGAGATATGATGATAAGGATACCAGATAATTGATGAGATAAATGTGATATTGACCCGTACCAAGATTTAGGATGTCGTACGATGATTTACCGTACGAGCTTTATTTGATGATAAGATCCGCACTTATGACTTGAGGATGTCATATGATATTGTATCGTACGCGGTACCTTTGAGGCGGGATCACCGACTATTATATTTATATGTATGTATGTATATATATATATATATATCGACTCAGATTTAGGTGGTTTCCATACCCCTCCCGATTAGATTATTAGTTAGATCTGTAGTTTGCTTGGTAGATGTTAGGCTAGTCCGAGTCATACCTATTTCAAAACTAATGAATCGGGAGTATTTTAAAGACAGGCAAAGGGATTCTACGGATATTTTTAAAAGACACACCTTTTCTTAAAAACACCACAGCCCTCATTTTACTAAAAACCCCGATTCGTCTTATTTCAAATGGCAAACTGTATGACATTTTTATATTGATGCAGATTCTTCACTATTGTGTTTATTAGTCGATTTCTGCATATTCTTTCTATTCGCATCGCATTGCTTGTGCAAATGTATTATTGCTATATCAAACCCATGTTGTTAGGACACCAGCACCATTATCGATGATGCGTATGTTCCACGTACACCTGCTTTCCGGCTCACACACTTCATCATCGATAATTGCCATATCACTAAACAGTAGGATTATTGCATCAGGATATGACCCCTTGCATGGTATACTTGTGCACATACATATTGTACACTCATACTTGTGCACATACTCATACTTGTGCACATACATATTGTACACTCATATTTGTGCACAAACATGTTGTACACTCATACTTGTGCACATACCTGTTGTACACTCATACTTGTGCACATACCTGTTGTACACTCATACTCGTGCACATACCTGTTGTACACTCATACTTGTGTACTTACATATTGTACACTCATACTTGTGCACATACCTTTTGTACACTCATACTTGTGCACATACCTATTGTATACTCATACTCATGCACATACCTATTGTACACTCATACTTGTGTATTTACATATTGTACACTCATAATCGTGCACATACCTATTGTACATTCATACTTGTGTACTTACATATTGTACACCTATTCTTGCATACATATGTATTCGCACATACATCGATGATTCTGGCTTGATTTGGAGATTTGGGAACCGCAAGATACTTTTTAAAACTGATTCATTTTAAAGGAGTGGTCTTCCCTCGATATGTGCATATTACTATTTTATGTCGCATGATATACTGATATGCTTACATTTCTTTTATATGCCGCATACATTATGCTTCATGATTATACGCATTAAGATATGTTGTTTCCATGATATTTCTGGATTTGGGAACCGTGGCTATTTCAAAATAAAGTATGTATTGTTTTAAAAATCCGGTTACCCTTGATATGATATTTCAGTGCGTCCATCATGTGTTTTCTCGGTTCTGAGAGTGACATGTGAAACCCGATTCGAGGAGCGGTAGGCACCGTCTGTGGGTACATGGTGGACCCGGTGAGGTATCTCGGAGCAAGAAGACTCGTATATGTTGAACAGTGAGCCTGGCAGGGGAGTACTATCTACCGGTGATTGTATTTGAGCTCGGTGGATATCCGAAGGATACTGACCGGAGTTGAGAGATGATATGGGCCGATCCGGACTGACGGAGCCCGTGGGCCGATCCGGACTGATTGAGCCCGTGGGCCGATCCGGACTGTCGGAGCCTTATATATATATGAGGATTTACGTGCCGATGTTGGGCACAGGTTTCATGATGTTTTCGAGTGTCGATGCCGGACACTCAGGTTCCATGATTTTGATGTGTCATGAGGGACACACGTTGATTTATATCCTCATACTTCCATGCATATGTTTTATGATATTTACATGCATGATGCTTATTGTCATTGGGTGACACGTGGTCGGGATCCACATACATACAGACATTGATTATATAGTTGGATGATATCCACATACTTATAGACTTCATGATATAGTTTACATTGATGCATGTTGATTACATTGATCATACCTCATGTTTATGATATGTTGTTACCTGAGGCACTGACACGAGCAATGGGATTACACTTATGTATAGATGTTTACCCTGGCCACCTTATCATGCTTCAGACTTATTCATTTGAGGTTTATACATATATATATATATATATATATATATATAGATATATATGTTTGATCGTATTGACCTAGGATTGTGTTATATATACGATTTCTGCTCTGTGATGTTTTTTATTCACGAGTTGGCAACTCACCCCCGTTGTGCCACAGTTCTCGCAGGTTTTGCCGTACAGGTTTCATTGCGTCTTTTATGGCACTCTGCTTCCTTTCTGGGTGATTGCTTTAGTAGGTGGGTTCGCTCTCATCGTGACCACCCTTGTATTTATTTTATCAGTTGTATCTAGTAATTCCATCAACCAAACTTGTATATATTTTTCAGACTTAGAAAACCAGTTATGTATTATTTTGACCTTAGAGTCGCGCGTGGTAGTATTATGGTTTTCATGCTGATTTTGAGTTTCTTTTTTTGAGTTTTGATCCTCGCCCTTCGGCATTGTATATTATACTGCTTGCGTGGTTGTGACCGTCGATTGACGAAGAGCTAGCTCCCGCTTGGGGATGCCTTTTTCATTGCACATATATTATTCTTGTTGTACCCCGTTCGGGGCCAGTTTTTACAAAGGAAACTCTGCCGAAATTTTCAGAACAGACTAGAGGTTTTAAAAATGCATACTCGGCTTATTTATTTAAAAAACCTTGCTTTTAAAACATATTTTCTTTACTTCTTAAAAACTAGTTTTCCTTATTTACTCCTTAAAATGGTTTTAGACCTCTGGGCTTTTGGCTTACTTGAATTAAATGGGGTCCTATAGACTTCATATGATTCAAGGGCCGGTCACGGGCTATTTCGGGTCATGACAAAGTTGGTATCAGAGCGCTAGGTTAACCTTGGTTCGAGTCTAAGTTTGACTATGCGGAGCCTAGATCGTTTATATATATACGGAACTTAGGCTTGACCTTATGGAACTTAAACTTAGTCGAGGGGGTATTAGATCCGAACTTTCGTTGCATAGGTTGACCTTGGTTGATGGAGTAGGTAGCTTGAGTAGAGTGACGTACCGTACGTATGTTCCGCGGCATACTTACGATACGCTACTCCGCTTAAGAAACCTTAGGATGTGCATTTCCTTGCACAGTATTATATTCATTCCTATGATCTATCCTCATCGGTACTGGTTATGATTTTGCCGCCACAATTAAACAGGTAGAGAGAGTTACGGCTAGAGTTGCGTCAGCTTGAGCTCGGCACGGACGAAGGCTGACCAGGACGTGATTCCAGGGACATACGATTGCATTGAGAGGCGTCGTTTTATTGCGTTTTTGCGCCATGAGCGTTTGATGGATCGCTTTTACGGGATTTCCCAGATATGCTGATCGGCACCAGAGGATCAGGCTACTGCTAGAGGCCAGTCAGGATGTGATGACCATTGATATATCGCTTATTCATGATGATTGAGACCCTGTTCAGCGTACGGACGAATGAGCCAGTTGCCACTGCAAATGACGAGATATCGCCCAGATGTGGGAGCTACTGCAGCATGAGTATATACTTAGAGATATGATGGAAGGTCGCTAGTCACCCGAGGATGAATGACTAGGACATGTGGTTCGTTCGCTTACCCTGATGCGAGGTCATCAGATTGATTGATTCCAGCTAGAGACGACTTCACGCGGATTCGTTGAGAGTCGATAAAGACGATCGAATGTCAGAAACCCATTTCTAAGTTTAAAGTATTCGGAAGACAATGCAAGTAATGCTATAGACCCTCTAGAAGAATGAAACCCTAACTCGACGTAATGACCATGGAACGCCTTCGAACCGTAGGGTTTGCTGCAGTTTAGCGGTACCATTTGTGAGGCTTGGGTTTGCCCTTCTACGGTTGGTCCACAGGTGCTGTGGCATATACTGGAATACTATTAAACTGTACTCAAGATATTGATCTCTTGGGGGATTATGAGGTTTTGACAGATCGATCGGATGGTTCGACATCATTCGGATATCATGTGATGAGATACATTGCTTGGGAGACTCCAGATACGAGTATCGCCATTGGAGCGCAGTCCATGCAGCCACGAGAAGACGAGTCCGAATCAGTCAACATTGGAGCAGGGTGGAGTAAAGAGTTCGCACGAGATTTCGACGAGATGGCGTTCCACTCCGCTGACATCAGAGATGCGATACGCGTGCAGAGGCGTTGTATATGGATGTACCTTCCAGAAGGAGTCGCGATGAGTATGCAGCCGTTCCGGAATAAGAAACAGATATAGTAAGGGTGGTGACTTCCGGACAATTCGACAGAAACGAGATTTGAAAGAGACCACGACAGGACCTTTCTGGAATACTATACGAGAAGACTTGACCCAAGAGTGGTCATATTGCGCACACCCAGCAGGCCAGAGTTCGGCATCATCGACGAGATAGTTGATCAGTTTCGGATAGAGAACCTCACTGAGATGCGTGGTAAATTGATCAAGAACGGACGGGTATAGAGTATATCTCCGCAGGTTGGGACGAGTTCCCGAGGACGAGTTCGGCTAGATATCTTCCACAGGGTGATGAAGATACCGAGTTTGTGATTTCGAGTCCGTGTGAGAGACTTCGGATTGACCGTAGCCGAGGACATTTGTAGTGCGCAGATTGAGACGTGATGTCGAAGTGGACGATGATACAGACAAGTGGGACAAGAAGTTCGTACGAGATGTTGACGAGCTGTTGTTACTCCCCGTTAGGATTAAAGGTCGGATATGTCTACAGAGGCGTTGGGATGCGACCAGTTTCCGAGGAAATGCTATGCTGAGGGCGCAGATATCCAGAGAGCGAGAAAAGATTATGCAAGAGTACCAGCCTCTGTACAGTTCGGCATAGGCGAGATCGGAAGAGACCTTGAGCAGGATTCCTTCCAGGACACTGTTGCGATAAGATTTGCATCCAGGATCAGATGTGTAATGTGTATTCAGAGGACCAGAGGTCGGCGCCAGTGACGTGCTGCTTTACGAGTGGCCGTGAGGATTGACCGAGAGATGACCAGAGAAGTGCCAGGACGGAATCGTCTCCGTTAGCATACCTGACAGGGCCGATGAGCCGATGGATTGCGAGCTTGGTAATCCATAGAGAAGATAAGGGCCCAGAGACAGAGGATGCCAGACCGTGAGCAGGAGGCAAGTGGGTATCTTGCGCTGCTAGCATTAGATGCACCGACACCTTCTCGACTTTGAAGGAGGATATATCGACGATGGTACTTATGATTTGTGATTTGGTGATTCGATTATCACGTATCCGTCACCTTGGATTTTGGTATTTTGGGCGATCTATTCGCATGATTTAGTCTTGATGACTGAGTTTCATGATATTTGTTTTCGTGCACCATGGTTGCACCTACTGGGTATTCATATTTGTGTACAGCTATTGCACCTGATATCGTTTTTGTGCCTTGGTTGCACATGCTTATGACTTCATGGATTTCATACAGTTGAGTTGATTTTGTGCATATGATACGCACACGATTTAGTTTTTGCACTCGGTATAGTTCACATATGCTTGCAGTACATTGATACGTATTGGTGCACCACAGTTGCACGGGACTTCGAGTTGATGTCATTCGATATGTTGATTTGATTTCATGCCTATGTTATGCATGTGATTTGACTTATGCTTTATTTTCATGCACTTTTAGTGTTTTGATTTGATTTGTGCATGCTGATGCACATGGTTGTGAGATTATATACCGCGGTATACCTGATTTGGATTGAGCCATATTGCATACCGTCGATTTTGATTCTGATATTGATGTTGATTTCTTGCACTCTGTGCATTTGATTTAGATTTTGCACATGTTCGACGCTTGATGTTGGATTTCGTGATTTCGTGCATGATGGATGCACCTGATTTGGATTTTCGCGCGTGCTGAGCGCATGTTTTGAGATGCGATTTTGGTGCACACCCAATGCACTAAATCGGGATTTTTCGTGCATGTCAGATACACCTGATGTTGCTGTCGGGCACGCCCATTGCCCTTGGAAGATGTTTCGTGCACACCCGTTGCACCTAAATGTTGTTTCTGTGCACATGTATGGCACCTATATGGATTTTGATTTCCTTGCGCACCAGACGCATAGAGTATTCGTATATCCATTTTGTGATTGATTTCTTATGGAGCAGTACGTTTTTATGATATTTGCTATTTGTTTTCGTACTGAGCAGGACTAGTCAGAGGACAGTACCTGGATATATTTTGCATGCATTGATAGTTATCGAAGGGATTTCCAAGAAGAGAGCTATAGTCTCAGTATTTACCTACGTGTCTGATATGACACGAAACGTTTAAAGAAAGAAAACCCTTCTAAATTGCTTTCAAAACGGTGGAACGTACATATTAAACAAAAGATATATACATATATGGTTATTTTATTACAATAGACGTCCACCACTGTGCATTGTTATGCGCATCGCACAGCGACTTAAAAAGGTTTGGCATGCATTTCCTTAAGTTATTTACATGTATGGATTTGATGTCTACATGTATAATTTTGATGTATATCATACTGGTTTTGTTTTGGATTTGACATTTGTGTCTTTACCATGACTCCGATGATCGCGGGATGCTTGAAGGAGTTTTATTTTCGAGTTATCTGCTCATTGTTCATGTGCATGCATTGTGCTATGATGCATTTTATGTATTGATGATTTCGGAGCCCCGACGACTTGGACTTTTACTGAAATTTTTTAGTATTTGAAGGGTTTAAATTTAAATTCGGGGACCGAATTTCTTTAAGGGGGGAAGATTGTAACATTTCAAAAATATAAAATATTATTTTTGGGAATTTTTATAATTCAATAATAAAATATTGAATATTTTAATAAGGCGGTATAATTAAATACCGATAAATTTGTGAAAAATTTGGAAAATTATAGAAATTACTTAAAAGAGGGTGTCTTATGTGAATTATGCAAATTTTAAGTTTTTATGATTAATTATATGATAATTTAGTGCTAATCGCGATTAAAAATCGCTAATCGCGCTTTAAACTTGTTTTGTGCAAGCATGCACCATATCTTTTTATTAACACTTGTTGCATTTTTACTACATGTTTTTGGGTACATGGCTTTTGTTTTGGGGTTACTACTGATGAGAGAAGGAAATTAGAAAATAAAAGAGTATAATATATAGGTATGGGCGAGAGAGAGAAAGGTGAGGGTTTATCTTTTGACTTGGTCTTGAGCTATTCCCCCATCATTATTTCACTCATTTCCTCTCCCTCCCTCTCTATGTTGCTGCTACTGCTGCACCCCCTCCTCCTCCACTACAACCCACAAAACTCCATGAAAAACACCTCAAAACCCAAATCCCATTTCATTAAAAAGACGCACAAGCTCAAGGGAAGCACATTGGACCAAGAAAAATCAAATTTTGGACACTTGGGGCAACTCAAGAAAATTCTTGAGTTGCCAAATGAGGTATTTACTGAACCTTTAGCTTAGTATTTCCTTTGCTTTTACCCCCATGTTAACTTTAAACCAATATTGTGAGGTTTAGTGAGGGTAGGAAAGTTCTAGTTAAGGGTTTTGAAATTCTTGAGTGGTGATGTGAAATTGAGCTCAGTAGAGGCCACACAAACCCCCTATTGCTAGAATTCAGGCCTAAACCAGAGACTAGAACCACGGAATACGGATTTAGAAAACCCGATATTGGAAAATTGTTGATTCTGTGGATGTAAAATGAAATCTGCTAACACTCGGGCTACCTGAAAATTATTTTGCAAGGGCAATGATACATGCAGGTGATTTAGAACATACCCTAAAAACCTTAGACCCTAACTCCCCAACTTGGTCGTAGATTTATTCCTTCTGGCCGCAATTTGCGGCCAGACCTGGAGCTTTGTGTCTCGTTCTTGCTCTGTAGCTCCTACATCAGTAAATTAGACCCTTGGCATATGCAGAATTGACCAATTTGACCTAGGGTGAAATCTGGGACCATTTCCAATAGTTGCTGTTTTGATTCGGGTTTCGTTTTGCATATTTTAAATTCTGGATTTGCGTATTTGTATTTTACCTCGATCACTTGACGTTTGTAAGACGATATCGAGGGTTGTTTGATGGTTTTGAAAGCGTAGTCCATAGGTTCTAACCTATAGGCCTTAGCGTGTCGTTTTGGTTTTCCGATATGATTTTAATATGCATTTGCGATTGTGTTATCTTTGTAGATACCTTCACGAGGGTTTCATATGATGAAGAAGATGAAGGCGGCATCGACACCGACACGTAGGATGCAAGGTGAGTAAATTATATTTACGGGGGAAGTCGGGTGGACGGCGTATAGCACCCCCGCAGTTCGATACTTAGTATACTAGATATATACTATATATATATATATGTATGATAGCGTTATGTGTGACTTGGATATTCAAGATGTGATTAGGTGTACTATGGATAGATTAGGGTTTAGAAGTAAACTAGTATAGTTTCCTAGTTGCGAACCCTAGAATAGGTTTACACCCACACGCACACACATACTTATCTGTTATACTTATACCTGGATGATGAGAATAGTGGATGATATTTGGAGATAAGTCGATGAGATTGGGCATAGTGCCATGAGATCGGTGATATGATGTGGTTCTTATTTGGGATACGACATGAGATTTTAGCGGGCCTTTGGACGTGTGTTTTACACACTCATTTATATAGACGGTATCAGTTGTACTAGACTTAGATCAGTACCCCAGTTCATGAGATAAGATGATAAGGATACCAGATAATTGATGAGATGAATGTGATATTGACCCGTACCCAGATTTGGGATGTCGTACGATAATTTACCGTACGAGCTTTATTTGATGATAAGATCCGCACTCATGACTTGAGGATGTCATATAATATTGTATCGTACGCGGTACCTTTAAGGTGGGATCACCGACTATTATATTTATATCTATGTGTGTGTGTGTGTGTGTGTGTATGTGTGTGTGTGTGTATCGACTCAGATTTAGGTGGTTTCCATACCCGTCCCGATTAGATTGTTAGTTAGATCTGTAGTTTGCTTGGTAGATGTTAGGCTAGTCCGAGTCATACCTATTTCAAAACTAACGAATCGGGAGTATTTTAAATACAGGCAAAGGGATTCTATGGATATTTTCAAAAGACACACCTTTTCTTAAAAACACCGTTGCCCTCATTTTACTAAAAACCCCGATTCGTCTTATTTCAGATGGCAAACTTTATGACATTTTTATATTAATGCAGATTCTTCAATGTTGTGTTTATTAGTCGATTTCTGTATATTCTTGCTATTCGCATTGCATTGCATGTGCAAATGTGTTATTGCTATATCAAACCCATGCTGTCAGGACACCAGCGCCATTATCGATGATGCGTATGTTCCACGTACACCTGCTTGCCGGCTCACACACTTCATCATAGATAATTGCCATGTCACTACACAGTAGGATTATTGCATCAGGATATGACCCCTTGCATGGCATACTTGTGCATATACATATTGTACGCTCATACTTGTGCATATACATATTGTACGCTCATACTTGTGCACATACCTATTGTACACTCATACTTGTGCACATACATATTGTACACTCATATTTGTGCACATACCTGTTGTGCATTCATACTTGTGCACATACCTGTTGTGCATTCATACTTGTGCACATACCTGTTGTGCACTCATAATTATGCATATACCTATTGTACACTCATACTCGTGCACATACCTATTGTACACTCATACTTGTGTACTTACATATTGTACACTCATACTCGTGCACATACCTATTGTACACTCATACTCGTGCACATACCTATTGTACACTCATACTTGTGTACTTACATATTGTACACTCATACTCGTGCACATACCTATTGTACATTCATACTTGTGTACTTATATATTGTACACCCATTCTTGCTTACATACGTATTCGCACATACATAGATGATTCTGACTTGATTTGGAGATTTGGGAACCGCAAGATACTTTTTAAAACTGATTCGTTTTAAAGGAGCGGTCTTCCCTCGATATGTGCATATTACTGTTTTATGTCGCATGATATACTGATATGCTTACATTTCTTTTATATGTCGCATACATCATACTTTATGATTATACGCATTGAGATATGTTGTTTCCATGATATTTCTGGATTTGGGAACTGTGGCTATTTCAAAATAAAGTATGTATTGTTTTAAAAATCCGGTTACCCTTGATATGATATTTCAGTGTCCACCATGTGTTTTCTCGGTTCTGAGAGTGGCATGTGAAACCCGATTTGAGGAGCGGTAGGCACCGTTTGCGGGTACATGGTGGACCCGGTGAGGTACCCCGGGGCAAGAAGACTCATATATGTTGCACGGTGAGCCTGGAAGGGGAGTACTACCTACCGGTGATTGAATTTGAGCTCGGCGGATATCCGGAGGATACCGACCGGAATTGAGAGATGATATGGGCCGATCCGGACTAACGGAGCCCTTGAGCCGATCCGGACTGACAGAGCCTTATATATATATGAGGATTTACGTGCCGATGCTGGGCACAGGTTTCATGATGTTTTCGACTATCGATGCTGGACACTCAGATTCCATGATTTTGATGTGTCGCGAGGGACACACGTTGATTTATATCCTCATACTTCCATGCATATACTTTATGATATTTACATGCATGATGCTTATTGTCATTGGGTGACACGTGGACGGGATCTACATACATACAGACATTGATTACATAATTGGATGATATCCACATATTTATAGACTTCATGATATAGTTGACATTGATGCATATTGATTACATTGATCATACCTCATATTTATGATATGTTGTTATCTGAGGCACTGACACGAGCACATGGGATTATACTTATGTATAGTTGTTTACCCTGGCCACCTTATCATGCTTCAGACTTATTCATTTGAGGTTTATATATATATATATATATATATATATATATATATATATATGATTGATCGTATTGACCTAGGATTGTGTCATACATACGATTTCTGCTCTGTGATGTTTTCTATTTACGAGTTGGCAAATCATCCCCGTTGTGCCACAGTTCTTGCAGGTTTTGCCGTACAGGTTTCATTGCGGCTTTTCTGGCACACTGCTTCCTTTCTGGGTGATTGCTTTGGTAGGTGGGTTCACTCGCATGGTGACCACCCTTGTATTTATTTTATCAGTTGTATCTAGTAATTCCATCAACCATACTTGTATATATTTTTCAGACTTAGAAAACCAGTTATGTATTATTTCGACTTTAGAGTCGCGCATGGTAGTATTATGGTTTTCATGCTGATTTTGAGTTTCTTTTTTTGAGTTTTGATCCTCGCCCTTCGGCGTTGTATATTATACTTCTTGTGTGGTTGTGACCGTCGATTGACGAAGAGCTAGCTCCCGCTTGGGGATGCCTTTTTCGTTGCGCATATGTTATTCTTGTTGTACCCCGTTCGGGGCCAGTTTTTACAAAGGAAACTCTACCGAAATTTTCAGAAAAGACTAGAGGTTTTAAAAATGTATATTCGGCTTATTTATTTAAAAAACCTTGCTTTTAAAACATGTTTTCTTTACTTCTTAAAAACTAGTTTTCCTTATTTACTCCTTAAAATGGTTTTAGACTTCTGGGCTTTTGGCTTACTTGAATTAGATGGGGTCCTATAGACTTCATATGATTCAAGGGCCAGTCACGGGCTATTTCGAGTTGTGACAAGGATAGACCTAAGGTGGGGTGCACAAACTACCGGGTTCTTTGAAGTGCCGAGTGGCCTACTCACTTTGTTGAGGGAAGTTGCTTCACTTCTGGAACTTGACGGGTAGTTTGCCGCACCCGTAGGGGTCTGGGGTGGGGTTTGGCTATTCATATCGACCATGGAATCCGTCTTTCGTTACAGACTTAAACGAAACGCGGAATTCCTAGTATATCCAACATATTCATCTGTGATCTGGAATGCTTATTATTGCGTCAGACGAATGCTATTATTATATATGTTATATAATAGATGTTACTTATGTTTTACATCCGCGCTAGTCTAGCCCCCGCTCTGGCGTTAGTTAAGTAACCTAACGGTGTTAGACGGGGTCCAGTGGCGAATGCGGATGGCATAAGTGGACGTTGTATTTTCGTCTTTTTCTGTAATGATAGGTGTAATTGATGGGACTGTATTAGATTAATGCAAAGCAAACAAACCAAAGATGAATCGTTGGAACAATTTTAAAACCATTCAGTTCTTTCAAAAGAGTAAAACTTTTAAAATGCAGAGCTTAAATCACTCCTTTTAAAAGCTATCAGATTCCTTCGATTATATCAAGTTCACTACGTTCACGGTTTTGCCAAAACCATTCATAGCCATCCATCATTTCAGTTGGACATTCAGTAGTATTCAAGCTATATATTTTGACCTTCGCCATGGCATAATGATTGGTAGCTGCTGAATATTCATCTGAAGCATAGATAGATGCGTTGGTTTGGGACAGTCGTACTGCTATTTTGGCCTTCATCAAGGGTATGTACGGGTGGGTTCAAATTAACCTGGACAATGACGGGTAGAATTTGACATGTGACTTATGATATGTTGGCCTTTGTCAAGGTCATAAGAGCATGGGGCAAAAATCCACATCGGGAGTTTCTAAAGAAACTGAAACTTGCTAGTGTTGCATACCATTTGGAGTGTGATAATTTTGGTAGGATTCCTTCGACTTTATCACATGATGATATTTGGATCCCGATCCTACTGTGAGTATATGCTACTCCTCGGATGATTTTTTAACTTAACGATCAATGCTATAAACCAAGTAGGTGTCTAGAAAGGTGTTAGCGGGGCTACGCCTCTAGGGAAAAGAGGTTATTTAATTAATGAACACCGACACTGGCCTGGCTGAAAGTTTAAGCAAGAATTGTACGATGAGATTAATCCTGACTAATTCTTCTTTTATGGTTTGAGGAAGGATTCGAGAAACAGTGGGAACTATCCTGTTTAGATAAATTAAAAACCAATCTAAACTTGCAAGAGCATCATGCTAAAGTGTTTCTTCTCTCTCTCTCTTAATCGCAGCGACCAAGATGGCTGGCCTTAAGTTACTATTAGATAAAAATATATTGACAGGGCCAGACTACAAAGATTGGTTAAGGAATGTCAAGATAGCAATCACGTATGACAAATTGGGGTATATCCTCACTAATAAAGCCCCCGCCGTCCCAGGTCTAGACTCCAGTGTCGCGGATATTGAGATCCGTAAGACCTTGGAGATTGACTACGCGAAGACCAAGTGCCTCGTGCTGGCCTCTATGAACAATGAAAATCAGAGGCGGCACGAGAATATGGATCTAGAATCCATAGTCCTCCATACTAAGGAATTATATGGAGAGCAATCTCGTATCGCAAGATACGAGACATCGAAGAAGCTATTTCAGGCGAGGTTGGCCGTCGGATCATCTGTAGGGGAACACGTCCTTAAGATGATTAGTTACATTGAGGAGCTCGCGGACCTCGGGACCACGTTAGAGAATGAGTTGTATACATACTTAATTCTGCAGTCCCTCCCTCCCACCTATGCCCATTTTATCTTGAATTTTAATATTCAAGGTAAAGAAGTTGAACTTCCGGAACTCCTCAACATGTTGAAGAGTGCTGAGAGCACCCTGCAGAAAGCCAAGGAAATACCTGCTCTACTTGTTGGTGGAGCTTCCTCTTCTAAATCCAAGGCGAAAGCCAAAGGAAAGAAGAAGAAGGCCCCCACCAAGCCGAGAGGCGGTGTTAGTAAGGTGGAAGCAAAGGGCAAGGCAAGGGTAGCGGGGCCGACAATAGGAAAGGAAGAATGCGTCTACTGTCATAAGAAAGGCCATTGGAAGAAAAATTGCAGGGCTTTGAAGGCCAAGAATCAGGACCCGAAGCAAGTTGTGGCTTCGGCTTCAGGTGTATTTATAATTGTAAACTGTCTGTCAATCAACTCTACTTTCTGGGTATTGGATACCGGATCAGGATATCATATCTGTAATTCTTTGCAGGCACTGAGAAGCCATAGAGTTCTGAAGACCGGTGATATGACCCTCAGGGTTGCTAACGGAGCGAGCGTGGATGCTGTGTCCGTAGGGGAATATCACCTTGGATTGACGAGTGGACATATTTTGGTTTTGCGCAATTGTTTTTATGTACCTAGTTTGACTTGTAATATCATTTCTGTATCTTTGTTATCTAAAGAAGGTTATGATTTTATATTTATAAGCGATGTCGTAAACATCCACCTTAATCATGGTCTGATTGGGTCAGGTACTGTTAGTGTATATGCCCTAGAGGCCATTACTGTATCATACTAGTTTGTATATTACTTAATGGATGCTTGGGATATTCACCTTGTATATACAATCTTGCTCAAAATAGTAGTATGCTACTTGGTTTGTTTCTACTTCAATGTGTACATGTGTTTATTTTTGTATATCGCCTATACACATTAGTAGAGCCCTTAGGATCTTTGCTTGATTACCAGCGATGTGATGGCCGTCACACTAGTGGGGCTGGGTAATCTATAAGCACATCCTTATGCAGGTCCCTGGTCGCAGGACTATCGAGACAGGGCATCGATACTCCGGAGTAGACCAGCGCATGCGCTTCTCATCCCAGTGTGGGAGACGGTCTGTCCCACAGCCGTCAGTACGTCGTACTTGAGATAGTATGCGGGTGCTCGTTAGGTTACGGGTACACTGGACAGGACTCGTCGGGAACTGACTAGTTGGTATTATACCTATCGTCAGTTATCAGTTCCCAGGTGACATGAGTACAGCTTAGTCCGCTGACTTGACACTGTCACTTCGCTTCAAGTGTGTTCCCACTGTACTTTGATCACTACCCTACCACGGCTCAAAGGAGTCGTGCAAACAGGTAGTGGTTGGGTGCAGTCCCGAAGCACTTGGAGGCAGTGACGGTTAGACAGGATTCGTCTCTCCCGGTATTGGGGGTTGACATCGCGCTGTGTCTAGGAGAGCCATTACACGAGTAGTCCCTGGCCAGGGCAAACGAGATATACTGGTAGGTTTCCAGTGTTATCTCAGGGTGTTTTGGGCTTCGCTCCGGCACGACTTGTACCGCTATTGGGGGACTGACGTATACCACCCCCTAGGCCCGCCATGCGATGTATCAGACGAACAGACCGGACTGTACGGAGAATGTCACACTCAGGCTCAGTAGGAGTTCAGATGGGTTTCGCCTCGTCGGTCCTCTTGTCGGCATTACCTGGGGACCGTTACGCACAGCTAGTGCCGCTTGCGGTCTGTGGTTAAACCCACTGCCAGCGTAGTGTCGAGTCTTTAGAGTCCCACACAGAAAGCTTTTCGCCTTTAGGCAAAAGAGTAGAGGTCGCATGGTATTGCGACAGGTCGCATAGTTTTGCGACAGGGTTCGGTCACATCCGTGCACTTGTGCACGTACAGTGTCCGGACAGTTTACGCTAGCGGGCTTTGGTTTAAGCCAGATCCTAGTGTACCTTATGGGATTGGATTTATCCAGTTTGCATTCGTGTTCCTCGGAACGCGGATGCGGGTGTGTATGCACAGTTGACAGGGAGGCAGAGGCAGCGGATTCTCATTAGGGTTGTTGACAGTTGACCGTTGACTATTTGACTTTATGCTCAACCCTAATGAGAATATGATATGTGATTAACTATTATATTAATTAAGTATTATGGTGATATGGTTGTTGACTTGTTGACTTTTGTTGACTTGTTGACTTTGTTGACTTGTTGACTTTTGTTGACTTGTTGACCGGTTGACTAGGCTTGACTAGTTGACCATCATGATAACCATAGCTATCATTTCATGGCAAAGACTTTTGTTTACTTGCTCATTTGTGTAACATGAGTGCATGAAATGATATGGTTGTGGTTGCTTCAAACCATCACATAAGACTTTTGTTAATATGATGAGTTATCATTGCTTTGGATTATGAGAGGGTGAGAGACAAAATACTTGCTCATTCTTTCTTGCTCATTCTCTCTCTTGTTCTTGAGCTCTCCTCTTGCTCTCACCCTCAACCTCTTGCTCCCTCTCTTGATCTATGGTTCTCTTGTCTCATGAGTTGAGAATCAAGAACCATAGATAAAATCCCATTCTATTTCTTCTCTACTCATTCTAGTTCACTAGGTTTAGCAAACCAAGTGAACTAGTTTCTTCAAAGAACGAAGAAGGAGCTAAAGGTTGGAGCTTTCAGGTGGATCTATCTTCGGCGTACGGAGACGACGAGAAGAAGCCATCGGACCACCATCGGAGCTTTGAAGACGAAGGAGTTCAAGACAAGCAAGGTATAACCCCCTAACCGAGTAGCTAAAACTCATAGTTAGGATGTTAGATAGATGTTTAACCAAGATCCGGGTTTTAAGGTCCATGTTACCATCTTTAAGAAAATCGTTTTTTACCAAATTCCGCATTCCCGAAAGTACCGGGAGAGGTAGCATGGACTTACAGTGGTATCAGAGCCTAGTTAAACTCTATCTAACATGTTAGCAAGTAACTAGAAGATCGATCAACGAAAAAGTCCCGAAACGAACCCCGGAATTTTAAACTTTCTGTCGATTTTAAAAGTGCTGGAAAACTTTTTTAAAATACACCAAAAATCGACTCAGGCTTTTTTAAAGAAACTGCAAAAATTTGGGCCCATGACTCGATCAAAGCGCCGCGGTTCCGCGGCGGGAGCACGCTCCCGCCGCGGAACCGCGGCCGAGTTGACTCGGTCATGGGTTTTATTTTTTGCAGTTTGCTAATTGGGGTATTTTGGGATTTTTAGTATATATATTTTCAACCCAGATTTTCCAGAACGAAAATTTTATTTTGGGGTCCCGAAAATCCGTATTTTTGATCGAACTTCTAAAAGACTTGAGCTAACGGGTTTTTCTGTAATGTGATATTTGTATTGAACGTCTACTAATCGCTATATGTCGATTAGTGGGGGTTATACAAATCTGTGATCTGTAATGTGCTGGAATGTGTATATGAATATGTTGGATTGTCGCGGGTGAATAGCCGGGGGTTGTGAGACGAGAGTTTTCTTTTCTTTCAATTCATGTAAATTTGTAAATTGATATAATAATTATTTGTATGGCCGCACAACCGGGTCGGGGTTGTAGCCGTCATTGTATAATTTCTTTTTACTGTTTTTGCTCCTAGGATAGACCCATGGAGGGGGTGCACAAACTACCGGGTATGCCAAAGTGTCGAGTGGCGTACTCATAGGAGATGAGGGAGGTTACTACGCTTCGGGTACTTGGCGGGTAGTTTGCCGCACCCGTAGGGGTCTTGGGTGGGGTATTTGGCTATTCACCGCGACCGTGTAATCTGTCTTTTGTTACAGGCTCGTACAAATTACAGATTCCTAGTATATCCAATGTATTCATCTGTGATCTGAAATGTTTATCATTGCAGTATATCTATATATGATATTATTTAGGCGTTGCTTATGTTTTACAGACGCGCTAGCCCAGCCCCCGCTCTGTCGTTAGTTAAGTAACCTAACGGGTAATGACGGGCCCCCGTGGCGAATGCGAATGGCATAAGCGTACGTCATATTTTGGTTGTTTTCTGCAATGGTAGGATTAAATGATGGGACGCATTAAAAGAACTAATGCAAGAATATCACGCATTAAAAGAACTAATGCAAGATAATAAACCAAGTTAAAGTCGTTGGAACACTTTCGAAAAACCACTCGGTTCTTTTCAAAAACAACTTTTAAATACGGAGCTTGAGCCACTCCTTTTAAAAGCTATCTCGTTCCATCGACCATATCAAGTTCACTACGTTCACGGTTTTGCCAAAACCATCCGTAGCCCTCCGTCGTTTCACATGAATAGTCAATAGTATTCAAGCTGTGTATGTTGGCCAAAGTCAAGGCACAGTGATTGGTAGCTATTGGGTGTTCATATGTAGCATAGATAGATGCGTTGGTTTGGGACAGTCGTACTGCCATTTTGGCCAAAGTCAAGGGTAGGTACGGATGGATCCAAATTAACCTGGATAATGACGGGTAGAACTTGACATGTGACTTATGATATTTTGGCCAAAGTCAAGGTCATAAGAGCATGGGGCAAAAATCCACATCGGGAGTTTCATAAGTACTGAAACTTGCTAGATTTGCATACCATTTGGAGTGTGATGATTCTGGTAGGATTCCTTCAGTTTCGTCACGCGATGATATTTGGATCCCGATCCTACTGTGAGTATATGCTACTCCTCGGGAAATTTCTCACTAAACGATCAATGCTATAAACCTAGTAGGTGCCTAGAAAGGTGTTAGCGGGGCTACGCCCCCAGGGAAAAGAGGTTATCTAATTAAGGAACTTCGCGAAAGCGTTGGAAAACCTCCCTCGAAGTACCGACACCGGCCTGGCTGAACGGTTAAGCAAGTATTGTACGGTGGGATTGATCCCGACTAATTCTTCCTTTATGGTTTGAGGAGGGATTCGAGAAACAGTGGGAGCCATCCTGTTTAGACAAACTAAAAACCACTCTAAACTTGCAAGAGCATCATGCTGAGTGTTTCTTCTTCTCTCTCCTAATTGCAGCGACCTAATCGACATGACTGGCCTTAAGTTACTCCTAGATAAAAACAAACTGACAGGGCCAAACTACAAAGATTGGCTCAGGAATGTCAAGATAGCAATCACTTACGACAAGCTGGGGTATCTTCTTACCACCAAAGCTCCCCCTGTCCCTGGTCCAACTTCCAGCGTCGCGGATAAGGAAATCCGTAAGACTTGGGAGATTGATAGCGCGAAGGCCAAATGCCTCCTGCTTGCCTCGATGGACAACGAACATCAGAGGAGGCATGAGAATATGGACATGGAATCCATATTGCTCCATACAAAAGAACTGTATGGAGAGCAATCTCGTATCGCAAGATACGAAGCGTCGAAAAAGTTATTTTCGACAAGAATGGCCATCGGATCATCAGTAGCCGAGCACGTGCTAAAGATGATCGGCTTCATTGAGGAGCTCGCTGACCTAGGGATCACATTGGAGAGTGAGCTATATACGGATATAGTTCTCCAGTCCCTTCCTTCCACTTACGCCCAGTTTATACTGAACTTCAACTTACAAGAAAAAGAGGTTGAACTTTCAGAGCTCCTCAACATGCTGAGGAGCGCAGAGGGCACCCTACAGAAAGGTAGGGATACATCCACTTTGTTTGTAGGAGGATCATCTTCTTCTAGGTCCAAGGCGAAAGCCAAGGGAAAGAAGAAGAAGGCCCCCGCCAAACCAAGGGGCGGTGTTAGTAAAGTGGATACGAAGGGAAAAGGTAAAGCAACAAAGATAGCGGGGAAGCTTGTGGATAAAGAAGAATTCTTCTATTGTCATAAGAAAGGACACTGGAAGAATGATTGCAGGGCCTGGAAGGCCAGAACACAGGAATTGAAGCAGGTTGCAGCTTCAGCTTCAGGTGTGTATGTTATTGAAAACTGTCTTTCAATAAACTCTACTTCCTGGGTATTGGATACCGGATCAGGATCTCATATCTGTAATTCTTTGCAGGCGTTGAGAAACCGTAGGGTTTTGAAGGAAGGTGACATGACCCTCAGAGTTGCGAACGGAGCTAGCATGGATGCTAAAGCCGTGGGGGACTATCACCTGGGAATGTCAGATGGACATGTTTTGGTTTTGCGTAATTGCTTTTTTGTACCCAACGCAACTTGTAATATCATTTCTGTATCTTTAGTTTCTAAAGAAGGTTATGAATTTGCGTTTGTAAGTAATGTTGTAAACATTCACCTTAATCAAGTTTTGATTGGGTCAGGTACATTGAGTAATGGTATATACGTGTTAAACCAACCACAGATTTTCAACATCCAGAATACACACAAAAGAAAGTCTCCAGAAATAAATCAGACTTTCTTATGGCATTGTAGATTGGGTCACATCAATGAGAGAAGGTTGACTAAGTTACATACAGAAGGATATTTGAATGCGTTCGAATATCAATCGTATGCCACTTGTCAATCTTGTCTCAAAGGAAAGATGACAAAGACTCCGTTTACTGGACATGGAGTAAGAGCGAGCGAGCTCTTGGGACTCGTACACAGTGACGTGTGCGGTCCAATGTCTACACATACCCGAAGCGGACATTCTTACTTCATTACTTTTACGGATGACTTCTCAAGGTACGGTTATGTCTTCTTAATGAAACATAAGTCCGAGGCCTTTGGAAAATTCCAGGAGTATAAGAATGAAGTAGAGAAACAGACCGGCAAAAGTATTAAGATTCTAAGATCGGATCGAGGTGGAGAATACTTAAGTGCCGAGTTCCTGGACTATTTAAAAGAGAACGGAATTCTCTTTCAGCTTACTCCTCCATACACCCCGCAACATAACGGTGTATCGGAGAGACGGAACCGCACCCTATTGGATATGGTGCGGTCCATGATGAGTAACGCTGAGTTACCGCGATCATTCTAGGGATATGCGCTAGAATCGGCCGCATACCTTTTGAACCGAGTTCCCACTAAGACTGTGCCTACTACGCCATTTGAGATGTGGTGTGGGAAGAGACCCCATCTTAATCACATTAAGATATGGGGAAGTCCAGCTTTTGTCAAAAAGCAGCATGCGGACAAGCTCGAGGCACGCTCAGTACTGTGCAAGTTTGTGGGATATCCAAAGAATTCCAAGGGATATTTCTTCTACTGTGAAGAGGAACAAAAAGTTCTTGTTTCTCGTCATGCCCACTTTCTAGAACACCAGTTCATAGAAAAAGAAATAAGTGGGAGCGCAGTAGAACTGGAAGAAATTCCAGAACCACGGACTATTACTGAAAGTTTAGTGGAACCAGAGGGTTCAACAGAACAGGACATTCCTGCGCCGCTCCGCAGAAGTAGTAGGCAGACTCATCCGCCCGAGAGATACTACGGTTTTCTCATTGACGGGGATAGAGAGGATTGCATCATAGATTATGATGAGCCTACTAGCTTCCAGCAGGCCGTTCAGAGCGTTGACTCAGTGAAATGGCTGGATGCAATGCGGACCGAAATGGAGTCCATGTACACCAACAAGGTATGGACGTTGGACATTGCTCCAGACGGGGTAAAACCCGTAGGATGCAAGTGGATCTTCAAAAGGAAGATTGGTGTAGATGGACAGGTTGAGACCTATAAAGCTAGGCTGGTAGCAAAGGGTTTTCGTCAAAGACCTGGCTTGGACTATGACGAAACCTTTTCTCCAGTAGCCATGCTGAAATCCATTCGGATCCTTCTTGCCATTGCTGCCTTCCACGATTATGAGATCTGGCAAATGGACGTAAAGACAGCTTTTCTAAATGGAAATTTAGAGGAGTGTGTCTATATGGACCAGCCAGAGGGTTTCATTCAGAGTGGGAGCAGCGGAAAGGTGTGCAAGTTGCTTAAGTCCATCTATGGACTAAAGCAGGCGTCGCGGAGTTGGAACATCTGCTTTGATGAGACGGTCAAAGAATTTGGCTTTATCAAAAATCCAGATGAACCATGCATCTATAGTAGATTTGTAGCGAGAACTGTAGTATTCCTCGTTTTATACGTGGATGACATTCTCTTAATAGAAAATGACATTCCTATGCTACAATCTGTCAAGGGGTTCTTGTCACACAGGTTCTCCATGAAAGACCTGGGTGATGCCTCATACATTCTGGGTATCCGGATCTACCGTGACAGATCCAAGAGGATATTAGGACTTTCTCAGTCCAGGTACATCGACACCGTGCTGAAAAGATTCAGTATGGAAGATTCCAAGCGCGGTAACCTGCCGGCTTGTCACGGGATCACCCTCTCTAAAGAGATGTCTCCCAAGACTGATTTGGAGAGGGATCGCATGTCTATTATACCCTACGCTTCTGCGGTAGGCTCTATAATGTATGCGATGTTGTGTACCAGACCGGATGTAGCTTATGCACTGAGTGTGGTAAGCCGGTATCAGTCAAACCCTGGGGAGAAACACTGGATAGCGGTAAAGAACATTCTCAAGTACCTGAGAAGGACTAAGGAGATGTTCTTGGTGTATGGCGGAAAAGACCTCCAGATCGAGGCCTTTGCTGACTCCAGCTTCCAGAGTGACAAGGATGATTCCAAGTCCATGTCGGGTTTTGTCTTTACCCTCAATGGAGGGGCGGTGTGTTGGAAGAGTTCCAAACAGGAAACCGTTGCAGACTCGACGATGGAAGCGGAATACATCGCTGCATCTGATGCCGCAAAAGAAGCTGTCTGGATGAGGAAGTTCTTAAAAGAACTTCAGGTGGTTCCGTCCATTGTTGATCCAATACCTCTGTATTGCGACAACAACGGGGCTATAGCTTTAGCGAAGGAACCCGGTCCCATCAGAGATCCAGGCACATCTTAAGGCGGTATCACCTGATCAGGGAGATCGTGGATCGCCAGGAGATCGAGGTTCGGAGAGTCGCTTCAGAAGATAACACTGCAGATCCATTCACCAAGGCCCTGCCCCAGACTCAGTTCGAGCGGCTGATCGAGATGATAGGTCTTCGATACGCCAGTACATGGCCTTAGTGCAAGTGGGAGATTGTTAGTGTATATGCCCTAGAGGCCATTACTGTATCATACTAGTTTGTATATTACTTAATGGATGCTTGGGATATTCACCTTGTATATACAATCTTGCTCAAAATAGTAGTATGCTACTTGGTTTGTTTCTACTTCAATGTGTACATGTGTTTATTTTTGTATATCGCCTATATACATTAGTAGAGCCCTTAGGATCTTTGCTTGATTACCAGCGATGTGATGGCCGTCACACTAGTGGGGCTGGGTAATCTATAAGCACATCCTTATGCAGGTCCCTGGTCGCAGGACTATCGAGACAGGGCATCGATACTCCGGAGTAGACCAGCGCATACGCTTCTCATCCCAGTGTGGGAGACGGTCTGTCCCACAGCCGTCAGTACGTCGTACTTGAGATAGTATGCGGGTGCTCGTTAGGTTACGGGTACACTGGACAGGACTCGTCGGGAACTGACTAGTTGGTATTATACCTATCGTCAGTTATCAGTTCCCAGGTGACATGAGTACAGCTTAGTCCGCTGACTTGACACTGTCACTTCGCCTCAAGTGTGTTCCCACTGTACTTTGATCACTACCCTACCACGGCTCAAAGGAGTCGTGCAAACAGGTAGTGGTTGGGTGCAGTCCCGAAGTACTTGGAGGCAGTGACGGTTAGACAGGATTCGTCTCTCCCGGTATTGGGGGTTGACATCGCGCTGTGTCTAGGAGAGCCATTACACGAGTAGTCCCTGGCCAGGGCAAACGAGATATACTGGTAGGTTTCCAGTGTTATCTCAGGGTGTTTTGGGCTTCGCTCCGGCACGACTTGTACCGCTATTGGGGGACTGACGTATACCACCCCCTAGGCCCGCCATGTGATGTATCAGACGAACAGACCGGACTGTACGGAGAATGTCACATTCAGGCTCAGTAGGAGTTCAGATGGGTTTCGCCTCGTCGGTCTTCTTGTCGGCATTACCTGGGGACCGTTACGCACAGCTAGTGCCGCTTGCGGTCTGTGGTTAAACCCACTGCCAGCGTAGTGTCGAGTCTTTAGAGTCCCACACAGAAAGCTTTTCGCCTTTAGGCAAAAGAGTAGAGGTCGCATGGTATTGCGACAGGTCGCATGGTTTTGCGACAGGGTTCGGTCACATCCGTGCACTTGTGCACGTACAGTGTCCGGACAGTTTACACTAGCGGGCTTTGGTTTAAGCCAGATCCTAGTGTACCTTATGGGATTGGATTTATCCAGTTTGCATTCGTGTTCCTCGGAACGCGGATGCGGGTGTGTATGCACAGTTGACAGGGAGGCAGAGGCCGCGGATTCTCATTAGGGTTGTTGACAGTTGACCGTTGACTATTTGACTTTATGCTCAACCCTAATGAGAATATGATATGTGATTAACTATTATATTAATTAAGTATTATGGTGATATGGTTGTTGACTTGTTGACTTTTGTTGACTTGTTGACTTTGTTGACTTGTTGACTTTTGTTGACTTGTTGACCGGTTGACTAGGCTTGACTAGTTGACCATCATGATAACCATAGCCATCATTTCATGGCAAAGACTTTTGTTTACTTGCTCATTTGTGTAAAATGAGTGCATGAAATGATATGGTTGTGGTTGCTTCAAACCATCACATAAGACTTTTGTTAATATGATGAGTTATCATTGCTTTGGATTATGAGAGGGTGAGAGACAAAATACTTGCTCATTCTTTCTTGCTCATTCTCTCTCTTGTTCTTGAGCTCTCCTCTTGCTCTCACCCTCAACCTCTTGCTCCCTCTCTTGATCTATGGTTCTCTTGTCTCATGAGTTGAGAATCAAGAACCATAGATAAAATCCCATTCTATTTCTTCTCTACTCATTCTAGTTCACTAGGTTTAGCAAACCAAGTGAACTAGTTTCTTCAAAGAACGAAGAAGGAGCTAAAGGTTGGAGCTTTCAGGTGGATCTATCTTCGGCGTACGGAGACGACGAGAAGAAGCCATCGGACCACCATCTGAGCTTTGAAGACGAAGGAGTTCAAGACAAGCAAGGTATAACCCCCTAACCGAGTAGCTAAAACTCATAGTTAGGATGTTAGATAGATGTTTAACCAAGATCCGGGTTTTAAGGTCCATGTTACCATCTTTAAGAAAATCGTTTTTTACCAAATTCCGCATTCCCGAAAGTACCGGGAGAGGTAGCATGGACTTACAGGTACTCTAAACAACGGTATATACGTATTAAACCAGCTACAAAGTTTCAATGTCCAAAACACACATAAAAGAAAGACTCCAGAAATAAATCATGCATTATTATGGCATTGAAGACTAGGTCACATCAACGAAATAAGGTTAACTAAGTTACATAAAGAAGGATATTTGGATCCGTTCAAATATCAATCTTATGCAACTTGTCAATCATGTCTCAAAGGAAAGATGACAAAGACTCCGTTCACTAGATACGGTGTAAGAGCGAGCGAGCTCTAAGGACTAATACACAGCGATGTGTGTAGTCCAATGTCTACACATGCAAGAAGTGGTTATTCCTATTTCATTACTTTTACGGATGATTTCTCTAGGTATGGACATGTCTTCTTGATGAAACATAAATTCGAGGCCTTTGAGAAATTCTGAGAATATAAGAATGAAGTGGAAAAATAAACCGGCAAAAGTATCAAGACACTGAGATCTGATCGAGGTGGTGAATACTTGAGTGCCGAGTTTCTGGATTACCTAAAAGAGAATGGAATTCTCTCTTAGCTTACTCCTCCATACACACCATAACACAACGGTGTATTGGAGAGACGGAACCGAACTCTATTGGATATGGTACGTTCTATGATGAATAATGCTGAGTCACCTCGATCATTCTGGGGCTATGCACTAGAATCAGTTGCATATCTTTTGAACAAGGTTCCTACCAAGACTGTGCCTACCACACCATATCAGATGTGGAGTGGGAAGAAACCTTATCTTCAATATCTGAAGATATGGGGATGCCCAGCTTTTGTTAAAAAGTAGCATGCGGGCAAGCTCGAGGCACGCTCAATACTGTATAAGTTTGTGGGATACCCAAAGAACTCAAGGGGGTATCTTTTCTATTACACAGAGGAACAAATGGTTTTTATTTCTCGTCATGCCCGCTTTTTGGAACATCAATTTTTAGAAAAAGAAATTAGTGGGAGCGCAATAGAACTGGAAGAAATTCCAGAACCACAAGCTATTACTGAAAGCTTGATGGAACCAGAAGTTTCAGAAGAACAGGGAATCCCTGCGCCACTCCGCAGGAGTAGTAGGTTGTCTCATTTGCCCAAGAGATACTACGGTTTTCTCGTAGATGGGGATAGAGAAGTTTGCATCATTGATAATGATGAGCCAACTAACTTCCAGCACGCCATTCAAAGCAAAGACTCGGTAAAATGGCTGGATGCAATGCGGTCCGAGATGGAGTCCATGTACACCAACAAAGTATGGACTTTGGAAATTGCTCCAAAAGGGGTAAAACCCGTAGGCTGCAAATGGATCTTCAGAAAGAAGATTGGTGTAGATGGTTAAGTTGAGACCTACAAGGCTAGATTTTTTGCAAAAGGATTTCGTCAAAGACCTAGTTTGGACTATGGTGAAACATTTTCTCCAGTGGCTATGTTCAAATCCATTCGGATCCTTCTTGCCATTGCTGCCTTCCACGATTATGAGATTTGGCAGATCGACATAAAAACCGCTTTTCTAAATGGAAATTTGAAAGAGTGCGTCTATATGGACCAGCCAGAGGGTTTCATTCAAAGTGGGAGCAGCGGGAAAGTGTGAAAGTTGATTAAGTCCATCTATGGACTAAAGCAGGCATCGCGGAGTTGGAACATCTGTTTTGATGAGACGGTCAAAGAATTTGACTTTATCAAAAATCCAGATGAGCCATGCATTTATAGTAAGATTATAGCACGGACTGTTGTATTCCTCGTCTTGTACATGGATGACATTCTCTTGATAGGAAATGACATTCCTATGCTACTGTCTGTTAAAGGGTTCTTGTCACAAAGGTTCTTATGAATGACCTGGGTGATGCCTCTTACATTCTGGGTATCCAGATCTGTCGTGATAGATCTAAAAGGATGTTGGGACTTTCATATTTCAGGTATATCGACACTATACTGAAAAGATTTAGTATGGAAGATTCAAAGCGCGGTAATTTACCGGCTTGTCACGGAATCACCTCTCCAAAGAGATGTCTCCCAAGACTGATTTCTAAAGGGATCGCATGTCTATTATACCCTACGCTTCTGCGATAGGCTCTATAATGTATGCGATGTTGTGTACCATATCAGATGTAGCTTATGCACTAAGCGTAGTAAGCCGGTATCAGTCAAACCCGGGGGAGAAGCACTGAATAGCAGTAAAGAACATTCTCAAGTTCCTGGAAAGGACTAAGCAAATTTTCTTGGTTTACGGCGGAAAGGACCTCCAGATCGAGGCCTTTGCTGACTCCAGCTTCCAGAGTGACAAGGATAATTCCAAGTCCATATCAGATTATGTCTTTATCCTCAATGGAGGGACGGTCTATTGGAAGAGTTCCAAGAAGGATACCGTTGCCGACTCGACGATGGAAGCAGAGTATATCGCAGCTTCAGATGCCGCAAAAGAAGCAATCTGGATAAGGAAGTTCTTAACAGAACTTCAGGTGGTTCCGTCTATTGTTGATCCAATACCTCTGTATTGTGACAACAACGGGGCTATAGCTTTAGCAAAGGAACCCGGTCCCATCAGAAGTCCAGACACATCTTGAGGCGGTATCACCTGATCAGTGAGATTGTGGATCACCGGGAGATCGAGGTACAGAGAGTTGCTACTAAGGAAAACACTGCAGATCCATTCACAAAGGCCATCTCTTAGACGCAGTTCGAGAGGCTATTCGAGATGATAGGTCTGCGATATGCCAACACATGGCCTTAGTGCAAGTGGGAGATTGTTAGTGTAATAAGCCCTAGAGGCCATTATTGTATAGTACTAGTTTTTATATTACATTTTGGAAGCTTGGGATATATACACGGAATTATAGCAGTCTTGCTCGATATAGTAGTATGCTACTTGGTTTGTATCTATCATAACAAATGTATATGTTTCTTTTAACATATCTCTAATACATATTGATAGAGCCCTTAGGATCATTGCTTGACTACCAGCGTTATGATGGCAGTCACACTAGTGGGGGCTGGGTAGTCTACAAGCACATCCTTACATAGGTCCCTAGTTGCAGGATTATCGAGACAGGGCATCAATACTCCGGAGTAGACTACTGTATACGCTTCTCATCCCAAGAGGGGAGATGGTCTGTCCCACAGCCATCAGTACGTCGTACTGGAGATAGTATGCAGGTGCTCATTGGGTTATGAGTTACACTGGACGGACTCGTAGGGAACTGTTGGTTGGTAATATACATATCGTCAGGTAGCAGTTCCCAGATGACATGAGTACAGCTTAGTCCGTCGACTTGACACTGCTACTTCGCCTCAAGTGTGTTCCCACTGTTCTTAAATTACTATCCTACCACGGCTCTGCTGAGTCATGCAAACAGGTAGTACTTGGGTGCAGTCCCGAAGCACTTGGAGGCAGTGGCGGTTAGATAGGATTCATCTCTCCCAGTATTGGGGGTTGATGTCGCGCTGTGTTCAAAAAGCCATTATACAAAGTCCCTTCCCAGAGCAAGCGAGATTTGCTGGTAGGGATTCCAGTAGTTTCTCCAGGTGTTTTTGGCCGCATCCCGACACGACTTATTGCACTATTAGGGGTCTGACGCTTGCCGCCCCCTAGGACCAATATGCGACACTTTTAGACGAACAGACCAGACTGTACGGAGATTGTCATAGACAGGCTCAGTAGGAGTTCGGATGAGTTATGCTCATCGGCTTTCTTATCGACATCTACCTGGGGGTCATTACGTACGGCCTTTGGTTAAACCCACTGCCAGCGTATTGTCGAGTCTTTAGAGTCCCACATAGAGGGTTTCCCTGCATCGGGCGAAAGATGTAGAGGTCGTATGGTTTTATGATAAGGGTTCGGTCATCTACGTGTACTTGTGCACGGATGATAATGCGGACAGATAATACTAGTGGGCTTTAGTTTAAGCTAGATCCTGGTATTATACCGATGGATTATTTTTGTCTCTTTTGTATTCGTATTTTTCGGAATATGGATACGGATATGTATATACAGACGAGGGGCATTTTTGTTAAATGCTTGATGAAGATGACATGACATAATTGCATTATTCTTTATTGGTTAAATTAATAATGCATTATGTAATTAGGAAATGAGGTGGATATTGCATGAATTTAGACATGGCTTCTTTGGACACTTGTTGCCTTTTCAAGCCATGAGTCATTTGTTGACTATTCAACTCTTTTACTAATTATTCATTGTAATTTTTCTCATGAATAATTAAGAGAGTTCTGTTCACAACAAAAGAAAAATAGAGACTCATTTTCTATATTCATTGCAAGAGCTCACTAGCTTTTCCTTCTTCACCATCATCAACCTCAAAACCCTAGTACACTCATGTGTTGAGTAATCTAGGATAAAAAGAGATAAACTAATCCACTCACACACTCTACATACTCTAGGTCATCTAGTGTAGCATACTACAGGTCCTAGTTTCTTCGGTTGTTGAAGAAGGAGCCCGGTACACAAGCTCTCAGGTGGATCATCTTCGATCCAAGAAAGCCGACGAGGAGATGACATCCGCACCACTCCAAGGAGCTCGCACAGGTGAGGAGGACAGCGAGGAGAAGAAGGACCAGTTATGTGAGGTATAACTTCTGTTCATGTAGTGTATACTTCATTTACTTTGTGCTAGTTAAGGTTTAGATACGATCTTGGTGGTTTTTCGATGCTACGAAGTATATAATTTTCGTATTTCATAACTTCCGCCTCCCCGTGATCCCGTTGGGTGCGTAGCATGGACTTACAGCAAGAAGAAGGAGGAGAGAGAGGTAAGGAAAATAAGCCATGAAACAACTCAAAAAAGTGTGGAATGAAAAATCACCAAGTGTAGAAAATTGAATGGCTTTGATTTTTCAACCATGGTTCAATAGTGAACACAAATGAATATATCAATATAAAAATCAAACCCATACTTCTCTACATGTTTGCAACCATGCCCCATGGCACCTCATTTCCACCTCATTTCCATTTATCTAAAATAGAAAAATAAATATGAGGTGTCCTTCTTTTAGAAGCATTCCCATATAGATACAGAATACCTCACCCGGTATACGTATTGCTACATATACGCGTATCCGTATAAAAATACGGATAACACCAAAGAAAGAAAACGAATAGTGAACAATAATACTAATATATATATATATATATATCAATATATATATATATATAAATTATTAAATTAAAACCTGATTTAATTATCCGGCTTAATCCTAAGCCGGCTAGTATTATCAACCGTCCGGCTAAAGTCCGTTTATCCCATACACGTATTTAATCGGACCTCTGCACGTACCAACGTACGGCTCCTACATCTATCGCCTGAACCGGGAAAAACCCTTTGTGTGGGACTCTAAAGACTCGACAATACGCTGGCATTTGGTTTAACTACAAGCACGTCAGCGGCACTAGCTGTACGTAACGGTTACCCAGGTACTTGCCGAAATGGGGGTCGACAATCAAGTACATTCTTACCCTACTAATCCTGAATGTAACAATCTCCATACTGTCTGATCTCTTCGTCAAAGAGCATCGCATATCGGGTCTAGGGGTGGATAACGTCAGACCCCTACTAACCCGATAAGTCATGTCTGGGTCAAGATCATCACCAATAGAGATACTACTGATCAACTATCAATAAATCTCATCCACTGTAGCCACGGATTTCTAGTGATAGTCAACTGAACACAGCGTGACATCGACTCCTAATACCAGGAGAGACGAATCCCTGATAATCGACCACTGCCTCCATGTGGTTCGGGACTGTACCCAACTAAAACCTGTTTGTACGGCTCCTTTGAGCCGTGGTAGGATAGTAATCAAAGTATAGTAAGAACTCACACGAGACAAATTCCAATCTCAGGTCAAAGGATCTAACGATAGATATAATAGCATCTAGAAGTTCTCGGCGAGTCCGTCCGGTGTACTCACCTCCAGTGAGCACCTGTATACTATCATAGGTGACACAACACCAATGGCTTGTGTGACCAACCACCGCCCCTTGCCGGGGTCTAGAAACATATACACTAGTCTACTCCAGAATATTGATGCCCGGTCTCGATACTCCCACGAATAGAAACATTTAAGGATGTGCTTATTAACAACCCAGCTCCCACATATATGATTGCCATCATAATACTGGTTGTTAAGCAACAATCCTACGGACTTCATCAATGATGAAGACAAACTAGATAGCATACTATCATCTCGAGTAAGATTGTTATACCTGTATAGGTCCTCGTTCAATTATCATAATTGCCTACTTGCAATTACAATAATTGCCTTGAGGGCACTATATCCAACAATCTCCCACTTGCACTTAAGGTCAATTATTGCAGTTTCACGTACCCACAACTCATGTGCTACCGAATACCCAACTTCTTTACTAATCAGTTTCACAAACATAGTTTATGAAACTTAATTTTTTCGAGAAATGGCCTCTGTGAGTGGATCCGGTACAATGTTCCAACTTTATCTTTCTATATCTCAACTTTACGGAGATCAACAATCTCCCAAACTGAGCGATACCCTGCCTCAAGAATTTGTCCGGATACTTGATGGGACCAAGTTCATCAATGAACAACTCTATCCAAAAAACTTCTCAGGCTGTATCCTCTGTTGAGTTATAACCAGCATCCTACACCATGATTACCTCAGTATTTCTATTGGAACACTATACAATATACTGATCCTCAGAAGAGGCTAAACTCAAAACTCTAACAGCATCTCTATCGTTCAGGTCACCTTGGAAGCTTGTACCGATAACCACCTCCTAGAGGAGGTTGTCGTTACCTTATACCATGAACATCCACTTATGTTCTTTACTGCTTTCCAATGTTTCTCCAGGATTGGATTAATATCTGCTTGCTACAGTAAGTGTATAAGCAATATCTAGTGTTGTACAAGACATTGCATGATCGTATCAATTGCCTAAGAAAATGATTGTCATTCATGTCAGTCCCTCTCCTCATCAGTCTAGAAGACATCCTTTTTAGAGAGGGTGACTCCATCACGTGTGGGTACGCCACTACGCCAGGAGTCTTCCATTCTAAAATATTTTTAGAATGCTATCTATGTGCCCGATTGGGAAACTTCCCAAATTTAGATCTAAAACCAGAATTATCTATCTAGTTTTGTACAAGACATTGCATGATTGGCTCAATTGCCGAAACAAGTGATATGCCATTCATGCCAGTCTCTCTCCTCATCAGTCTAGAAGACATCTCTTTAAAGAGAGAGACTCCATCATCAGTGGGTACTCCACCACGTCAGGAGTCGTCCATTCTAAAATACTTTTAGAATGTTGTCTAAGTATCCGATTTAGAAAACTTCCTAAATCTAGATCTAGTCACCAGAAATCATGTATATTATCCATATCCAACGTAGAGAAAACACTGTGTGTAAACCAAAGTTTGACCGATTTTAGTATAGAAACATCACTTCCTATATGGAGTATGTCATCCAAATCCAAGATAGTACTCTCTACATTCTTCTTACTAAGTTCATCTATTGTTTTGATGAAGTCAATCACCTTGACTGTCATACCAAAACAGATGATCCATCTCCACTATCCTTACTTTAGTCTACGAATAGCCATAAGCAACATGCACACCTTCCGCAGCTCTCACTGACTACGATAACACTCTGGCAGTGTCATATACACGTGCACTTCCAAATTCCCATTTGGAAAGACGTTATAGTCGTCCATCTGCCAGATATCATAGCCAAGAATAACATCAGCGACAAGTCACATCTAAATGGCTTCAGTGTAGACACTGAAGTAAAAGTCACATCACAATCCATAACATGTATTTGATGAAAACTCTTTATAATAAATCTAGCCTTATTAGGTTAGCACCTTTCCACCTGCACAGATCCCGAAAGATCTACTTACTCTTAATGGGTTTTACCCCTTCAGGAGCACCCAGCAAATTCCAAAATCCATAATTTGCTGAAGTTCATGGAGTCTATCTTGGATATGAAGTATCTGGTCACCGAAATTTATCACTTCCTATTACCTACTGATAACAGGTAGGGGAGCACCCAGGATAGTCCAAAATCCATAATTTGCTGAAGTGTATGGAGTCTATCTTGGATATGAAGTATCTGGTCACCAGAAGTTATCACTTCCTGTGACCAGCTGATAACAGGTAGGGGGAATAGCAGTGCCAAGTCATATCCGTATGGATTTCAGCATAGACACTGAAGTAAAAATCTCATCACAATCCACAACGGATATTTGATGAAATTCTTTACAACAAGTCTAACCTTATTAGGTTAGTACCTTTCCACCTGCACAGATCTCGAAAGATCTACTTGCTCCTAACGGGGTTTACCCTTTTAGGAGCACCCAGCAAAGTGCAAAATCCATAATTTGATGAAGTGGGTAGAATCCATCTTGGGTATGAAGTATCTGGTCACCTGGAAGTTACCACTTCTTATGACCTGCTAATAATCAGTAGGGCCATCATTACCATGATGCTGACTTCCCTATCACCGTTTACGAGAAAACCGAAGTACCTCTCGGGTGGCTGAGGTCACCTACTTAATCTGCAGAGTGGCTAATAGTTTGTCAAGTCCAATTGAATTCTTAGGTTCTATTAATTTTTCGGTAACCGTTTGTGGTTCTGGAATCACTTCCAATTCTACCATACTCCCACTAGTTTCTTTTGCAAAAAGATTCCTTTTATAAAAAGGTGGCGAGTCAAGAACAATATAACTATTGATCTTAAAAATGGTAGAAGCAAAATACTAGCGAATGCTTAGGATAATCCACAAACTGCCATTATTGAAGCGTGCTTTGAGTTCATCCGGATTCTGCTTTTAAACAAAAACCGGATAACTCCATATCTTAACAACCTCAAAATATGTAACCATTCTATGTACAAATAGAATCAAGTCACTAATTTAGATGGAACTAGATTCAAATGTCATGCAGATGTTTCTAGTGCATATTACCTAATGGAAAAAGGCCAATACAACATTACTCATTAAGGAGCGTACTCACGGATGAGCAACCTGTGAGAGAATCAAGTTCTCAATACTATAATGGAATACTTAGCATAAGTATCTACATTTTCGACCACCTCGAAGAATCCTGATACTTCCAACGTATGGCTCTCTACTTTATTCTTATACCTATAAACTTCTCAAAATCTTTGGAGCTTGCATTACAACGAATACGTGTCTATAACCAGAGAACTCATAGGTGAATCTAAATGAAGTAACAGTACCAACCCTTTGTCCAAAAGGACACTGGACAACATACATTTTCATGTATAAGTCCCAAGAGTATACTAATTCAAATTCTGTGTTTTGTAAATTGAAAACTGTATCTTGGTTAAGAATGTCTTACACCGTTATTCAATGCACCTTATCTTATCCTCAACTGATAAAGGTAAATGTTTAAAACACAATTTTCAAAATGTATATCTTACTTTATAAAATAAAGGTACAAATATTTTATTTTAAAATTTGGTGCATAACAACGGTTTCGAAACCAAATATTTGCCGTTAGGCAAAGCCAGGCGATTCAATCCAATATCACCAATTACAACGAATTCCGATATTGAGGATCAGATCACCCAATTCCTAATATTGTACTCCCACTCATCATCTGTAATATCGTACAGATGTGATATCCAAATCTGGTAAATACATACCCTGGAGTCATAATTGATTGGGAAAACAGTTCTCTTTTACAAATACACAGAAAATCTGAAACATGAAAATGTTTCATAGGGGCGGCCAAGTATTCCTAGGAATGCCTTTTCCTTTATCCAGATTCATGACAGTAGTCACAATTTCCTTTGCCCTTACTTCAATCCCTTTATATGTCTCTACATCTTACCTTCTGCACACCGCACTTAGGCTAATTGATTTTCTTCATTCCCTACCTTTCGGCACCTGCCTAAGGATTGGAAGAAAATTATCCAATAAGCGTAATAGTTGTACTCTCTTAATACAAGGAGCTCTTACAATCTGAGAGAAGGTAAAGGGAAGAGACATCCGAATAATCTAATTCAATTTCTTCAAAACTTGTGGCCATCCTCGACTGAAGTAATTTCTTCGAGTTTGTATGTAACTATAGGATGGCCGTTCCAAACAATATGGATCATCGTAGTGATACTAAGTGTTCTGAAGAAATGCAAAAGGAGAAGTAGGAATAACAAGGACATGCGACTTTTTCGCGAATCAAAACAAGCCAATGCCAAAGTCTATAAAGAGGTTCGGTCAACTTGGTTCATGAGTTTTAGCTTAAGGTAAGTAATAGGTCGCTGTACCAGAGAGAGAGAAAAGAAACACTTGGCGTGCACTCTATCAAGATTAAATTGGTTATCACTTTATCTAATCGGGATGGCTCCCACGGTTTCCTTAAATTCTCCTTCAAACCCTAAAAGGAGAACTAGTCAGGATCATATACACCTTACATGTTCGGTAATCGTTCAGTCAGGCCAGTGTTGGTACTCTGAGGGAGGTCCTCCGTGCTTTCGCACGGACCTAATTAATAACCCCGTTTCCGCATAGGCGTAACCCCATTAACACTTTCTAGACACCTAATAGGTTAGCTAATTATGAAGTGAAAAATCTCCCGAGGAGTAATACATACTCATCAGTGGGAATCAGGACCCAACTATCATCATATGACAACCTGACAGAATCCACTCAAGTCACCACATTCTAGAAGGTATGCGCATGCCTGTCAAGTTTCCTGTATGTTTGAAACTCCTGATATGGTTTTTGCCCCTAGGATCCAAGTGACATTGACAAGGTCAACAAGTCAAAGGGTCCTAATCAAGTTCAACCCGTCATTATCTTGATTGTATTAGACCCATCTGCACGGACCCTTGATAAGGCCAACAAGGTTGAACAACTATCCTAACCAATCTACATATCCATGCGACAGAAAAGTATTACAGAGCTACCGCACACTATGCCTTGACAAGGTCAACAAACGCTGCAAGAATACTAAGCAATACTAATCTGAAATGATGGAGGGCTACGGATAGTTTTTGGCAAAAAAATTTTAACGTAATGAACTTGATATCGTTGAAGGAACTCGAGTGCCTTTGAAATGGAGTGCTTTAAGCTCCGCTTTTTAAAACTAATAACATAAACTTTTGCTTATGAGTGAACTCCTAGTGAAGGGATCAAGGCTCTTCCCTCATAGAATGAGGTGCGGGATATTCCTAACTGAATACCTCTATGCAAAGTAAAAGAATACGACTAAGAGTTTTAAAGAAAACCGAGTAGTTTTAAAATTGGTTCCGATAAAATCATTTAGATTTATTTTCCTTGCATTGTATGGATAATTACGGGATGATATAACGAGATAAGAATATGATCGGATATGATGACACGAGTCGATATGATTTGGTATGAGAATGCGAGGCGTTATACATATAATATGATATGACATGCCACGATATGACATGAGATGGTATATGATGATATGAGATGAGGTGATTTACGTGACTATAGATCCGTACTATTGATTGATAATATCATACGATGGATTATACCGTACGTGATATGATGATGATGGATCGCCGACATATATATATCGACTCGAGAAATATTGATTAAAATTATTAGGTAGGTATTAGGATATACTTATAACCATGCCTATTTTCAAAACTAACGGATCGTTGTGCACTTTTAAATGATAACTTCATAGGATACTACGGATTTTCAAATGGTATCTTTTTCTAAAGCATCGTAGCCCTTATTTTCTAAAACAATGATTCATACTATTTGAACTTTAACGGTATGGCTCATACATAGTTATGTCTTTTTACCGTAAACGCTACGATTTCCTATTTCCGCAGATGCTGATACTATTTTCCTTTACGACATATATTGTTAGTGTATATGCCCTAGGGGCCATTATTGTATCATACTAGATTGTATATTACTTAATGGAAGCTTGGGATATTCACAGTTATATGTATACAGTCTTGCTAAAAATGGTAGTATGCTACTTGGTTTGTGTCTACTTTAATATGTGCATATGTTTCTTGTAACGTATCACTTATACATATTAGTAGAGCCCATAGGATCTTTGCTTGATTACCAGCGTCATGATGGCAGTCACACTAGTGGGGGCAGGGTAATCTGTAAGCAACATCCTATACAGGTCCCTGGTCGTTGTATTATCGAGATATGGCATCGATATTCCGGAGTAGACTAAATGTGTACGCTTCTCATCCCAGTTGGGGAAATGGTCTGTCCCACAGCCATTAGTACGTCGTACTGGAGATAGTATGCAGGTGCCCGTTAGGTTACGGGTACACCGGACAGGACTCGCCGGGGAACTGATTGGTTGGTATTATACCCATCGTCAGTTACCAGTTCCCAGGTGACATGAGTACAGCATAGTCCGCAGACTTGACACTGCTACTTCGCCTCGAGTGTGTCCCACTGTTCTTAGATTGCTACCCTACCACGGCTCAAAGGATTCGTGCAAACAGGTAGCAGTTGGGTGCAGTCCCGAGCACTTGGAGGCAGTGGCGGTTAGATAGGATTCGTCTCTCCCGGTATTAGGAGTTGATATCGCACTGTGTCAGAGAGCCATTACGCAAAGTCCCTGGCCAGGGCAAGCGAGATATACTGATAGGTTCCAGTAGCTTCTCAGGGTGTAATGGGCTTCGCTCCGACACGACTTATGTAAGTCCACGTTGCCCACCCCGGTGCTTGCGGGGAGGCGGAAAACGGAATAAAAATCGGATTTTTATGAGCTTAGGCAACATGGACTAGAGCTAAAAGGATCTTTGCTAAACAAAAACTTGCTAAAGCTAACTAGTAACTAGCTAAGTGCTAGAAAGGTTATACCTTGGGCTTTAAGTCCTTCTCTCCTTGCTCCTTGGAGTGGTGGAAGGAGGTCACCTTGGTCGTCTTCTCACGTCGAAGAAAGATCCACCCGAAAGCCTCAACCTTTGGCTTCAACTCCAAGCTAGAAGTAACTAGGGTGCAAGAAGTGCTAGTCCTTGAACCCTAGATGAGAGTAAAGATGATCAAGAGAGGGTTTTTCTCAAGCTCAAGTGTTTCTCAACACATGAGAGGGAGAGAGCTTGAGGGAGAGGAAGAACAAGAGAGAGAATGTGAATGATAGAATCAGAATAATATGAACCATTCTCTCTAATATGTGTATATTATTTTAATTAAATAATTAGCTAAATAATTGTCATGGTTAATCATGACATGACCATTATCATTTCAATTTGCAAGGATCAAAAAGCATCTTCCAAAAGAAATGATGATGGTCAAAGTGTCAACCTAGGTCAACAAGTCAAGGAGGTCAAATGGTCAACAACCATAACCATGCACAATTATTAAACTAATTATCAATTAACTATAACACACACATAAGCATTAGGGTTAATAAAATGACAATAGCCATTAACCCTAATCAAGGTCCTCTCCCTCAATCTCAAGCATCTGTGCATACGCACCCGCATTCGTGATCCGAGGAACACGAATACAATGAGAAAAACCAATCCCAAATCATATACTAGGATCCGGCTTAAACCAAAGCCCGCTAGTATAAACTGTCCGGACAGCAAACGTGCACAAGTGCGCGAATGTGAACGAACCCTGTCGCAAAACCATGCGACCTCTACTCATTTTGCCTAAAGGCGAATAGCTCTCTGTGTGGGACTCTAAAGACTCGACACTACGCTGGCAGTGGGTTTAACCACAGACCGCAAGCGGCACTAGCTGTACGTAACGGTACCCAGGTAGATGTCGATAAGAAGACTGACGAGGTGAACCCCATCCGGACTCCTACTGAGCCTGTATGTGACAATCTCCGTACAGTCCGGTCTGTTCGTCTGATACATCGCATGGCGGGCCTAGGGGGGCGGTGAACGTCAGTCCCCTAATAGCGGTACAAGTCGTGTCGGAGTGTAGCCCAGAATACCCTGAGATAACACTGGAAACCTACCAGTATATCTCGCTTGCCCTGGCCAGGGACTACTCGTGTAATGGCTCTCCTGGACACAGCGCGATCTCAACCCCCAATACCGGGAGAGACGAATCCTGTCTAACCGTCACTGCCTCCAAATGCTTCGGGACTGCACCCAAAAACTACCTGTTTGCACGACTCCTTTGAGCCGTGGTAGGGTAGTAATCAAAGTGCAGTGGAAACACACTCGAGGCGAAGTGACAGTGTCAAGTCAGCGGACTAAGCTGTACTCATGTCACCTGGGAACTGATAACTGACGATAGGTATAATACCAACCAACAGTTCCCGACGAGTCCTGTCCAGTGTACTCGTAACCCAACGAGCACCCGCATACTATCTCAAGTACGACGTACTGACGGCTGTGGGACAGACCGTCTCCCACACTGGGATGAGAAGCGCATACGCTAGTCTACTCCGAAGTATCGATACCCTGTCTCGATAGTCCAACGACTAGGGACCTGTATAAGGATGTGCTTAAAGATCACCCAGCTCCCACGAGTGTGAGCGCCATCACAACGCTGGTAATCAAGCAAAGATCCTGAGGGCTCTACTAATATGTATATCAGCAATATGCTAAAAGAAACACATGCACATATTAAAGCAGAGACAAACCAAGTAGCATACTACCATTTCGAGCAAGATTGTATATACAACTGTGAATATCCCAAGCTTCCATCAAGTAATATACAAACTAGTATGATACAGTAATGGCCTCTAGGGCATATACACTAACAATCTCCCACTTGCACTAAGGCCATGTACTGGCGTATCGAAGACCTATCATCTCGATCAGCCGCTCGAACTGAGTCTGGGGCAAGGCCTTAGTGAATGGATCTGCAGTGTTATCCTCTGATGCAACTCTCCGGACCTCGATCTCCTGGCGATCTACGATCTCCCTGATCAGGTGATACCGCCTTAAGATGTGTCTGGATTTCTGTTGGGATCTGGGTTCCTTCGCTAAAGCTATAGCCCCGTTGTTGTCGCAATACAGAGGTATTGGGTCAACAATGGACGGAACCACCTGAAGTTCTCTCAAGAACTTCCTCATCCAGACAGCTTCTTTTGCGGCATCAGATGCAGCGATGTATTCCGCTTCCATAGTCGAGTCAGCAACGGTTTCCTGTTTGGAGCTCTTCCAACACACCGCCCCTCCATTGAGGGTAAAGACAAAACCCGACATGGACTTGGAATCATCCTTGTCACTCTGGAAGCTGGAGTCAGCAAAGGCCTCAATCTGCAGGTCTTTTCCGCCATACACCAAGAACATCTCCTTAGTCCTTCTCAGGCACTTGAGAATGTTCTTTACCGCTATCCAGTGTTTCTCCCCTGGGTTTGACTGATACCGGCTTACAACGCTCAACGCGTATGCTACATCTGGTCTGGTACACAACATCGCATACATTATAGAGCCTACCACAGAAGCGTAGGGTATGATAGACATGTGATCCCTTTCCAAATCAGTCTTGGGAGACATCTCTTTGGAGAGGGTGATCCCGTGACAAGCCGGTAAATTACCGCACTTGGAATCTTCCATACTGAACCTTTTCAGTATGGTGTCAATGTACCTTGACTGTGAAAGTCCCAACATCCTCTTAGATCTATCACGATAGATCTGGATCCCCAGAATGTAGTTGGCATCGCCCAGGTCCTTCATGGAGAACCTCTGTGACAAGAATCCTTTGACTGACTGTAGCATAGGAATATCATTTCCTATTAGGAGAATGTCATCCACGTACAAGACGAGGAATACCACAGTTCTCCCTACAATCTTACTGTAAATGCATGGTTCATCTGGATTTTTGATAAAGTCGAATTCTTTGACAGTATCATCAAAGCAGATGTTCCAACTCCGCGATGCCTGCTTAAGTCCATAAATGGACTTGAGCAACTTGCACACTCTACCGCTGCTCCCACTCTGATTGAATCCCTCCGGCTGATCCATATAGACGCACTCTTCCAAATTTCCATTTAGGAAAGCCGTCTTTACGTCCATCTGCCAGATTTCATAATCGTGGAAGGCAGCAATGGCAAGAAGGATCCGAATGGATTTCAGCATAGCCACTGGAGAAAAGGTCTCATCATAGTCCAAACCAGGTCTTTGACGAAAACCCTTTGCAACAAGTCTAGCTTTATAAGTCTCAACCTGCCCATCTACACCAATCTTCTTTCTGAAGATCCATTTGCAACCTACGGGTTTTACCCCTTCTGGAGCAAAGTCCAAAGTCCAAACTTTGTTGGTGTACATAGACTCCATCTCGGCCCGCATTGCTTCCAGCCATTTTACCGAGTCACCGCTCTGAATGGCTTGCTGGAAGCTAGTAGGCTCACCATAATCCATAGTGCAATCCTCTCTATCCCCGTCAATGAGAAAACCGTAGTATCTCTCGGGCGGATGAGCCTGCCTACTACTCCTGCGGAGTGGCGCTGGGATGTCCTGTTCTCTCGAACCCTCTGGTTCTACCAAGCTTTCAGTAATAGCTTGTGGTTCTGGAATTTCTTCCAGTTCTATTGCGCTCCCACTTATCTGATTTTTCAAAAACTCAGTTTCCAAGAAGCGGGCATGACGAGAAACAAAAACCTTTTGTTCCTCTGTGTAATAGAAAAGATACCCCTTGGAGTTCTTTGGGTATCCCACAAACTTACACTGTACCGAACGTGCCTCGAGCTTGTCCGCATGCTGCTTTTTTACAAAAGCTGGACACCCCCATGTCTTAAAGTGTTTAAGACTGGGTTTCTTCCCACTACACATCTGATATGGTGTGGTAGGCACTGACTTAGTAGGAACTTGGTTCAAAAGATATGCAGCTGTTTCTAGTGCATAACTCCAGAAGGATCGCGGCAACTCAGCCTTACTCATCATGGAACGAACCATATCCAATAGGGTTCGATTCCTTCTTTCCGATACACCGTTGTGTTGTGGTGTGTATGGAGGAGTAAGTTGAGAGAGAATTCCATTCTCTTTTAAGAAGCCCAGAAACTCGGCACTCAAGTATTCACCACCTCGATCAGATCTCAGTGTCTTGATACTTTTGCCTGTTTGTTTTTCAACTTCATTCTTGTATTCCTGAAATTTCTCAAAGGCCTCGGATTTGTGCTTCATTAAGAAGACATGCCCATACCTAGAGAAATCATCTGTGAAAGTAATGAAGTATGAATAACCACTTCGCGCATGTGTAGACATTGGACCACACACATCACTGTGTAGGAGTCCCAAGAGCTCGCTCGCTCTTTCTCCGTGTCCAGTGAACGGAGTCTTTATCATCTTTCCCATGAGACATGATTCACAAGTGGCATAAGACTGGTACTCGAACGGATCCAAGTATCCTTCTTTATGTAACTTTGTCAACCGTGTCTCATTAATGTGACCCAGTCTACAATGCCATAAGAAAGCCTGATTTAATTCCGGAGACTTTCTTTTAAGTGTGTTCTGGACACTGAAGACCTGAGCTTGATTCAAAACGTATATACCATATTTCAATGTACCTGACCCAATCAGCACTTGATTTAGGTGGATGTTTACTACATCGCTTACAAAAGTAAAATTATATCCTTCCTTAGAAAGTAAGGATACAGATATGATGTTACAAGTCGCACTTGGCACATAAAAATAGTCACGCAGAATCAATATCTGCCCAGTTGTCAGTCCTAGATGATATTCCCCTACGGATTCAGCATACATGCTCATTCCGTTAGCAACCCAGAGAGTCATATCACCTTTCCTGATAACTCTATGGTTTCTCAAAGCCTGTAACGAACTACAGATATGAGATCCTGATCCGGTATCCAATACCCAGGAAATAGGGTTAACTGACATACAGTTCTCAATCACAAACACACCCGAAGCCGAAGCCACAACATGCTTCGAATTCTGGCTACTGGCTTTACAAGCCCTGCAATCCTTCTGCCCATGTTCATTCCCGTAACAATAGGAACATCGTTCTTTTACTACATCTGTTCCTGAAACTTCTGCCCTTCCCTTTCTTTCTACTTCCCTAGTTTCCTTTAGGGTAGTAGGTAGAGACTGTCGAACTGAGTCAGCATCTGACCCGTTCTTCAACGTGGTCTTCAGGTCCGAGAGCTCAGAAGAGCTGGTCTCTGTAGGATCCGGCTTAAACCAAAGCCCGCTAGTATAAACTGTCCGGACAGCAAACGTGCACAAGTGCGCGAATGTGAACGAACCCTGTCGGAAAACCATGCGACCTCTACTCATTTTGCCTAAAGGCGAATAGCTCTCTGTGTGGGACTCTAAAGACTCGACAATACGCTGGCAGTGGGTTTAACCACAGACCGCAAGCGGCACTAGCTGTACGTAATGGTCCCCAGGTAGATGTCGATAAGAAGACTGACGAGGTGAACCCCATCTGAACTCCTACTGAGCCTGTATATGACAATCTCCGTACAGTCTGGTCTGTTCGTCTGATACATCGCATGGCGGGCCTAGGGGGGCGGTGAACGTCAGTCCCCTAATAGCGGTACAAGTCGTGTCGGAGTGTAGCCCAGAACACCCTGAGATAACACTGGAAACCTACCAGTATATCTCGCTTGCCCTGGCCAGGGACTACTCGTGTAATGGCTCTTCTGGACACAGCGCGATGTCAACCCCCAATACCGGGAGAGACGAATCCTGTCTAACCGTCACTGCCTCCAAGTGCTTCGGGACTGCACCCAAAAACTACTTGTTTGCACGACTCCTTTGAGCCGTGGTAGGGTAGTAATCAAAGTGCAGTGGGAACACACTCGAGGCGAAGTGACAGTGTCAAGTCAGCGGACTAAGCTGTACTCATGTCACCTGGGAACTGATAGCTGACGATAGGTATAATACCAACCAACAGTTCCCGACGAGTCCTGTCCAGTGTACTCGTAACCCAACGAGCACCCGCATACTATCTCAAGTACGACGTACTGACGGCTGTGGGACAGACCGTCTCCCACACTGGGATGAGAAGCGCATACGCTAGTCTACTCCGGAGTATCGATGCCCTGTCTCGATAGTCCAACGACTAGGGACCGGTATAAGGATGTGCTTAAAGATCACCCAGCTCCCACGAGTGTGAGCGCCATCACAACGCTGGTAATCAAGCAAAGATCCTAAGGGCTCTACTAATATGTATATCAGCAATATGCTAAAAGAAACACATGCACACATTAAAACAGAGACAAACCAAGTAGCATACTACCATTTCGAGCAAGATTGTATATACAACTGTGAATATCCCAAGCTTCCATCAAGTAATATACAAACTAGTATGATACAGTAATGGCCTCTAGGGCATATACACTAACAACTTATACAGCTATTAGGGGACTGACGCTTGCCGCCCCTAGGCTTGATATGCGATAGTCTTAGACGAATAGACCGGACTGTACGAAGATTGTAACATCAGGCTCAGTAGGAGTTCGGATGGTTTTCCTCATCGGCCTTCTTATCGACATCTATCTGGGGACCGTTACGTACAACTAGTGCCGCTTGCGGTCTGTGGTTAAACCCACTGCCAGCGTAGTGTCGAGTCTTTAGAGTCCCACACAGAGAGTTTCCCTGCTCCAGGCGAAACGATATAGAGTTCGTATGGTTTTACGACAAGGGTTCGGATGCGTACGTGTGTTTACGCACGTACGACTTTTCGGACAGTTTTTACTAGCCGGCTTTTGTTTAAGCCAGATTCTAGTATCGGGTTATTGGATTTATACCGTCTAAAGTTTTTCCGTGTTTTCACGGATAGGAGGGGCGTTCTCGTAATTGCGCGAGAAGCTTCTAGAAGATGGTGACTAAGGAGGTTTAGGTGGCATATACATTGAATGAGATTAGTGAGTCATATGGATGATTCATCCATGTCATTAATGCTTCATAATTGCTTAATGACTCATGGAGATGAATCACCATAAGATATTTATCAAGCATGGTTATAAATTATTTTCTTTTCTTTTCTTTTCTTGCAAAACAATAATGCTTGATATATATTATGATAGCTCATTTTCTCATTAGATGATCATGTTCATCTTCTCTCTCCTCAAGCTCTCTCTCTTCAAACCCTAATTCTCCCCTCTCATGTGTTGAGTACAAGGGTTAGCTAGACTAATACATCCATAACCTTACTCTATATCACCTAGTTAGCTTAGATTAGCGATTTGAGCAAACTAGTTATCTCAAGTTTGAGATTAAGCTTGGCGTAGGAACTTTCGGGTGGATCGTCTTTGATTCGAGGAGGTCGTTGAGTTGCCGATGTTCCAAGGAGCCTACGAGGAGTGGAGGACAGCGATGAAGACCAGAAGGACACGGTTCTTGAGGTATAATCACTTCACATAGTAGTTTAGAACTTCTATGTTTGATGTTAGTTATCGTTTAGCTTCGATTCATGCGGTTAGTCGATGTTTAAGCAAAGAACAAGATCGTTTTTCATATTTCCGCCTCCCCGCAAGTCGTGGGGTGTTGCACATCGACTTACAGTGGTATCAGAGCCTCGCTAAACAATAAATAACTCACTTGCAAAATTGTATGAATTTCGAACGGAAAAAACAAAACCGGAAAACCCCCGATATCATGAGTTTCTGTCGATTTTTAAATGAAGTCCAAAAATTTTTCAGGGAGGTTCAGAAAGCCCTAAATGATAGTATTAGAACACCCAAGAAAACTAGGCTCATGAATCGGCTAAAGCGCCGCGGAACCGCGGCGAATCCCACAGATCCGCCGCGATTCCGCCGCTGAGTTGCCGATTCATCAGCCCAATTTTCCTATGTGGGTTCTCTGTGATATTTGGTATTTTCTGGAATATTTTAATTTTTGCTCAGAGTTCAGATTTACAGAGAAGTATTGGAGCAAAATTAAATGTGTTTAATCGATCGAAATTATACGGTATTTGCTTGTTGGATTATATCTGTGTTTGTATAATGTGTTCGTAAACCTTCCCTAACTGCTAGTATGTCGGTTGGCAGGGGGTTGCACATTTCTGTAATGGATTTTATCTGTTTGTGTATATGAACTGTGTTGGACTGTTGTGATGTATAGCCGGGGTTATGTGATGGGTTATTATTTAATTCATTTGATGTAAATGTAATAAGTTGTAATATTATTTTGCGGGGCACATCCAGGTTGCGGTTGTAGCCACCGTTGTATTATTTCTTTTTACTGTTTTTGCTCCTAGGATAGACCCAAGGTGGGGTGCACAAACTACCGGGTATTTTGAAGTGTTGAGGCAGACCGCTTCACTTCTGGTACTTGGCGGGTAGTTTTCCGTACCCGTAGGGGTCTTGGGTGGGGTAATGGCTATTCATCATAACTGTGTAATTCGTCTTTTATTGCAGGCTCAAAGCAAATGCGGATTGCTAATAAATCCAATAAAGTTCATCTGTGATCTGGAATGCTTATTATTGCGTCTGACGAATGTACAATATCTATATATGATAGCTATTTAGACGTCACTTATGTTTTACACCCGCGCTAGCCCAGCCCCCGCTCTGTCGTTAGTTAAGTAACCTAACGGGTGATGACGGGACCCCGTGGCGAATGCGGATGGCATAAGAGGACGTTGTATTTTCGTTGTTTTCTGCAATGATAGGTTAATGATGGGATGCATTATTATAATGCAAAGAAAATAAACCAAAGTTTAATCGTTGGAACAAATTTAAAAGAAACCACTCGGTTATTTTAAAAGGATCAGATTTTTAATTGCGGAGCTTTAACCACTCCTTTTAAAAAAGGTATCAGGTTCCTTCGATTATATCAAGTTCACTACGTTCACGGTTTTGCCAAAACCATTCGTAGCCCTCCGTCATTTCTTATGGATGGTCAGAAGTATTCAAGCTATGTTTGTTGGCCCTTAGTCAAGGCATAGTGTTTGGTAGCTGCTGGGGTATTCATTTGGTGCATAGATAGATGCGTTGGTTTGGGACAGTCGTATTACTTTGTTGGCCCTTAGTCAAGAGTATGTACGGGTGGGTTCAAATTAACCTGGACAATGACGGGCAGAACTTGACATGTGACTTATGATTTGTTGGCCCTTAGTCAAGGTCATAAGAGCATGGGGCAAAAATCCACATCGGGAATTTCTAAAGAAACTGAAATTTGCAGAGAGATGCATACCATTTTGGAGTTTGATGAATATTGGTAGGATTCCTTCAACATTATCATACGATGATATTTTGGATCCCGATCCTACTGTGAGTACATGCTACTTATCAGGAGATTCGTCACTTAACGATCAATGCTATAAACCAAGTAGGTGCCAAGAAAGGTGTCAGCGGGGTTACGCCCCCAGAGAAAAGAGGTTATTTAATTAAGGAACTTCGCGAAAGCGTTGGAAAACCTCCCTCGAAGTATCGACACTAGCCTGGCTGAACGGTTAAGCAAGTATTGTACGGTGAGAATTGTCCTGGTTAATTCTTCTTTTATGGTTTGAGGAAGGATTCGAGAAACAGTGGGAGCCATCCTGTTTAGATAAACTTAAAACCAATCTAAACTTGCAACAGCATCATGCTAAAATGTTTTCTTCTCTCTCTTAATTGCAGCGACCTTGTGACCACACATAGGTTACATCTAGATAACAAATTGACTGAATCTGACTTATATGATTGGCAAAGGTCTGTCCAGATGTCCATTGGCTATGACAAGCTGGACCACCCTATTACTACTTCAGATCCCGCAGTCTCAGGTCCAGTTTCCACTATCACGGATATGGATATCCGTCAGACAAGGGAAAAAGATAAAGCGAAAGCTAAGTGCTTCGTGTTAGCTTCAGTTGATGGTGTATACCAAAAGCAGCACGAGAAGATGGACTTAGTTTCCATCTTTCTCCATAATAATAAATATTTATATGGAGAGCAATCTCATATCACTAGATATGAAACCTCGAACGAATTATTTCAAGTGAGGTTAGCTGACGGGTCATCTGTAAGGGACAACGTCCTTACAATGACTAGCTGTATTGATGAGCTCCAGGACCTGGAGACCGCGTTGGGAAACGAGTCAAACACTGACTTGATTCTACAGTCTCTGCCTTCTACCCTGAAGGAAACCAGGGAAGGAGAAGGAAAGAGAAAGGCAAAAGTTTCGGGACTGGATATAGTAAAGGAGGGACGTTCCTATTATTGTGGAATTGGGCATTGGCAGAATGATTGCAGGGCTTTAGAAGCCAGTAGCCAGGATACGAAGCATGTTGTGGCTTCGACTTCGGGTGTGTTTATGATAGAGAACTGTATGTCAGTTAACCCTACTTCCTGGGTATTGGATACCGGATCAGGAACTCACATCTGTAATTCATTACAGGCTCTGAGAAATCGTAGGGTTATCGGGATAGGTGATATGACCCTCACAGTTGCTAATGGAATGAGCATGGACGCTGAATCCATAGGGGAATATCATCTTGGAATGACAACTGGGCAGATATTGATTCTGCGTAACTGTTTTTATGTACCAAGTACGACTTGCAATATCATATCTGTACCCTTACTTTCTAAGGAAGGATATGATTTTGCTTTTACAAGAGATGTGGTTCACATCCACCTAAATCAAGATTTGATTGGGTTAGGTACATTAGAAAACGGAATATACGTATTAAATCAAGCTCAGATTTTCAGTGTCCAGAACACACTTAAAAGAATGTCTCCGGAATTAAATCAGGCTTTCTTATGGCATTGTAGACTAGGTCACATCAATGAGAGGAGGTTGACTAAGTTATATAGAGAAGGATATTTGAATCCGTTCGAATATCAATCTCATGCTACTTGTGAATCTTGTCTCATGGGAAAGATGACAAAGACTCCGTTTACTGGACACGGAGTAAGAGCGAGCGAGCTCTTAGGACTCGTACACAGTGACGTGTGCGGTCTAATGTCTACACATGCGCGAGGTGGTTATTCCTACTTCATTACTTTTACGGATGATTTCTCTAGGTATGGATATGTCTTCTTAATGAAGCATAAATCCGAGGCTTTTGAGAAATTCCAAGAATACAATAATGAAGTGGAAAAACAAACAGGCAAGAGTATAAAGACACTGAGATCTGATCGAGGTGGTGAATACTTAAGTGCCGAGTTCCTGGGTTACTTAAAAGAGAATGGAATTCTCTCTCAGCTTACTCCTCCATACACACCACAACATAACGGTGTATCGGAAAGGAGGAATCGAACCCTATTGGATATGGTTCGTTCCATGATGAGTAAGGCTGAGTTACCACGATCATTCTGGGGATATGCACTAGAATCAGCTGCATATCTTTTAAACCAGGTTCCTACCAAAACTGTGCCTACCACACCATATCAGATGTGGAGTGGGAAGAAACCCTGTCTAAAACATTTTAAGACATGGGGATGTCCAGCTTTTGTAAAAAAGCAGCATGCGGATAAGCTCGAGGCACGCTCAGTAAAGTGTAAATTTGTAGGATATCCAAAGAACTCAAAGGGATATTATTTCTATTACGCAGAGAAACAAAAGGTTTTTGTTTCTCGTCATGCCTGCTTCTTAGAAACTGAATTTTTAGAAAATCAGAAGAGTGGGAGCGCAATAGAACTGGAAGAAATTCCAGATCCACAAGCTATTACTGAAACCTTGGTAGAACAAGAAGGTTCAGGTGAACAGGACATCCCGACGCCACTCCGCAGGAGTAGTAGGCAATCTCATCCGCCCGAGAGATACTACGGTTTTCTCATAGACGGGGATAGAGAGGATTGCACTATTGATTATGATGAGCCTACTAGCTTCCAGCAAGCCATTCAGAGCGGTGACTCAGTTAAATGGCTAGATGCAATGCGGACCGAAATGGAGTCCATGTACACCAACAAAGTATGGACTTTGGACATTGCTCCAGATGGGGTAAAACCCGTAGGATGCAAATGGATCTTCAAAAAGAAGATTGGTGTAGATAGACAGGTTGAAACCTATAAGGCTAGACTTGTTGCAAAGGGTTTCCATCAAAGACCTGGTTTGGACTATGACGAAACCTTTTCTCCAGTGGCTATGCTTAAATCTATTCGGGTCCTTCTTGCTATTGCTGCCTTCCATGATTATGAAATCTGGCAGATGGACGTAAAGACGGCCTTTCTAAATGGAAATTTGGAAGAAAGCGTCTATATGGATCAGCCAGAAGGATTCATTCAGAGTGGGAGCAACGGTAAAGTATGCAAGTTGCTTAAGTTCATTTATGGACTAAAGCAGGCATCACGGAGTTGGAACATCTGTTTTGATGATGCTGTCAAAGAATTTGACTTTATCAAAAATCCAGATGAACCATGCATATACAGTAAGATTGTAGGGAGAGCTGTAGTATTCCTCGTCTTGTACGTGGATGACATTCTCCTAATAGGAAATGATATTCCTATGTTACAGTCAGTCAAAAGATTCTTGTCACATAAATTCTCCATGAAAGACTTGGGTGATGCCACCTACATTCTGGGAATCCGGATCTATCGTGATAGATCAAAGAGGATATTAGGACTTTCGCAGTCCAGGTACATAGACACCATAGTGAAGAGATTCAGTATGGATGATTCTAAGCGCGGTAACCTACCGGCTTGTCACGGAATCACCCTCTCCAAAGAGATGTCTCCCAAGACTGATTTGGAAAGGGATCGCATGTCGATTATACCCTACGCTTCTGCGGTAGGCTCTATAATGTATGCGATGTTATGTACCAGACCAGATGTAGCGTACGCATTGAGCGTTGTAAGCCGGTATCAGGTAAACCCAGGGGGGAAGCACTGGATAGCAGTAAAAAACATTCTCAAGTACCTGAGAAGGACTAAGGAGACGTTCTTGGTGTATGGCGGAAAAGACCTTCAGATGGAGGCCTTTGCCGACTCCGGCTTCCAGAGTGACAAAGATGACTCCAAGTCCATGTCGGGTTATGTCTTTACCCTCAATGGAAGGGCGGTCTGTTGGAAGAGTTCCAAACAGGAGACCGTTGCTGACTCAACGATGGAAGCAGAGTGCATGGCTGCTTGCGATGCCGCAAAAGAAGCAGTCTGGATGAAGAAGTTCCTCACAGAACTTCAGGTGGTTCCTACCAGTGTTGGTCCAATACCTCTGTATTGTGACAACAACGGCGCTATAGCTTTAGCGAAGGAACCCAGGTCCCATCAGAAGTCCAGACACATCTTAAGGCGGTATCACCTGATCAGGGAGATCGTAGATCGCCGGGAGATCGAGGTGAAGAGAGTAGAGACGGAGAATAACATTGCTGATCCATTCACAAAGGCCCTTCCTCAGACGCAGTTCGAGAGGCTATTCGAGATGATAGGTCTACGATATGCCAGCTCATGGCCCTAGTGCAAGTGGGAGATTGTTAGTGTATATGCCCTAGGGGCCATTATTGTATCATACTAGATTGTATATTACTTAATGGAAGCTTGGGATATTAACAGTTATATGTATACAGTCTTGCTAAAAATGGTAGTATGCTACTTGGTTTGTGTCTACTTTAATATGTGCATATGTTTCTTGTAATGTATCACTTATACATATTAGTAGAGCCCATAGGATCTTTGCTTGATTACCAGCGTCGTGATGGCAGTCACACTAGTGGGGGCTGAGTAGTCTGTAAGCAACATCCTATACAGGTCCCTGGTCGTTGGATTATCGAGATAGGGCATCGATATTCCGGAGTAGACTAAGTGTGTACGCTTCTCATCCCAGTTGGGGAAATGGTCTGTCCCACAGCCATTAGTACGTCGTACTGGAGATAGTATGCAGGTGCCCGTTAGGTTACGGGTACACCGGACAGGACTCGCCGGGGAACTGATTGGTTGGTATTATACCCATCGTCAGTTACCAGTTCCCAGGTGACATGAGTACAGCATAGTCCGCAGACTTGACACTGCTACTTCGCCTCGAGTGTGTCCTACTGTTCTTAGATTGCTACCCTACCACGGCTCAAAGGAGTCGTGCAAACAAGTAGCAGTTGGGTGCAGTCCCGAGCACTTAGAGGCAGTGGCGGTTAGATAGGATTCGTCTCTCCCGGTATTGGGAGTTGATATCGCACTGTGTCAGAGAGCCATTACGCAAAGTCCCTGGCCAGGGCAAGCGAGATATACTGATAGGTTCCAGTAGCTTCTCAGGGTGTAATGGGCTTCGCTCCGACACGACTTATACAGCTATTAGAGGACTGACGCTTGCCGCCCCCTAGGCTTGATATACGATAGTCTTAGACGAACAGACCGGACTGTACGAAGATTATAACATCAGGCTCAGTAGGAGTTCGGATGGTTTTCCTCATCGGCCTTCTTATCGACATCTACCTGGGGACCGTTACGTACAGCTAGTGCCGCTTGCGGTCTGTGGTTAAACCCACTGCCAGCTTAGTGTCGAGTCTTTAGAGTCCCACACAGAGAGTTTCCCTGCTCCAGGCGAAACGATATAGAGGTCGTATGGTTTTACGACAAGGGTTCGGATGCGTACGTGTGTTTACGCATGTACGACTTTTCGGACAGTTTTTACTAGCCGGCTTTAGTTTAAGCCAGATTCTAGTATCGGGTTATTGGATTTATACAGTCTAAAGTTTTTCCGTGTTTTCACGGATAGGAGGGGCGTTCTCGTAATTGCGCGAGAAGCTTCTAGAAGATGGTGACTAAGGAGGTTTAGGTGGCATATACACTGAATGAGATTAGTGAGTCATATGGATGATTCATCCATGTCATTAATGCTTCATAATTGCTTAATGACTCATGGAGATGAATCACCATAAGATATTTATCAAGCATGGTTGTAAATGATTTTCTTTTCTTTTCTTGAAAAACAATAATGCTTGATATATATTATGATAGCTCATTTTCTCATTAGATGATCATGTTCATCTTCTCTCTCCTCAAGCTCTCTCTCTTCAAACCCTAATCCTCCCCTCTCATGTGTTGAGTACAAGGGTTAGCTAGACTAATACATCCATAACCTTACTCTATATCACCTAGTTAGCTTAGATTAGCGATTTGAGCAAACTAGTTATCTCAAGTTTGAGATTAAGCTTGGCGTAGGAACTTTCGGGTGGATCGTCTTTGATTCGAGGAGGTCGTTGAGTTGCCGATGTTCCAAGGAGCCTACGAGGAGTGGAGGACAGCGATGAAGACCCGAAGGACACGGTTCTTGAGGTATAATCACTTCACATAGTAGTTTAGAACTTCTATGTTTGATGTTAGTTATCGTTTAGCTTCGATTCATGTGGTTAGTCGATGTTTAAGCAAAGAACAAGATCGTTTTTCATATTTCCGCCTCCCCGCAAGTCGTGGGGTGTTGCACATCGACTTACATATATATCGTACGCTTCATGTACTTACCTTATTTCGAGTTTGTCTGCTAGGACACATGCACCATTACCAAGGATGCACATGTTGCACATACACATACTCGCCGGCTCATACACACATCATCGGTAATTGCCATGCCACGTACACATTAGAAATCGCTATATCGCCGTATTGTCTTATAACCCATAGAATTATAGTTATTGTTTAGTACTCATTATCGCACATACTAGTTCAGATATTGTACTTCCTTACCCAGTCACACGACACGCTCATATGAAAACACTTTCTATACTTTGCAATACTGTTCTGTGCCTGTACTTACTGTTCCATCATTGTTACATGGTTATGAGATTTTTTTCATGAGATTTCTGGATTTGAGAAACCGCAAATACATTTTAAAGTCTTATGATTGTTTTAAAAACGCGGTTTCTCTAGATATGATATTTCGACGTCCACCATGAGTTTTTTCGGTGCTAAGCTATGATGATTACCCGATTCGTGGAGTGAGGAGTCACTGTTTGCGGGTATATGGTAGACCCGGTACAGTACCCCAGGGTAAAAATATCGTATAGAAAGGCGTTGATCCCGGCAGGGGAACACTACCTATCGGTGACAGTACTAGACTCGGTGGATATCTGGAGGATACAGACCGGAGTGATATGAGATAGATGGATATGAAGACTGATCTGATGAGACGGTACCTGAGATATAAAGGTTTACGTGTCGATATTAGACAAGGGTTTTGTGATGATTTCGAGTGTCGATACCGGCACTCAGGTTTTATGATGATTTGATGTGTCGTTGATGGACACATGTTGAATGATACACGCATATATATACATATGACACAGATGACTTGGTACTATATATTGATACATGCACGATATTATTATTATTACACTTATGTATACACGATCACCCTAGATACCATACGGTATGATATTATTATATTACAGTATGACCTAGAAGATCGTTATAAATTCGATTTCTACCTGCTGATATCTTCTACTCACGAGTTGGCAGCTCACCACTTTTGTGCCATAGTTTTCTTGCAGGATTGACCGCCCGGATCAGCAGCGGCTTGCTGGCACATCTTTTCTTCTGGGTGATTAGCATTGGTAGGTGGGTTGCTCCTCAGATCGTAACCGCTATTGTATACATTTATTATTCGTTTGTATCTAGTTAAAAGCTCCATCAACCAGACTATGTATATTTGGTAAACTTAGAAACCAGAGACTTGTATATTCTTTGAGATTTTGAGCGAGATATGTGTATTATTCTTTATTTTGGGTTTGACATTGCATTGGTTTTCTTTAGTTTCTTTTCTGCATTGATCTTCACCTCAGGCGTCGTATATTCGTATTTTCATGGTTGTTTCCGCCGATTGGCGAAGAGCTAGCTCCCGCTTGGGGATACCATATTATACTTGTTATGTACTGTTTTTGGATTGAAATTTACAAAGGAGGTGCTGTCCAAATTCCAAATTACGAAAACGTTTCCAAATTATAGCATATAATTCACTTGCATTTCAAACGAACTTTACATATACTTTAAAAAGGGAACTTGATTTCAATTATACCCCCTTTTCAAAACTCCACCTCCTCTATTTTACTAAAAAGGTTTAGATTTCTAGGTTTTTGGCTTACTTGGGTTACGACGGGGTCCTATAGACTTCACGTTATCCAAGTGCCGGTCATATGCCATTTCCGAGTCGTGACAACAACTATCTCATAGCATCGGACAGCCTTCAAAGTAAGCTCGTGGGTTGGGAAATCCCCAGTAGCGAGTGCTGCTTGGATTTTAGGGTCCAACCCCTGCTGGAATCATCGTGTCCTAATTTCAGCAGTGGGAATGTGGTGCGTAGCGAACCTGCCAAGCATGGTAAACATATTCATCCACAAACTTGCCCACATCGAGCCTTGCTGTAGATGGATGAATTGCCGCTCTATGTCAAAGCGGGCAATCTCTTAAAAGTACTACGCATCGAAGAGGTCTCGGAATTTTTTCCATTCTATTTGTTGTTCGAGATGGATCTTCTCTTCCTTCCATAATACTCTAGCATTATCCGTCAGTTGCAACTTAGCAACTCTTGCCCAAGCTGTATCTGGCACTTGAGCTGCTACCAGATCATCCTCAATCACTTGAGCCCATTCCTCTGCTTCAAGCGGGCTCTCTTTATCCGAGAATTTCTTTGGGTGCAGTGCTCGAAACTGCTTAACTCCGGGTGCCTCTGCCTAAGGGCGAGCAAGTCCTTGGTGCATGAGGGTTGTCTGCTCCCTCTGTCCTTCTACTAAGCTCTTGATAGCCTCAAGAAGTACCGTTTGCTCATTGATAGGCACTGTAACGGTAGGTGGTGGTGGTAGTTTAGGCGGTGGAGTTTTGTCGTTGACGTTGGTGCTGGTATTGTTCGGTGAGTCCATCACCTTGATATAAAAGATAGGTTAGGATAGATTCAAGAAATTTGAAATGCAAAGAATGTAAATGTTTTTTGAATTCTTTAATTCTTGTGGTATATTCTTTACAACTTTATGCAGAACAAACTTGCATGGGCCACCAACAAAACCTGTTACGCCCCACTTACCAGTAGACTAAAATGGTGACGTGGCAAGCCTGTGGCATATTTATCCAAAGAAGGTCATTCCCTAAATAAATATACTAAGCATATTGAAACAATAATACACAATACAAAAATAAATGGAGACTGTAAAATTTCTTCAACAAACATTTTTATTTATATTCAACTTGAAATATTTACAGATATAAGAGTTCAACGGAAAAGTAAATACAATAACAGAAATGCCTAAACATGTGGAATACATAAACTGAAAGAAAAAAATAACTAGTCTAAGTCTAAGCCTCGATCGAGTCGTAATCCTTCTCTATTGCGTCCACCTCCCCCATCTCCACGGTATTTGATGAACATTCCAAGAAAACAAAGGTAGGTGGAATGCCCGTCAGAGAACTAGCGCTCGGTAAGCCCTAAAGGTAGGGTAAAAGTGAAAAGTGACAAGTATAGAAGTAATCGTGAAGTAATGTATATGTCGAGTAAAGTATATGTAAATGAATATGGTTATATTTTTGGGTTACGCCAGCGCCCTGGCCGTCAATCCGTGGCCAAAGGCAGAACAAAAACTTTAAAAACCCGGCGCTAAAATCGAACCATTAACCCTACACTAGCTATATGAAAAGGAGTCTAGAGAGGTTATACCGAACGATCCGTGTCCTTCGGTCTTCAACCTCTGTCCCAAGCTTCTCACGGCTTCCTCGATCAAGTTTGACCTCCGGTCTCCCCACATCGAAGAAGATCCACGTCGAAGGTTAGTAATACGGGCTTCCGCCTCAAAACCGAAGCAACTCGGGTATCTGGTTTGCTAACCTAGATAGCCAAGATGAAGTAGAGAATGTGTGTGATTACATTGTCTCAAAATACCCAAGGATTCTCAACTCATGAGAGGGTTTGGATGGACGTTGAAGAAGATGCCCATGAGAGGAAAGTGCGAGCTCAAGAGAAAAGAAGCAAGTGAAGAAATGGCTTAAGTCTTTTTTTGTGTGTGTTATTTTGTTGTGAGAATAATGCAACTAAAGAAAAGCCACACCCTAGAAAAGATCTGCCATCCTCACATGCTCACAACAGAATATCTCACAAAACAACAAAGAACCCATGCCATGCCACCATGACTCACCATCATGAGTCACCAAGTGCATGAACCAAGAGTTAATGAAAAATCCATGACTTACACTTTCCCACCTATAAACATTTAAACCAAAATGTTTATTCCAAAATGAAATGGCAACATCTAAAGTAAACTTGTAACGGATTACAAGAATACCCCATATCTGTATATACATACTTGCATCCATATTCCGACTGAATTTGAATACAACGATACGAAAATAATCCAACAATATAATACTAGGATCCGGCTTAAACCAAAGCCCACTAGCATTATCCGTCCGATCATGATCCATGCACAAGTGCACGTATATGATCGAACCCTGCCATAAAACCATACGGCCTCTACAACGTTTCACCCGAACCAGGGAAACCCTCTGTGTGGGACTCTAAAGACTCGTCAATACACTGACAGTGAGTTTAACTACAAGTACGTTAGTGGCACTAGCTGTACGTAACGGCTACCCAGGTATTGAGCGAAAGGGAGGCCGATAAGCAAACTCATCATGAAACCCCTACTGAGCCTGACAGTGACAATATCTGTACAGTCCGGTCCGTTCGTCTATGAGTATCGCACATCGAGTCTAGGGGGGTGGATAAAGTCAGACCCCTAATAACGCGACATTTAGTGTCGGTATGAAGCCTATCATCACCTGAGAAACTACCGATCCTAGATCAGTAATTCTCGACTACCTTAGCCAAGGATTTCTGGTGATGGCCATCCGTGCACACCGCGACATCAACCCCCAATACCTGGAGTGACGAATCCCCTGACGATCCGCTCATTGCCTCCATGTGGCTCGGGACTGTACCCAACTAAAACCTGTTTGCACGACTCCTTTGAGTCATGGTAGGGTAGTAATCAAAGCACAGTTGGAACTCATAAAAGACAAATGACGATCTCAGGTCGATACACTAACCTGTACACATGTCACCAGGGAACTGCTATCTGACAATAGGTATAATACCAACTAGCATGTTCCCGGTGAGTCCGTCCGGTGTTCTCATAACCCAATGAGAACATGTATACATCTTAGGTGAACCAACTGACACCAATGTCTTGTGAGACCAGCTAACGCCCCTCGTCGAGATCTCGATCCGTATACACTAGTCTACTCTTGGAGTATCGATGCCCAGTCTCGAAACTCCCACGACTAGGGACCTTTTAAGGATGTGCTTATAGACCACCCAGCTCCCGCGTATATGATCGCCATCATATTGCTGGTAGTCAAGCAAGAATCCTATAGGCTCTATCTGTAGGGTTACTAGGCACTCTCACAAGGGTCTACGAGGTATCAACCATGCCCGATTTAAAATTTAGACGTGCCGAACAACCCTAAACAAGATCTTTAAACTAGAGATTAGGCGAAACGAAGCATGTTAAACACTTTAACACTAAGAGTTTGGGATAACAACCTTTGTAGTCCGGTCCTTCGCTTCATAAGCTCCGTGTTGTGGTCCCTTCACTGCGATCATCATGTTCCGGACTCTCGAGAGGCTCCACGAAGAGAAAGATGCAAGCTTGCTTCCGATCTTCGATAGCAAAGATGATCTACCTTGAAGTTTCATTAACACAAGCTCTCACTCACTAAATGAAGTGAACACCCTAATCTAAATGGCTAGGATAGATTAGGATGATGAAGTAGGATTTGTGCTCTCTTTTCTTATCAAATTCTCACTCTTAATCATCACAAAAATGAAAACCTAGAAAGCTTTCTCAAAGCTCAAGGTTGAAGAAGAAGATGAATAATGAATTAATTCCTTTTGTGATGAATAATGCAAAATGATATATTATTACAAATGCAACCATGGTCAACTATGACAAGGCTAACTCATGTAGAGAATTAACTAAAGCTAAAGGTTTGAGTTGGGTTAAGAATGAGGCACTAGAAAATATCAACCATAATATCTTAACACAAAACAAAAGAAAACCTTCTAGAAGGTTCATGAAAGAACTAACCCAAATCAAACCCTAACCTTGTTTAATCTCCACTAAACATGTTGCATTAGTAATCATATCATGTTACAATAATATATATCATATATATATTATATATTTATAACAAAAGAAAATAATACAATTAACATATATCGCATATATATCAATGTATTATCCAGTGAGAAAATGAATCAATAAAGCGAGCCAATATTAGATAATGTAATGCAATATATCATATATATTATTATACATTAAATTATCGAATCAACACTTGATCTAACAATCCGGCTATATCGAATATAACCGACTAATATATCATGTACCGATTCATCGAATCAACACTTGATCCGATGACCCGGCTCATATCAAAATACCGCGAGAATATAATACGGTATCTCATATCGTATTATCCTCGGTCCTGCACATATCACATATGTGCCCCTACTCCGTTATGCCTGAGTCAAGAAACCTCTGTGTAGGACTCTAAAGAATCGTCAATACGCCGGTAGTAGGTGATGATCATATCAAACACCTACAAGCTGCAAGAGGTCGGCTAAACGTAACAGCCACCCAGATATTGAGCGATCAGAAGATCAACAAGCAAGCCTATACATTCTCCTGCGAATCCAATCAGTAACACTCCCGTACAGTCCGGTCCTATCGTCTGATATGTCGCATATCTCGCCTAGGGGTGGTAAACGTCAGACCCCAGTAGCTTGATAAGTCGTGTCGATATGAGGTCTATAACAGTTCGAGAAACTACTGATGACACTTATCAGTAAATCTCAGCAACCCTGGCCAGGGATTTCCAGTTATAGCCAATCGAACACAGCACAACTTCAACTCCCTATACCGGGAGAGACGAATCCCCTCCTATCGCTCATTGCCTCCATGCGATTCGGGACTGTATCCAAAAGCCACCTTTTTGCACGTCCTCTTGGACGTGGTATGATGGAAATCAAAGCACAGTGGGAATCACACAAGACTCTATGACGATTTCGGGTCTACAGACTAACCTGTACCAGTGTCACAGAGAACTGCCATCTGACGTGAGGTATAATACCATCTGGGAGTTCTCGGCGAGTCTGTCCAGTATACCCAGTCTCTATTAAGCACCCGTACACCATCCTTGATGTCAAACACTGATGGATATGGGATCATCCATCGCCCATCATATGGGTCAAGATGCGTATACGCTAGTCTACTCTGGTGTATCGATGCCCTTTCTCGATACACCCTCGACTAGGAACAGTTATAGGATGTACTCGTCGACTACCGTGGCCCCACTAGTATGATCTCATCATAGTCCCAGTAGTCGAGTACATATCCTAAGGGCTTTATCAACATGTAACAATTAGAATACATGTTAAGATAAAGTATAACCAGATAGCGTACTATCATGTCGAGCAAGAAAGTCCTCCCTATATATGTCCAAGCATCCATTACAATATACATCGTATGTACAGTAATGGTATCTAGGGCATACATATAACTAACAATCTCCCACTTATACTAGGGCCATCTGTTGTAGTATCACATACCCAACAATTTGCTGTGGTTGAAGTATCTCATACTCAACCATCCCATAAAAATCTCTACTGGGAAAAATGCCTTTGTGAGTGGATTCGCGCTGTTGTCCTCTGTGTCTACTCTCCCAACCTCGATCTCCCTGGAGATCAATCATCTTCATGATCAGGTGATACTGTCTAAGAATTATAGCTGGATTTCTGATGGGATGGGGGTTCCTAGGCCAAAGCCTTTACTCCATTGTCACACAATGGTTGGAACGAAGTTCATCTCATGAACTTATATATATTCAGACTGCCTCTTTGGTAGCATCCTTGGTAACGATGTATCTTGCCTTTAATCGTCTAGTAAGTCACGATATCTAGCTTGGAACTCTTCCAACATACCGTCCCTCCACTGAGGGTAAAGACAATTCCTGCGACTGACATTCAGTCGTCCTTATCATTCTGGAACCTTTCTAGTGATTCTCCCCAGGATCGATTGATACCATCTCACTACAACTAGTGAGAATCCTAACATCCAATTAGATCTATCTCATAGATCCAAAACCCAGGATTTAGGAGGTATCACTTTGATCCTATATAGAGAATCCTTGTGATAAGCGGAGATTGACCGAGCATAGCATAGGAAACTCCTTCCCTATCAAGAGTATGTCATCCACGTACTCTACGAGGATCACCACCATACTCCCTACTATCTTTTTGTATATGCAAGGTTCATCTACCATATTGATGAAGTCAAACTCTTTGACTACCACATCAAAACAGACGTTCCAACTCCGCGATGCCTGCTTTATCCTATAAAGCAACTTGCACACGTTTCCGCTGCTCCTACTGTCTACGAAGCCTTCTGGATGTGTACTTATAGACGCTCTCTCCTAAATCATCATTTAGAAAAGCTGTCATGACACCCAACCACCAGATATCGTAGTCATGGTATGTAGCAGTGGCAAGTAGGATCTGGATGGACTTAAGCATAGCTTTGAAAGTCTCAACTTTTCCATGTACACCAAGTAATCTTCTCAAGACATACTTGCTCCTGATGGGGATTTAACCCTTCAAATAAAGCAACCAAAGTCCATACTTTGTTGGTGTATAAGGATTCCATCTCAGATCACTAAGCATCCAGCCGTTCTTACAGAGTCCCACTCCTGATGGCCTGCTCGAAACTAGTTGGGTCATCATCTCATGATGCAATCCTCGCTCCCACTGTCATAGAGAAACCGAAGTATCTCTCAGGTGGGTGAGGAATCCTACTAGATCGGCGGAGAGGCCGAGGTTCGTTAGAATCTATTGAATCCTTTGGTTCAACCAAATCATCAGCGGCAGTTTTGTATAGCTGGAACTCTTTCCAGTTCTACCTCATGACCACTAATTTCTTCACAAGAAATTCCCTTTCACAAAGGTGGCATGTTGAGAAGCAAAACATCTTTTGTTTCTCGGTTTGGTAGAAGATATTCCCTTGCTAATGCTTGGGATATCCAACAAACTTCCACAGATCTGACTTTGCCTCGAGCTTGTCCGGATTTTGCTTTTTAGACATAGGCCGGACAACCCCAAATCTTAACAAACTTAAGATATAGGCTCTTCCCTTTCTATATCACATATGAAGTGGTAGGCAACTGATTTGATTTGAACCATATTCAATAGGTATGCAGCTTCTCAAGTGCATAACTCCCAAAAGAAAATAGGAAACTCAGTAGTACTCATCATAGAGCACACCATATCACATAGGGTGTTATTGCTCCGCTACGATATACCATCGTGCTATGGTGTATACGGAGGAGTAATGCTGAGAGAGAATCTCATTCTCCTTTAGAATAGTCCAGGAATTCCGTGCTCAAGTATTCTCCTCCCTGATCTCATCAAAGGACATAATACTTATACCTATTTTTGGTTCTCTACTTCTAACTTATATTCTGTGAATATCTCAAAAGGTTCGGACTTGTGTTTCAATAGGAACATATGTCTGAATCTTGAGAGATCATCAGAAAATGTAATGAAGTACAAAGAACCGGTCTTGGCATGTGTAGACAGGGAACCATCATACATCAGCATGTATCAATCCCAAGAGTTTACTAACCCTTTCTCTGTTTCCAATAAACAGAGCTGTGGTCATTTTATCTTTGTGATATGACGGGCAAGTTTCACAAGATGTAAATTCAAACTAATTTAAATATGCATCTAAATGTAACTTCAGCTAGTCGGGTCGTATTGATATGACCTAGTCTACAATGCCTCAAGAAGGATTCGTTCATTTCTGAACTCTTCCTCTTTTGTGTGTTCTGTATACTAAGAACTGTAGTTTGATTTAGAACGTCAATGTTTTTAGATAACGTGCCTGAACCGATTAACTCTTGATATAGGAAATGTTCAAAACATTATCCAACAATACAAAATTATATCCTTCTTTACTAATAAAGAGACTGATATGATGTTGTATATCAGGTTCGGTATCTAATAACATTCGTTCAGAATCAATGTTTTTGCTAATACAGGGTGATAATTACCAACAGACTTGGCTGCAACACTTGCACCGTTTCTATCTCATGAAATTTATCACCCGTTCTCAGTTCTCTATCTATCTGTAGCCCATGTAACAAATTACATATGTGGGATCCTGATCCGGTATCAAATACCCAGGACGTAAAGGACATTGAGAAGACAGTTCTGTGTAATGAACACACCCGAAGATGATGCATCAGCATGCACTTTCTTCGTTTGGGCGGCACGGGAATTCTGGTAATCCCCTATATCCTGCTCTGTCTTATAACAATTATAAGTTGGAGCGGGACCAACGTTCGCCAGCTCAGTATAACAAGCGGGTTAGGTCAATACATCTGTATTATTATCTTGATTAAGGCGTGACATGGTCGCTACCTGGAGAGAGAGAAGAAAACACTCAGCGTATGCTCTTGCAAGATTAGATTGGTTATCTAATATATCTAATCAAGATGTCTCCCACTGTTTTAGTCAAATCTTCCTTCAAATCCTAAAAGGAAAGACTAGCCAGGATTAATTACACGCTACAAGTTTGCCAATCTTTCAGCCAGGCCAGTGCCGGTACTTTGAGGGAGGTGCTCCGTGCTTTCGCATGGACCTAATTAATGTAAACCTCGTTTTCCCAGGGGCGTAACCCCGTTGACACCTTTCTAGACACCTACTTGATCGACTAATTGTAATGTGCAAAACTCTCCTAGGAGTAACTCTTACTCGCAGCGAGTATCGGGATCCAACTATCTCATAGAAGGTATGCAATCTCATTGCAAATTTCAACACTTGAAATTCCCAATAATATTTTACCCCTAGCGTGCTATGACCTTGACGCATGCCAAACAACCCATTGTCCGCTAGTCAAGTTCAACCCATACATTTCTTGATTGAATTAAACCCACCCGCACGACCCTTGACGCATGCCAAACAACGCCGTACGAATACCCTAATCCAATCGCATCGTATGCTAGTAGATAAGCACTAGTTAGCTACCGTACACTATGCCTTGACGCATGCCAAACTACCGCAGCACGAATACTAAGTAGTACTTATCTGAAATGACGGAGGGCTACGACAGGTTTTTAAGAAAACCTTTTGCGTAATGAACTTGATATCGTTGTAGAATCGAGTAATTTTAAATGGAGTGTTTTTTAGGCCTTTTCTAGTTTTGCTAAAGAGGTCACTCCCGGTGAAGGGATCATCGGCTCTTTTCTCATCGAATAAGGTGCAGGATATTTCACAAATACCGCTGTGCAAAGCAAGAACTATAGAAGCAATCAAAAAACAAACCGAGTTTGTAGCATCTGCTAGTTTCACTAAAGAGGTCACTCCCGGTGAAGGGATCTCGGCTCTTTCCTTATCGAATAAGGTGCAGGATGTTCTATAAGGAACACCGCTATACAAAGCAAGAACTAGAGCTACCAGTTTTTAAACAAGTTTTTACAACATCTTTAGGTTTCTTTTATTTCATTAATCTCATTAATGAAGTCACATTTTAATATGCTTCACAAGTATTAGATATGAAACGAAATCAACAATATATAATATATATCTCATATATATAATATATACATTCGTCTCAGGCAGTAATATGATCTCATCACAGAACATTGCAGCAGAAGAATATATATGAAATATTGGATATACTAGGACGTCCGTGTTTTTAATACGAGCCTATATAAAATACGTATTCCACGGTCGCTTTGAATAACCAAACCCACATCCCTAGACCCCTACGAGAGCGGCAAGCAACACTGCCAATTCTAGGGTTAGGAGACCCAGTCTTGACTCCTCGAGATGGTCTACCACTGGACCCTAGAACCCGGTTACTTATGCTCCCCGCCTTGGGTCTACCTAATACGAAAAAGTAAATAATATACAATGGTGACATCATCCTCAGCCCGGAAGTGCCCTAATAAAAGAATATTACATACAAATGAATTTTACATGAATGAAAATGAAAAACTCCCATCTCACATAAAACCCCCGGCTATTCAAACACGACGATCCAATATAACATATCACAGCAACACATAACATCACATGTCATCAATGTAAGTAAGTATGCATACACCGATTGTCGTTGATGTATAGTAACGAAAACCGGCGATACAACTACATACTACACTTATGGTCATAGAAAAGAAAGTGTAAAACTACAACAGTTGGAATTCTTAACCTCTTTAGACATTGCATGCTTAACCAAATGAATTCCTTAAACATCGCATGCCTAACAATTATAAACCCCGCATTTTAGTCTCATTATCGAAAACACTTTTCAATATCTAGTCGGGAAATTCAACAAGATTCCCGATATCCTGATCGAATGCTCGTCGCAAACTTTAGTAGACGGCCGCACCCCCGGATGCCGTCGACGAAGTGCACTAAGGCGGAACAGCGCTGCCACGAGCACCCGAACGGATGCTTTTGACGACGGGGTTCTCCTACAGTCACTTGGTCGGGGCTATGGGGCATGGCTGTATATTAAGTTTACCCGGCGAGTATCCGCGTACGCTACGTGATTGCGACGGACTTTTGATCACATCAAAATCCCGTGGCAACCGATCATCTCATAACATTCAAACTAGTTATCTCATAACTACTTGTGGAGTCCAAATATTTTATCACATTCCAGATAAATAGACAATGTTAAACTTTCCGATCGAATAAACAAACACCCAAGATTTCCCAAATAGTTCTCAACACTTGAAATTAGTTTAAAAACATCCATCATATGCCACAGTACCAATGGTCCAGCCGGTTTCCCCCAATCAGAGCAAAGCTCTGTTCAAATTCCAAGGCGGGAAATGAAGCAACGCTTCTGTTTCCCCCAATCAGAGAAAAGCTCTGTTTTAAAAATTCAAATAAAAATAAAGGAAGCAACGCTTCAGATGACTTGCGCTCTGCGCTGCGCGACACGTATCAGCGCAGTTGTGCTGCGCGACACGTGTCAGCACAGTTGCGCTAGCGCAGTTGCGTTACGCTCTGCGCTGCGCGACACGTGTCAAGCGCAGGTGCGCTTGCGCCAACTGTGCCCGCATTTAAACAATAAAATTCTGGAAAGATCTTTCCAATCTTGTTAAAAACAAGATGATTACCTTCTGTAAAACAGAAGCTCTAGGATCAAAGATCCAACGGTAGGGAAACATCCCTAAATCAATCAGAGAAAGATCTCTTTAACTGATTTAACAAATCAATTGGCCCTATATAAAGGCCCCTAGACTCCAAGTCTAAAATATACAAAGATAGATATACAGAACTCCTTGTTCCCCTCCGAATGACGGCGCTACGTGAAGACGTCTTGCCTGAGATTTGGGGCAGATGCTATTTGGCTTTTATCCATCCACCTCTCCGAAGATGCCAAGTTGATTTATGGCACCGTGTATCGGAGGTTTAGACGGATGCGGCCGATGTAGCAGACTTCGTCAGATTCCCCCTCGCCTGAGGGGTTTTTGATTGTGGGGACGCTCTTCCCTGCAGGCGCAAGCCCCTGCAGTTAATTACACTACCGCATCGCGGTAACAACTTTCTCCTTCTCCAGAATTTCACTTCGTGTCGTGTGTGTTTTTTTTGTTTGTGGTTGCCCGTGGATTGTATACGAAGCCTAAGTTATGCCGTCACCCGTAGGACGTGGATTAGTCCAAATTCGTATTTACTTAGATTTGGGTTTGAGGTTTTAGTTTAAGGATACGTTAGCCATGTTTGAGGCTAAGATCAACTTAAACGTTCGTTAAGGATACGTTAGTCCAATTTGAGACTAAGATCAACTTAACGGGATCATTTAAATCCGACAAAAGAGCATTTGGAGGCTCTATTGTTCCAGTTTAGGGACATAGTGGTCGATTGCATTTATGGCCGTCGGGACCCATCACCTATCTGACGACGTTGAAGGATTACAACGACAGGTGTCAGAGGAGTTCAGAGATGTACCCTAGGAATAAAGTCTGTTTGAAGGTTTAAGGGTACGTTAGCCATATTTGAGGCTAAGATCAACTTAAACGAGATCGTTTAGATCCGACAAAATAGCATTTGGGGGCTCTATTGTTCCAGTTTAGGGACATGGTGGTCCATTTCTAGTTTAGGGACATGGTGGTCCATTAGTTTAAGGACGCTTAAGTCCGTATATCGGTTTAAGGATGCTTAAGTCCATGAGTTTAAGGACGCTTAAGTCCGTGAGTTTAAGAACGCTTAAGTCCGTAGCAATGTATGGTTGTCGGGACCCGTCACCTCTCTGACGACGTTGAAGGATTACACCGACAAATGTCAAAGGAGTTCAGAGATGTACCCTTGAACCGGATGTAAATTGATTTGAGAGAGCAGTCATGCTCAGTTCAATTTAATTTGAGAACTTACGGCCAGAATTGGGCTAAGTCCAGTTGAAAATGTTCAACATTTTAATTGCATTTGGCCTGTTAGGCCTTTACTAGGGCTCTGCCCCTGTTAATAATGCACTGCATTTTATTCTGGCCTGTCAGGCCTTTTTGATTTGGGCTCTGTCCTTTTATTTTTATAATGCAGAGCATTTGTTTTAGTCCATTGGACCTCTTAATTGGGCTCTGCCTTTTAATAATACGCTGCATTTAATAGTCTGACAGTACGCCACGTGGCCTGTTAGGCACTCTGCGCCAATTAATGAGCGTAAGGCGCAAGCGCATGCGGAGGTGACACGTGTCATGCTCTGGTGAGCGCAAGCGCAGTGTGCTGCGCCAGCGCGCTGCACTTGCGCGCTGCTGACACGTGGCGCACTCTGATGACTTGCGCCAATTTAAGAGAGCAATGCTCTATTTTTAGAAGCGCAAGGCGCAGCTGTTCAGTGATTGACACGTGGCGCTCCCTGGTGGCTTGCGCCAATTCAAGGAGCGTAACAGTGCAAATTCAAAAGTGCAAGGCACTGTTTTATATTTGGATCAAATTAGGTCAAAGGGAACAAATTTTTCTTGTTTTCCAGAAAGGTTTTACCTCAAATCTCAAGAACCAGTGATTCATCAAAAGGCAATGCCTTTATACAGAAGTAAATTACTTCTTTTTTTATTAATATTATCATTTTTTTTATTGATGATCTTTGATCTTTTTTAGAAGAGATTCTTCTTTTAGTCAAAAGGTTTACCTTTTCTTTCTCTAAGCTCTTCTCAAAATTTTTTAGAGAAGTTCTGTGTTTCTCTTTTTCTGTGTGTATATCTTCTCTTTTTTTTATTTTAGAAAGAAGGATCATTGGTCGTTGGGACCCACCACCTCTCCGACGACACTGAGAGATTACAGTGCCATATATCGAAGGTGTGGAGGGATGTACCCTTTGAACCATGTCTCACTCATCAAGGGGGAAGAACAGGCTGGAGCTTAAGCTTCTCGCTGCTGAAAAAGGCTTCTTTAAGTTCACGCACGTGCGTCGCACGTGTTGGGCGCACGTGCGTCGCATGTGTTGGACGCTCATATTTGTACGTAGCGCACATGGAGCTTGTGCATATGCGCATTATGGGGGGAGCAAGCTCCTATGGAGAACGAGTCTCCTTTGAGTATTATGGAATACTCTGAGAATTGAATCCTTTGAGAATTAAACTCTACCCTTGCTAAGAAGTATCCCCTCTTATTTATATGGGAGTGGTAGAGAAGCCATCTCTCCTTTTCCCGATGTGAGACTAAAAAATGCATTCCCCATGTAGTAGAGCATTACTTTAGATTACACGTGCATAACACATTTGCTCATAACTTTTGATCTCGGATGAGTTATGAGACTCATAATATATCAAATCGAAGGATTTTTTGAGACACTTTCGATATCATCAAAATTTAGCTGTTTCTCATTCCGGGGTTTATCAAATTTCAGCTCGGAAAATACTGGTTCGCATCTTCTTCCTTAGATCACATGTGCATAGACATTTGCTCATAACTTTTGATCCCGGATGAATTATGAGGCCCATAATATATCAAATCGAAGGTTTTTTCGAGATTCTTTCAATACTATCAAAATTTAGCTATTTCTCATTCCGGAATTTGTCAAAATACAGTTCGGAAAATACTGGTTCGCATCTTCTTCCTTAGATCACATGTGCATAGACATTTGCTCATAACTTTTGATCCCGGATGAATTATGAGGCCCATAATATATCAAATCGAAGGTTTTTTCGAGATTCTTTCACACCATCAGAATATAGCTGTTTCTCATTCAAGAGTTTGTCAAAATCCAGCCCGGAATATACATATTCACATTTTCTTAAGCGTATCACTGCCATTTGATGCCTTGGGCTCTTTTGTGCAGAAATTTTTGGTGGGAACAAATGCCCCCTAATATTTTGCCCACGTAAGTATATACGTGGGTGAAGTAGTGCAGAGTAATTCATAGTGTATGACCAGTTTCGGGTTGGTATATAATTTTCAGAATCTTGATCTGAGAAGATAACGAGCGGACACAAGCGTCGTCATTAATCATTGACTGAAATCTCGACACTTAAGGGGTATAGTCCCAAACCCTCAGCTCCATGAGCTGTACCCTTCTATTCCTTTTAAGTTTTACTCTGGCGTGAAGTAGTTTATATGCTCATGAGTAACTTCTCCATTTCAGTGACATGTAGCTTTGGCAAGTGTGGCCCATAGATGGTAGATAACAGTTAATCTTGAACTCTTTATAAGATAGTGATGGCTTAGGAGACAGGGATAGGATCTGTCATCTAAGACTTTTCAACTTTATGAGCCGTGGGGGTTTCATAAAGAATTTTCTCCCTACAGGTCGAGAGGATCCCATAAGTGTATTTTCTCCTTAGGAATCGTGAAGACTCCTAAGTGTGTTTTCTCCTGAGAGTCGTAAGAATCTCACAAGAGAATTTTCCCCCTTACAAGTCAAGAGAACTCGTAAGTGGTTGTTTCCCTCCTTGTCGAGATTCGATTTTGGAGAGTGTGACCCATGAATAGTATGCAAGAATCCATTTTGGACCGACTTGCAGGGTCCCAGTGCTTAGGAAACAGGTTTTTTAATCCCTTCCGCCTAAGGCTTTTCCTCACGAGTCGAAACATATCGAGTAGTTCTCGCAAAGACACCAATTTCCTCAGGAGTCGAGACGAATCGAACATTTCTCGCAAGAATATCCTAACATCACAGTTAACTTCTGCTCTTTACGACAGAGGTCCGTTAAGGTCTGTGGTACTTAGGATTTTGTCCGTCGTACCGTCGCGTTGGCTGATGCATTCCTCGATAGGCAATCTTGTTGTTCGAGTAGCCTTGCGATTGTCGTGTCTTTGATCCCTTCGGGGGCTGGACAAGACATCTTCAAGTAATTTTCCAGGTAATATTACCATCGAAAGAGCAAGCGTAGGGATATTCCATGTCACTTTTTACTTGAGGTTAGGCTTATTTTGGAGAGCCCCGATGAGTCATAACCACTCTGCGCTGGTGTGGGATGATCTCCGATAGTCTTTCAGGCTTTATATGACTTACCGTTAAGACCCTGAAGCTAGGAATTTAGCCTTTGCTTCGTTTGCTAGTATTGCGTCTGTAATATTGAAACGAATGTCGCGGTTGTCTCTAAGTTGCTGTTGAACCGTCGAGGTTTGGGACTAGGGATTTTGCCGTGGCTCCTTTTGGTGATGTTGCATCTGCTGTGTGGAAACGAACGTCGAGGTGGTGACCACTCCGCACTGGTGCTAGACGATCTCCAATTGTCTTTCAGGCTTTATATGACTTGCCGTTAAGACTTGGCTCCGTTTTCTGATGGAGCATGTTGGGAAGGTATGGTTCCTTCTTTGTTTGTGCCCCTGGAATGTATACAGGGATTGCTGTGATATCACCTGTAGGGCATAAATTTCATTATATATTTTTTATTTCTTTACGCGATGCTCTATCATTTCAGCTTTTTATATCGCGAAAATCGCGATTGCCCAATCATTTCGGCTATTTTTCGCGGTGCCCAATCATTTCGGCTATTTATTTTATTTTCACTCGCTGCTTTTTATTGCGAGTTGCCCAATCATTTCGGCTATTTTGCATGCATGCCTTTTTTCTTGCTGATTTTATTTGCAAGTTGCCCCATCATTTCGGCTATTTTGCATGCATGTGTGGCTCGCTAGCTTCTTACTGCAAGCTTGGGATTAGACACCGATCTCGGCATCAGCACCGCTACAACTGGGATATTGCCAGGAGCGAATCATCATTTGCCCCTGTCGATATTGAACAAAGCTGGCTTAGTAAATAGGGTTAGGATCCTGTCGACTAAGGCTTTTGACCACATGAGCCGTAAGGGTCTCACAAAGGTATTTCTTCCTATAAGTCGTGAGGATCTTGTAGGTGTATTTTCTCCTTAGGAATCGTGAGGATTCCTAAGTGCATGTTCCCCTGTAAGTCGTAAGGATCTTACAAAAGGTTTTTCTCCTTATAAGTCGAGAGGACTTACAAGGGTTGTTCATCATGCGAACATATCTCTAGTCATGGATGGGACTTGGTTAGGGAAATATTTATTTGCGCCCGTGGATTGTATACAAGGGTTAGTATGAGCCGCTTATAGGGCAATATCGAAAATTGTAGGGGGTTTGCTTAAGAACAGGTTCGGGTCTCTATAATTTAAGACTTTCAAATCTTATGAGCCGTGAGGGTCCCATAAGAGAGTTCTCCTTACGAGTCGTGAGGATCTCGCAAGTGTAATTTCTCCTTAGGAATCGTGCGGATCCCTAAGTGTGTTGATCCCTTGTGAGTCGTAAGGATCTCGCGCGGGTGGTTTCTCCTTACAAGGTCGAGAGGACCCTACAAGTGTCTTTTAACGAGGTTGCGCCCTTTCGGGTTTTCATAAGCACTCGCCGGTAGCCCTGCTGTTTTTACTCACGGAGCCCTTTCGGGTTTTCATCCGTACCCGTTTTGCTTATGGACATACCGTCTTCTTTTTTTTTATTCTTTTTATTCTTTTTTCTAACGAGGTCGCGCCCTTTCGGGTTTTCACAAACACTCACCGGTAGCCCTGCTGTTTTTACTCACGGAGCCCTTTCGGGTTTTCATCCGTGCCTAATTTGCTTATGGACATACCACTTTTTTTACCACGCCAGCCTAGGGATGCCGCGGGTTGATAGTAGTTTAACGACGTTTCGGTCATTGGTCATACGTATGATTACGCAGCTAAATTTTGCCGCAAATTTTCACATGTTTTGTGTCGGAGGCAGATTCCCTGAAGAGATGGCTGAGGGCGACTTCTTCATCAGAATCGCTTCCAAAGGTGATAACTTGCGATCCCTTGGTGTCGGCTATGTGACAGTTCCCAGCAGCTCTTTCGTGCTCATCTGGCGTTCTTTTCCGTTCCCGACGAGCCTTGCACTTCACTTGTTGAACATGTCGTCGATGGGCAACATATCCTTGCCAATAGTTTTTAAAGGCTATGCACTCCTCGGTGGAGTGTGCAATCTTCTGATGGTATAAGCAGAAGTTAGGATGTATGTCTGCTTCATCAAGACGTATATTTCCAGAGGAATTTCCTTTCAGAGAGGGCAACTTCATTCCTATTGCCAGGGCCCTAGCGAATTGATTCCTTACTTTAGGCTTGCTTTTGCTGGCGATAGAGATGCTTTGCTCCAGTCGGGACGCCTCGACCTTTTTATCCAGTCGCCGGTGTTGGGCCTTTTCAAATATGGCCATCTCACGTTCCCGATCAGCTTTGCTTTTCTGACGGACCTCGTTTAGGAATGCATCAATCACTTCGTCTGATGGTCCTAGAAGTTCAGGCTCAAGATTTTCCCCCAGTTTCCCTGCGTTAGAAGTTTCTCCACTGTCTATCGACGAGTGAGAGATCACATGGCAACTTGTTACGTAATCCTCAGATTCGTCCCACGATTTTTCTCCATCATCTCCGTCTTCATGGACGTGGCCAAGGAATTCTTGGAGCGTGATTGGAGTCCGCGCCTTCTGGTTATACTCTTCCAGCGCGTCAATTTGTTTCTGCAGGTCCGTGCGCTTGTCACCAAGCTTCACGGCCCTTTTGGACTTCTTCTTCTTTTTCGAAGATTTTGACGGCTGAGTGTGAGCATTTTGGCTATCACCAATCTTTGGAGTTGGGCACGGCTTCAGCATCCCCTTGATGATCTCAGGTTCCAACGGGTTCTTCCATCTGATCGTCGGGCATGTCTGGAGATCATTCAGCATTCTTTTAGTTTTAGCCGAAAGAGCGATCTCCCACGGAGTTTCTTTTATAAGAGAGCACGATGCCCCCGGCATGTCCACTTTTTTAGGAGCATGAGGTTGTGGCGGGCTCATCTTCTAATTTTCGGATAATGCAAACTTGCCTTGTTGGTATTGGTCCTCAATCCAGCCTTTGAAAACGAAGCAATCTTCGATTGGATGGCTTACCGCTTGGTGGTAAGGGCAATAATTAAGATCGTTGACATCGCCTGGCTGCAACGGACGTTTTGGACTCGGAAGATTGATGAGTCTGTTGCGCACTGTCTGCTCGAACAGACTCCTTGTTTTATTCCGAGGAAACGAGTAAGGACGTCCCAGTCTCTCCTCAAGGGATGGGCATGGATGCACGTTGTTTTTGTGAACAACCGGTTTTGAGTTGCTCTGCTGTTGTTGAGCATTGGTGACGACGATCGCTTTCCCTTTTCCTTTCTTATTTCGAGAGTCTGGCTTTGGAGAGGATGATTTATGTCCCAACTGATCCATTTGGGCCAACTTGTCGATCAAGGCCTGGAAAGTAGTTGGCTTGAAGAACCTTATGAATTGTGAGATGGTCGCTTCCGGATCAAGAGTGCTCACGAACATGCCCACCGCCGGCGCTTCTTCGATCCGTTGTTCGCATTTCGACCACAGATTCAGCCATCGTGTTGCGTATTGAACCCACCTTTCTCCTGGCCTTACCCTGGCGTTGATCAAGGCGTTGATCGAGGTGTGTTCACTAGCACTTGCGAATCTTTGTGTAAACAATAGCTCCATCTCCGCAAATGTTTTGACAGAGTCGTTAGGTAACTCCGAATACCATTCAAACGCCGTCTCTGCTAAGCTGCCGACGAATTGGCGAAGCAACAATCTGTCATCGCCTCCAGTGTTGCCGCATAAGGCCCTGAATTGAGCGACATGCTGATGTGGATTCCCTGTCCCCTTGTACACATGGAATTTAGGGATCTTATATCCCAGCGGGTAGCTTATTTGGTCATACCAGCCCGGATAGGGTCGTCCAGTCCTGACAATTTGGCCAGCCGCTTCATTTGCCTGGTGAGCTCGTCTTTGCTGAGCAATATAGTCATCCAGTGCAGCTTTAGAAATGGTTTCCTCCTTGGATGCTGAAAGGGCCGGAGGAGGATTAGATGTCTCCCCTCCGTCATCTCCAACAATGATTGGAGGGTCTTCAGCTGGAGAGTCCGGCTGTAACATCATCCCTACCATATCTTGGATGAGGAGCGCCATTTGTTTTATGTTAGCCGCTTGCTCTGCGGTTTCTTTGTCCTTGTTTTCGAGGACTCTACGTAAGAAGTCAACATCGGTTTCTTGTTCGTGACGCTGCTCTGATGATGCCTCCGGGCTTTCTTTTGGCCCGGTGAGTGCGGCCATCGTAGTCATCATCTCTTGAAGCTTCTGCTGTTGCTCTTGAGCTTTTGTCACGGATCGGGTGAGCGGTCGGTGACCCGTCGAAGCACGACTTTCCTCCTTTCTGGAAGCCATATAAACAGTGTGCACTACCATGCCCCCAGACTTGGGGCGTTTGTGTGCAACGCTTTTACGGTTCGCTATGTTCACAGGGGCTTTTTGCTGCCTCCTTTTCTTTTGAGTGATTGACGTTGAGGGAGCCGTTGCAGTGGGCACCGAACCAGCTATTGCTTTTTCTGGCTTGACAGAGTAGTCCTTTTCTTGCCGAACCTTCATCTTTTTCTATTGGCGGAGATAGTCTTGATCCATTACGGAGTCTTGGACTTGACGCCAGACCTTGTAAATTTCAGAGGGTAGCTGTTGAGGAGGTTGTTCCGGCTTCTTCTCTCTAGCATTCTTCACAGGTGACGGAGTTCTTTTCAGCATTGCAGTAGGAGATTTTCTGCGCACCTTTCTTAATGGTTCAAAACTATTCCCAGTCAGAACAGCAGCATTGATTTCCACCATTGGAGCTGGCGGAGTTAGCCCAGAATGAGAGTTGCCCCCAGCCTTCCTTACTCGGCGCCAATGGGATATCCCTAGTAGGAGGAGTGTTGCCTCCTGAGGGTTTTCAGCGGATTACACTCACAAAATCCTATAATAAAAGAGAGATGGTGAAAGTTATATAAAGATAAGAACTACAAAAGAAAGAACTTGAAAATAAGAGTTTTCAACTATACCAGCTTTTCAGTTGCTATGAGCCCTATCTTAATGGTCATGAAAAAATGTTAGAAATCATATTATCCCTCAATAAAACATCGCCTTTAGTTTTCATTCCTACCTTTCTTCCAAACATTGATCATATACCCCGACGTGTGTGAACTGGACATCTCTACACTCAGAGAATTCAATTCAAGCAATCATACTCTTGTCCATCTACCTTAGTACTTTTTAATAGATAGTTAGATGGAATTTGCTCACACATTCTTCATACGACCGTTAATACTTCTTGAGGTACTAACCGACCGATTACTCATGCGCTTGCTAATTAGGTGTTTTTCCTCGTCTTGCAACACCTAAGGCTTAGTAGTGGCTCCCAAACCAGTTGGTCTAAGGCACTAGGTGATAAATCACCCTCGCTATATTTTTTATTGCTGCCTCGATGATAACAAAACCAGTGTTCATTTTTCTTTTCACCATTTTATCTTTTATTCTCCACTTTTATTTTCTTCATACTTTGGCTTTTAGACAAGAGCATTTTAAGGTATCCTCTACTATCCCGAGTTTCAAGATGTGTGTAAGTGCGTATAGTAGGGTATTAACGTTCAAATGTTTGGCTTCCAGAATAGGAACTATTTTTCAGGCTTATTTTTATCCTCAGATTAGTAATTTCCTTCATCTTACTAACCCTTGGGACAACAACTCATAATTACTTATTACCAGTTTCATTTAAGAAAACATCTAACTTTCTTATTTTTCTTAAACTATTCCTATATTTTAAATATAATTTTTCACTTTCTACTCTTTTATTATCGCAATTTTTTTGTGCGTGCTTATATATAGTATAACGCAAAGTAGGGCGTTAATAAGCACAGGAGCGCTGAAAAACGACTTCTTGGGAGCTTCTTGCGATGGTACAGGAGCGCTGAAGCTCGTTGGCGGGAGCATGGTCCTGAAGAATAGCCCAGTGGTGGCTTGAGTTACCTGCTCCACTGGCACGGTGAAAAGGGAGGCCGCTTGGGGCCCGTAGGTTACTCCTCCAGGTGGGACAGAGCGAGAGTTGTTGTTGCAGTTAGTGCAGTTTGAAGCCATTGATTTCTTGAAGAGCTTGAATATTCTGCTCCCTGCGTCGACCTTGGTCTTTGGCATGTGCCAGTTGTTTGAGGACCGATTCCGTCGGCAAGGCTGCTGCTTGGGGAGCCTGCCTGTGGACGACAGACATCCTCTGGGCTTCCTCCATCGCCGTTGAGGCACCGAGGGTGGGAGGTGGGAGCATTGACCCAAAAAGAAGCCCGTTGATTTCTTGAAGAGCCGGATTGCAGAGATTTAAGGCTGCAAGCGACCCATAGGGAGAGAGCTTAAGTTATTGCAACTTCGACGTAGATCATCGGAGAAAAGGAATACTACAAGCTAGCATAGATCGTTCGAGTCGTGGAGCCTCTCTTGAGTCCGGGAGATCGTGGATCGCGGTGAAGGGACTTCTACTCGGAGCTTATGAAGTGAAGGAGTGAACTACAAAGGTTGTAATCCCTCACACTTAGTAGTAAAGATGTTTACTTGCATGTGAAACCCTAATAATCTAGCAAAGATCCCGGCTTTGGGTTGTTCGGCACGTCTAAAATTTTATTCGGGCATGGTTGATGCCTTATGAACCCTCATAAGAGTGCCTAGGAACCCTACAATGGTATCAATGCCTAGCTAGAGCATTAAGCTACATGTATACGAAGTTAAAACTCCGAACGAACCCCGAAACGTCAAAACGAACCCCTCTCTGGACAACTTTTAAAAACTGTGATTTTTCTGAATTAAAAATGCTTAAAAATACCAGCAGGGAAATATAAGCAACACTGTGGAAAACGAGACAGTAAGCCGTACAATTGGCCGCGGAACCGCGGCAATACCCTGCTTGAGCCGCGGATCCACGGCCGTACAGAAGGCTTAATGCCTCGTTTTGGCACAGTAACATCCGTAGGCAAAATTGCTAATTTCTGGGTATTTTTAATCTGACTCAAGTGTTGAATGATCTGGGGTTTATTTTGTAATCGTAAATTCGATCGGAATATTTAATTTCGTTATGTTTTCCGGATATTTAGAAACTGTTAAAATATTCGAACGGATATCATTAACTCACTTTTTCCCGGCATGGAAAACTTTCAAGTGTTGAATTTTTCTCGGGTTTAAACCTTGCGAAAAAACGTGCAAGTTACGCGTTGGTCCCTCTAGAAGAACACAAACCTTAACTCGATTATGTGACCGTCTGAACCGCCTCTAAACCTTAGGGTTCGGGGCGGTACGGCGTGCAACATGTGAGGCGTTGGCTTGACCCTTCTACGGCTGGATCATCGGTACTGTGACAGATTCTAGGATTATTTGAACTCCGCTCAAGTGTTGAGCTATTTAGGAAATCTTGGGTATTTGATTATCCGATCGGAAAGTTTAATACTGTCTATTTATCTGGAATGTGATACAATATATGGAATTCATATAGTTAGGCATAAAATGCGAAGTATGTGATATTTCGGATTTACGATGTCTAAAGTGATTTTGGATTCCAAATATTGTAGTTTTACAATTTCTTTTCTGTGACCGTAAGTGTAGTATGTAGTTGTATTGCCGGTCTTCGTTGCTATACATCAACGACGATCGGTGTATGCATACTTACTTACGTTGATGATATGTGATATTACATGTTGCTGTGATATGTTATATTAGATCGTCGTGTTCTGAATAGCCGGGGCTTTTATGTGAGATGAGGGTTTTTATTTTCATTCATGAAAAATTCATTTGTATGTAATATTCTTTTATTGGGGCACTTCCGGGATGAGGTTGATGTCACCAGTGTATATTATTTACTTTTCCGCATTAGGTAGACCAAGGAGGGGAGCACAAGTAACCGGGTTCTAGGGTCCAGTGGGAGGCTATCTCGAGGAGTCGAGACCGGGTCTCCTAACCCTAGAATTGGCAGTGTTACTTACCGCTCTCGTAGGGGTCTAGGGATGTGGGTTTGGCTATTCATCGCGACTGTGGAATCCGTGTTTTATACCGACTCGTATTAAAAACACGGACATTCTAGTATATCCAATATTTCATATATGTTCTTCTGCTGCAATGTTCTGTGATGAGATCATATTACTGCCTGAGACGAATGCTTATACTATATATATATGCTGATATATAAATATTACTGCTTTCGTTTCTTCTGTGATGCTTAGGAAGCATAAGCTGATGGGATTTATTAATGAGATTAATAAAAAGAAAAGAAACCTAAAAGATGTTGTAGAATCAAAACTTTATAAAAAGGGTAGCTACAGTTTTGCTTTGCATAGCGGTATATATGATATACCCTGCACCTTATTCGATGAGGAAAGAGCCGAGATCCCTTCACCGGGAGTGACCTCTTTAGTGAAATTGGCAGATGCTACAAACTCGCGGTTTAGTTTTTTGACAGCTTATATAGTTCTTGCTTTGCACAGCGGTATATATGATATATCCTGCACCTTATTCGATGGGGAAAGAGCCGAAATCCCTTCACCGGGAATGACCTCTTTAGCGAAACTAGAAAAATTCTTTAAAACACTCCTTTTTCAAAAACCACATGATTCTACGACGATATCAAGTTCATTACGCTCAAGGTTTTCTGAAAAACCTTTGTAGCCCTCCGTCATTTCAGATAGATATTTCTTAGTATTCGTGCTACGTTTGTTGGCCTGCGTCAAGGCGTAGTGTACGGTAGCTAACTAATACTTATCTGCAACATGGGATGAGATTGGATTAGGGTAGTCGTACGACTTTGTTGCTTGCGTCAAGGGTCGTGCGGGTAGGTTTAATTCAATCAAGAAATGTACGGGTTGAACTTGACTAGCGGACTATGGTTTGTTGGCCTGCGTCAAGGTCATAGAACGCTAGGGGTAGAAGCATTATCGGGAATTTCAAGTGTTGAAATTTGCAATGAGATTGCATACCTCCTATGAGATAGTTGGATCCCGATACCCATTGCGAGTAAGAGTTACTCCTGGGAGAGTTTTACACAAGACAATTAGCCGATCAAGTAGGTGTCTAGAAAAGTGTTAACGGGGTTACGCCTGTGGGAAAACGAGGTTTACTTTAATTAGGTCCGTGCGAAAGCACGGGGAACCTCCCTCAAGTACCGACACTGATCTGGATGAAAGATTGACGAAATTGTAGGGTGTAATTAATCCTGGCTAATCTTACCTTTTAGGGTTTGAAGGAAGATTTGATAAAAACAGTAGGACACATCCTGATTAGATAAGATAATAACCAATATAATCTTGCAAGAGCATACGCTAAAGTGTTTTCTTCTCTCTCTCTCCAGGTAGCGACCATGTCAGGCCATAATCAAGATAATAATATGGATGTATTGACTGAACCGGCTTATTATACTAAGCAGGGGAACGTTGGTCCCGTTCTTTCTTATAAAAGTTATAAGACTGAACAGGGAATAATAGAATATCTGGATTCTCACGCCGCACAAATGGAGAACATACATGTTGATGCACCTTCTTCGGGTGTGTTAGTTATTGAGAACTGTTTCTCAGTTCACCCTACGTCCTGGGTATTAGATACCGGATCAGGATCCCACATATGTAAATTGTTACATGAGCTACGTAAAGGTAGAGAACTGGGAAAAGGTGATCATTCCGTTCAGGTAGGGAATGGTGCAAGTATTGCAGCCAAAGCAGTTGGCGAATATCACCTAGTATTACCAAGTCGTAATACACTGATTCTGAATGAGTGCTATTATATACCGAACATGATGTGCAACATTATATCAGTTTCTTTATTAAGTAAAGAAGGATATAATTTGGTAGTACAGGATAATGTTATGAACATCTTCCTAAATCAAAAGTTGATTGCATCAGGCTCGTTACATAATGGCATATTCATTCTCAATCAAAATACAGTTCTCAATATACAAAACACATTCAAGAGGAAAAGTTCAGAAATGAACGAATTCTTCTTGTGGCATTGTAGACTTGGTCATATCAATGAGACACGACTAGCTAAGTTACATAAGCATGGATATTTGAACCCGTTCGAATTATCATCTTATGATACTTGCCATTCATGTCTCAAAGACAAAATGACCAAAGCTCTGTTTAGTGGACACAGAAAAAGAGTTACAGAACTCTTAGGACTGGTACATAGTGATGTATGCGGTCCCATATCTACGCATGCCAGGAATGGTTCTTCCTACTTTATTATATTGACTGACGATCTCTCAAGATTCGGATATGTTTTCTTGATGAAACACAAGTCTGAAGCTTTTGAGAAATTCAGAGAATATAAGCACGAAGTAGAGAACCAAACGGGCAAAAGTATTAAGATTCTTCGATCTAATCGAGGAGGTGAATACTTAAGCAATGAGTTCCTAGATTATCTAAAAGAGAATGGGATTCTCTCTCAGCTTACTCCTCCTTATACACCACAGCACAACGGTGTATCGGAGCGGAGGAATCGCACCCTATTAGATATGGTGCGCTCTATGATGAGTACAGCTGAGTTACCTATTTCCTTCTGGGGATATGCACTGGAGACAGCTGCAGACCTATTGAATATGGTTCCCACCAAATCTGTGCCAACCACTCCATATGAGATATGGAAAGGAAAGAGACCATATCTTAATTATGTTAGGATATGGGGTTGTCCGGCATATGTGAAAACACAAAATACGGACAAACTCGGTGCAAGGTCTATTCTGTGCAAGTTTATTGGATATCCCAAACATTCACGCGGGTATATCTTCTACCACACCGAAGAACAAAAGGTGTTTGTTTCTCGGCACGCCACCTTTTTAGAAAAGGAATTTCTTACAAAAGAAATTAGTGGCGATGAGGTAGAACGGGAAGAAGTTCCAGCAGAACAAACTACAACAGATGATTTAGTGGAACCAGAGGATTCAGTAGTACCCGACGAACCCCAGCCTCTCCACCGATCTAGTAGGGTTTCTCGTCCACCTGAGAGATACTACGGTTTTCTCATTGATGGTGGAAGCGAGGATTGCATCATGGAAGATGATGACCCGACTAGATTCGAGCAGGCCATCACGAGTGGTGACTCTGTGAAATGGCTGGATGCAATGCGATCTGAGATGGAATCCATGTACACCAACAAAGTATGGACTTTGGAAAATGCTCCTGAAGGGGTAAAACCCATAGGGAGCAAGTGGATCTTTAAAAACAAATTTGGTGTAGATGGAAAAGTTGAGACTTTCTGTAACACTTTGTATTTCCGTTAGAATGTTTTTCGTGATAATTAGAAATTGAGCGTGTTATTGTATATGTGTGCATATGATTATTAGTTATATTTAGTCGTGTTGGCAAATTGGAAAATTTTCCTTTGTAGTGTACACTTGCACACTTAGCCATTTTTGTGACTTAGGGTTTTGGTAACTTGTTAGCCATTCTTGTGTTGCATGGTTGCTAACTTATTTTCCCCACCATTTTAATCATATCATAACCCTTTTCATAATTCAAAATCCAATTAAACAATTGAGAGCATGGTGTTAGGTAAAGAGGTTGACTTTTGACCCCATTTCCTTGCTCCTCTCTCTCTCTTCTCCTCACTTCAGATTTCTGCAGCATTCCAGCAGAAAAACCCTATCTTTCTCCATCTTTTCTTCTCCTTTTTCGTTTCCCTTTGATCCCTGCACAAAACCCTACACAAATCAACACATTTTCATCACAAAACCATGGAAAAGTGAGCTTTTTGAGGTGTTTAGAGGCAAATCTGCACACTTGATGTTAGAGCTGGGATTTTTGGTGTTTCATAGGGTCTTTTGAAGGTATTAACTCATGTTAGCACTCCTTTTCCTTAAACTTGTTGTATTCTTTAGCAAAAATCTCTTTTTTGTTCATTTTTAGGGATATTAAGGGATATTTGTGATTCACATGTTAGATTAGGGTTTTGTTAGTTGTGTTAGCTCTATTATGTGTTATTAGAGCTATTTTAGGCCAGGTTTGTTTCAGTTTGCACAGAAATACCATAAAGTTCCATTTTAGTGCAAAAGTGTGGATTTTAACTAGAAATAAGGCTCTGTAGGATCTGCTGCTACCCAAGATATTTCAGAGTGAAACTAGATGTTACTGTAGTATGTATGGGGGGTATAGAGTGTACACACCAAACCTGGGAGCCCACCCCCTACCCAGGCCGCCGGAATATTCATTCTGGCCGCAATTAGCGGCCAGATGGGTGAGTTGGGATTTGGGGTTTGGGCCACTGGAGTCTGCTGCTATGTGAGTTATTTTGGTATATATAGTTTTACAATATCATTTCTGTATCAAAATCTGGAGGTGATTACCTATTTTTCCCGTATTTTTAATCTTCGCGACACGCGTGGTACGTGTGTATGGGTTTTGGGTTTCTGCGTATCGCGACGCGTCGGAGTGACTTCAGGCGCGTAATCACACGTTTTAGCGTATCGCGCACACGCGCGCTTGGTACACGACACGAGTTACTAGTTCGGCTTTAATGTCGTGTTTGTGTGATGTTAAGCTTATGTATGATATATTGTGTAATTCTAGGTTCGCAGGTGAGTACGGCGGACGCCGTGCAGAAGGGGAAACAAGTTGTTGGCTATACCTAGCGAGAGACTACGGTGAGTATGTTGCGCTACGGCAGCGCCCCGGCCGTCTATCCGAGGCCAAAATGCGGAATCAAAATTTTCTTAACTTTTAAACTGGCGCTACCGCGGACAATAAAACCCGGATCGAAACCATTAACCGATACTAGCAATCAAGAGAAGGGGTGAGAGATATACCGAGTGATCCGAGTCCTCCGGTCTTCTCGTCGTCGTCCCGATCTCCCGCGGAAACTCCGGTCGTCGCATCCTTGCCGGAAGGGCACCACATCGTCTGTATCTTTTACGGGCTCCCGCCTCAATACCGAGGCAACTCGGGCACGAAGCTGGCTAGTCGACGTGCCCAAGGTTTGCTGTAGATTGTAGTGTAGAAATGCTTGTCTCATTTGGGGTAGTGAAGTTGCCATTGGATGGAGGAAAGTAATGAACTTTGGTGTATCAAAAATGAGATGATAATTTCCCACACCACAAAATGAAAACCCCTCATCCTCTTGTGTAGTGGCCGGCCCCCCCTCTTGAACAAATGGTGGAGGAAAAAACCAACTCATGAAGGGAGGTAAGAGTAGTAAAAGTAGAAAGGTGACCACATCCAAAAGGAATGATAACAAGGTCAAATCCATTCAAATCAACTCTAATCACAATCTAATCTCAAAAGCAAGCCATCATGAAAAAGCAAAGATGCTTAACTTATCATAATGCCACAAGTGCAAGAAACCCCCTCTACAAATGTTATTTGCAAACTTGCAAATAACCCCCTCCATCGGAAAAGTCCGGCCGGGAAAGAACAAAGGAAAACCGGCCGGAACGGAATGCAAACTGGCAACTCCAGAAAACAGGTCCTGTAATAAATTACAGGAGAACCCCGATACTGTGCATACACACCCGCATCTGTATTCCGACCGGATACAAATGCAATGAGACAAAATCTACACTGTACTAAACTAGGATCCGGCTTAAACCAAAACCGGCTAGTAAAATCCGTTCGATCCTGATCCGTGCAATACCGCACGTATCTGATCGGACCCTGCCATATCTCCATACGGCCTCTACAGCGTTTCGCCCGAAAGCTTGAGTAACTGAAAGTGTGGTGGACTCTAAAGACTCGTCAATACTATGGTTGTGGATTTAACCACTAGCACGTCAGAGGTATAAGCCAATACGTGACGGGCCACCAGCTATTGACCAAAAGGGATGTCGATGAGCGAACTCATCCTGACACCCTACTGAGCCTGTCAGTGACAATATCCGTACAGTCCGGTCCGTTCGTCTATGAGCATCGCATGTCGGGCCTAGGGGGTTGGTAAAAGTCAGACCCCCAAAAGCGGTACAAGTCGTGTCGGAGTGTAGCCCAGAATGCCCTGAGATACTACTGGAATACCTACCAGTAAATCTCCCGTCTCGGCCGAGGGCTTTGCGTAATGGCTCTCCTAGACACAGCGCGACCTCACCCCAATACCGGGAGAGACGAACCCCTGAAGATCCGCTCACTGCCTCCATGTGGCTCGGGACTGTACCCAACTAAAACCTGTTTGCACGACTCCTTTGAGCCGTGGTAGGATAGTAATCAAAGTACAGTAGGAACTCACACGAGACAAATGACGATCCCCAGGTCGATGAACTAACCTGTACATATGTCACCAGGGAACTGCTATCTGACGTCAGGTATAAGACCAACTAGCATGTTCCCGGCGAGTCCTGTCCGGTGTACTCATAACCCAATGAGCACCTGTATACATCTTAGGTGAACCAACTGACACCAGTGGCTTGTGAGACCGGCCACCGCCCCTCGTCGGGGTCTCGACTGTATACACTAGTCTACTTTGGAGAATCGATGCCCTGTCTCGAAACTCCCACGACTAGGGACCTTTTAAGGATGTGCTTATAGACCACCAGCTCTCACGTATATGATCGCCATCATACTGCCGGCAGTCAAGCAAGAATCCTAAGGGCTCTATCAGCGTGTAATAGCGACCTGTAAGGTCACCTGAAGCAGTATACGATGATAAAGGTAAACCAGATAGCATACTATCATCTCGAGTAAGACTGTCCTCCTGGGATAGGTCCTCCCTCAATCATTGCAATCACGTGCCTGTGATCCAATAATTGACTCTGAGGGCACTATCTCCAACAATCTCCCACTTGCACTCAAGGCTAATTATTGCGATGTCGCATACTCACAGCCCGTGTGATACCGAACACCCAACTCCTCTACTAGTCAGTCTCACAAAGCTCGTTTGCGAAACTATTGCGTTCGAGGAATAGCCTCAGTGAGTGGATCCGCTGTGATGTTTCTTTCTATGTCTCTCTATATCTCAAGTTCGCAGAGAAAGCCATCTCCCGAAATGAGCAATACCTGTCTTAGAGTATGTCTGGATATCTGATGGGACCTAGCTCATAAATGAACTCCAAATCCAAACTTCTTAGACTGTATCGATAACTGAACTTAATCAGTACCCAGCGCCATGCCTCCCTCAGTATTGCCTTGGACCACCTGTCCAAAATATTGCCCCTCCTCAGAAGGAGAAACTATAACTCTGATAGCCACTCTGCCATCCATGTCACCTTGGAAGCCTGGAATGATAACCGTCTCCTAAAAGAGGCTGTCGTTATCACATCCCTAGAACACGCGCTTATGTCCTAAAACTGCTTCCGATTGTTTCTCCAGGATTGGATTAATATCAACTTATTGCATCTACTGCAAGAACAATATCTGGTGTGGTACTTGACATCTCATGATTGACTCAATTGCCTAAGCAAGTGATCTGTCAATCATGCGTATCCCTCTCCCCTTTAGTCTGTAAGACACCTTTAGAGAGGGTGACTCCATCACCTGCAGGTACACTACCATGCCAGGAGTCGTCCATTCTAAATACTCATAGAATGCTGTCAAGGTACCCAGATTAGGAAACCACCCAAATCTAGATCTAAAACCATAGATCTAGTAACCAGAATGTCTGATATAATATCCAAGTCCTGTGTGGAGAAACCACTGTGTGACAACCAAAATATAACCGATCGTAGTATAGGAATATCACTTCCTACTCTGTGTATGTCATCTAAATACCAGGACATCACACCCTACTACCTTCTTAACAGATCTATCCCCTATTCTGATGAAGTCAAACCCATGACTGTCACATCAGACATAGATGATCTATCACCGCTATATCTGCTTAAGTCTATGAATAGACATAAGCCACCTGTCCACCAATGCTTCCGCTGCTCCCACTGACTACGACAACCCTCTGGCAGAGTCATATACACGTACACTTCTGAAGCAAGTTCAGAACGACGCTATACTCATCCTCCTGCCGGGTCTCATAGTCTGGAACAACAGCAATGGTAAGTCTGGGTAATCAAGAACCTCCCTGCCACCGTCCTTGAGCATACCGGAGTACCTCTCGGGTGCCTGAGGTTACCCACCATATCTGCGGAGTGGCTAATGGAATGTCAATCCAGATTGAATCTTTAGGTTCTTATGAAATCTTCAGTAATTGTTTGCGGTTCCGGAATCGCTTCCAGTTCTACCATACTCCCACTACTGTTTTCTGAAAAATCCATTTCTTTTAAAAAAATGGCGAGTCAAGAACAATATCACTATTGATCTTCCAGATGGTAGAAAGTCAACCTTCGTCATAGCCCGGGTCAACCCACAAACAGCCATTACAGAAACGTGTCTTGAGTTATCCAGAGTCTGGTTTTAAGCATAAGCCGGACAACTCCCCGTACCTTAACAATGTCAAGATATGAACTGTTCTATATCCAATACAGAAACAGAGGCACTGATTTAATTGGAACCAGATTCAAATCATGCAGCTGTCTCCAGTGCGTGTCACCTAAATGGAAGGAGGCCGATCAGCGTTACTCAACTTAGGAGTACTTCCAATTATGAGTAACCTGAAAGAGAAGCAAGTTCTCTTAACCATTACTATCAATTGAATACCATACACAAGTATCTACATCTTCGATTACCTTGAAGAATCCCGATACTTGCAATAGCTGGTTCTCTACTTTACTCTTATACCTATAACTTCTCAAAAGTTGGACCCTGTGTTTCTACGAAACACCCGTCTAAGAACTAGAGAAGTTATAAGTAAGCAGAATATAGTACGAGGACCAACCCCTCTGTCCTAATGGACACTGGATAACATACAATACTCTGTACAAGTCCCTTGAGTCTGATAACTCATTCACTGTGTGTCGTAGGTTGAAAACTGTACTTATGGTTAAGAAGAATTACACCGCTGTTCAATACTCCTTACCTAACCATCCACTGATATAGGTAAATGTCATAGACATAATTTCAAAAAGGTATCTCTCACTCTATAAAAATAGACGTACAGATATATCAATTTGAAATTGGTGCATAACAACGGATATTCAAAACCAAATATTTGCCGACCGGCAAACAACCCAGGTGACTTCCTCAAATATCACCAATTACAACGAATCCCGATATAATGAGGATGATCACCTAATTCCCAATAACTTACTCCCACTCATCATCTGTAAAACCATACAGATGTGAGAATCCAACCTGGTAAATACATACCCTGGAGCAAGTGTCTAATCGGGAAATCAGTTTTCTTTTAACAGTACACAGTAGAACTGAAACATTGAAATGTTTCGATGGGGTATCCTGGTATTCCTAGTAATGCCTCTTCCATTATCCAGATTCACAACTGTAACCGTATAATTCTTTGCCATCTCTCCAAATCCCTTTATATGTCTTTAGTCATTACCTTCTGTACACCCCTTTAGGCCAAATGGTTTTCTTCCTTCCCTACCGTTCGGCACCAGCCTCTGGTTTGGAAGAAGACTATCCAATAAGCATAATGGGTGTACTGTCCTAATCCTAGGAGCACTCGCAATGCGAGAGAAGGTGAAGATAAAAGACATCCGAATAAACCTTATTCCTATTTCTCCTGAACCAGAATCCATCCCCGAACTGGAACAAGTTCCTTTCGAGTTCGTATATAACCATACGATGGAGTATCCAAATAAACTGTGGATCTTCGTAGTGATACGGAGTGTCCTGGAGAAATACAAAGGTGATTTAGGTTTGGCGAAGATATACTTGGTTTGGTCGTGAATAGCAGTCGCAATTTACTTTGCCCTCTTACTAATCCCTTGCTTTGTCTTAACTTAATACCTTCTGTACACCATCGTTATGCTAATTGGTTTTCTTCATTCCCCGCCGTTCGGCACCAGCCTAAGGTTTGGAAGAAGACTATCCAATTTGCATAATAGGTGTACTATCTCCTAAACCAAGGAGTACTCGCAACCTGAGAGAAGGTAAAAGGAAAAGACAACTGAATAGTCCTATTCGTTTTCTCCAGAACCGGAAACCATCCTCGAATAAATTCCTTCGAGTTCGTATCTAACCATACGATGGTTTTGTCCAATGGAAGTGGACGTTCGTAGTAATACGGGGTGTCCTGGAGAAAAGGGTAAAAGTAGGAGTGGCAATGAGGCTTGCAACTCTGACAATCCAAAAGCCAGTGTTAAGAAGGTTCGGTCAACTTGGTCACTGAGTCATAGTCTAGGGTCGGGTCAATGGTCGCTGCCAAAGAGAGAGAGAAAAGAAACACTCAGCGTGCACTCTAACCTAGATCAGAATGGTTATCACTTTATCTAATCTGGAAAACTTCCCACTGTAACCTCAAATTCTTCCCCAAACCTGAAAGAAGAATTAGTCGGGATCACCCGAGGAGTAAACCAACTCATCAGTGGGAATCGGGATCCAACTATCATCGCATGATAACTTGACGGAATCCACTCAAGTCACCACACTCCAGAAGGTATGCGCATGCCTGGCAAGTTTCAGTTTCTTTAGAAACTCCCGATGTGATTTTTACCCCTAGGACCCAAGTGACCTTGACGAATAATCAACAAATCAAAAGGTCCTAGTCAAGTTCAGCCCGTCATTATCTTGATTGCGTTAAACCCACCCGCACGACCCTTGACGAATAATCAACAAAGTCGTACGACTGTCCTAACCAATCCTCATATCCATGCGACAGAATAGCACAACAAAGCTACCGCACACTACGCCTCGGCGAATAGCAACGACAAACGCAGCGCGAATACTAAGAAATACTAATCTGAAATGACGGAGGGCTACGACTGGTTTTTGGCGAAAAACCTTTAACGTAATGAACTTGACATCGTTGAAGGAACTGGATAACTTTTTATAAAAATATAGTGACGAAAACCTTTACTAAAGAGGTCACTCCCGGTGAAGGGATCTCGGCTCTTTCCCCGTAGAATGAGGTGCAGGGTATTCCAACTGAATACCACGATGCAAAGCAAAAGTAATCGGCTATAGTGAAGTTATTGCCCTGACGCAAACTTTTGTCCAAGGGGTCACTCCCGGTGAAGGGATCTCGGCCCTTGCCTCGTCGACTGAGGAGCAGGATATTCCAAATGAATACCACGATGCAAAACAAAAGTGAACGTCCTTGCAATAACAGCTTTTTGAAAAGTGTTCCAACAACATCAGAATAGGTTTGTTTATCTTGCATTGATCCGAATCAACGCAGTCCCATCAATTGATCACACCACAAAGAACGAAAATATACTGATGTACGTATATGCCATCCGCATTAGCCACTGGGTCCCGTCATTACCCGTTAGGTTAGCTAACTAACGACAGAGCGGGGACTGGACTAGCGCGGATGTAAAAAATATACAACATCTACTAATATATATACCAATATATTATATTAGCTCAAGGCGTGATAAAATGCAACATCACAGAAATATACAGCATCTCAGAACAAAACAGATATCTGGAAGCCCCGGGTTTCACAGAGCCGCTGCTGAAACCCGACGTTCCCCTGGTCGTGTGGATAGCCTGTGCAATGAAATCCTAGACCCCTACGGACGCGGCAAGTCACCCGCCAAAACCTGAACCTAGGGAGCCCCCCTTCAGCGCCGTGAATGGACCACCCAGCACTTCACGGAATCCGGTAACTTGGGCACCCCTCCTGGGTCAACCTGTACCCCCTACGAGTGCGGCGAATAGCCCGCCAATCCTAGAGTGAAGCCCCCTCCGTCTCAATGCCATGAGATGCGGGCCCGTTGCCCTCTAGAACCCGGCCATCCGTGCACCCCTCCACGGGGTAATCCTAGTACAGAAAGTAAAATATACATACAACGGGTACATCGACCGCAACCAGGTCGTGCCCCAAAAGAATAATACAAACAGGCAGTGACGGCAGTCCACATGTCGGACGCTCGCCCCGCAATATCAAATGAACATATAAAACAAAACTGTACTAACATTGCATCCAGGCTATCCCCCACGACCGATCCGCAACAACACAGCATAAACACAGAACATCAACGTGAATGTCACGTTCGCAAATCCGTCTAACCGGGCTATAGCAGTTAGACAGGATTTACCGATCGAGTGACATTCACGGTCGCAGATATAATGTAAATACTGTGAACTAGCAAGTTTAAAATATCCGATCGAACAAAAATATACCAAGTGGGCCCCAAAGCATTACTGTAGCACTTGCAGAAAATTTGGGCCCAAAAAAAATATACCAAAACCCTTATTTTCAACCCACAAGCCCACTGTAAAAATATGGCGAAGTGATTCCAACTTCCTGCGGCGGAACCGCGGCCAAAGAGGGGTTAAGGCCGCGTTTCCGCGGTCGTACGGAAGAATTGGGTTACCAAATTTTTCCAGTGTTCTTAGGATTCTCTGTACATCATTCTGCAATAACCTGAAAAATTTTTAGAGCCCGGAAAAATTCGACAGAAAACTGATGTGAAGAAAACGCGGTTTTGGAGTTTTTGTTCGATCGGAAAAGTAAAACACACTAGAACAAGCTAGACTAGGTTAATGGCGTGGCTCTGATACCATGTTGCGCCACGGCAGCGCCCCGGCCGTCTATCCGAGGCCAAAATGCAGAATCAAAATTTTCTTAACTTTTAAACCGGCGCTACCGCGGACAATAAAACCCGGATCGAAACCATTAACCGATACTAGCAATCAAGAGAAGGGGTGAGAGATATACCGAGTGATCCGAGTCCTCCGGTCTTCTCGTCGTCGTCCCGATCTCCCGCGGAAACTCCGGTCGTCGCATCCTTGCCGGAAGGGCACCACATCGTCTGTATCTTTTACGGGCTCCCGTCTCAATACCGAGGCAACTCGGGCACGAAGCTGGCTAGTCGACGTGCCCAAGGTTTGCTATAGATTGTAGTGTAGAAATGCTTGTCTCATTTGGGGTAGTGAAGTTGCCATTGGATGGAGGGAAGTAATGAACAAAATGGAGATGAACTCAGGTGTATCAAAAATGAGATGATAATTTCCCACACCACAAAATGAAAACCCCTCATCCTCTTGTGTAGTGGCCGGCCCCCCCTCTTGAACAAATGGTGGAGGAAAAAACCAACTCATGAAGGGAGGTAAGAGTAGTAAAAGTAGAAAGGTGACCACATCTAAAAGGAATGATAACAAGGTCAAATCCATTCAAATCAACTCTAATCACAATCTAATCTCAAAAGCAAGCCATCATGAAAAAGCAAAGATGCTTAACTTATCATAATGCCACAAGTGCAAGAAACCCCCTCCACAAATGTTATTTGCAAACTTGCAAATAACCCCCTCCATCGGAAAAGTCCGGCCGGGAAAGAACAAAGGAAAACCGGCCGGAACGGAATGCAAACTGGCAACTCCAGAAAACTGGTCCTGTAATAAATTACAGGAGAACCCCGATACTGTGCATACACACCCGCATCTGTATTCCGACCGGATACAAATGCAATGAGACAAAATCTACACTGTACTAAACTAGGATCCGGCTTAAACCAAAACCGGCTAGTAAAATCCGTTCGATTCTGATCCGTGCAATACCGCACGTATCTGATCGGACCCTGCCATATCTCCATACGGCCTCTCCAGCGTTTCGCCCGAAAGCTTGAGTAACTGAAAGTGTGGTGGACTCTAAAGACTCGTCAATACTATGGCTATGGATTTAACCACTAGCACGTCAGAGGTATAAGCCAATACGTGACGGGCCACCAGCTATTGACCAAAAGGGACGTCGATGAGCGAACTCATCCTGACACCCTACTGAGCCTGTCAGTGACAATATACGTACAGTCCGGTCCGTTCGTCTATGAGCATCGCATGTCGGGCCTAGGGGGTTGGTAAAAGTCAGACCCCCAAAAGCGGTACAAGTCGTGTCGGAGTGTAGCCCAGAACGCCCTGAGATACTACTGGAATACCTACCAGTAAATCTCCCGCCTCGGCCGAGGGCTTTGCGTAATGGCTCTCCTAGACACAGCGCGACCTCACCCCCAATACCGGGAGAGACGAACCCCTGAAGATCCGCTCACTGCCTCCATGTGGCTCGGGACTGTACCCAACTAAAACCTGTTTGCACGACTCCTTTGAGCCGTGGTAGGGTAGTAATCAAAGTACAGTGGGAACTCACACGAGACAAATGACGATCCCCAGGTCGATGAACTAACCTGTACATATGTCACCAGGGAACTGCTATCTGACGTCAGGTATAAGACCAACTAGCATGTTCCCGGCGAGTCCTGTCCGGTGTACTCATAACCCAATGAGCACCTGTATACATCTTAGGTGAACCAACTGACACCAGTGGCTTGTGAGACCGGCCACCGCCCCTCGTCGGGGTCTCGACTGTATACACTAGTCTACTCTGGAGAATCGATGCCCTGTCTCGAAACTCCCACGACTAGGGACCTTTTAAGGATGTGCTTATAGACCACCAGCTCTCACGTATATGATCGCCATCATACTGCCGGCAGTCAAGCAAGAATCCTAGGGACTCTATCAGCGTGTAATAGCGACCTGTAAGGTCACCTGAAGCAGTACACGATGATAAAGGTAAACCAGATAGCATACTATCATCTCGAGTAAGACTGTCCTCCTGGGATAGGTCCTCCCTCAATCATTGCAATCACGTGCCTGTGATCCAATAATTGACTCTGAGGGCACTATCTCCAACAGAGTAGATTTAACATCTACGGGGATATTGCCCGCATGGCGTTCTACGTCAGGGCTGATAGGACCTTATAGCTACATTTGCATATCTTGACTGTTCATGGCTACTATTTAGTGCATACTGCATTCTCTGCTATATGGATGTAAACTAGAATTGATAGAACACCGCACCATTACTAACGGTTCGTGTTGCACGAGCACTATCCTGCATGTTACACACACACCGTTAGTAATTGCCATGACATTGTAGAATTTACATCGGATCATTATGTTGTAGCTCATCTTTATGTGACTTGACATGATATTCATACTTGATGCATATATCACATCGGATCATTATGTTGTAGCTCATCTTTATGTGACTTGACATGATATTCATACTTGATGCATATATCACATCGGATCATTATGTTGTAGCTCATCTTTATGTGACTTGACATGATATTCATACTTGATGCACATATCATATCGGATCATTGACTTGCATATTGGTTTGGATTATATGTGATTTCTGGATTTGGGAACCGTGGCTATTTCAATTATGTAATCATTTAAAAACCCGGTTCCCTTGATATGATATTTCGGTGCGTCCACCATGTGTTTCCTCGGTGCTAGAGTGATATATGTGAACCCGAATCGAGGAGCTGGTTGAGGCCGATTACGGGTACATGGTGGACCCGGTATGGTAACCCAAGGCGAGAACGGTTTCGCTGTGTAGTAGACGGTGAGCCTGGCAGAGGGACTACTACCTACTGGTGATTGGTTGGACCTGACAGTTATCCGGAGGATACTGATCAGAGTCGATAGATGGATGCGGGGTGATCCATACTGCCGGGGCCGAGGGCCGATACCGCAGACGGAGCCCGTGGGCTGACCCGGACTGACGGGGCCCGATGGATGAGGATTTGCGTGTCGATACTGGACACGAGTATTTATGATATTTGGGTGCCGATGTTGGGAACTCGGGATTCTCAGAGATTTACAGGATTTGAGGGCCGATGAGAGTGCCGGCGCCTGAGCTATTTGGGGGATCTGGGTGCATTGATGGACACCGACTATATATTCCACGTTGACATTCCGTGTAGATGTTATATTGCCCATGCTCAACATTTATAATTGTACCTCATCCTGTAGTTATATTACCTGATAGAGCACTTGCATGATTATTGCACATACTGCTTATCACATATTGATATCATCTGTTGGCATATGATAGAGTGGCGCAGTACGTGCATGCTCACGATTACCTTTATATGTTATCTCTATTCACGAGTTGGCAACTCACCACCGTTGTGCCACAGTGTTTGCAGGTTGCCCTTCGGAGTAGTCGCGGCAGGCTGCGTTTCGCATCTTTTGACACAGATATCCCCATAGTTGGTGTACTAGCTCTTTTGCTGATAAGTGGGTTTTGTGCGGTATCTGTTTATCTTTCAGTTATGTACATTGTTGTATCTAGTATTCTCCATCTACTATGTATGTATTTGACTTAGAGACAGTGTGAGGACGATGATGTATATTATTTGTTTTCTGGTGTCGAGCTCGTTGTGAGCCGACTGTACTTGTAGTTTATTCTATCTGTGATGTTCCCACTTGTGGATCTTGATCTTCGCTACGGCGTCGTATATTGCTATCTTGGTGGTTGTTTACTTAGAATTCTTAACATGTTAGTAAGTGCTTTCATTTAAAACTCATAACACTCTATACTTTCACTGGTTTGATTTCTGGGTTTTCGGTTCACTTAGTCGCGTTACGCCTGTAGACGTTACGTGGTTAAGTGCCGGTTACGGGCCAAACTTTGGGTCGTGACAAAGTTGGTATCAGAGCGTAGGTTTTACCTTTCGGAGTGTAGGATGACCCTGGTATGATGGAGTAGGTAGCTGCAGCAGGGTAGCGTATCGTGTGCATGTTCCGCGGCATACTCACGACACGGTACTCCGCCTACGCGACCTTAGGACTTGTTGATTTAAATTCTTTCTTGAGTATATACATTCTTGCGATTCGATTTCCGTATCCTTATCGAATCCTATTGTTCCTTCGAGCCATTATGCCGCCAAAGACTACGAGGGCGCAGAGAGCGACCGCGAGGGCTGAGATTCGAGTTGACTCGTTCGAGACGAGGACTGATCCGGGTAGTACACCGGTTGTGCCCGAGCAGGCTGTTCCTGCCGTGACAGATCAGATTGCTATGTTAGGGGCTGGTGTGCAGGAGATACGCCAGACGATGGGATCCAGTATACAGGAGATGTGCCAGATGATGGGATCTCTCGTTGAGACACTTCGAGCGCAGTGACCAGAGGTAGTTCCACCCGTTGCAGAGACCGCGGTGGTATCCACAGTGCAGGCAGTTGCACCTGCGACTACAGAGGTTATTGCAGTATCGCTGTCAGAGTTTATGAGGCTGAAGCCTCCGGTCTTCACAGGCACCGATGTGGCTGAGGACCCGCAGTCTTTCATTGATAGGATGGCGCGGATATGTCGTTCACTTAGATGTGCAGATGCGAGATGGGTTGAGTTCGCGATCTTTCGCCTGGAAGGTCTTGCGCAGAAATGGTTCGAATCAGTCGAGAAGGGTAGAGCAGTAGGTCTTCCTCCTATGACCTGGACAGAGTTCGTGGCGCTATTCCTTGCCTGCTTTCTTCCCCTGAGTGTCAGAGATGCTAGAGCACGCAGGTTCGAGTCCTTACGCCAGACGCCAGAGATGTCAGTGGCAGAGTACGATGTGCTGTTCACCGAGCTATCAGTTTATACTCCGTACCTAGTGGCTACTGAGAGTTGCGAGTTAAGAGATTTGTCCGAGGCTTGCTCACACCACTATTCCTTGCGATTAGCGCGCAGCACTACGAGACATATGCTGCAGCTATAGATGCAGCCTTATTGGTTGAGGAGCGCCTTGCTGAGACTTCGGCAGTCCCAAAGCCGAAGAGAGTTCGTGCAGATACGTCAGTGCAGAGACGGCCTTTTCGGCGTCGTGACAGACACCTTGCAGGTGGCAGAGATTCGAGGCGAGGCCGGTTATTTAGCTCCTATCCCCAGGAGGGTCAGCGACCATCATCGGGATGTTACCGTTGCGGGAGTTCTTATCATCGTGTGAGAGATTGTCCTGAGGTACCCCGGAGTGAGGCGGCAGCACCGCATGTTACATTACCACCTTCACCACCCCAGACGGCATTGCCGATAGTACCTACTGTTACTCCGCGTCAGACGCATGCACAGAGAGGTCGTGGTCGCGGAGGATTTGTTCATAGAGGACAAGGTGACCGAGGCAGAGGGCAGCCCGCGGCCGGCAGGGGACAGTTAGTCGCAGGTGGAGGATAGGCGCGAGTTTTTGCTTTGACGCATCAGGACGCGCAGGCGTCCAATGCGGTGGTCTCAGGTATCCTTCCTGTATGTTCGGTTGATGCACACGTGTTATTCGATCCCGGATCCACGCACTCGTACGTATCCACACACTTTGTGCCGAGTTTGGGTAGAGAGTCCGGTTTGCTTGACCAGCCGCTTGTTGTGACTACTCCTGTGGGAGAGTCATTTGTTGCTAGGCACGTGTTCCGATCCTGTACCGTCCGTATTGGCGAGAGAGAGTTGCCAGTCGATTTGATCCTTCTTGAGATGTTGGACTTCGACGTTCTTTTGGACATGGATTGGTTAGCCACGTGCTATGCTTCTGTTGACTGCCGCGATAAGACAGTTCGATTTTGTTTTCCCGGCGAGTCGGTTGTTGTTGTGTTGGGGGACCGTGGTGTTACCCCTCACAGTGTGATTTCTTCTTTTTGCGCTGGACAGCTTTTGCGGAAGGGATGTCAGGGATTTCTCGTCTATGTTTGCGATACTAGAGCTACAGAGGTTCCGATGGATCAGGTTCCAGTTGTTAGCGAGTTCCCTGATGTGTTCCCTGACGAGCTTCCTGGGCTACCGCTCGAGCGTGATATTTCTTTTTGTATTGATTTGGTTCCTGGCATGGAGCCTATTTCTGTACCGCCTTATCGGATGGCCCCGGAGGAACTTAAAGAATTGAAGGGTCAGTTGCAAGATTTGCTGGATAAGGGACTCATTCGACCCAGTGTTTCTCCTTGGGGTGCTCCAGTCTTGTTTGTCAAGAAGAAGGACGGCGGTCTGCGTTTGTGTATCGACTACCGCCAGCTGAACAGGGTGACAGTGCGAAACCGGTATCCTTTGCCACGCATCGACGATTTGTTCGACTAGCTTCAGGGGGCAGGATACTTTTCGAGGATCGATTTGCGATCAGGCTACCATCAGCTGCGGGTTCGACAGGAGGACATTTCCAGGACAGCTTTCCGCACGCGCTACGGCCATTATGAGTTTTTGGTGATGTCGTTCGGACTCACCAACGCGCCAGCAGCATTTATGGACTTGATGAACAGCATTTTCCGACCGTATCTCGATCTGTTCATCATAGTGTTCATTGACGATATCTTGGTGTATTCTCGGAGTAGAGAGGAGCACGAGCAGCACCTGCGGATTACACTGCAGACCTTGAGGGAGCATCAGCTTTTCGCCAAATTTTCAAAGTGTGCTTTCTGGCTAGACAGCGTAGACTTCTTGGGGCACATGATTACATGAAATGGTATATGTGTAGACCCGAGGAAGATCGAGGCAGTTCGGAGTTGGCCTAGACCCACGTCAGTGACGGAGGTTCGTAGCTTCCTAAGGCTGGCAGGCTATTACAGGCAATTTGTACAGGACTTCTCTCGCATTGCTACACCTTTGACCGGGTTGACCCGGAAGGGAGTTCGCTTCGATTGGACGGAAGAGTGTGAGCACAGTTCCCAGCAGCTACGGGCTCTACTGACTACGACACCAGTGCTATCATTGCCTTCAGGATCAGGCGGATTTGTAGTCTACTGTGATGCTTCACGAGTGGGGCTAGGGTGCGTTTTGATGCAGCATGACAGGGTGATCGCGTATGCTTCGCGGCAATTAAAGAAATATGAACAGAATTACCCCACTCATGATCTGGAGATGGCTGCAGTGGTCTTTGCACATAAGATCTGGCGACATTATCTGTATGGAGAGTCATGCCAGATATTCACGGATCACAAGAGCTTAAAGTATATATTTCAGCAGTGAGACCTGAACCTTAGACAGCGGCGATGGATGGAGTTAGTAATGGACTATGATTGTGAGATCTTGTATCACCCGGGCAGGGCGAATATAGTGGCGGATGCTTTGAGCAGGAGGCCCGGGGGTAGTCTATCTTGTTTGAGCGCAGTGCAGAGGCAGTCGTCGGCAGATTGGCAGATCTTATGCGACAGCCGGGTACAGTTCGAGTTTACGCCGATCGGAGGACAGATTGCGCATGTTCGTGCACGCCCACAGTTGCTTGACCGTATACATGAGGCACAGCACAGTGATGACCGCTGTTCAGAGATCAGGACACAGATGGGACAGGGCAGATTTTCCGAGTTCGTGATCGATGATCAGAGGATACTACGATTTGGAGCTAGACTGTGCGTACCAGATGCTGAGGGATTGCGGCGCGAGATTCTTGAGGAGGCACATCGATCGGTATATAGTGTTCATCCCGGTTCCACCAAGATGTACCATGACTTGAGAGATGTTTACTGGTGGGACGGAATGAAGAGAGACATTGCAGATTTTATGTCGAGATGCCTGACTTGTCAGCAAGTCAAGGCTGAGCATCAGAGGCCCGCGGGAGAGCTACAGCCGTTACCCATTCCGGAGTGGAAATGGGAACAGATCTCTATGGACTTCATTGTGGGTCTACCCAGGACTAGTCGAGGGTATGACTCCATCTGGGTGATCGTGGATCGTTTGACGAAAGCGGCTCACTTCCTACCGGTGAAGACAACTTTCGGGTTTGCTCAGTATGCCCAGATTTACATTGATGAGATTGTACGACTGCACGGAGTTCCGACATGTATCGTATCCGATAGAGGCACCCAGTTTACCAGCCGGTTATGGCAGAGGCTTCAGGAGGCTTTAGGCACTCGTTTGAGTTTCAGCACAGCATTTCATCCGCAGACCGACGGACAGTCAGAGCGGACTATTCAGACTCTAGAGGACATGCTCAGAGCATGCGTTTTAGACTTCGGAGGTAGCTGGGATCTTCATTTGCCTTTAGTAGAGTTCTCCTACAACAACAGCTACCAGGAGGCCATTCAGATGGCACCGTTTGAGGCTCTTTATGGGAGGAGATGCAGATCGCCCACCTGTTGGACGGAGCTCAATGAGAGCAGTATCTTAGGGCCGCAGATTGTGGAGGAGACGACCGCGAAGATCCAGTTGATTCGCGATAGGATGAGAGCAGCCCAGAGTAGGCAGAGGTCTTATGCGGACCGTCGTCGGCGTAGACTTGAGTTTTCTGTTGGTGATCATGTTTTCTTGAGGGTCTCCCCAATGAAAGGCGTGATGCGGTTTAGGAAGAAGGGGAAGCTTAGTCCCAGATATGTGGGCCCCTTTGAGATCCTCGAGCGTATTGGTGCGGTTGCGTATCAATTAGCCCTTCCGCCCAGTTTTCTAGACGTGCACCCCGTATTTCACGTTTCGATGCTCCGCAGATATCTTCATGATCCTTCGCATGCGATTCAGCACCCGACGATCCAGCTTGAGCGCGACCTTTCCTATGCAGAGCAGCCGGTGATGATCTTGGATCGACAAGTGAAGAAATTGAGGTCGAAGGAGATACCGTCCGTCAAGGTACTTTGGCGTGGCCAGCGCGGTGAGGAGGTCACTTGGGAGACCGAGAGCGAGATGAGGAAGAGGTATCCCCATCTTTTTTAAGGTGCGTATAGTTAGATTTTTAAATTCGGGGACCGAATTTCTTTAAGGGGGGTAGATTGTAACACTTTGTATTTCCGTTAGAATGTTTTTCGTGATAATTAGAAATTGAGCGTGTTATTGTATATGTGTGCATATGATTATTAGTTATATTTAGTCGTGTTGGCAAATTGGAAAATTTTCCTTTGTAGTGTACACTTGCACACTTAGCCATTTTTGTGACTTAAGGTTTTGGTAACTTGTTAACCATTCTTGTGTTCCATGGTTGCTAACTTATTTTCCCCACCATTTTAATCATATCATAACCCTTTTCATAATTCAAAATCCAATTAAACAATTGAGAGCATGGTGTTAGGTAAAGAGGTTGACTTTTGACCCATTTCCTTGTTCTTCTCTCTCTCTTCTCCTCACTTCAGATTTCTACAGCATTCCAGCAGAAAAACCCCATCTTTCTCCATCTTTTCTTCTCCTTTCTCATTTCCCTTTGATCCCTACACAAAACCCTACACAAATCAACACATTTTCATCACAAAACCATGGAAAAGTGAGCTTTTTGAGGTGTTTAGAGGCAAATCTGCACACTTAATGTTAGAGCTGGGATTTTTGGTGTTTCATAGGGTCTTTTGAAGGTATTAACTCATGTTAGCACTCCTTTTCCTTAAACTTGTTGTATTCTTTAGCAAAAATCTCTTTTTTGTTCATTTTTAGGGATATTAAGGGATATTTGTGATTCACATGTTAGATTAGGGTTTTGTTAGTTGTGTTAGCTCTATTATGTGTTATTAGAGCTATTTTAGGCCAGGTTTGTTTCAGTTTGCACAGAAATACCATAAAGTTCCATTTTAGTGCAAAAGTGTGGATTTTAACTAGAAATAAGGCTCTGTAGGATCTGCTGCTACCCGAGATATTTCAGAGTGAAACTAGATGTTATTGTAGCATGTATGGGGGGTATAGAGTGCACACACCAAACCTGGGAGCCCACACCCCTACCCAGGCCGCCGGAATATTCATTCTGGCCGCAATTAGCGGCCAGATGGGTGAGTTGGGATTTGGGGTTTGGGCCACTGGAGTCTGCTGCTATGTGAGTTATTTTGGTATATATAGTTTTACAATATCATTTCTGTATCAAAATCTGGAGGTGATTACCTATTTTTCCCGTATTTTTAATCTTCGCGACATGCGTGGTACGTGTGTATGGGTTTTGGGTTTCTGCGTATCGCGACACGTCGGAGTGACTTCAGGCGCGTAATCACACGTTTTAGCGTATCGCGCACACGCGCGCTTGGTTCACGACATGAGTTACTAGTTCGGCTTTAATGTCGTGTTTGTGTGATGTTAAGCTTATGTATGATATATTGCGTAATTCTAGGTTCGCAGGCGAGTACGGCGGACGCCGCGCAGAAGGGGAAACAAGTTGTTGGCTATACCTAGCGAAAGACTACGGTGAGTAGATTTAACATCTACGGGGATATCGCCCGCTTGGCGTTCTACGTCAGGGCTGATAGGACCTTATAGCTACATTTGCATACCTTGACTGTTCATGGCTACTATTTAGTGCATACTGCATTCTCTGCTATATGGATGTAAACTAGAATTGATAGAACACCGCACTATTACTAACGGTTCATGTTACACGAGTACTATCCTGCATGTTACACACACACCGTTAGTAATTGCCATGACACTCACATTGTAGAATTTACATCGGATCATTATATTGTAGCTCATCTTTATGTGACTTGACATGATATTCATACTTGATGCATATATCACATCGGATCATTATGTTGTAGCTCATCTTTATGTGACTTGGCATGATATTCATACTTGATGCATATATCACATCGGATCATTATGTTGTAGCTCATCTTTATGTGACTTGACATGATATTCATACTTGATGCATATATCACATCGGATCATTATGTTGTAGCTCATCTTTATGTGACTTGACATGATATCATACTTGATGCACATATCATATCGGATCATTGACTTGCATATTGGTTTGGATTATATGTGATTTCTGGATTTGGGAACCGTGGCTATTTCAATTATGTAATCATTTAAAAACCCGGTTCCCTTGATATGATATTTCGGTGCGTCCACCATGTGTTTCCTCGGTGCTAGAGTGATATATGTGAACCCGAATCGAGGAGCTGGTTGAGGCCGATTACGGGTACATGGTGGACCTGGTATGGTACCCCAGGGCGAGAACGGTTTCGCTGTGTAGTAGACGGTGAGCCTGGCAGAGGGACTACTACCTACCGGTGATTGGTTGGACCTGATAGTTATCCGGAGGATGCTGATCAGAGTCGATAGATGGATGCGGGGTGATCCGTACTGCCGGGGCCGAGGGCCGATACCGCAGACGAAGCCCGTGGGGTGACCCGGACTGACGGGGCCCGATGGATGAGGATTTGCGTGTCGATGCTGGACACGAGTATTTATGATATTTGGGTGCCGATGTTGGGCACTCGGGATTCTCAGAGATTTACAGGATTTGAGGGCCGATGAGAGTGCCGGCGCCTAAGCTATTTGGGGGATCTGGGTGCATTGATGGACACCGGCTATATATTCCACGTTGACATTCCGTGTAGATGTTATATTGCCCATGCTCAGCATTTATTATTGTACCTCATCCTGTAGTTATATTACCTGATTGAGCACTTGCATGATTATTGCACATACTGCTTATCACATATTGATATCATCTGTTGGCATATGATAGAGTAGCGCAGTACGTGCATGCTCGCGATTACCTTTATATGTTATCTCTATTCACGAGTTGGCAACTCACCCCCGTTGTGCCACAGTGTTTACAGGTTGCCCTTCGGAGTAGTCGCGGCAGGCTGCGTTTCGCATCTTTTGACACAGATACCCCCTAGTTGGTGTACTAGCTCTTTTGCTGATAAGTGGGTTTTGTGCGGTATCTGTTTATCTTTCAGTTATGTACATTGTTGTATCTAGTATTCTCCATCTACCATGTATGTATTTGACTTAGAGACAGTATGAGGACGATGATGTATATTATTTGTTTTCTGGTGTCGAGCTCGTTGTGAGCCGACTGTACTTGTAGTTTATTCTATCTGTGATGTTCCCACTTGTGGATCTTGATCTTCGCTACGGCGTCGTATATTGCTATCTTGGTGGTTGTTTACTTAGAATTCTTAACATGTTAGTAAGTGCTTTCATTTAAAACTCATAACACTCTATACTTTCACTGGTTTGATTTCTGGGTTTTCGGTTCACTTAGTCGCGTTACGCCTGTAGACGTTACTTAGTTAAGTGCCGGTCACGGGCCAAACTTTGGGTCGTGACACTTTCAAAGTTAAACTTGTTGCAAAGGGTTTTCGTCAACGACCAGGTGTGGATTATGACGAAACCTTTTCTCCAGTGGCTATGCTTAAGTCCATCTAGATCTTACTTGCCATTACTGCATAATATGACTACGAAATCTGGCAAATGCATGTTAAGACCGCCTTTCTAAACGGTGATTTAGAAGAGTGCGTGTACATGACTCAGCCAGAAGGCTTCGTAGATAGTGGGAGCAGCGGAAAGGTGTGCAAGCTGCTTAAATCCATTTATGGATTAAAGCAAGTATCGCGGAGTTGGAACATTTGTTTTGATGTTGTAGTCAAAGAGTTTGACTTCATCAAAAATATAGATGAACCTTGTATCTATAAGAAGGTAGCAGAGAGTAAGGTTGTCTTCCTCGTATTGTACGTGGATGGCATACTCTTTATAGGAAATGATATTCCTATGCTGCAATCAGTCAAGCTCTTCTTATCATAAAGATTCTCAATGAAAGATCTAGGTGATGCCTCATGCATATTGGGAATCATGATCTATAGAGATAGATCTAAACGGATACTGGGATTGTCCCAATCCAAGTACATTGACACCATACTAAAGAGGTTTAGTATGGAAGAATCCAAGCGTGGGAACCAACCGACGATCTCTGGACTCACTCTCTCCAAAGAGATATCTCCCAAGACTGATTTGGAGAGAGCTCGTATGCAAGGGATACCCTATGCTTCGGCAGTAGGCTCTATCATGTATGTGATGCTATGTACCAGACCCGATGTAGCATACTCACTAAGTGTAGTGAGTCGGTATCAAGCAGATCCTGGAGAGAGTCACTGGATAGCTGTGAAGAACATTCTCAAGTACTTACGAAGGACTAGAGACATGTTCTTGGTGTATGGTAAAGGAGAACTCCGGGTGGAGTCCTTTACCGATTCCAGCTTCCAAAGTGATAAGGACGACTCTAAGTCGCACTCGGGATTTGTCTTTACCCTTAATGGAGGGGCGGTATGTTGGAAGAGTTCTAAACAGGATACCGTTGCAGACTCGACGATGGAGGCTGAATACATCGCTGCCAACGATGCTGCCAATGAGGCTGTCTGGATAAAGAAGTTCATTAGTGAACTTGGTGTGGTTCCATCCAATACCTTTGTATTGCGATAACAATGGAGCTGTGGCTTTGGCCAAGGAACCCAGATCCCATCAAAAGTCCAGACATATTCTGAGGCGGTATCACCTGATCAGGGAGATAGTTGATCGCCAGGAGATCAAGGTCAGGAGAGTAGATACGAAGGACAACACTGCGGATCAACTCACGAAGGCCATTCCCCAGATACAGTTTGAGAGATTATTCAGGATGCTAGGTATGAGATACTACAGCAGCTGGCCTTAGTGCAAGTGGGAGATTGTTAGTTATGTATATGCCCTAGAGGCCATTGTTGTACATATGATGTATATTATAATGGATGCTTGGATATATATAGAGAGGACTTTCTTTCTCGTCATGATAGTATGCTATTTGGTTTCACTTTATCTTAACATGTTGACTTGTATTGGTTTACTGTCTTACTCTCACATGTTGATAAAGCCCTTAGGATCTGTACTCGACTACTGGGACTATGATGAGATCATAGTAGTGGGGCCACGGTAGTCGATGAGTACATCCTATAACAGTTCCTAGTCGAGGGTATATCGAGACAGGGCATCGATACACCAGAGTAGACTAGCATATATGCATCTTGACCCATATGATAGGCAATGGATGATCCCATATCCATCGGTGTTTTGACATCAAGGATGGTGTACGGGTGCTCAGTGGAGACTGGGTACACTGGACGGACTCGCCGAGAACTCCCATATGGTGATATACCACACGTCAGATGGCAGTTCTCCGGTGACACTGGTACAGGGTAGTCTATAGACCCGAGATCGTCATAGAGTCTTGTGTGATTCCCACTGTGCTTTGATTTCCACCTTACCACGTCCAAGAGGGCGTGCAAAACGGTGGCTTTTGGGTGCAGTCCCGAATCACATGGAGTCAATGAGCGATAGGAGGGGATTCGTCTCTCCCGGTATAGGTAGTTGATGTTGTGCTGTGTTCGATTGGCTATAACTGGAAGTCCCTGGCCAGGGCTGATATAGAGATTTACTGGTAAGTGTTACCAGTAGTTTCTCGACCCGTTATGAGCCACACATCGACATGACTTATCGGTTACTGGGGTCTGACGTATACCACCCCTAGACTTGATATGCGACATATCAGACGAAGAGACCGGACTGTATGGGAGTGTTACTGATTGGATTCACAGGAGAACGTACAGGCTAGTTTGTTGATCTTCTGATCGCTCAATACCTGGGTAGCTGTTACGTTTAGCTGACCGCTTGCAGCTTGTGGATGTTTGATATGATCATCACCTGCTACCGGCATATTGACGATTCTTTAGAGTCCTACACAGAGGTTTCTTGGCTCAGGCAAAACGGAGTAGAGGCACATATGTGATATGTGCAGGACCGAGGATAATGCGATATGAGATACCGTATTATATTCTCGCAATATTTATATATGAACCGGGTCATCGGATTAAGTGTTGATTCGATGAATCGGTACATGATATATCAGTCGGTTATATTCGATATAGCCGGATTGTCGGATCAAGTGTTGATTCGATAATTTAATGTATAATAATATATATGATATATTGTATTACATTATCTAATATTAGCTCGCTTTATTATTTCATTTTCTCACCGGATAATACATTGATATATATGCGATATATATTAATTGTATTATTTTCTTTTGTTACAAATATATATTATATATGTGATATATATTATAGTAGCATGATGTGATTAATAATGAAACATGTTTAGTGGAGATTAAACGAGATTAGGGTTTGATTAGGGTCAGTTGCTTCATGCACCTTCTAGAAGCAATTCCTTTTGTCTTGAAGAAGATATTATGGTTGATATTTTCTTATGACTCAATTTTTTAACCCAACCAAACCCTAGCCCTAGTTAATTCTCTACAAGGGTTATCCTTGTCATCCCTTGACCATGGTTCCATTATTATTCATATATTCATTTCATTATTCATCACAAAAGGATTAACTCATTTTTCATTATCTTCTTCTCTCTTGAGCTTTGAGAAAACTTACTAGTTTTTCATTTTTTGATGATTTCATGTGAGAATTTGATATAAAAAGAAAGCATAAATACTACTCTATCATCCTCATCTAATCTAGCCAATTAGATTAAGGTGTTCACCTCATTAGAGTGAGAGAGCTTGAGTTATTGCAATTTCGACGTAGATCATCGGAGAAAAGGAATACTACAAGCTAGCATGGATCGTTCGAGTCGTGGAGCCTCTCTTGAGTCCGGGAGATCGTGGATCGCGGCGAAGGGACTTCTACTCGGAGCTTATGAAGCGAAGGAGCGGACTACAAAGGTTGTAATCCCTCACACTTAGTAGTAAAGATTTTTACTTGCATGTGAAACCCTAATAATCTAGCAAAGATCCCGGCTTTGGGTTGTTCGGCACGTCTAAAATTTTATTCGGGCATGGTTGATGCCTTATAAACCCTCACAAGAGTGCCTAGGAACCCTACATGATCCTTAGGACTTACAGAGGAACATGCACTTAGGAATCCTCACGATTCCTAATGAGAAACACACCTACAAGATCCTCACGACTTGTAGGGAGAAATACCTTTATGAGACCCTTACGGATCATGAAGTCAAAAACCTTAGTCGAAGGGATCCTAACCCTGTTTACCAAGCCACCTTTGTTCGACATCGACAGAGGCAAATGATGATTCTGTAAGTGCACGGCGGCGCCCCGGCCGTCAATCCGACGCCGGAATGCGGAAGCGGTGATAAACTTTAATTTTATTTTTTTTTTTTTTTTTGCGGACTTTGCAAACCGGCACCACCGCGCACTAAACTCCGGATCATAACCATTAACAAGTCTAAGCTACTAACAAGAAAGGGAAGAGATGTACCGACTGATCCGAGTCCTCCGGTCTTCATCTCCACTCCGATCTCCTCGCGGGATCTCCGTCCGTCTCCTCCACGTCGGAAAGGGCACCACATCGCCTGTAGCTTTTACGGGCTCCCACCTCAATACCGAGGCAACTCGGGCGCGAAGCTGGCGAATCGACGCGTCCAAGATTTGCTGTAGATATAGTGTAGAAGCTTGTCTCTTTTGGGGTTAAAGAGGTTGCCAAGTTGGAGGAATATTGCACAAGAATTTTTCCATGGATGGAGGCTAAGAGAAAAGAGCATGCCCTCTCAAAATGGAGCTCGGCCAAGCCATCAGCCCCTGCACCCCAATTTTGTGCTCTGTGGAATTGAGTATGAAGAGTGCACCCCTTAAAACCATGTAAAAGGAAATTTCCCTTTTAAATCAACAGCACACACACACACAAAAGGGGGGGGCCCATGAAATAAGCAAGGAAATTGCCACACTAAGAAATAAATCCTCATCTCCTATTTTAATAAATTAATCCACTCACAAATCAAGAACAGTGGCCGGCCATCACTAACCCATACCCTATCATGTCCCATTAATGCATGAATAGGAAAGATGATATCATAATCAAACCTTTTGCAAGGAAACCCCCCAACAAAATGTTAATAGCAAACTTGCATTTAACACCCTCCAACGAAAAGTCCGACCGGGAAGGAAAAAGAGAAAACCGGCCGGAACGGAATGCAAACTGGCAACCCCAGAAAACTGGTCCCATAATAAATTACAGGAAAACCCCGATACTGTGCATACACACCCGCATCTGTATTCCGTCCGGATACAAATGCAAAGAGACAAAATCTACACTGTACTAAACTAGGACCGACTTAAACCAAAGCCGGCTAGTAATATCCGTTCGATCCCGATCCGTGCAATACCGCACGTATCTGATCGAACCCTGCCATATACCTATACGGCCTCTACAGCGTTTCGCCCGAAAGCTGAGTAACTGAAATCGTGGGGGACTCTAAAGACTCGTCAATACTATGGCTGTGGATTTAACCACTAGCACGTCAGAGGTATAAGCCAATACGTGACGGGCCACCAGCTATTGACTAAAAGGGACGTCGATGAGCGAACTCATCCTGACACCCTACTGAGCCTGTCAGTGACAATATCCGTGCAGTCCGGTCCGTTCGTCTATGAGTATCGCATGGCGGGCCTAGGGGGTTGGTAAAAGTCAGACCCCCAAAAACGGTACAAGTCGTGTCGGAGTGTAGCCCAGAACACCCTGAGATACTACTGGAATACCTACCAGTAAATCTCCTTGCCTTGGCCAAGGACTTTGTGTAATGGCTCTCCTAGACACAGCACGACCTCACCCCCAATACCGGGAGAGACGAACCCCTGAAGATACGCTCACTGCCTCCATGTGGCTCGGGACTGTACCCAACTAAAACCTGTTTGCACGACTCCTTTGAGCCGTGGTAGGGTAGTAATCAAAGTACAGTGGGAACTCACACGAGACAAATGACGATCCCCAGGTCGATGAACTAACCTGCACACATGTCACCAGGGAACTGCCATCTGACGTCTGGTATATGACCAACTAGCATGTTCCCGGCGAGTCCTGTCCGGTGTACTCATAACCCAATGAGCACCTGTATACATCTTAGGTGATCCAACTGACACCAGTGGCTTGTGAGACCGGCCACCGCCCCTCGTCGGGGTCTCGACTGTATACACTAGTCTACTAATGGAGTATCGATGCCCAGTCTCGAAACTCCCACGACTAGGGACCTTTTAAGGATAAGCTTATAGACCCCCAGCTCCCACTTATATGATCGCCCTCATACTGCTGGTGGTCAAGCAAGAATCCTAGGGGCTCTATCAACGTGTAATAGCGACGTGTCATGTCACCTAAAGCAGTACACGATGATAAAGGTAAACCAGATAGCATACTATCATCTCGAGTAAGACTGTCCTACCGGGATAGGTCCTCCCTCAATCATTACAATCACGTACCTGTGACCTAATAATTGACTCTGAGGGCACTATCTCCAACAATCTCCCACTTGCACTCAAGGCTAATTATTGCGATGTCGCATACTCACAGCCCGTGTGATACCGAACATCCAACTCCTCTACTAGTCAGTCTCACAAAGCTCGTTTGCGGAACTATTGCGTTCGAGGAATAGCCTCAGTGAGTGGATCCGCTTAGTTGTTTCTTCCTATGTCTCTCTATATCTCAAGTTCGCGGAGAAAGCCATCTCCCGAAATGAGCAATACCTGTCTCAGAATATGTCTGGATGTCTGATGGGACCTAGCTCATAAATGAACTCCAAATCCAAACTTCTTAGACTGTATCGTCAACTGAACTTAATCAGTATCCTGCGCGCCATGCCTCCCTCAGTATTGCCTTGGACCACCTGTCCAAAATACTGCCCCTCATCAGAAGGAAAACTATAACTCTGACAACCTCCTTGTCGTCCATGTCACCTTGGAAGCCTGGAATGATAACTGTCCCCTGAATGAGGCTGTCGTTATCATATCCCTAGAACATCCACTTGTGTTCTAAAACTGCTTCCGACCGTTTCTCCAGGATTGGATCAATGTCAACTTATTGCATCTAGTGCAAGAACAACATCTGGTGTGGTACTTGACATCTCACGATTGACTCAATTGCCTGAGCAAGTGATCTGCCAATCATGCCCGTCCCTCTCCCCTTTAGTCTGTAAGACACCTTTGGAGAGGGTGACTCCATTACCTGCAGGTACACTACCGTGCCAGGAGTCGTCCATCCTAAATACTCTTAGAATGCTGTCAAGTACCCTGATTGGGAAACCATCCAAATCTAGATCTAAAACCATAGATCTAGTAACCAGTATGTCTGATATAAAATCCATTTCCTTTGTGGAGAAACAACTGTGTGACGACCAAAGTATAACCGATCGTAGTGTAGGAGTTTCTTTTCCTACTCTGTGTATATCATCCAAATACCAGGATATCACACCCTACTACCTTCTCAACAGATCCATCCCCTATTCTGATGAAGTCAAACCCATGACTGTCACGTCAGAAATAGATGATCTATCTCCGCTACATCTGCTCTAGTCTATAAATAGACATAAGCAATCTGTCCACCAATGCTTCCGCTGCTCCCACTGACTACGACAACCCTCTGGCAGAGTCATATAGACGTACACTTCTAAAACTGGTTTAGAACGACGCTATACTCATCCTCCCGCCGGGTCTCGTAACCTGGAACAACAGCAATGGCAATTGTGGGTAAACAAGAACTTCCCTGTCACCGTCCTTGAGGCTACCGTAGTGCCTCTCGGGTGCCTGAAGTTACCCACCTTATCTGCGGAGTGGCCAATGGAATGTCAATCCAGATTGAATCTTTAGGTTCCTTATCAAATCTTCAGTAATCGTTTGTGGTTCTGGAATTACTTCCAGTTCTACCATACTCCCACTACTGTTTTCTGAAAAAATCCATTTTTAATAAAACTGTGGCGAGTCTAGAATAATATTGCTATTGTTCATCCAGATGGTAGAAAGTCAACCCGCGTCATAGCCTGGGTCAACCCATAAACAGCCATTACAGAAACGTGCCTTGAGTTATCCAGAGTCTGGTTTTAAGCATTATCCGGACAACTCCCCGTACCTTAACATCGTTAAGATACGAACTGTTCTATATCCAATATAGGACCAGAGGCACTGATTTAATTGAACCTGATTCAAATCATGCAACTGTCTCCAGTGCATGTCAACTAAATGGAAGGAGGTGGATCAGCGTTACTCAACTTAGGAATGCTTCCAATTATGAGTAACCTGAAAGAGAAGCAAGATCTCTTAATCATTACTATCAACTGAATACCAAATACAAGTATCTACATCTTCGATCACTTTGAAGAATCCCGATACTTGCTACACCTGGTTCTCTACTCCATTCAAATACCTATAACTTCTCAAAATTCGGACCCTGTGTTTCCGCGAAACACCTGTCTAAAAACTAAAGAAGTCATAAGTAAACCGAATATAGTACGAGGACCAACCCCTCTGTCCTGATGGACCCTGGACAACATACAATCCTTTGTATAAGTCCCTTGAGTCTGATAACTCATTCACTGTGTGTCGTAGGTTGAAAACTGTACTTATGGTTAAGAAGAATTACACCGCTGTTTAATGCTCCTTACCTAACCATCCACTGATACAGGTAAATGTCGTAGACATAATTTCAGAAAGGTATATCTCACTCTATGAAAATAGACGTACAGATATATCAATTTGAAATTGGTGCATAACTGCGGATATTCAAAACCAAATATTTGCCGACCGGCAAACAGCCCAGGTGATTTCCTCAAATATCATCGATTACAACGAATCCTGATATAATGAGGATGATCACCCAATTCCCAATAACCTACTCCCACTCATCATCTGTAAAACCATACAGATGTGAGAATCATACCTGGTAAATACATACCCTGGAGCAAGTGTCTAATCGGGAAATCAGTTTTCTTTTAACATTACACAGTGAAACTGAAACATTGAAATGTTCCGATGGGGTATTCTGGTATTCCTAGTAATGCCTCTTCCAGATTCACGACTGTAACCGTATAGTTCTTTGCCACCTCTCCAAATCCCTTCATATGTCTTTAGTCTTTACCTTCTGCACACCCTTTTAGGCCAAATGGTTTTCTTCCTTCCTTACCGTTCGGCACCAGCCTATGGTTTGGAAGAAGACTATCCAATAAGCATAATGGGTGTACTGTCCCAATCCTAGGAACACTCGCAACGAGAGAGGGTGAAGATAAAAGACAACCGAATAAACCTTATTCCTATTTCTCCTGAACCAGAATCCATCCCCGAACTGGAACAAGTTCCATTCGAGTTCGTATATAACCATACGATGGAGTATCCAAATAAACTGTGGATCTTCGTAGTGATACGGAGTGTCCTGGAGAAATACAAAGGTGATTTTAGGATTGGCGAAGAAATACCTGGTTTGGTCGTGAATATCTGTTGCAATTTACTTTGCCCCCTTACTAATCCCTTGCTTTGTCTTAACTTAATACCTTCTGCACACCATCGTTAGGCTAATTGGTTTTCTTCATTCCCTACCGGTTGGCACCAGCCTAAGGTTTGGAAGAAGACAATCCAATTTGCGTAATAGGTGTACTACCCCTAAACCAAGGAGTACTCGTAACCTGAGAGAGGGTAAAAGGAAAAGACAACTGAATAATCCTATCCGTTTTCTCCAGAACCGGAAACCATCCTCGAATAAATTCTTTCGAGTTCGTATCTAACCATACGATGGTTTTGTCCAATGGAAGTGGACGTTCGTAGTAAAACGGGGTGTCCTGGAGAAAAGGGTAAAAGTAGGAGTGGCAATGAGGTTTGCAACTCTGACAATCCAAAAGCCGGTGTTAAGAAGGTTCGGTCAACTTGGTCACTTAGTCATAGTCTTAGGGTCGGGTCAATGGTCGCTGCCAAAGAGAGAGAGAAAAGAAACACTCAGCGTGCACTCTAACCTAGATCAGAATGGTCACCAATTTATCTAATCTGGAAACCTCCCACTGTACCTCAAATTCTCCTCCAAACCAGAAAGAAGAATTAGTCGGGGTCACCCGAGGAGTAAACCAACTCATCAGTGGGAATCGGGATCCAACTCTCATCGCATGATAACGTGACGGAATCCGCTCACGGTATCACACTCCAGAAGGTATGCGCATATCTGGCAAGTTTCAGTACTTTTGAAACTCCCGATGTGGATTTTTACCCCATGCTCTTATGACCTTGACTTTGGCCAACATATCATAAGTCACATGTCAAGTTCAACCCGTCATTCTCCAGGTTAATTTGAGTCCACCCGTACATACCCTTGACTTTGGCCAAAATGGCAGTACGGCTGTCCCAAACCAACGCATCTATCTATGCTGCATATGAATAACCAACAGCTACCAAACACTGTGCCTTGACTTTGGCCAACATACACAGCTTGAATACTATTGACTACCCATATGAAACGACGGAGGGCTACGAATGGTTTCTGGCGAAAACCTTTAACGTAATGAACTTGATATCGTTGAAGGAACGGATAGCTTTTTAGAAAATATAGTGACGAAAACCTTTACTAAAGAGGTCACTCCCGGTGAAGGGATCTCGGCTCTTTCCCCGTAGAATGAGGTGCAGGATATTCCAACTGAATACCACGATGCAAAGCAAAAGTAATCGGCTATAGTGAAGTTAATGCCCTGACGCAAACTTCTGTCCAAGGGGTCACTCCCGGTGAAGGGATCTCGGCTCTTTCCTCGTCGACTGAGGAGCAGGATATTCTAAATGAATACCGCGATGCAAAACAAAAGTGAACGTCCTTGCAATAACAGCTTTTTGAAAAGTGTTCCAACAACATCAGATTAGGTTTGTTTTTAACTTGCATTGATCCGAATCAACGCAGTCCCATCAATTGATCACACCAAAAAGAACGAAAATATACTGATGTACGTATATGCCATCCGCATTCGCCACTGGGTCCCGTCATTACCCGTTAGGTTAGCTAACTAACGACAGAGCGGGGACTGGACTAGCGCGGATGTAAAACATATACAACATCTACTAATATATATACCAATATATTATATTTCGCTTAAGGCGTGAATAAAATGCAACATCACAGAGAATGAACAGCATCACAGAAACAATACAGATATCTGGGATCCCCGGGTTTCACAGAGCCACTGCTGAAACCCGACGTTCCCCTGGTCGTGTGGATAGCCTGTGCAATGAAATCCTAGACCCCTACGGGCGCGACAAGTTACCCGCCAAAACCTGAAGTGAGGCAGCCCCCTTCAGCGCCGTGAATGGACCACCCAGCACTTCAGGGAATCCGGTAACTTGGGCACCCCTCCTGGGTCAACCTGTACCCCCTACGAGTGCGGCGAATAGCCCGCCAATCCCAGAGTGAAGCCCCCTCCGTCTCAATGCCATGAGATGCGGGCTTGTTGCCCTCTAGAACCCGGCTATCCGTGCACCCCTCCGCGGGGCAATCCTAGTACAGAAAATAAAATATACATACAACGGGTACATCGACCGCAATCAGGTCGTGCCCCAAAATAATAATACAAACAGGCAGTGACGGCAGTCCACATGTCGGACGCTCGCCCCGCAATATCAAATGTACATAATACAACAAAACTGTACTAGCATTGCATCCAGGCTATCCCCCACGACCGATCCGCAACATCACAGCATAAACATAGAACATCAACGTGAAAATCACGTTCGCAAATCCGTCTAACCGGGCTATAGCAGTTAGACCGGATTTACCGATCAAGTGACATTCACGGTCGCAGATATAATGTAAATACTGTGAAAAATGTGTTTAAAAATATCCGATCGATCAAACAATTAACAAGTGGGCCCCAAAGAAAACTGTAGCACTCACAGAAATAATTGGCCCAATTTTAATATCCCAAAAGCCCTAAAATAAGCCCAGAAGCCCACTGGAAAAATATGAAGCATTGACCAGACCAAGTTGCCGCGGAAGGGCGGCAGAATGGGGGGTATTGCCGCGCTTCCGCGCTCGAGGTAATGGTTCACTGTATCGTTTTTTCCCAGAGTTCTTAGAACTCCCTGCACATCATTCTGAAATCACCTGAAAAAATTTTAGACTTCAAAAAATTTCAACAGAAACTGATGTGAAGGAAAAATACGGTTTTTGGAATTTTGGTCGATCGGAACTGAAAAACACATTAAACGAAGCTAGACGAAGTTAATGGCCTGGCTCTGATACCACTGTAAGTGCACGGCGGCGCCCCGGCCGTCAATCCGACGCCGGAATGCGGAAGCGGTGATAAACTTTAATTTTAATTTTTTTTTTTTTTTTTTGCGGACTTTGCAAACCGGCACCACCGCGCACTAAACTCCGGATCATAACCATTAACAAGTCTAAGCTACTAACAAGAAAGGGAAGAGATGTACCGACTGATCCGAGTCCTCCGGTCTTCATCTCCACTCCGATCTCCTCGCGGGATCTCCGTCCGTCTCCTCCACGTCGGAAAGGGCACCACATCGCCTGTAGCTTTTACGGGCTCCCACCTCAATACCGAGGCAACTCGGGCGCGAAGCTGGCGAATCGACGCATCCAAGATTTGCTGTGGATATAGTGTAGAAGCTTGTCTCTTTTGGGGTTAAAGAGGTTGCCAAGTTGGAGGAATATTGCACAAGAATTTTTCCATGGATGGAGGCTAAGAGAAAAGAGCATGCCCTCTCAAAATGGAGCTCGGCCAAGCCATCAGCCCCTGCACCCCAATTTTGTGCTCTGTGGAATTGAGTATGAAGAGTGCACCCCTTAAAACCATGTAAAAGGAAATTTCCCTTTTAAATCAACAGCACACACACACACAAAAGGGGGGGGGCCCACGAAATAAGCAAGGAAATTGCCACACTAAGAAATAAATCCTCATCTCCTTTTTTAATAAATTAATCCACTCACAAATCAAGAACAGTGGCCGGCCATCACTAACCCATACCCTATCATGTCCCATTAATGCATGAATAGGAAAGATGATATCATAATCAAACCTTTTGCAAGGAAACCCCCCAACAAAATGTTAATAGCAAACTTGCATTTAACACCCTCCAACGAAAAGTCCGACCGGGAAGGAAAAAGAGAAAACCGGCCGGAACGGAATGCAAACTGGCAACCCCAGAAAACTGGTCCCATAATAAATTACAGGAAAACCCCGATACTGTGCATACACACCCGCATCTGTATTCCGTCCGGATACAAATGCAAAGAGACAAAATCTACACTGTACTAAACTAGGACCGACTTAAACCAAAGCCGGCTAGTAATATCCGTTCGATCCTGATCCGTGCAATACCGCACGTATCTGATCGAACCCTGCCATATACCTATACGGCCTCTACAGCGTTTCGCCCGAAAGCTGAGTAACTGAAATCGTGGGGGACTCTAAAGACTCGTCAATACTATGGCTGTGGATTTAACCACTAGCACGTCAGAGGTATAAGCCAATACGTGACGGGCCACCAGCTATTGACTAAAAGGGACGTCGATGAGCGAACTCATCCTGACACCCTACTGAGCCTGTCAGTGACAATATCCGTGCAGTCCGGTCCGTTCGTCTATGAGTATCGCATGGCGGGCCTAGGGGGTTGGTAAAAGTCAGACCCCCAAAAGCGGTACAAGTCGTGTCGGAGTGTAGCCCAGAACACCCTGAGATACTACTGGAATACCTACCAGTAAATCTCCTTGCCTTGGCCAAGGACTTTGTGTAATGGCTCTCCTAGACACAGCACGACCTCACCCCCAATACCGGAAGAGACGAACCCCTGAAGATACGCTCACTGCCTCCATGTGGCTCGGGACTGTACCCAACTAAAACCTGTTTGCACGACTCCTTTGAGCCGTGGTAGGGTAGTAATCAAAGTACAGTGGGAACTCACACGAGACAAATGACGATCCCCAGGTCGATGAACTAACCTGCACACATGTCACCAGGGAACTGCCATCTGACGTCTGGTATATGACCAACTAGCATGTTCCCGGCGAGTCCTGTCCGGTGTACTCATAACCCAATGAGCACCTGTATACATCTTAGGTGATCCAACTGACACCAGTGGCTTGTGAGACCGGCCACCGCCCCTCGTCGGGGTCTCGACTGTATACACTAGTCTACTAATGGAGTATCGATGCCCGGTCTCGAAACTCCCACGACTAGGGACCTTTTAAGGATAAGCTTATAGACCCCCAGCTCCCACTTATATGATCGCCCTCATACTGCTGGTGGTCAAGCAAGAATCCTAGGGGCTCTATCAACGTGTAATAGCGACGTGTCATGTCACCTAAAGCAGTACACGATGATAAAGGTAAACCAGATAGCATACTATCATCTCGAGTAAGACTGTCCTACCGGGATAGGTCCTCCCTCAATCATTACAATCACGTACCTGTGACCTAATAATTGACTCTGAGGGCACTATCTCCAACAGATTCGCACCTGGCAACATCCTAGTTGTAGCGGTGCTGATGCCGAAATCGGTGTCTAATTCCAGGCTTACAGCGAAAAGCCAGCAAGCCACACATGCATACGAAATAGCCGAAATGATGGGGCAACTTGCAACAAAATCAGCAAGTAAAAATGTATGCATGCAAAATAGCCGAAATGATTGGGCAACTCGCATTAAAAAGAAGCGAGTAAAAACAAAATAAATAGCTGAAATGATTGGGCACCGCGAAAAATAGCCGAAATGATTGGGCAATCGTGACCTTCGCGATATAAAAGCTGAAATGATAGAGCATCGCGGAAAGAAATAAAATAAAAATATATATATTATGAAATTTATGCCCTACAGGAGATCACAGAAATCCCTGTATACAATCCAGGGGCACAAACAAAGTGGGAACCATACCTTCCCAACAGGCTCCACAAAAAAGCGAAGCCAAATCTCGACGGTTCATAGACAACCTAGAGACAACCTCGACATTTGTCGCAATATTGCAGATACAATGTCAACAAACGAAGCAAAGAAAGATCCCTAGCTTCAGGGTCTCGACGTCGATATCAACAACTTAGAGACCATCTCAGCATTCGTCTCGATACAGCAGACGAGATCTCAACAACGGCGTTCCTTCGCAGTCCAGCAGGATGTAGATGTGACGTCAACAAAAGACCTCACGATCGAAACAAAGCGGAGCGACGGCAAAATCCCAACTCCACCTCAGCATTCACCTCGATACAGCAGACGAGATCTCAACAACGGCGTTCCTTCGCAGTCCAGCAAGATGCAGATACAACGCCAACAAAAGACCTCACGGTCGAAACAAAGTGGTGCGACGGCAAAATCCTAGCTCCACCTCAGCATTCGTCTCGATACAGCAGACGAGATGTCAACAACGGCGTTCCTTCGCAGTCCAGCAAGATGCAGATACAACGCCAACAAAAGACCTCACGGTCGAAATAAAGCGAAGCGACGGCAAAATCCCAGCTTCACCTCAACATTCGTCTCGATACAGCAGACGAGATGTCAACAACGGCGTTCCTTCGCAGTCCAGCAAGATGCAGATACAACGCCAACAAAAGACCCCATGGTCAGTAAAGTGGAGTGATGGCAAAATCCTAACTCCACCTCAGCATTCGTCTTGATACAGCAGACGAGTTGTCAACAACGGCGTTCCTTCGCAGTCCAACAAGATACAGATACAACGCCAACAAAAGACCCCATGGTCAGTAAAGCGGAGTGACGGCAAAATCCCAACTCCACCTCAGTATTCGTCTCGTTACAGCAGATGCAATGTCAACAACGGCGTTCCTTCACAGTCCAACAGGATGTAGATGCAATGTCAACAAAAGACCCCATGGTCAATAAAGTGGAGTGACGGCAAAATCCCAGCTCCATCTCAGCATTCGTCTCGATACAGCAGACGCAATGTCAGCAACAATGTCCTTCCTCCAACAGGATTCGGACATGACAAAACAAGTGAAGCAAAGGCCAAATTCCTAGCTTCATGGTCTTGACGGTAACTCATATAAAACCGGAAAGACCATCGGAGATCATCTCACACCAGCGCGGAGTGGTCACCACCTCGACGTTCGTCTCGATACAACAAACGCAACATCACCAAAAGGAGCCACGGCAAAATCCCTAGTTCCAAACCTCGACGGTTCACCAGAAACCTAGAGACAACCGTGACATTTGTCTTGATACAGCAGATGTAATGCCATCAAACGAAGCGAAGGCCAAATTCCTAGCTTCAGGGTCTTAACGGCAAGTCATATAAAACCTGAAAGACTATCGGAGATCATCCCACACCAGCGCGGAGTGGTTATGACTCATCGGGGCTCTCCAAAATGAGCCTAACCTCAAGTAAAAAGCGACATGGCAAAATTCCTAACGCTTGCTCTTCTGGCGGTCAAACTGCCTAGGAGGATTGTTTGAAGACGTCTTGTCCAGCCCCCAAAGGGATCAGAGGCACGACAATCGCAAGGCTACTCGAACAGCAAGATTGCCTATCGAGGAATACATTAGCCAATGCGATGGTACAACGGACAAAACCCTAGTACCACAGACCCTAACGGACCTCTGTCGTAAAGAGCAGAGGTTAACTGTGATGTTAGATATTCTTGCGAGAACTGCTCAATTCGTCTCGACTCGTAAGGAAATTAGTGTCTTTGCGAGAACTTCTCGACTCGTGAGATAAAGCCTTAGGCAGCGGGGATTAAAAAAACCTGTTTCCTAAGCACTGGGACCGTGCAAGTCGGTCCAAAAATGGACACTTGCATACTATTCACGGGTCACACTCTCCAAAGTCGAATCTCGACAAGGAGGGAAACAACCACTTACGGGTCCTCTCGACTCGTAAGAGGGAAAATTCTCTTATAAGATCCTTACGACTTATAAAAGAAAACGCACTTAGGAATCCTCACGATTCCTAAGGAGAAAATACACCTACGAGATCCTCTCGATTTGTAGGGAGAAAAGTCTTTATGAGACCCTCACGGCTCGTAAAGTTGAAAAGCCTTAGGTAGCAAATCTGAACCTGCTTCCTAAGCCATCACTACTTCCCAAGGTGTTCAAGACAGAATGTTCTATATCGCTTACAGGCTATGCTTACTTAAAGAATATGCCGATAACAAAGTAGAAAATAAAAGGAAGGAGGCAAAAGATTTGTCATTCATACTCGGAAAATTCTTACAACAATAAAAACAACAAATGAAAGCAGCATTATCGAAATGCTATTACAATGGCAAAACCTCAAATCCAGGACATGGATTGAGGAACTCGAAAGTGACCTTGTCCAAGACTTTCCAAGCCTAGCGAACAATCCTAGTGTGCTTCCTTTCGCGAGCACGGGCGTCGGGATCCCCACTGATGTCCTCCACCCTCCGATAGGCAGCAAGAATGGCGGACTATTGAAAGGCCTGGTGCAAGAGATCGACAAGATTTTCTCGCCGTCTCTTCGAGATTAGTTTCATCAGGTACACCGACTGCACCTTATCCTCGGTGGCATCCAATGCCCCAAGTGGCACACCAATACAGAATAAGGGAAGCGCTTCCCAGATGGCTCCCACGATAAGCTTCAGGAGAGGAGAGCGTCGAGGAAGCAGTTGACCATTGTATGCATCGAAGCGACTCATGATTTCGGCACACTCGGCGTTTGTGAATTCTCAATTCTAAGAACAGCCGAGTCGGCGGATGTCCCCGTAAGAGATAATCTCATCGAGATCGTACATATGGGTGTCCATTACTCCTGTAAAAGAAAATCAACAAAAATCAGCAGACGGACTGATTAAGCAATTTTTGATTCAAAACAGGCGTAGGAAATTAAACTCCCCGAGAGCAATGCTCTACAGATAGGAGTGACACCCGTCAATATCAGTTATGAAAGGAGTTTAAAGAAATCCCCCGGGAACAATGAAAGCTTTGCTCTGAAAAGATGATATAATTCATCAAAAAATAAAATATCATCTTTAACCTTCAAGATCCATGAAAAACTCTTAAGAGTTCTTCTATATGATTTGGAAGAGGCAAAGCTCCATTGATGAATTAAGAAAATACAGAAAAATCCTTTTAGAGAGCAGAGCTATGGAACCCTAATAGGGTTCTGTATTGTTCTCTTTAGATCCCTTTAGACCTATAGAGCAAAGCTCTGCTGAGTGAAACCCTAAATGGGTTTTCTTTAGATCAGGGATCTATTGAGAGCAAGGCTCTTAAAATTAATTTAATTTAATCTAATTCAATTTTTACCTAAAATTTTTTCTAGAGTTCTAACTCTTAAAAGTGCTTGAACAAAAGAGCAATGCTCTGAATAAGAGATAATTCTTATGAAGAGATGAAAATCATCTAAGGGACCAAAGGTCCTATTTATAGGCCTTAAGAGCCATTTTAACTTCCAAAAGTTGGCGCGACGGTTGGAATTCTGCCACCGCTGCGCTCACGTCTGGGGCCATGTAAGCGCAACGGTGGGGGGGCATTTGTTTCCCCCAATCAGAGCAAAGCTCTGTTCAAATTCCAAGGCGGGAAATGAAGCAACACTTCTGTTTCCCCCAATCAGAGCAAAACTCTGTTTTAAAAATTCAAATAAAAATAAAGGAAGCAACGCTTCAGATGACTTGTGCTCTGCGCTGCGCGACACGTGTCAGCGCAGTTGCGCTGCGCTCCGCGACACGTGTCAGCGCAGTTGCGCTGCGCGACACGTGTCAGCGCAGTTGCGCTGCGCTCTGCGCTGCGCGACACGTGTCAAGCGCAGGTACGCTTGCACCAACTGTGCCAGCATTTAAACAATAAAATTCTGGAAAAATCTTTCCAATCTTGTTAAAAATAAGAAGATTACCTTCTGTAAAACAGAAGCCATAGGATCAAAGATCTAACGGTAGGGAAACATCCCTAAATCAATCAGAGAAAGATCTCTTTAACTGATTTAACAAATCAATTGGCCCTATATAAAGGCCTCTAGACTCCAAGTCTAAAATATACAGAGATAGATATACAGAACTCCTCTAAAAATTTTGAGAAGAGCTCAAAGAGAAAAAAGGTAAACCTTTGGAAAAAAAGAAGAAGTCCTTCTAAAAAGATCAAAGATCTAAGAACAAGATCAAGATCTTGAATAAAAAAATAATAATAATAATAAAAAGAAGTAATTTACTTCTTTATTAGATCTTTTGATCTATATAAAGGCATTGCCTTTTATTAAACCCTCGGTTCTTGAATCTTGAAGAAAGAACCTCTTCAAAAGATTCTTCTATTTGATCTTAATTAGAACAAAATGCGCTCTGCGCCATGACACAGTGCCTTGCACTTCTGAAATGAGCATTGCGCCCTTGGATTGGTGCAAGTCATCAGAGCGCGCCACGTGTCAGCAGCGCATTAGCGCAGCGCACTGCGCCAACAGACTTGCGCTCACCAGAGCGTGACACGTGTCACCTCCACATGCGCTTGCGCCTTGCGCTCATTAATTGGTGCAAAGCGCCTGATAAGCCACATGGTGCACTGTCAGAACAATAATGCTCTGCATTATTAAAGAAGGGACAGAGCCCAATTAAAAGGCCTAACAGGCTTAATAAAAATGCAATGCATTATTAAAAAAGGGCAAAGCCCAAATAAATCTCTAACAGACCAATTTAGATGTTGCGCATCATTTAAAAAGGGGGGCAGAGCCCCAATAAAGGTCTGATAGACCAAACTAAATGCTCTGCATTATTAGAAAAAGGGGCAGAGCACAATTAAAAGGCCTAATGCTATGCATTAATAAAAGGGCAGATCCCAAGCAAAGGCCTAATAGGCCAAAGATAAACAAAATGTTAGATATTTTTCTAACTGGACTTAACCCAATCCTTGCCATAAGTCCTCAAATTAAATTGAACTGAGCACAACTGCTCTCCCAAATCAATTTACACCCGGTTCAAGGGTACATCTCTGAACTCCTCTGATATTTGTCGTCGTAATCCTTCAACGTCGTCAGAGAGGTGACGGGTCCCGACAACCACGCATTGTTACGGACTGTGGGGTCCTTAAACTCATTGACTAATGCGTACTTAAACCAATATTCGTCCCCAAAATGGGAATGTTGGACCACCATGTCCCTAAACTGGTAATACGGACTGTGGGGTCCTTAAACTCATGGACTAATGCGTCCTTAAACCAATATTCGTCCCCAAAATGGGAATGTTGGACCACCATGTCCCTAAACTGGCAATGTACCACCATGTCCCTAAACTGGCGATGGACCACCATGTCCCTAAACTGGCGATGGACCACCATGTCCCTAAACTAGAACAATAGAGCCCCAAATGCTCTTTTGTTGGATCTAAACGATCCTGTTTAGTTGATCTTAATCTCAAATTGGACTAACGTATCCTTAACAAACATTTAAGTTGATTTTAGCCTCAAATATGGCTAACGTATCCTTAAACCAAAACTCCAAACCCAAATCTAAGAAAATACGGATTTGGACTAATCCACGTCCTACGGGCGACGAAATAAATTAGTCTCCGTATACAATCCACGGACAACCACAAACAAAACAAACACCCACGACACGAAGTGAACATCTGGAGAAGGAGAAAGTTATTACCGCGATGAGCTAGCGTAATTAACTGCAAGGGCTTGCGCCTGCAGGGAAGAGCGTCCCCACAATCAAAAACACCTCTAACGAAGGGGAAACTGACGAAGTCTGCTACATCGGCCGCATCTGTCTAAACCTCCGATACACGGTGCCATAAATCAACTTGGCATCTTCGGAGAGGTGGACGGATAAAACCAAATAGCATCTGCCCCGAATCTCAGGCAAGACGTCTCTCGTCGCGCCGTCATTCGGAGGGGAACACAGCCGTAGAAGGGTCAAGTCAACGCCTCACATGTGGCACGTCATACTGCCCCAAACCCTAAGGTTCAGAGGCGGTTCAGACGGCCACATAATCGAGTTAAGGTTTGTGTTCTTCTAGAGAGTCCACCGCGTTACTTGCACGACTTAGAACGTTCTTAAACTACGGAAAAATCCAACGCTTGGAAATTTTCCGGCAGGGGAAAAAGTGAGTTATTGATATCCGTTCGAACTTTTTAACACGTTCTAAAAATTACCCAGAAAAATTAAACGAAGTTAAATTATCCGATCGAATCAACGAGTCCCCAATACATCCCAGAAAACTCAACACTTGAGTATAATTAAAAATACCCAGAAATATGAGGAAACACCTATGGACATTACAGTGTAAACACGTGTCCCCAATTCACTGATCTGGCCGCGGAACCGCGGCGACAAGCATGTTCTTGCCGCGGTTCTGCGGCACTTTGAGAGAGTTAGGGGCTCGTGTTTCATAGTTATCCTTAGAATTCCCTGCTGATTTTTCTGAGTATTTTTAATACAGAAAAAATCACATTTTTACAAAATTTCCAGAGAAGGGTATAAACCGGGGTTTCGAGGTTCGATCGGACTTTAAACTTCGCCTAGACTTCGCCTAAAGCTCTAGCTTGGCTCTGATACCACTGTAGGGTTACTAGGCGCTCTCACAAGGGTCTACGAGGTATCAACCATGCCCGATTTAAAATTTAGACGTGCCGAACAACCCTAAACAAGATCTTTAAACTAGAGATTAGGCGAAACGAAGCATGTTAAACACTTTAACACTAAGAGTTTGGGATTACAACCTTTGTAGTCCGGTCCTTCGCTTCATAAGCTCCGTGTTGTGGTCCCTTCGCTGCGATCATCATGTTCCGGACTCTCGAGAGGCTCCACGAAGAGAAAGATGCAAGCTTGCTTCCGATCTTCGATAACAAAGATGATCTACCTTGAAATTTCATTAACACAAGCTCTCACTCACTAAATGTAGTGAACACCCTAATCTAAATGGCTAGGATAGATTAGGATGATGAAGTAGGATTTGTGCTTTCTTTTTTATCAAATTCTCACTCTTAATCATCACAAAAATGAAAACCTAGAAAGCTTTCTCAAAACTCAAGGTTGAAGAAGAAGATGAATAATGAATTAGTTCCTTTTGTGTTAAATAATGCAAAATGATATATTAATACAAATGTAACTATGGTCAACTATGACAAGGCTAACTCATGTAGAGAATTAACTAAGGCTAAGGGTTTGGGTTGGGTTAAGAATGAGTCACTAGAAAATATCAACCATAATATCTTAACACAAAACAAAAGAAAACCTTCTAGAAGGTTCATGAAAGAACTAACCCAAATCAAACCCTAACCTTATTTAATCTCCACTAAACATGTTGCATTAGTAATCATATCATGTTACAATAATATATATCATATATATATTATATATTTGTAACAAAAGAAAATAATACAATTAACATATATCGCATATATATCAATGTATTATCTGGTGAGAAAATGAATCAATAAAGCGAGCCAATATTAGATAATGTAATGCAATATATCATATATATTATTATACATTAAATTATCGAATCAACACTTGATCCGACAATCCGGCTATATCGAATATAACCGACTAATATATCATGTACCGATTCATCGAATCAATACTTGATCCGATGACCCGGCTCATATCAAAATACCGTGAGAATATAATACGGTATCTCATATCGTATTATCCTCGGTCCTGCACATATCACATATGTGCCCCTACTCCGTTTTGCCTGAGTCAAAAAACCTCTGTGTAGGACTCTAAAGAATCGTCAATACGCCGGCAGTAGGTGATGATCATATCAAACACCCACAAGCTGCAAGCAGTCAGCTAAACGTAACAGCCACCCAGGTATTGAGCGATCAAAAGATCAACAAGCAAGCCTGTACATTCTCCTGCGAATCCAATCAGTAACACTCCTGTACAGTCCGGTCTCATCGTCTGATATGTCGCATATCTCGCCTAAGGGCGGTAAACGTCAGACCCCAGTAGCTTGATAAGTCGTGTCGATATGAGGTCTATAACAGTTCGAGAAACTACTGATAACACTTATCAGTAAATCTCAGCAAACCTGGCCAGGGATTTCCAGTTTTAGCCAATCGAACACAGCACAACATCAACTCCCTATACCGGGAGAGACGAATCCCCTCTTATCGCTCATTGTCTCCATGCGATTCGGGACTGTACCCAAAAGCCACCTTTTTGCACGCCCTCTTGGACGTGGTATGATGGAAATCAAAGCACAGTGGGAATCACACAAGACTCTATGACGATCTCAGGTCTACAGACTAACCTGTACCAGTGTCACCAGAGAGCTGCCATCTAATGTAAGGTATAATACCATCTGGGAGTTCTCAGCGAGTCCGTCCAGTGTACCCAGTCTCTACTGAGCACTCGTACACTATCCTTGATGTCAAACACTGATGGATATGGGATCATCCATCGCCCATCATATGGGTCAAGATGCGTATACGCTAGTCTACTCTGGTGTATCGATGCCCTGTCTCGATACACCCTCGACTAGGAACAGTTATAGAATGTACTCATCGACTACCGTGGCCCCACTAGTATGATCTCATCATAGTCCCAGTAGTCGAGTACATATCCTAAAGGCTTTATCAACATATAACACAGAGACAATTAGAATACATGTTAAGATAAAGTACAACCAGATAGCGTACTATCATGTCGAGCAAGAAAGTCCTCCCTATATATATCCAAGCATCCATTACAATATACATCGTATGTATAGTAATGGCCTCTAGGGCATACATATAACTAACACTATCCACACGTAATAGTGATCTGTAATGTCACCTGAAGCATGTACACGATGATAAAGACAAACCAGATAGCATACTATCATCTCGAGTAAGACTATTCCACCGATATAGGTCCTCCCTCAATCATTGCAATCATGTGCCTGCGATCTAATAATTGACTTGAGGGCACTATAGCCAACAATCTCCCACTTGCACTTAAGGCTAATTATTGCAGTGTCGCATACTCACAGCCCGTGTGATACCGAACACCCAACTTCTCTACTAATCAGTTTCACAAAGCTCATTGGTAAAACTATTGCGTTTGAGAAATAGCCTCAGTGAGTGGATCCGCTCCAATATTTCTTTCTATGTCTCTATTTATCTCAAGTTTGCGGAGAAAGCCATCTCCCGAAATGAGCAATACCTGTCTTAAAATATGTCTGGATATCTGATGGGACCCGATTCACAAATGAACTCCAAATTCAGCAAACTTCTTAGACTGTATCGTCCACTGAATTTAATCAGTATCCTACGCCATGCCTCTCTCAGTATCTTCTTGGACTACCTGTCCAAGCCACTGCCCCTCAAAAGAGAGAAAACTATAACTCTGACAGTCACTCTGTCATCTAGGTCACCTTGGAAGCCTGGAATATAACAGTCTCCCGAAAGAGGCTGCCGTTACCATATCCCTAGAACATCCACTTATGTTCTAAAACTGCTTCCGAACGTTTCTCCAGGATTGGATTAATATAAAAATTATTGCATCTATTGCAAAAACAACATCTAGTGTGGTACTTGACATCTCATGATTGACTCAATTGCCTAAGCAGGTGATATGCCAATCATGCACATCCCTCTCCCCTTTAGTCTGTAAGACACCTTTAGAGAGGGTGACTCCATCACCTGCAGGTACACCACCATGCCAGAAGTCGTCCATTCTAAAACACCTTTAGAATACTGTCAAAATACCCAGATTGGGAAACTGCCCAAATCTAGATCTAAAACCATAGATCTAGTAACTAGAATGCCTGATATTATATCCATATCCTATGTGGAGAAACCACTGTGTGACAATCACGGTATAACCGACTGTAGTATATGAATTTCACTTCCAACAAAGTGTATGTCATCTAAATACCAGGATATCACACCCTACTACATTCTTAACAGATCCATCCCCTATTCTGATGAAGTCAAAAAACCTATGACTGTCACATCAAAAATAGATGATCTATCTCCGCCATACCTGTTTTAGTCTATAAATAGACATAAGCTACTTTTCCACTATGCTTCCGCTGCTCCTACTGACTATAACAACCCTCTGGCAGAGTCATATACACGTGCACTTCTAAAGTAAACTTTAGAACGACGCTATACTCATCCTCCTGTCGGGTCTCACAGTCTAGAACAGCAGTAATGACATGTCTGGGTAAACAATAACCTCCCCGTCACCGTCTTTGAGGATACTGGAGTACCTCTCGGGTGCCTGAGGTTACCCACCATACCTGCGGAGCGGCTAATGGAATATCAAACATGATTGAATCTTTAGGTTCTATTAAATTTTCAGTAATCGTTTGTGGTTACGGAATATCTTCCAGTTCTACCATACTCCCACTACTGTTTTCTTAAAAAGTCCATTTTGCTAAAACTGAGGCGGGTCAAGAACAATATCACTATTGATCTTCCAGATGGTAGAAAGTTAACCATCATCATAGCCCAGGATAACCCATAAACTGCCATTACAGAAACGTGTCTTGAGTTATCCAGAGTCTGGTTTTAAGCATAAGCTGAACAATTCCATATACCTTAACATCGTTAAGATATGAACCATTCTATATATAATATAGAAACAAAGGCACTAATTTAATTGGAACCAGATTCAAAAATTGCAGCTGTCTTCAGTGCATGCCAACTAAATGGAAGGAGGCCGATCAACATTACTCAACTAGGATTGCATCCAGATATAAGTAATCTGAAAAAGAAATAAGTTCTCAAAACCATTACTATCAACTGAATACCAAACACAAGTATCTACATCTTCAATCACCTTGAAGAATCCCGATACTTGCAACACACGGTTCTCTACTTTATTCTTGTACCTATAACTTCTCAAAACTTGGACCTTGTATTTATACGAAATACTTGTCTAAAACTGGAGAAGTCATAAGTATATAGAATATAGTACGAGGACCAACCCCTCTGTCCTAATGGACACCGGACAGCATACAATACTTTATATAAGTCCCCTGAGTTAATAACTCAAACCCTGTGCGTCGTAGGTTGAAAACTGTACTATGGTTAAGAAGAATTTCACCGTTGTTGAATGCTCCTTACCCAATCATCAACTGATATAGGTAAATTTCATGGACATAATTTCAAAAAGTTATATCTCAATTTATAAAATAAACGTACAGATATTTTAGTTTGAAATTGGTGCATAACAACAAATATTCAAAACCAAATATTTGCCGTCAGGCAAAACCCCAGGCGATTTTCTCAAATATCACCAAATACAATGAATTCCGATATAATGAGGATATAATCACCTAATTCCCAATAACTTACTCGCACTCATCATCTGTAAAACCATAAAGATGTGACAATCAAACCTGGTAAATATATACCCTGGAGTAAGGATCTAATTGGGAAATCGGTTTTCAATTAGCAATGCACGGTGAAATTGAAACATGAAAATGTTTCGAAGGGGTATCCGGGTATTCTTAGTAATGCCTCTTCCATTATCCAGATTCATGACTGTAACCGTATATTTCTTTTGCTATCTCTCCAATTCCCTTTATTTGTCTTTACTCATTATCTTCTGTACACCACCCGTAGGCTAAATGGTTTTCTTCCTTCCCTACCGTTCGGCACCAGCCTATGGTTTGGAAGAAAACTATCCAATAAGCATAATAGGTGTACCCTCCTAATCCAAGGAGCCCTCGCAATCGGAGAGAAGGTAAAGATAAAAGACAACTGAATAATCCTTATTCTATTTCTCCTGAACCAGAATTCATCCTCGAACAGGATCAAGTTCATTCGAGTATGATGGATTATCTAATAACTGTGGATCTTCATACTGATACGGGGTGTTCTGGAGAAATTCAAAGGTGAAGTAGGAGTGGCGATGAAATACGCGGTTTGGTCGTGAAAGATAGCAGTCGCAATTTACTTTGCCCTCTTTCTAATCTCTTTATTTTATCTTTACTTATTACCTTCTGTATGTTAGTGTATATGCCCTAGGGGCCATTATTGTATCATACTAGTTTGTATATTACTTAATGGAAGCTTGGGATATTCACATGTATATAACAGTCTTGCTAAACATGGTAGTATGCTACTTGGTTTTTCTATCTTAATATGTGAGTATACGTATTGATAAAGCTCTTAGGATCTTGCTTGACTACCAGCGTTGTGATGGCAGTCGCACTAGTGGGGGCTGGGTAGTCTACAAGCACATCCTTTTTCAGGTCCCTAGTCGTAGGATTATCGAGACAGGGCATCGATACTCCGGAGTAGACTAGTGTGTACACTTCTCATCCCAGTTGGGGAGATGGTCTGTCCCACAGCCGTCAGTACGTCGTACTGGAGATAGTATATAGGTGCTCGTTGGGTTACGGGTACACCGGACAGGACTCATAGGGAACTGTTGGTTGGGTTTTATACCAGTCGTCAGTTAACAGTTCCCAGGTGACATGAGTACAGCATAGTCCGCAGACTTGACACTGCTACTTCGCCTCGAGTGTGTCCCACTGTTCTTAGATTGCTACCCTACCCCTGTTCTTAGACCGCAACCAGGTCGTGCCCCAAAAGAATAATACAAACAGGCAGTGACGGCAGTCCACATGTCGGACGCTCGCCCCGCAATATCAAATGAACATATAAAACAAAACTGTACTAACATTGCATCCAGGCTATCCCCCACGACCGATCCGCAACAACACAGCATAAACACAGAACATCAACGTGAATGTCACGTTCGCAAATCCGTCTAACCGGGCTATAGCAGTTAGACAGGATTTACCGATCGAGTGACATTCACGGTCGCAGATATAATGTAAATACTGTAAACTAGCAAGTTTAAAATATCCGATCGAACAAAAATATACCAAGTGGGCCCCAAAGCATTACTGTAGCACTTGCAGAAAATTTGGGCCCAAAAAAAATATACCAAAACCCTTATTTTCAACCCACAAGCCCACTGTAAAAATATGGCGAAGTGATTCCAACTTCCTGCGGCGGAACCGCGGCCAAAGAGGGGTTAAGGCCGCGTTTCCGCGGTCGTACGGAAGAATTGGGTTACCAAATTTTTCCAGTGTTCTTAGGATTCTCTGTACATCATTCTGCAATAACCTGAAAAATTTTTAGAGCCCGGAAAAATTCGACAGAAAACTGATGTGAAGAAAACGCGGTTTTGGAGTTTTTGTTCGATCGGAAAAGTAAAACACACTAGAACAAGCTAGACTAGGTTAATGGCGTGGCTCTGATACCATGTTGCGCCACGGCAGCGCCCCGGCCGTCTATCCGAGGCCAAAATGCGGAATCAAAATTTTCTTAACTTTTAAACCGGCGCTACCGCGGACAATAAAACCCGGATCGAAACCATTAACCGATACTAGCAATCAAGAGAAGGGGTGAGAGATATACCGAGTGATCCGAGTCCTCCGGTCTTCTCGTCGTCGTCCCGATCTCCCGCGGAAACTCCGGTCGTCGCATCCTTGCCGGAAGGGCACCACATCGTCTGTATCTTTTACGGGCTCCCGCCTCAATACCGAGGCAACTCGGGCACGAAGCTGGCTAGTCGACGTGCCCAAGGTTTGCTGTAGATTGTAGTGTAGAAATGCTTGTCTCATTTGGGGTAGTGAAGTTGCCATTGGATGGAGGGAAGTAATGAACAAATTGGAGATGAACTTTGGTGTATCAAAAATGAGATGATAATTTCCCACACCACAAAATGAAAACCCCTCATCCTCTTGTGTAGTGGCCGGCCCCCCCTCTTGAACAAATGGTGGAGGAAAAAACCAACTCATGAAGGGAGGTAAGAGTAGTAAAAGTAGAAAGGTGACCACATCCAAAAGGAATGATAACAAGGTCAAATCCATTCAAATCAACTCTAATCACAATCTAATCTCAAAAGCAAGCCATCATGAAAAAGCAAAGATGCTTAACTTATCATAATGCCACAAGTGCAAGAAACCCCCTCCACAAATGTTATTTGCAAACTTGCAAATAACCCCCTCCATCGGAAAAGTCCGGCCGGGAAAGAACAAAGGAAAACCGGCCGGAACGGAATGCAAACTGGCAACTCCAGAAAACTGGTCCTGTAATAAATTACAGGAGAACCCCGATACTGTGCATACACACCCGCATCTGTATTCCGACCGGATACAAATGCAATGAGACAAAATCTACACTGTACTAAACTAGGATCCGGCTTAAACCAAAACCGGCTAGTAAAATCCGTTCGATCCTGATCCGTGCAATACCGCACGTATCTGATCGGACCCTGCCATATCTCCATACGGCCTCTACAGCGTTTCGCCCGAAAGCTTGAGTAACTGAAAGTGTGGTGGACTCTAAAGACTCGTCAATACTATGGCTGTGGATTTAACCACTAGCACGTCAGAAGTATAAGCCAATACGTGACGGGCTACTAGCTATTGATCAAAAGGGACGTCGATGAGCGAACTCATCCTGACACCCTACTGAGCCTGTCAGTGACAATATCCGTACAGTCCAGTCCGTTCGTCTATGAGCATCGCATGTCGGGCCTAGGGGGTTGGTAAAAGTCAGACCCCCAAAAGCGGTACAAGTCGTGTCGGAGTGTAGCCCAGAACGCCCTGAGATACTACTGGAATACCTACCAGTAAATCTCCCGCCTCGGCCGAGGGCTTTGCATAATGGCTCTCCTAGACACAGCGCGACCTCACTCCCAATACCGGGAGAGACGAACCCCTGAAGATCCGCTCACTGCCTCCATGTGGCTCGGGACTGTACCCAACTAAAACCTGTTTGCACGACTCCTTTGAGCCGTGGTTGGGTAGTAATCAAAGTACAGTGGGAACTCACACGAGACAAATGACGATCCCCAGGTCGATGAACTAACCTGTACATATGTCACCAGGGAACTGCTATCTGACGTCAGGTATAAGACCAACTAGTATGTTCCCGGCGAGTCCTGTCCGGTGTACTCATAACCCAATAAGCACCAGTATACATCTTAGGTGAACCAACTGACACCAGTGGCTTATGAGACCGGCCACCGCCCCTCGTCGGGGTCTCGATTGTATACACTAGTCTACTCTGGAGAATCGATGCCCTGTCTCGAAACTCCCACGACTAGGGACCTTTTAAGGATGTGCTTATAGACCACCAGCTCTCACGTATATGATTGCCATCATACTGCCGGCAGTCAAGCAAGAATCCTAGGTGCTCTATCAGCGTGTAATAGCGACCTGTAAGGTCACCTGAAGCAGTACACGATGATAAAGGTAAACCAGATAGCATACTATCATCTCGAGTAAGACTGTCCTCCTGGGATAGGTCCTCCCTCAATCATTGCAATCACGTGCCTGTGATCCAATAATTGACTCTGAGGGCACTATCTCCAACAGAGTAGATTTAACATCTACGGGGATATTGCCCGCATAGCGTTCTACGTCAGGGCTGATAGGACCTTATAGCTACATTTGCATACCTTGACTGTTCATGGCTACTATTTAGTGCATACAGCATTCTCTGCTATAAGGATGTAAACTAGAATTGATAGAACACCGCACCATTACTAACGGTTCGTGTTGCACGAGCACTATTCTGCATGTTACACACACACCGTTAGTAATTGCCATGACACTCACATTGTAGAATTTACATCGGATCATTATGTTGTAGCTCATCTTTATGTGACTTGACATGATATTCATACTTGATGCATATATCACATCGGATCATTATGTTGTAGCTCATCTTTATGTGACTTGACATGATATTCATACTTGATGCATATATCACATCGGATCATTATGTTGTAGCTCATCTTTATGTGACTTGACATGATATTCATACTTGATGCATATATCATATCGGATCATTGACTTGCATATTGGTTTGGATTATATGTGATTTCTGGATTTGGGAACCGTGGCTATTTCAATTATGTAATCATTTAAAAACCCGGTTCCCTTGATATGATATTTCGGTGCGTCCACCATGTGTTTCCTCGGTGCTAGAGTGATATATGTGAACCCGAATCGAGGAGCTGGTTGAGGCCGATTACGGGTATATGGTGGACCCGGTATGGTAACCCAGGGCGAGAACGGTTTCGCTGTGTAGTAGACGGTGAGCCTGGCAGAGGGACTACTACCTACTGGTGATTGGTTGGACCTGACAGTTATCCGGAGGATACTGATCAGAGTCGATAGATGGATGCGGGGTGATCCATACTGCCGGGGCCGAGGGCCGATACCGCAGACGGAGCCCGTGGGCTGACCCGGACTGACGGGGCCCGATGGATGAGGATTTGCGTGTCGATGCTGGACACGAGTATTTATGATATTTGGGTGCCGATGTTGGGAACTCGGGATTCTCAGAGATTTACAGGATTTGAGGGCCGATGAGAGTGCCGGCGCCTGAGCTATTTGGGGGATCTAGGTGCATTGATGGACACCGACTATATATTCCACGTTGACATTCCGTGTAGATGTTATATTGCCCATGCTCAGCATTTATTATTGTACATCATCCTGTAGTTATATTACCTGATAGAGCACTTGCATAATTATTGCACATACTGCTTATCACATATTGATATCATCTGTTGGCATATGATAGAGTAGCGCAGTACGTGCATGCTCGCGATTACCTTTATATGTTATCTCTATTCACGAGTTGGCAACTCACCCCCGTTGTGCCACAGTGTTTGCAGGTTGCCCTTCGGAGTAGTCGCGGCAGGCTGCGTTTCGCATCTTTTGACACAGATACCCCCATAGTTGGTGTACTAACTCTTTTGCTGATAGGTGGGTTTTGTGCGGTATCTGTTTATCTTTCAGTTATGTATATTGTTGTATCTAGTATTCTCCATCTACCATGTATGTATTTGACTTAGAGACAGTGTGAGGACGATGATATATATTATTTGTTTTCTGGTGTCGAGCTCGTTGTGAGCCGACTGTACTTGTAGTTTATTCTATCTGTGATGTTCCCACTTGTGGATCTTGATCTTCGCTACGGCGTCGTATATTGCTATCTTGGTGGTTGTTTACTTAGAATTCTTAACATGTTAGTAAGTGCTTTCATTTAAAACTCATAACACTCTATACTTTCACTGGTTTGATTTCTGGGTTTTCGGTTCACTTAGTCGCGTTTCGCCTGTAGACGTTACGTGGTTAAGTGCCGGTTACGGACCAAACTTTGGGTCGTGACAAAGTTGGTATCAGAGCGTAGGTTTTACCTTTCGGAGTGTAGGATGACCCTGGTATGATGGAGTAGGTAGCTGCAGCAGGGTAGCGTATCGTGTGCATGTTCCGCGGCATACTCACGACACGGTACTCCGCCTACGCGACCTTAGGACTTGTTGATTTAAATTCTTTCTTGAGTATATACATTCTTGCGATTCGATTTCCGTATCCTTATCGAATCCTATTGTTCCTTCGAGCCATTATGCCGCCAAAGACTACGAGGGCGCAGAGAGCGACAGCGAGGGCCGAGATTCGAGTTGACTCGTTCGAGACGAGGACTGATCCGGGTAGTACACCGGTTGTGCCCGAGCAGGCTGTTCCTGCCGTGACAGATCAGATTGCTATGTTAGGGGCTGGTGTGCAGGAGATACGCCAGACGATGGGATCCAGTATACAGGAGATGTGCCAGATGATGGGATCTCTCATTGAGACACTTCGAGCGCAGTGACCAGAGGTAGTTCCACCCGTTGCAGAGACCGCGGTGGTACCCACAGCGCAGGCAGTTGCACCTGCGACTACAGAGGTTATTGCAGTATCGCTGTCAGAGTTTATGAGGCTGAAGCCTCCGGTCTTCACAGGCACCGATGTGGCTGAGGACCCGCAGTCTTTCATTGATAGGATGGCGCGGATATGTTGTTCACTTAGATGCGCAGATGCGAGATGGGTTGAGTTCGCGAGCTTTCGCCTGGAAGGTCTTGCGCAGAAATGGTTCGAATCAGTCGAGAAGGGTAGAGCAGTAGGTCTTCCTCCTATGACCTGGACAGAGTTCGTGGCGCTATTCCTTGCCCGCTTTCTTCCCCTGAGTGTCAGAGATGCTAGAGCACGCAGGTTCGAGTCCTTACGCCAGACGCCAGAGATGTCAGTGGCAGAGTACGATGTGCTGTTCACCGAGCTATCAGTTTATACTCCGTACCTAATGGCTACTGAGGAGTTGCGAGTTAAGAGATTTGTCCGAGGCTTGCTCACACCACTATTCCTTGCGATTAGCACGCAGCACTACGAGACATATGCTGCAGCTGTAGATGCAGCCTTATTGGTTGAGGAGCGCCTTGCTGAGACTTCAGCAGTCCCAAAGCCGAAGAGAGTTCGTGCAGATACGTCAGTGCAGAGACGGCCTTTTCGGCGTCGTGACAGACACCTTGCAGGTGGCAGAGATTCGAGGCGAGGCCGGTTATTTAGCTCCTATCCCCAGGAGGGTCAGCGACCATCATCGGGATGTTACCGTTGCGGGAGTTCTTATCATCGTGTGAGAGATTGTCCTGAGGTACCCCGGAGTGAGGCGGCAGCACCGCATGTTACATTACCACCTTCACCATCCCAGACGGCATTGCCGATAGTACCTACTGTTACTCCGCGTCAGACGCATGCACAGAGAGGTCGTGGTCGCGGAGGATTTGTTCATAGAGGACGAGGTGACCGAGGCAGAGGGCAGCCCGCGGCCGGCAGGGGACAGTTAGTCACAGGTGGAGGACAGGCGCGAGTTTTTGCTTTGACGCATCAGGACGCGCAGGCGTCCAATGCGGTGGTCTCAGGTATCCTTCCTGTATGTTCGGTTGATGCACACGTGTTATTCGATCCCGGATCCACACACTCGTACGTATCCACACACTTTGTGCCGAGTTTGGGTAGAGAGTCCGGTTTGCTTGACCAGCCGCTTGTTGTGACTACTCCTGTGGGAGAGTCGTTTGTTGCTAGGCACGTGTTCCGATCCTGTACCGTCCGTATTGGCGAGAGAGAGTTTCCGGTCGATTTGATCCTTCTTGAGATGTTGGACTTCGACGTTCTTTTGGGCATGGATTGGTTAGCCACGTGCTATGCTTCTGTTGACTGCCACGATAAGACAGTTTGATTTTGTTTTCCCGGCGAGTCGGTTGTTGTTGTGTTGGGGGACCGTGGTGTTACCCCTCACAGTGTGATTTCTTCTTTTTGCGTTGGACAGCTTTTGCGGAAGGGATGTCAGGGATTTCTCGTCTATGTTTGTGATACTAGAGCTACAGAGGTTCCGATGGATCAGGTTCCAGTTGTTAGCGAGTTCCCTGATGTGTTCCCTGACGAGCTTCCTGGGCTACTGCTCGAGCGTGATATTTCTTTCTGTATTGATTTGGTTCCTGGCGTGGAGCCTATTTCTGTACCGCCTTATCGGATGGCCCCGGCGGAACTTAGAGAATTGAAGGGTCAGTTGCAAGATTTGCTGGATAAGGGACTCATTCGACCTAGTGTTTCTCCTTGGGGTGCTCCAGTCTTGTTTGTCAAGAAGAAGGACGGCAGTCTGCGTTTGTGTATCGACTACCGCCAGCTGAACAGGGTGACAGTGCGAAACCGGTATCCTTTGCCACGCATCGACGATTTGTTCGACCAGCTTCAGGGGGCAGGATACTTTTCGAGGATCGATTTGCGATCAGGCTACCATCAGCTGCGGGTTCGACAGGAGGACATTTCCAGGACAGCTTTCCGCACGCGCTACGGCCATTATGAGTTTTTGGTGATGTCGTTCGGACTCACCAACGCGCCAGCAGCATTTATGGACTTGATGAACCGCATTTTCCGACCGTATCTCGATCTGTTCATCATAGTGTTCATTGACGATATCTTGGTGTATTCTCGGAGTAGAGAGGAGCACGAGCAGCACCTGCGGATTACACTGCAGACCTTGAGGGAGCATCAGCTTTTCGCCAAATTTTCAAAGTGTGCTTTCTGGCTAGACAGCGTAGACTTCTTGGGGCACATGATTACATGAGATGGTATATGTGTAGACCCGAGGAAGATCGAGGCAGTTCGGAGTTGGCCTAGACCCACGTCAGTGACGGAGGTTCGTAGCTTCCTAAGGCTGGCAGGCTATTACAGGCAATTTGTGCAGGACTTCTCTCGCATTGCTACACCTTTGACCGGGTTGACCGGAAGGGAGTTCGCTTCGATTGGACGGAAGAGTGTGAGCACAGTTCCCAGCAGCTACGGGCTCTACTGACTACGACACCAGTGCTATCATTGCCTTCAGGATCAGGCGGATTTGTAGTCTACTGTGATGCTTCACGAGTGGGGCTAGGGTGCGTTTTGATGCAGCATGACAGGGTGATCGCGTATGCTTCGCGGCAATTAAAGAAATATGAACAGAATTACCCCACTCATGATCTGGAGATGGCTGCAGTGGTCTTTGCACATAAGATCTGGCGACATTATCTGTATGGAGAGTCATGCCAGATATTCACGGATCACAAGAGCTTAAAGTATATATTTCAGCAGCGAGACCTGAACCTTAGACAGCGCCGATGGATGGAGTTAGTAATGGACTATGATTGTGAGATCTTGTATCACCCGGGCAGGGCGAATATAGTGGCGGATGCTTTGAGCAGGAGGCCCGGGGGTAGTCTATCTTGTTTGAGCGCAGTGCAGAGGCAGTCATCGGCAGATTGGCAGATCTTATGTGACAGCCGGATACAGTTCGAGTTTACGCCGATCGGAGGACAAATTGCGCATGTTCGTGCACGCCCACAGTTGCTTGACCGTATACATGAGGCACAACACAGTGATGACCGCTGTTCAGAGATCAGGACACAGATGGGACAGGGCAGATTTTCTGAGTTCGTGATCGATGATCAGAGGATACTACGATTTGGAGCTAGACTGTGCGTACCAGATGCTGAGGGATTGCGGCGCGAGATTCTTGAGGAGGCACATCGATCGGTATATAGTGTTCATCCCGGTTCCACCAAGATGTACCATGACTTGAGAGATGTTTACTGGTGGGACGGAATGAAGTGAGACATTGCAGATTTTATGTCGAGATGCCTGACTTGTCAGCAAGTCAAGGCTGAGCATCAGAGGCCCGCGGGAGAGCTACAGCCGTTACCCATTCCGGAGTGGAAATGGGAACAAATCTCTATGGACTTCATTGTGGGTCTACCCAGGACTAGTCGAGGGTATGACTCCATCTGGGTGATCGTGGATCGTTTGACGAAAGCGGCTCACTTCCTACCGGTGAAGACGACTTTCGGGTTTGCTCAGTATGCCCAGATTTACATTGATGAGATTGTACGACTGCACGGAGTTCCGACATGTATCGTATCCGATAGAGGCACCCAGTTTACCAGCCGGCTATGGCAGAGGCTTCAGGAGGCTTTAGGCACTCGTTTGAGTTTCAGCACAGCATTTCATCCGCAGACCGACGGACAGTCAGAGCGGACTATTCAGACTCTAGAGGACATGCTCAGAGCATGCGTTTTAGACTTCGGAGGTAGCTGGGATCTTCATTTGCCCTTAGTAGAGTTCTCCTACAACAACAGCTACCAGGAGACCATTCAGATGGCACCGTTTGAAGCTCTTTATGAGAGGAGATGCAGATCGCCCACCTGTTGGACGGAGCTCAATGAGAGCAGTATCTTAGGGCCGCAGATTGTGGAGGAGACGACCGTGAAGATCCAGTTGATTCGCGATAGGATGAGAGCAGCCCAGAGTAGGCAGAGGTCTTATGCGGACCGTCGTCGGCGTAGACTTGAGTTTTCTGTTGGTGATCATGTTTTCTTGAGGGTCTCCCCAATGAAAGGCGTGATGCGGTTTAGGAAGAAGGGGAAGCTTAGTCCCAGATATGTGGGCCCCTTTGAGATCCTCGAGCGTATTGGTGCGGTTACGTATCAATTAGCCCTTCCGCCCAGTTTTCTAGATGTGCACCCCTGTAGGGTTCCTAGGCACCCTAATGAGGTCTCACAAGACATCGGACATGCCAATATAAAATTTTATCGGTGCCGAGAGACCCTAATAGGGATCGTTGGCTAGATGTCTAGGCGAAAAAGCAACTAGTTAACTACTTTAACTATAAGGAACGGAAATGCAACCTTTGTAGATCCGGTCCTCCACCTCCACGGCTCCGAGAAGAGGTCCTCTCCGCTGTCCAAATCAAATCCGGGCTCTAGCGTCGGCTTCATCGGAGAACGAGTGGGCAAGGTCGTCGGCTTCGTGCCGAAGATGATCTACGTCGAGGCATCGCTAGATCAAGCTCCACCTTCACCAAGCCACGAAAACTTGTGAAGGAAACACACTCTACTACTTGGCAAGAGGTAGAGGATGAAGAAATAGGAAGTGGGTAAACTTTAGAATTGGATTTCTCACTCATTTCCATCAATCACCATTGATGGAGCTTAAGGTTTTCTTCTTGAGTTCAAGGAAGAAGAAGAAGAAATGTTATGATAAGTTAATTAAAAAAAAGAATAGAAAATCCAACACTTATCATAATATTAACTATAGTTATGTGTAGAGAATTGACCAAGGTTAAAGGAATGGTTAGGGTTAAGCATGAAGAGAAGAATGGTTACAAAGTCAAAGCTTCATGAAGTTTCAACTAAACTCCAAAATTAGCAACCATTCTTTTCTCATCTATTCAAAATAAATAAATAAATAAATAAGTAAGAAAAGAAAACCCTAATCATTAGTTTAACCATGGCTTAATTCATTACACTTAACTATAGTTAAACATGTATCATCAAACATGATACAATCAAGTGTACAAAAGTATATCACATATACAATGTGCACAAACCAAGTGAGAAAATCCGTTTAAAGTGAACCAATACTAGTTAGTGCAAAGTAATATATCAAATATATAATTATGCATTAAATCATTAAATCAACACTTGATTCAATGATCCGGTCATGTCGCACACAACCAACTAGTATTCAATGTATCGGCTTATCGAATCAATCCTTGATTCGATAACTAGGTTATATCGCATACAACCATTCGACACATTCATCGCGAGAATGAAATACGGTATCACATACACGCATTATTCTCGGTCCCGCACATATCTCATATGCGCTCCTATTTCGTTTCGCTTGAGCCAGGAAACCTCTGTGTAGGACTCTAAAGACTCGTCAATACTCCGGCAGCAGATGATGATCATATCAAACATCCACAAGCCGCAAGCGGTCTGCTAAACGTAACGGCCACCCGGGTATTGAGCGATCTGAAGATCGACGAGCAAGCCCGCTCACACTCCAGTGAATCCAACCAGTAACACTACCGTACAGTCCGGTCTGATCGTCTGATATGTCGCATATCTCGCCTAGGGGTGGTAAATGTCAGACCCCAATAGCTCGATAAGTCGTGTCGATATGAGGTCTATAACAATTCGAGAAACTACTGGTAACACTTACCAGTAAATCTCAGCAACCCTAGCCAGGGATTTCCTGTTATAGCCAATCGAACACAGCGCAACATCAACCCCCTATACCGGGAGAGACGAATCCCCTCCTATCGCTCATTGCCTCCATGTGACTCGGGACTGTACCCAAAAACCACCGTTTTGCACGCCCTCTTGGACGTGGTAAGATGGAAATCAAAGCACAGTGGGAACCACACAAGACTCTATGACGATCTCGGGTCAACAGACTACTCTGTACCAGTGTCACCAGAGAACTGCCATCTGACGTGAGGTATAATACCATCTGGGAGTTCTCGGCGAGTCCGTCCAGTGTACCCAGTCTCTACTGAGCACCCGTATATCATCTCTGATGTCAAACACCAATGGATATGGGATCATCCATCGCCCATCTGTATGGGTCGAGAAGGTATACGCTAGTCTACTCTGGTATATCGATGCCCCGTCTCGATATACCCACAACTAGGGACTTTGAAGGATGTACTTATGGACTACCATGTCCCCACTAGTATGATCCGCATCATAGTCCAGGTAGTCAAGCACACATCCTAAGGGCTTTACCAACATGTAACAGAGAGACAATCAATGTACACGTTAAGGTAAAGAGTAACCAGATAGCATACTATCATGTCGAGCAAGAAAGTCCTCCCTATATATGTCCCAGCATCCACTACAATATACATCCAATGTACAGTAATGGCCTCTAGGGCATACATATAACTAACAATCTCCCACTTGCACTAGGGCCATCTGTAGCAGTGGTTTGAAGTATCTCATACTCAACCATCCCATAAAAGTCTCTCTCTGGGAACAGGCCTTTGTGAGTGGATCCGCTGTGTTGTCCTCTGAGTCTACTCTCCTGACCTCGATCCCCTGGAGATCAACCATCTCCATGATCAGGTGATACTGCCTTAGAATATGTCTGGATCACTGATGGGACCGGCGTTCCTCGGCATAAGCCACAACTCCATTGTCACACAATGGCAGGAACTAAGTTCATCTCATGAACCAATATACACCCAAACAGCCTCTTTGGTAGCATCTTAAGTAGCGATGTATCCTGCCTTTATCGTCTAGTATGTCACGGTATCTAGCTTGGAACTCTTCCAACATACCGTCCCTCGATTGAGGGTAAAGACAATGCCTGCGACTGACATTCAGTCGTCTTTATCATCCTGGAACACTTCCAGTGATTCTCCCCAGGATCGATTGATACCATCTCACTACAACTAGTGAGTATCCTAACATCCATTTAGATCTATCTCATAGATCTAAAACCTAGGATTTAGTAGGTATCACTTTGATCTTATTTGGAGAATCATTGTGATAAGCGGAGATTGATCGATCGTAGCATAGGAAACTCCTTCCCTATCAAGAGTATGTCATCCACGTACTCTACGAGGATCGACACCATACTCCCTACTACCTTTTTGTTTATACAAGGTTCATCTACCATTTTGATGATGTCAACTTCTTTGACTAATCCATCAAAACAGATGTTCCAACTCCGTGATGCCTGCTTTATCTTATAAAGCATCTTGCACACGTTTCCGCTGCTCCCACTGTCTACGAAGCCCTCTGGCTGTGTACTTATAGACGCTCTCTTCTAAATCATCATTTAGAAAAGCAGTCAAGACACCAAACCACCAGATATCGCAGTCATGGTATGTAGCCGTGGCAAGTAGGATCTGGATGGACTTAAGCATAGTTGCTTGAAAAAAGTTTCATCATTATCCACGCTTGGTTGATGACGAAAACCTTTAACAAGTCTAGCTTTGAAAGTCTCAACCTTTCCATATACACCAAGTAATCTTCTCAAGATATACTTGCTCCTGATGGGGATTTAACCCTTCAGATATAGCAACCAAAGTCCATACTTTGTTGGTGTATATGGATTCCATCTCAGATCGCTAAGCATCCAGCCATTCTTACAGAGTCTTGCTCCTGATGGCCAGCTCGAAACTAGTTGGGTCATCATCTCATGATGCAATCCTCGCTCCCACTGTCATAGAGAAACCAAAGTATCTCTCAGGTGGGTGAGGAACCCTACTAGATCGGCGGAGAGGCTGAGGTTCGTTGGTAACTATTGAATCCTTTGGTTCTTTCAAATCATCAGCTGCAGTTTGTATAGCTGGAACCTTTCCAGTTCTACATTACAGACCTTGCCTCGAGCTTGTCCGGATTTTGCTTTCAGACATAGGCCGGTCAACCCCAAATCTTAACTAGCTTAAGACATGGGCTCTTCCCTTTCCATATCACATATGAAATGGTAGGCTATTTGATTTGATTGGAACCCTATTCAATAGGTATGCAGCTTCTCAAGTGCATAACTCTCAAAAAGGAAATAGGTAACTCAGTAGTACTCATCATAGAGCACACCTTATCAAATAGGGTGTCATTGCTCCGCCCTGATATACCATCGTGCTATGGTGTATACAGAGGAGTAATGCTGAGAGAGAATCTCATTCTCCTTTAGAATAGTCCAGTATTTCCATGCTCAAGTATTCTCCTCCTTGATCTCATTATAGGACATAATACTTATACCCTTATTCTGGTTCTCTACTTCTCGCTTATATTCTGTGAATATCTCAAAAGGTTCGGACTTGTGTTTCAACAGGAACATAGGTCTGAAACTCGAAAGATTATCAGAGAACGTAATGAAGTATAAAGAACCAGTCCTGGCATGTGTAGACAGGGGACCTACATACATCAACATGTATCATCCCAAGAGTTCACTAACTCTTTCTCTGTTTCCATTAAACGGAGCTATGGTCATCTTATCTTTGTGACATGACTGGCGAGTTTCACAAGATGTAAGTTCAAACTAATTTAAATATGCATCTTTATGTAACTCTAGCTAGTCGGGTCACATTGATATGACCTAATCTACAATGCCTCAAGAAGGATTCGTTCATTTCTGAACTCTTCCTCTTGTGTGTGTTCCGTATACTAAAGAACTGTAGTTTGATTTAGAACATCAACGCTTTTAGATAACGTGCCTGAACCGATCAACTTTTGATATAGGAAATGTTCAAAACATTATCCAACAATACAAAATTTTATCATTTCTTTACTGATAAAGAGACTGATATGATTTTGTATATCAGGTTCGGTATCTAATAACATTCGTTCAGAATCAATGTATTGGTAATACAGGGTGACAGTGACCAACAGACTTGGCTGCAACTCTTGCCCCGTTTTCTGCCTCATGAAACTTATCACCCGTTCTCAGTTCTCTACCTATCTGTACCCCTATGTAACAGATTATATATCTGGGATCCTGATCTGGTATCGCATACGCAGGACGTAGAGGATACTGAGAAACAGTTCTCTGTAATGAACACACCCGAAGATGATGCATCAGCATGCACTCTCTTCGTTTGGGCGGCACGGGAATTCTGGTAATCCCCAATTTCCTGCTCTGTCTTATAACAATTATAAGTTGGAGCGGGACCAACGTTCCCCAGCTCAGTATAACAAGCGGGTTCGGTCAATAATCCGTTTTATTATCTTGATTAAGGCGTGATATGGTCGCTACCTGGAGAGAGAGAGAAGAAAACACTCAGCATGCGCTCTTGCAAGAATAGATTGGTTATTATTTTATCTAATCAGGATGGCTCCCACTGCTTTTTATCAAATCTTCCTTCAAACCCTAAAAGGAAAGACTAGCCGGGATTAATTACACACTACAAGTTCGCCAATCTTTCAGCCAGGCCAGTGTCGGTACTTTGAGGGAGGTCCCCCGTGCTTTCGCACGAACCTAATTAATGTAAACCTCGTTTTCCCAGAGGCGTAACCTCGTTAACACCTTTTTAGACACCTACTTGATCGGCTAATTGTAATGTATAAAACTCTCCCAGGAGTAACTCTTACTCGCAGCGGGTATCGGGATCCAACTATCTCATAGAAGGTATGCAATCTCATTGCAAATCTCAACACTTGAAATTCCCGATAATATTTTGCCCCTAACGTGCTATGACCTTGACGAAAGCCAACAAACCATAGCCCGCTAGTCAAGTTCAACCCGTACATTTCTTGATTGAATTAAACCCACCCGCACGACCCTTGACGAAAGCCAACAAAGCCGCACGACTACCCTAATCCAATCGCATCGTATGCTAGCAGATAAGCAGCATATAGCTACCGCACACTGCACCTTGACGAAAGCCAACAAATGCAGCACGAATACTATATACAACTTATCTGAAATGACGGAGGGCTACGACAGGTTTTTCTGAAAACCTATTGCGTAATGAACTTGATATCGTTGTAGGATCAAATGAAGTTTTGAAATGGAGTGATTTTGAGGCTTTTCTAGTTTTGCTAAAGGAGTCACTCCCGGCGAAGGGATCTCGGTCCTTTCCTCGTCGAATGAGGTGCGGCATATATCATATATATCGCTGTGCAAAGCAAAAACGCAAAAGCAGTCAAAAGCAAACCGAGTGTGTAGCATCTGCCAGTTATTGCTAAAGGAGTCACTCCCGGTGAAGGGATCTCGGTCCTTTCCTCATCGAATAAGGTGCGGGGTATATCATATATACCGCTATGCAAAGCAAGAACTGTAGCTACCTGTTTTATTTAAAATCTGATTCTACAACATCTTAGGTTTCTTTCCTTTCATTAATCACATTAATGAAGTCCCATCATTTAAATACCTAAACATCACAGATAGATATGACGTACACTTATGCCATCCGCATTCGCCTCGATGTCCCCTCGTGCACCGTTAGGTTAGGTAACTAACGACAGAGCAGGGCAGGGTTAGCGCGGGTGTAAAACATAAGTAACGTCTATATAATATATCATATATACTATATACTATATCCATCACAGAATCACATCACAGATATGCAGCAGAAGTAACATATGAAATATTGGATATACTAGGACGTCCGTGTTTTCAATACGAGCCAGTATAAAACACGGATTCCACGGTCGTGATGAATAGCCAATCCCACACCCCTAGACCCCTACGAGAGCGGCAATCAACCCTGCCAATTCTAGGGTTAGGAGACCCGGACTCGACTCCACGAGTTGGTCTCCCACTGGACCCCAGAACCCGGTTACTTATGCTCCTCTCCTTGGGTCTATCCTAGTGCGGAAAAGTAAATAATATACAAACGGTGACAACTTCCGCAACCTGGAAGCGCCCCAATAAAAGAATATTACATACAAGTTTTTACATGAATGAAAATGAAAAACACTCATCTCACATAAAAACCCCCGGCTATTCAAACACGACGATCCAATATAACATATCCAGCAACACATAACATCACATGTCATCAACGTAAGTAAATATGCGCATCCCAATTGTCGTTGACATATAGCAACGAAACCGGCGATATCACATATTACACTTACGGTCATAGAAAAGAAAGTGTAAAACTACAACAGTTGGAATCCGCAACCACCTCAGACATCGCATGCCTGACCAAATGAATTACTTAGACATCGCATGCCTAACAATTATAAACCCCCCATTTTAGTCTCAAAATCGAAAACACTTTTCAATATCAAGTCGGGCAATTCAACAAGATTCCCGACATCCTGATCGAATACTCGTCGCAAACTTTAGTAGGCGGCCGCACCCCCGATACCGTCGACGAAGTGCACCAAGACGGAACACCACTGCCGCGAGCACCCAAACGGATGCTTTCGGCGACGGGGTTCTCCTACAGTCACTTGGTCGGGGCTATGGAGTGAGGCTGTCTATTAAGTTTACCCGGCGAGTATCCGCGTACGCTACGTGATTGCGACGGACTTTTGATCACATCAAAATTCCGTGGCAACCGATCAAGTGAGACTAAACTGCTATGTTTATAACATTCATTCAGTTATCACATAACTGTTTGTGAATTCCAATTATTGTATCACATTCCAGATAAACAGAAAATGTTAAACTTTCCGATCGAACAGTCGAATACCCAAGCTTTCCCGATAAAGCTCAACACATGAAATAAGTCTAACAACATTCAGTTCGTGCCTCAGTACCGACGGTCCAGCCGTAGAAGGGTCAAGCCAACGCCTCACATGTGGCACGCCGTACTGCCCCAAACCCGAAGGTTCAAAGGGCAGTTCAAGACGGTCACATAATCGAGTTAAGGTTTGTTGTCTTCTAGAGGGTCCATCGCGTTACTTGCACTACTTAGAACGTCGTTAAACTATAGAAAAATCCAACACTTGGAAATTTCCCGACAGGGGAAAAATTGGGTATTTATATCCGGTCGAACTTTTTAACATATTCTAAAAATTATCCGGAAAGCCACACTGACAAAATTTGATAATCCGATCGAATATACGAATCCCCAAAACAACCCCAGAAAATTCAACTCTTGAAACAGTATTAAAAATTCCCAGAAAATCCAGCATAAAATAATAAGAGTTACTGTGCAAATAGTGGAGGATGACGTCATCATGACGCCGCGGAACCGCCGCAGAAGCCAAGCTTCTGCCGCGGTTCCGCCGCGTTGTTTACTGTTCATGAGTCAAATTTTGCGTCGTAATTCTTAGAATTCCCTGCTGAATTTTTTACGCATTTTTAATTTGGAAAAATCCCAAAATTTGGAAAAAGTCCAGAGAGCTATTTTGGGTTCGGATTTTAGGTTCGATCGGGTTTCAAATTCCGTCTGGACTTCGCCTAAGGCTCTAGCTAGGCTTTGATACCACTGTAGGGTTCCTAGGCACCCTAATGAGGTCTCACAAGGCATCGGACATGCCAATATAAAATTTTATCGGTGCCGAGAGACCCTAATAGGGATCGTTGGCTAGATGTCTAGGCGAAAAAGCAACTAGTTAACTACTTTAACTATAAGGAACAGAAATACAACCTTTGTAGATCCGGTCCTCCACCTCCACGGCTCCGAGAAAAGGTCCTCTCCGCTGTCCAAATCAAATCCGGGCTCTAGCGTCGGCTTCATCGGAGAACGAGTGGGCAAGGTCGTCGGCTTCGTGCCGAAGATGATCTACGTCGAGGCATCGCTAGATCAAGCTCCACCTTCACCAAGCCACGAAAACTTGTGAAGGAAACACACTCTACTACTTGGCAAGAGGTAGAGGATGAAGAAATAGGAAGTGGGTAAACTTTAGAATTGGATTTCTCACTCATTTCCATCAATCACCATTGATGGAGCTTAAGGTTTTCTTCTTGAGTTCAAGGAAGAAGAAGAAGAAATGTTATGATAAGTTAATTAAAAAAAAGAATAGAAAATCCAATACTTATCATAATATTAACTATAGTTATGTGTAGAGAATTGACCAAGGTTAAAGGAATGGTTAGGGTTAAGCATGAAGAGAAGAATGGTTACAAAGTCAAAGCTTCATGAAGCTTCAACTAAACTCCAAAATTAGCAACCATTCTTTTCTCATCTATTCAAAATAAATAAATAAATAAATAAGTAAGAAAAGAAAACCCTAATCATTAGTTTAACCATGGCTTAATTCATTACACTTAACTATAGTTAAACATGTATCATCAAACATGATACAATCAAGTGTACAAAAGTATATCACATATACAATGTGCACAAACCAAGTGAGAAAATCCGTTTAAAGTGAACCAATACTAGTTAGTGCAAAGTAATATATCAAATATATAATTATGCATTAAATCATTAAATCAACACTTGATTCAATGATCCGGTCATGTCGCACACAACCAATTAGTATTCAATGTATCGGCTTATCGAATCAATCCTTGATTCGATAACTAGGTTATATCGCATACAACCATTCGACACATTCATCGCGAGAATGAAATACGGTATCACATACACGCATTATTCTCGGTCCCGCACATATCTCATATGCGCTCCTATTTCGTTTCGCTTGAGCCAGGAAACCTCTGTGTAGGACTCTAAAGACTCGTCAATACTCCAGCAGCAGATGATGATCATATCAAACATCCACAAGCCGCAAGCGGTCTGCTAAACGTAACGGCCACCCGGGTATTGAGCGATCTGAAGATCGACGAGCAAGCCCGCTCACACTCCAGTGAATCCAACCAGTAACACTACCGTACAGTCCGGTCTGATCGTCTGATATGTCGCATATCTCGCCTAGGGGTGGTAAACGTCAGACCCCAATAGCTCGATAAGTCGTGTCGATATGAGGTCTATAACAATTCGAGAAACTACTGGTAACACTTACCAGTAAATCTCAGCAACCCTAGCCAGAGATTTCCTGTTATACCCAATCGAACACAGCGCAACATCAACCCCCTATACCGGGAGAGACGAATCCCCTCCTATCGCTCATTGCCTCCATGTGACTCGGGACTGTACCCAAAAACCACCGTTTTGCACGCCCTCTTGGACGTGGTAAGATGGAAATCAAAGCACAGTGGGAACCACACAAGACTCTATGACGATCTCGGGTCAACAGACTACTCTGTACCAGTGTCACCAGAGAACTGCCATCTGACGTGAGGTATAATACCATCGGGGAGTTCTCGGCGAGTCCGTCCAGTGTACCCAGTCTCTACTGAGCACCCGTATATCATCTCTGATGTCAAACACCAATGGATATGGGATCATCCATCGCCCATCTGTATGGGTCGAGAAGGTATACGCTAGTCTACTCTGGTATATCGATGCCCCGTCTCGATATACCCACGACTAGGGACTTTGAAGGATGTACTTATGGACTACCATGTCCCCACTAGTATGATCCGCATCATAGTCCAGGTAGTCAAGCACACATCCTAAGGGCTTTACCAACATGTAACAGAGAGACAATCAATGTACACGTTAAGGTAAAGAGTAACCAGATAGCATACTATCATGTCGAGCAAGAAAGTCCTCCCTATATTTGTCCCAGCATCCACTACAATATACTTCCAATGTACAGTAATGGCCTCTAGGGCATACATATAACTAACAACCCCGTATTTCACATTTCGATGCTCCGCAGATATCTTCATGATCCTTCGCATGCGATTCAGCACCCGACGATCCAGCTTGAGCGCGACCTTTCCTATGCAGAGCAGCCGGTGATGATCTTGGATCGACAAGTGAAGAAATTGAGGTCGAAGGAGATACCGTCCGTCAAGGTACTTTGGCGTGGCCAGCGCGGCGAGGAGGTCACTTGGGAGACCGAGAGCGAGATGAGGAAGAGGTATCGCCATCTTTTTTAAGGTGCGTATAGTTAGATTTTTTAATTCGGGGACCGAATTTCTTTAAGGGGGGTAGATTGTAACACTTTGTATTTCCGTTAGAATGTTTTTCGTGATAATTAGAAATTGAGCGTGTTATTGTATATGTGTGCATATGATTATTAGTTATATTTAGTCGTGTTGGCAAATTGGAAAATTTTCCTTTGTAGTGTACACTTGCACACTTAGCCATTTTTGTGACTTAGGGTTTTGGTAACTTGTTAACCATTCTTGTGTTCCATGGTTGCTAACTTATTTTCCCCACCATTTTAATCATATCATAACCCTTTTCATAATTCAAAATCCAATTAAACAATTGAGAGCATGGTGTTAGGTAAAGAGGTTGACTTTTGACCCCATTTCCTTGTTCTTCTCTCTCTCTTCTCCTCACTTCAGATTTCTGCAGCATTCCAGCAGAAAAAACCCCATCTTTCTCCATCTTTTCTTCTCCTTTCTCATTTCCCTTTGATCCCTACACAAAACCCTACACAAATCAACACATTTTCATCACAAAACCATGGAAAAGTGAGCTTTTTGAGGTGTTTAGAGGCAAATCTGCACACTTAATGTTAGAGCTGGGATTTTTGGTGTTTCATAGGGTCTTTTGAAGGTATTAACTCATGTTAGCACTCCTTTTCCTTAAACTTGTTGTATTCTTTAGCAAAAATCTCTTTTTTGTTCATTTTTAGGGATATTAAGGGATATTTGTGATTCACATGTTAGATTAGGGTTTTGTTAGTTGTGTTAGCTCTATTATGTGTTATTAGAGCTATTTTAGGCCAGGTTTGTTTCAGTTTGCACAGAAATACCATAAAGTTCCATTTTAGTGCAAAAGTGTGGATTTTAACTAGAAATAAGGCTCTGTAGGATCTGCTGCTACCCGAGATATTTCAGAGTGAAACTAGATGTTACTGTAGCATGTATGGGGGGTATAGAGTGCACACACCAAACCTGGGAGCCCACACCCCTACCCAGGCCTCCGGAATATTCATTCTGGCCGCAATTAGCGGCCAGATGGGTGAGTTGGGATTTAGGGTTTGGGCCACTGGAGTCTGCTGCTATGTGAGTTATTTTGGTATATATAGTTTTACAATATCATTTCTGTATCAAAATCTGGAGGTGATTACCTATTTTTCCCGTATTTTTAATCTTCGCGACATGTGTGGTACGTGTGTATGGGTTTTGGGTTTCTGCGTATTGTGACGTGTCGGAGTGACTTCAGGCGCGTAATCACACGTTTTAGCGTATCGCGCACTCGCGCGCTTGGTTCACGACATGAGTTACTAGTTCGGCTTTAATGTCGTGTTTGTGTGATGTTAAGCTTATGTATGATATATTGCGTAATTCTAGGTTCGCAGGCGAGTAAGGCGGACGCCGCGCAGAAGGGGAAACAAGTTGTTGGCTATACCTAGCGAGAGACTACGGTGAGTAGATTTAACATCTACGGGGATATCGCCCGCATGGCGTTCTACGTCAGGGCTGATAGGACCTTATAGCTACATTTGCATACCTTGACTGTTCATGGCTACTATTTAGTGCATACTGCATTCTCTGCTATATGGATGTAAACTAGAATTGATAGAACACCGCACTATTACTAACGGTTCATGTTGCACGAGTACTATCCTGCATGTTACACACACACCGTTAGTAATTGCCATGACACTTACATTGTAGAATTTACATCGGATCATTATATTGTAGCTCATCTTTATGTGACTTGACATGATATTCATACTTGATGCATATATCACATCGGATCATTATGTTGTAGCTCATCTTTATGTGACTTGGCATGATATTCATACTTGATGCATATATCACATCGGATCATTATGTTGTAGCTCATCTTTATGTGACTTGACATGATATTCATACTTGATGCATAAATCACATCGGATCATTATGTTGTAGCTCATCTTTATGTGACTTGACATGATATTCATACTTGATGCAAATATCATATCGGATCATTGACTTGCATATTGGTTTGGATTATATGTGATTTCTGGATTTGGGAACCGTGGCTATTTCAATTATGTAATCATTTAAAAACCCGGTTCCCTTGATATGATATTTCGGTGCGTCCACCATGTGTTTCCTCGGTGCTAGAGTGATATATGTGAACCCGAATCGAGGAGCTGGTTGAGGCCGATTACGGGTACATGGTGGACCTGGTATGGTACCCCAGGGCGAGAACGGTTTCGCTGTGTAGTAGACGGTGAGCCTGGCAGAGGGACTACTACCTACCGGTGATTGGTTGGACCTGATAGTTATCCGGAGGATACGGATCAGAGTCGATAGATGGATGCGGGGTGATCCGTACTGCCGGGGCCGAGGGCCGATACCGCAGACGGAGCCCGTGGGCTGACCCGGACTGACGGGGCCCGATGGATGAGGATTTGCGTGTCGATACTGGACACGAGTATTTATGATATTTGGGTGCCGATGTTGGGCACTCGGGATTCTCAGAGATTTACAGGATTTGAGGGCCGATGAGAGTGCCGGCGCCTGAGCTATTTGGGGGATCTGGGTGAATTGATGGACACCGGCTATATATTCCACGTTGACATTCCGTGTAGATGTTATATTGCCCATGCTCAGCATTTATTATTGTACCTCATCCTGTAGTTATATTACCTGATAGAGCACTTGCATGATTATTGCACATACTGCTTATCACATATTGATATCATCTGTTGGCATATGATAGAGTAGCGCAGTACGTGCATGCTCGCGATTACCTTTATATGTTATCTCTATTCACGAGTTGGCAACTCACCCCCGTTGTGCCACAGTGTTTACAGGTTGCCCTTCGGAGTAGTCGCGGCAGGCTGCGTTTCGCATCTTTTGACACAGATACCCCCTAGTTGGTGTACTAGCTCTTTTGCTGATAGATGGGTTTTGTGCGGTATCTGTTTATCTTTCAGTTATGTACATTGTTGTATCTAGTATTCTCCATCTACCATGTATGTATTTGACTTAGAGACAGTATGAGGACGATGATGTATATTATTTTTTTTCTGGTGTCGAGCTCGTTGTGAGCCGACTGTACTTGTAGTTTATTCTATCTGTGATGTTCCCACTTGTGGATCTTGATCTTCGCTACGGCGTCGTATATTGCTATCTTGGTGGTTGTTTACTTAGAATTCTTAACATGTTAGTAAGTGCTTTCATTTAAAACTCATAACACTCTATACTTTCACTGGTTTGATTTCTGGGTTTTCGGTTCACTTAGTCGCGTTACGCCTGTAGACGTTACTTAGTTAAGTGCCGGTCACGGGCTAAACTTTGGGTCGTGACACTTTCAAAGCTAAACTTGTTGCAAAGGGTTTTCGTCAACGACCAGGTGTGGATTATGACGAAACCTTTTCTCCAGTGGCTATGCTTAAGTCCATCTAGATCTTACTTGCCATTACTGCATAATATGACTACGAAATCTGGCAAATGCATGTTAAGACCTCATTTCTAAACGGTGATTTAGAAGAGTGCGTGTACATGACTCAGCCAGAAGGCTTCGTAGATAGTGGGAGCAGCGGAAAGGTGTGCAAGCTGCTTAAATCCATTTATGGATTAAAGCAAGTATCGCGGAGTTGGAACATTTGTTTTGATGTTGTAGTCAAAGAGTTTGACTTCATCAAAAATATAGATGAACCTTGTATCTATAAGAAGGTAGCAGAGAGTAAGGTTGTCTTCCTCGTATTGTACGTGGATGGCATACTCTTGATAGGAAATGATATTCCTATGTTGCAATCAGTCAAGCTCTTCTTATCACAAAGATTCTCAATGAAAGATCTAGGTGATGCCTCATGCATATTGGGAATCATGATCTATAGAGATAGATCTAAACGGATACTGGGATTGTCCCAATCCAAGTACATTGACACCATACTAAAGAGGTTTAGTATGGAAGAATCCAAGCGTGGGAACCAACCGACGATCTCTGGACTCACTCTCTCCAAAGAGATATCTCCCAAGACTGATTTGGAGAGAGCTCGTATGCAAGGGATACCCTATGCTTCGGCAGTAGGCTCTATCATGTATGTGATGCTATGTACCAGACCCGATGTAGCATACTCACTAAGTGTAGTGAGTCGGTATCAAGCAGATCCTGGAGAGAGTCACTGGATAGCTGTGAAGAACATTCTCAAGTACTTACGAAGGACTAGAGACATGTTCTTGGTGTATGGTAAAGGAGAACTCCGGGTGGAGTCCTTTACCGATTTAGCTTCCAAAGTGATAAGGACGACTCTAAGTCGCACTCGGGATTTGTCTTTACCCTTAATGGAGGGGCGGTATGTTGGAAGAGTTCTAAACAGGATACCGTTGCAGACTCGACGATGGAGGCTGAATACATCGCTGCCAACGATGCTGCCAATGAGGCTGTCTGGATAAAGAAGTTCATTAGTGAACTTGGTGTGGTTCCATCCAATACCTTTGTATTGCGATAACAATGGAGCTGTGGCTTTGGCCAAGGAACCCAGATCCCATCAAAAGTCCAGACATATTCTGAGGCGGTATCACCTGATCAGGGAGATAGTTGATCGCCGGGAGATCGAGGTCAGGAGAGTAGATACGAAGGACAACACTGCGGATCAACTCACGAAGGCCATTCCCCAGATACAGTTTGAGAGATTATTCAGGATGCTAGGTATGAGATACTACAGCAGCTGGCCTTAGTGCAAGTGGGAGATTGTTAGTTATGTATATGCCCTAGAGGCCATTATTGTACATATGATGTATATTATAATGGATGCTTGGATATATATAGAGAGGACTTTCTTTCTCGTCATGATAGTATGCTATTTGGTTTCACTTTATCTTAACATGTTGACTTGTATTGGTTTACTGTCTTACTCTCACATGTTGATAAAGCCCTTAGGATCTGTACTCGACTACTGGGACTATGATGAGATCATAGTAGTGGGGCCACGGTAGTCGATGAGTACATCCTATAACAGTTCCTAGTCGAGGGTATATCGAGACAGGGCATCGATACACCAGAGTAGACTAGCGTATATGCATCTTGACCCATATGATAGGCAATGGATGATCCCATATCCATCGGTGTTTTGACATCAAGGATGGTGTACGGGTGCTCAGTGGAGACTGGGTACACTGGACGGACTCGCCGAGAACTCCCATATGGTGATATACCACACGTCAGATGGCAGTTCTCCGGTAACACTGGTACAGGGTAGTCTATAGACCCGAGATCGTCATAGAGTCTTGTGTGATTCCCACTGTACTTTGATTTCCACCTTACCACGTCCAAGAGGGCGTGCAAAACGGTGGCTTTTGGGTGCAGTCCCGAATCACATGGAGACAATGAGCGATAGGAGGGGATTCGTCTCTCCCGGTATAGGTAGTTGATGTTGTGCTGTGTTCGATTGGCTATAACTGGAAGTCCCTGGCCAGGGCTGATATAGAGATTTACTGGTAAGTGTTACCAGTAGTTTCTCGACCCGTTATGAGCCACACATCGACATGACTTATCGGTTACTGGGGTCTGACGTATACCACCCCTAGACTTGATATGCGACATATCAGACGAAGAGACCGGACTGTATGGGTGTGTTACTGATTGGATTCACAAGAGAACGTACAGGCTAGTTTGTTGATCTTCTGATCGCTCAATACCTGGGTGGCTGTTACGTTTAGCTGACCGCTTGCAGCTTGTGGGTGTTTGATATGATCATCACCTGCTACCGGCGTATTGACGATTCTTTAGAGTCCTACACAGAGGTTTCTTGGCTCAGGCAAAACGGAGTAGAGGCACATATGTGATATGTGCAGGACCGAGTATAATGCGATATGAGATACCGTATTATATTCTCGCAATATTTATATATGAACCGGGTCATCGGATTAAGTGTTGATTCGATGAATCGGTACATGATATATCAGTCGGTTATATTCGATATAGCCGGATTGTCGGATCAAGTGTTGATTCGATAATTTAATGTATAATAATATATATGATATATTGTATTACATTATCTAATATTGGCTCGCTTTATTATTTCATTTTCTCACCGGATAATACATTGATATATATGCGATATATATTAATTGTATTATTTTCTTTTGTTACAAATATATATTATATATGTGATATATATTATAGTAACATGATGTGATTAATAATGAAACATGTTTAGTGGAGAGTAAACGAGATTAGGGTTTGATTAGGGTCAGTTGCTTCATGCACCTTCTAGAAGCAATTCCTTTTGTCTTGAAGAAGATATTATGGTTGATATTTTCTTATGACTCAATTTTTTAACCCAACCAAACCCTAGCCCTAGTTAATTCTCTACAAGGGTTATCCTTGTCATCCCTTGACCATGGTTCCATTATTATTCATATATTCATTTCATTATTCATCACAAAAGGATTAACTCATTTTTCATTATCTTCTTCTCTCTTGAGCTTTGAGAAAACTTACTAGTTTTTCATTTTGTGATGATTTCATGTGAGAATTTGATATAAAAAGAAAGCATAAATACTACTCTATCATCCTCATCTAATCTAGCCAATTAGATTAAGGTGTTCACCTCATTAGAGTGAGAGAGCTTGAGTTATTGCAATTTCGACGTAGATCATCGGAGAAAAGGAATATTACAAGCTAGCATGGATCGTTCGAGTCGTGGAGCCTCTCTTGAGTCCGGAAGATCGTGGATCGCGGCGAAGGGACTTCTACTCAGAGCTTATGAAGCGAAGGAGCGGACTACAAAGGTTGTAATCCCTCACACTTAGTAGTAAAGATTTTTACTTGCATGTGAAACCCTAATAATCTAGCTAAGATCCCGGCTTTGGGTTGTTCGGCACGTCTAAAATTTTATTCGGGCATAGTTGATGCCTTATAAACCCTCACAAGAGTGCCTAGGAACCCTACATGATCCTTAGGACTTACAGAGGAACATGCACTTAGGAATCCTCACGATTCTTAATGAGAAAACACACCCACAAGATCCTCACGACTTGTAGGGAGAAATACCTTTATGAGACCCTTACGGATCATGAAGTCAAAAACCTTAGTCGAAGGGATCCTAACCCTGTTTACCAAGCCACCTTTGTTCGACATCGACAGAGGCAAATGATGATTCGCTCCTGGCAACATCCTAGTTGTAGCGGTGCTGATGCCGAAATCGGTGTCTAATTCCAGGCTTACAGCGAAAAGCCAGCAAGCCACACATCCATACGAAATAGCCGAAATGATGGGGCAACTTGCAACAAAATCAGCAAGTAAAAATGTATTCATGCAAAATAGCCGAAATGATTGGGCAACTCGCATTAAAAAGAAGCGAGTAAAAACAAAATAAATAACCAAAATGATTGGGCACCGCGAAAAATAGCCGAAATGATTGGGCAATCATGACCTTCGCGATATAAAAGCTGAAATGATAGAGCATCGCGGAAAGAAATAAAATAAAAATATATATATAATGAAATTTATGCCCTACAGGAGATCACAGAAATCCCTGTATACAATCCAGGGGCACAAACAAAGAGGGAACCATACCTTCCCAACAGGCTCCATAAGAAAGCGAAGCCAAATCTCGACGGTTCATAGACAACCTAGAGACAACCTCGATATTTGTCGCAATATTGCAGATACAATGTCAACAAACGAAGCAAAGAAAGATCCCTAGCTTCAGGGTCTCAACGTCGATATCAACAACTTAGAGACCATCTCAGCATTCGTCTCGATACAGCAGACGAGATCTCAACAACGGCGTTCCTTCGCAGTCCAGCAGCAGGATGTAGATGTGACGTCAACAAAAGACCTCACGGTCGAAACAAAGCGGAGCGACGGCAAAATCCCAACTCCACCTCAGCATTCACCTCGATACAGCAGACGAGATCTCAACAACGGCGTTCCTTCGCAGTCCAGCAAGATGCAGATACAACGCCAACAAAAGACCTCACGGTCGAAACAAAGCGGTGCGACGGCAAAATCCCAGCTCCACCTCAGCATTCGTCTCGATACAGCAGACGAGATGTCAACAACGGCGTTCCTTCGCAGTCCAGCAAGATGCAGATACAACGCCAACAAAAGACCTCACGGTCGAAATAAAGCGAAGCGACGGCAAAATCCCAGCTTCACCTCAACATTCGTCTCGATACAGCAGACGAGATGTCAACAACGGCGTTCCTTCGCAGTCCAGCAAGATGCAGATACAACGCCAACAAAAGACCCCATGGTCAGTAAAGTGGAGTGATGGCAAAATCCTAACTCCACCTCAGCATTCGTCTTGATACAGCAGACGAGTTGTCAACAACGGCGTTCCTTCGCAGTCCAACAAGATACAGATACAACGCCAACAAAAGACCCCATGGTCAGTAAAGCGGAGTGACGGCAAAATCCCAACTCCACCTCAGTATTCGTCTCGTTACAGCAGATGCAATGTCAACAACGGCGTTCCTTCACAGTCCAACAGGATGTAGATGCAATGTCAACAAAAGACCCCATGGTCAATAAAGTGGAGTGACGGCAAAATCCCAGCTCCATCTCACCATTCGTCTCGATACAGCAGACGCAATGTCAGCAACAATGTCCTTCCTCCAACAGGATTCGGACATGACAAAACAAGTGAAGCAAAGGCCAAATTCCTAGCTTCATGGTCTTGACGGTAACTCATATAAAACCGGAAAGACCATCGGAGATCATCTCACACCAGCGCGGAGTGGTCACCACCTCGACGTTCGTCTCGATACAACAGACGCAACATCACCAAAAGGAGCCACGGCAAAATCCCTAGTTCCAAACCTCGACGGTTCACCAGAAACCTAGAGACAACCGTGACATTTGTCTCGATACAGCAGATGTAATGCCATCAAACGAAGCGAAGGCCAAATTCCTAGCTTCAGGGTCTTAACGGCAAGTCATATAAAACCTGAAAGACTATCGGAGATCATCCCACACCAGCGCGGAGTGGTTATGACTCATCGGGGCTCTCCAAAATGAGCCTAACCTCAAGTAAAAAGCGACATGGCAAAATTCCTAACGCTTGCTCTTCTGGCGGTCAAACTGCCTAGGAGGATTGCTTGAAGACGTCTTGTCCAGCCCCCAAAGGGATCAGAGGCACGACAATCGCAAGGCTACTCGAACAGCAAGATTTCCTATCGAGGAATACATCAGCCAATGCGATGGTACAACGGACAAAACCCTAGTACCACAGACCCTAACGGACCTCTGTCGTAAAGAGCAGAGGTTAACTGTGATGTTAGATATTCTTGCGAGAACTGCTCAATTCGTCTCGACTCGTAAGGAAATTAGTGTCTTTGCGAGAACTTCTCGACTCGTGAGATAAAGCCTTAGGCAGCGGGGATTAAAAAAACCTGTTTCCTAAGCACTGGGACCCTGCAAGTCGGTCCAAAAATGGACACTTGCATACTATTCATGGGTCACACTCTCCAAAGTCGAATCTCGACAAGGAGGGAAACAACCACTTACGGGTCCTCTCGACTCGTAAGAGGGAAAATTCTCTTATAAGATCCTTACGACTTATAAAAGAAAACGCACTTAGGAATCCTCACGATTCCTAAGGAGAAAATACACCTACGAGATCCTCTCGATTCGTAGGGAGAAAAGTCTTTATGAGACCCTCACGGCTCGTAAAATTGAAAAGCCTTAGGTAGCAAATCTGAACCTCCTTCCTAAGCCATCACTACTCCCCAAGGTGTTCAAGACAGAATGTTCTATATCGCTTACAGGCTATGCTTACTTAAAGAATATGCCAATAACAAAGTAGAAAATAAAAGGAAGGAGGCAAAAGATTTGTCATTCATACTCGGAAAATTCTTACAACAATAAAAACAATAAATGAAAGCAGCATTATCGAAATGCTATTACAATGGCAAAACCTCAAATCCAGGACATGGATTGAGGAACTCGAAAGTGACCTTGTCCAAGACTTTCCAAGCCTAGCGAACAATCCTAGTGTGCTTCCTTTCGCGAGCACGGGCGTCGGGATCCCCACTGATGTCCTCCACCCTCCGATAGGCAGCAAGAATGGCGGACTATTGAAAGGCCTGGTGCAAGAGATCGACAAGATTTTCTCGCCGTCTCTTCGAGATTAGGTTCATCAGGTACACCGACTGCACCTTATCCTCGGCGGCATCCAATACCCCAAGTGGCACACCAATACAGAATAAGGGAAGCACTTCCCAGATGGCTCCCACGATAAGCTTCAGGAGAGGAGAGCGTCGAGGAAGCAGTTGACCATTTATGCATCGAAGCGACTCATGATTTCGGCACACTCGGCGTTTGTGAATTCTCGATTCTAAGAACAGCCGAGTCGGCGGATGTCCCCGTAAGAGATAATCTCATCGAGATCGTACATATGGGTGTCCATTACTCCTGTAAAAGAAAATCAACAAAAATCAGCAGACGGACTGATTAAGCAATTTTTGATTCAAAACAGGCGTAGGAAATTAAACTCCCCGAGAGCAATGCTCTACAGATAGGAGTGACACCCGTCAATATCAGTTATGAAAGGAGTTTAAAGAAATCCCCCGGGAACAATGAAAGCTTTGCTCTGAAAAGATGATATAATTCATCAAAAAATAAAATGTCATCTTTAACCTCCAAGATCCATGAAAAACTCTTAAGAGTTCTTCTATATGATTTGGAAGAGGCAAAGCTCCATTGATGAATTAAGAAAATACAGAAAAATCCTTTTAGAGAGCAGAGCTATGGAACCCTAATAGGGTTCTCTTTAGTTCTCTTTAGATCCTTTTAGACCTATAGAGCAAAGCTCTGCTAAGTGAAACCCTAAATGGGTTTTCTTTAGATCAGGGATCTATTGAGAGCAAGGCTCTTAAAATTAATTTAATTTAATCTAATTTAATTTTTACCTAAAAATTTTTCTAGAGTTCTAACTCTTAAAAGTGCTTGAACAAAAGAGCAATGCTCTGAATAAGAGATAATTCTTATGAAGAGATGAAAATCATCTAAGGGACCAAAGGTCCTATTTATAGGCCTTAAGAGCCATTTTAACTTCCAAAAGTTGGCGCGACGGTTGGAATTCTGCCACCGCTGCGCTCACTTCTGGGGCCATATAAGCGCAACTGTGGGGGGGCATTTGTTTCCCCCAATCAGAGCAAAACTCTGTTCAAATTCCAAGGCGGGAAATGAAGCAACACTTCTATTTCCCCCAATCAGAGCAAAGATCTATTTTAAAAATTCAAATAAAAATAAAGGAAGCAACGCTTCAGAGCAGTTGCGCTCTGCGCTGCGCGACACGTGTCAGCGCAGTTGCGCTGCGCGACACGTGTCAGCGCAGTTGCGCTGCGCTCTACGCTGCGCGACACGTGTCAAGCACAGGTACGCTTGCACCAACTGTGCCAGCATTTAAACAATAAAATTCTGGAAAAATCTTTCCAATCTTGTTAAAAATAAGAAGATTACCTTCTGTAAAACAGAAGCCATAGGATCAAAGATCTAACGGTAGGGAAACATCCCTAAATCAATCAGAGAAAGATCTCTTTAACTGATTTAACAAATCAATTGGCCCTATATAAAGGCCTCTAGACTCCAAGTCTAAAATATACAGAGATAGATATACAGAACTCCTCTAAAAATTTTGAGAAGAGCTCAAAGAGAAAAAAGGTAAACCTTTGGAAAAAAAGAAGAAGTCCTTCTAAAAATATCAAAGATCTAAGAACAAGATCAAGATCTTGAATAAAAAAATAATAATAATAATAAAAAGAAGTAATTTACTTCTTTATTAGATCTTTTGATCTATATAAAGGCATTGCCTTTTATTAAACCCTCGGTTCTTGAATCTTGAAGAAAGAACCTCTTCAAAAGATTCTTCTCGTTGATCTTAATTAGAACAAAATGCGCTCTGCGCCATGAAACAGTGCCTTGCACTTCTGAAATGAGCATTGCGCCCTTGGATTGGTGCAAGTCATCAGAGCGCGCCACGTGTCAGCAGCGCATTAGCGCAGCGCACTGCGCCAACAGACTTGCGCTCACCAGAGCGTGACACGTGTCACCTCCACATGCGCTTGCGCCTTGCGCTCATTAATTGGCGCAAAGCGCCTGATAAGCCACATGGTGCACTGTCAGAACAATAATGCTCTGCATTATTAAAGAAGGGACAGAGCCCAATTAAAAGGCCTAACAGGCTTAATAAAAATGCAATGCATTATTAAAAAGGGGCAAAGCCCAAATAAATCTCTAACAGACCAATTTAGATATTGCGCATCATTTAAAAAGGGGGGCAGAGCCCAAATAAAGGTCTGATAGACCAAACTAAATGCTCTGCATTATTAGAAAAAGGGGCAGAGCACAATTAAAAGGCCTAATGCTATGCATTAATAAAAGGGCAGATCCCAAGCAAAGGCCTAATAGGCCAAAGATAAACAAAATGTTAGATATTTTTCTAACTGGACTTAACCCAATCCTTGCCATAAGTCCTCAAATTAAATTGAACTGAGCACAACTGCTCTCCCAAATCAATTTACACCCGGTTCAAGGGTACATCTCTGAACTCCTCTGATATTTGTCGTTGTAATCCTTCAACGTCGTCAGAGAGGTGACGGGTCCCGACAACTACGCATTGTTACGGACTGTGGGGTCCTTAAACTCATGGACTAATGCGTACTTAAACCAATATTCGTCCCCAAAATGGGAATGTTGGACCACCATGTCCCTAAACTGGTAATACGGACTGTGGGGTCCTTAAACTCATGGACTAATGCGTCCTTAAACCAATATTCGTCCCCAAAATGGGAATGTTGGACCACCATGTCCCTAAACTGGCAATGTACCACCATGTCCTTAAACTGGTGATGTACCACCATGTCCCTAAACTGGCGATGGACCACCATGTCCCTAAACTGGCGATGGACCACCATGTCCCTAAACTAGAACAATAGAGCCCCAAATGCTCTTTTGTTGGATCTAAACGATCCTGTTTAGTTGATCTTAATCTCAAATTGGACTAACGTATCCTTAACAAACATTTAAGTTGATTTTAGCCTCAAATATGGCTAACGTATCCTTAAACCAAAACTCCAAACCCAAATCTAAGAAAATACGGATTTGGACTAATCCACGTCCTACGGGCGACGAAATAAATTAGTCTCCGTATACAATCCACGGACAACCACAAACAAAACAAACACCCACGACACGAAGTGAACATCTGGAGAAGGAGAAAGTTATTACCGCGATGAGCTAGCGTAATTAACTGCAAGGGCTTGCGCCTGCAGGGAAGAGCGTCCCCACAATCAAAAACACCTCTAACGAAGGGGAAACTGACGAAGTCTGCTACATCGGCCGCATCTGTCTAAACCTCCGATACACGGTGCCATAAATCAACTTGGCATCTTCGGAGAGGTGGACGGATAAAACCAAATAGCATCTGCCCCGAATCTCAGGCAAGACGTCTCTCGTCGTGCCGTCATTCGGAGGGGAACACAGCCGTAGAAGGGTCAAGTCAACGCCTCACATGTGGCACGTCGTACTGCCCCAAACCCTAAGGTTCAGAGGCGGTTCAGACGGCCACATAATCGAGTTAAGGTTTGTGTTCTTCTAGAGAGTCCACCGCGTTACTTGCACGACTTAGAACGTTCTTAAACTACGGAAAAATCCAACGCTTGGAAATTTTCCGGCAGGGGAAAAAGTGAGTTATTGATATCCGTTCGAACTTTTTAACACGTTCTAAAAATTACCCAGAAAAATTAAACGAAGTTAAATTATCCGATCGAATCAACGAGTCCCCAATACATCCCAGAAAACTCAACACTTGAGTATAATTAAAAATACCCAGAAATATGAGGAAACACCTATGGACATTACAGTGTAAACACGTGTCCCCAATTCACTGATCTGGCCGCGGAACCGCGGCGACAAGCATGTTCTTGCCGCGGTTCTGCGGCACTTTGAGAGAGTTAGGGGCTCGTGTTTCATAGTTATCCTTAGAATTCCCTGCTGATTTTTCTGAGTATTTTTAATACAGAAAAAATCACATTTTTACAAAATTTCCAGAGAAGGGTATAAACCGGGGTTTCGAGGTTCGATCGAACTTTAAACTTCGCCTAGACTTCGCCTAAAGCTCTAGCTTGGCTCTGATACCACTGTAGGGTTACTAGGCGCTCTCACAAGGGTCTACGAGGTATCAACCATGCCCGATTTAAAATTTAGACGTGCCGAACAACCCTAAACAAGATCTTTAAACTAGAGATTAGGCGAAACGAAGCATGTTAAACACTTTAACACTAAGAGTTTGGGATTACAACCTTTGTAGTCCGGTCCTTCGCTTCATAAGCTCCGTGTTGTGGTCCCTTCGCTGCGATCATCATGTTCCAGACTCTCGAGAGGCTCCACGAAGAGAAAGATGCAAGCTTGCTTCCGATCTTCGATAACAAAGATGATCTACCTTGAAATTTCATTAACACAAGCTCTCACTCACTAAATGTAGTGAACACCCTAATCTAAATGGCTAGGATAGATTAGGATGATGAAGTAGGATTTGTTCTTTCTTTTTTTATCAAATTCTCACTCTTAATTATCACAAAAATGAAAACCTAGAAAGCTTTCTCAAAACTCAAGGTTGAAGAAGAAGATGAATAATGAATTAGTTCCTTTTGTGATAAATAATGCAAAATGATATATTAATACAAATGTAACTATGGTCAACTATGACAAGGCTAACTCATGTAGAGAATTAACTAAGGCTAAGGGTTTGGGTTGGGTTAAGAATGAGTCACTAGAAAATATCAACCATAATATCTTAACACAAAACAAAAGAAAACCTTCTAGAAGGTTCATGAAAGAACTAACCCAAATCAAACCCTAACCTTATTTAATCTCCACTAAACATGTTGCATTAGTAATCATATCATGTTACAATAATATATATCATATATATATTATATATTTGTAACAAAAGAAAATAATACAATTAACATATATCGCATATATATCAATGTATTATCTGGTGAGAAAATGAATCAATAAAGCGAGCCAATATTAGATAATGTAATGCAATATATCATATATATTATTATACATTAAATTATCGAATCAACACTTGATCCGACAATCCGGCTATATCGAATATAACCGACTAATATATCATGTACCGATTCATCGAATCAATACTTGATCCGATGACCCGGCTCATATCAAAATACCGTGAGAATATAATACGGTATCTCATATCGTATTATCCTCGGTCCTGCACATATCACATATGTGCCCCTACTCCGTTTTGCCTGAGTCAAAAAACCTCTGTGTAGGACTCTAAAGAATCGTCAATACGCCGGCAGTAGGTGATGATCATATCAAACACCCACAAGCTGCAAGCAGTCAGCTAAACGTAACAGCCACCCAGGTATTGAGCGATCAAAAGATCAACAAGCAAGCCTGTATATTCTCCTGCGAATCCAATCAGTAACACTCATGTACAGTCCGGTCTCATCGTCTGATATGTCGCATATCTCGCCTAAGGGTGGTAAACGTCAGACCCCAGTAGCTTGATAAGTCGTGTCGATATGAGGTCTATAACAGTTCGAGAAACTACTGATAACACTTATCAGTAAATCTCAGCAAACCTGGCCAGGGATTTCCAGTTTTAGCCAATCGAACACAGCACAACATCAACTCCCTATACCGGGAGAGACGAATCCCCTCTTATCGCTCATTGTCTCCATGCGATTCGGGACTGTACCCAAAAGCCACCTTTTTGCACGCCCTCTTGGACGTGGTATGATGGAAATCAAAGCACAGTGGGAATCACACAAGACTCTATGACGATCTCAGGTCTACAGACTAACCTGTACCAGTGTCACCAGAGAGCTGCCATCTAATGTAAGGTATAATACCATCTGGGAGTTCTCAGCGAGTCCGTCCAGTGTACCCAGTCTCTACTGAGCACTCGTACACTATCCTTGATGTCAAACACTGATGGATATAGGATCATCCATCGCCCATCATATGGGTCAAGATGCGTATACGCTAGTCTACTCTGGTGTATCGATGCCCTGTCTCGATACACCCTCGACTAGGAACAGTTATAGAATGTACTCATCGACTACCGTGGTCCCACTAGTATGATCTCATCATAGTCCCAGTAGTCGAGTACATATCCTAAAGGCTTTATCAACATATAACACAGAGACAATTAGAATACATGTTAAGATAAAGTACAACCAGATAGCGTACTATCATGTCGAGCAAGAAAGTCCTCCCTATATATATCCAAGCATCCATTACAATATACATCGTATGTATAGTAATGGCCTCTAGGGCATACATATAACTAACACTATCCACACGTAATAGTGATCTGTAATGTCACCTGAAGCATGTACACGATGATAAAGACAAACCAGATAGCATACTATCATCTCGAGTAAGACTATTCCACCGATATAGGTCCTCCCTCAATCATTGCAATCACGTGCCTGCGATCTAATAATTGACTTGAGGGCACTATAGCCAACAATCTCCCACTTGCACTTAAGGCTAATTATTGCAGTGTCGCATACTCACAGCCCGTGTGATACCGAACACCCAACTTCTCTACTAATCAGTTTCACAAAGCTCATTGGTAAAACTATTGCGTTTGAGAAATAGCCTCAGTGAGTGGATCCGCTCCAATGTTTCTTTCTATGTCTCTATTTATCTCAAGTTTGCGGAGAAAGCCATCTCCCGAAATGAGCAATACCTGTCTTAAAATATGTCTGGATATCTGATGGGACCCGATTCACAAATGAACTCCAAATTCAGCAAACTTCTTAGACTGTATCGTCCACTGAATTTAATCAGTATCCTACGCCATGCCTCTCTCAGTATCTTCTTGGACTACCTGTCCAAGCCACTGCCCCTCAAAAGAGGGAAAACTATAACTCTGACAGTCACTCTGTCATCTAGGTCACCTTGTAAGCCTGGAATATAACAGTCTCCCGAAAGAGGCTGCCGTTACCATATCCCTAGAACATCCACTTATGTTCTAAAACTGCTTCCGAACGTTTCTCCAGGATTGGATTAATATAAAAATTATTGCATCTAGTGCAAAAACAACATCTAGTGTGGTACTTGACATCTCATGATTGACTCAATTGCCTAAGCAGGTGATATGCCAATCATGCACATCCCTCTCCCCTTTAATCTGTAAGACACCTTTAGAGAGGGTGACTCCATCACCTGCAGGTACACCACCATGCCAGAAGTCGTCCATTCTAAAACACCTTTAGAATACTGTCAAAATACCCAGATTGGGAAACTGCCCAAATCTAGATCTAAAACCATAGATCTAGTAACTAGAATGCCTGATATTATATCTATATCCTATGTGGAGAAACCACTGTGTGACAATCACGGTATAACCGACTGTAGTATATGAATTTCACTTCCAACAAAGTGTATGTCATCTAAATACCAGGATATCACACCCTACTACATTCTTAACAGATCCATCCCCTATTCTGATGAAGTCAAAAAACCTATGACTGTCACATCAAAAATAGATGATCTATCTCCGACATACCTGTTTTAGTCTATAAATAGACATAAGCTACTTTTCCACTATGCTTCCGCTGCTCCTACTGACTATAACAACCCTCTGGCAGAGTCATATACACGTGCACTTCTAAAGTAAACTTTAGAACGACGCTATACTCATCCTCCTGTCGGGTCTCACAGTCTAGAACAGCAGTAATGGCATGTCTGGGTAAACAATAACCTCCCCGTCACCGTCTTTGAGGATACTGGAGTACCTCTCGGGTGCCTGAGGTTACCCACCATACCTGCGGAGCGGCTAATGGAATGTCAAACATGATTGAATCTTTAGGTTCTATTAAATTTTCAGTAATCGTTTGTGGTTACGGAATATCTTCCAGTTCTACCATACTCCCACTACTGTTTTCTTAAAAAGTCCATTTTGCTAAAACTGAGGCGGGTCAAGAACAATATCACTATTGATCTTCCAGATGGTAGAAAGTTAACCATCATCATAGCCCAGGATAACCCATAAACTGCCATTACAGAAACGTGCCTTGAGTTATCCAGAGTCTGGTTTTAAGCATAAGCTGAACAATTCCATATACCTTAACATCGTTAAGATATGAACCATTCTATATATAATATAGAAACAAAGACACTAATTTAATTGGAACCAGATTCAAAAATTGCAGCTGTCTTCAGTGCATGCCAACTAAATGGAAGGAGGCCGATCAACATTACTCAACTAGGATTGCATCCAGATATAAGTAATCTGAAAAAGAAATAAGTTCTCAAAACCATTACTATCAACTGAATACCAAACACAAGTATCTACATCTTCGATCACCTTGAAGAATCCCGATACTTGCAACACACGGTTCTCTACTTTATTCTTGTACCTATAACTTCTCAAAACTTGGACCTTGTATTTATACGAAATACTTGTCTAAAACTGGAGAAGTCATAAGTAAATAGAATATAGTACGAGGACCAACCCCTCTGTCCTAATGGACACCGGACAGCATACAATACTTTATATAAGTCCTCTGAGTTAATAACTCAAACCCTGTGCGTCGTAGGTTGAAAACTGTACTATGGTTAAGAAGAATTTCACCGTTGTTGAATGCTCCTTACCCAATCATCAACTGATATAGGTAAATTTCATGGACATAATTTCAAAAGGTTATATCTCAATTTATAAAATAAACGTACAGATATATTAGTTTGAAATTGGTGCATAACAACAAATATTCAAAACCAAATATTTGCCGTCAGGCAAAACCCCAGGCGATTTTCTCAAATATCACCAAATACAATGAATTCCGAAATAATGAGGATATAATCACCTAATTCCCAATAACTTACTCCCACTCATCATCTGTAAAACCATAAAGATGTGAGAATCAAACCTGGTAAATATATACCCTGGAGTAAGGATCTAATTGGGAAATCGGTTTTCAATTAGCAATGCACGGTGAAATTGAAACATGAAAATATTTCGAAGGGGTATCCTGGTATTCTTAGTAATGTCTCTTCCATTATCCAGATTCATGACTGTAACCGTATATTTCTTTTGCTATCTCTCCAATTCCCTTTATTTGTCTTTACTCATTATCTTCTGTACACCACCCGTAGGCTAAATGGTTTTCTTCCTTCCCTACCGTTCGACACCAGCCTATGGTTTGGAAGAAAACTATCCAATAAGCATAATAGGTGTACCCTCCTAATCCAAGGAGCCCTCGCAATCGGAGAGAAGGTAAAGATAAAAGACAACTGAATAATCCTTATTCTATTTCTCCTGAACCAGAATTCATCCTCGAACAGGATCAAGTTCCTTCGAGTATGATGGATTATCTAATAACTGTGGATCTTCATACTGATACGGGGTTGTCACGACCCGAAAGTACGGAACATGACAGGCACTTAAACTACGAACGTCTCGAGGCGTACGTAATCTAAGTAAACCGAAAACCCAGAAATCCAAACCAAGAAAAGTAGTAGAGTGCAGGAAAAACCAACTTAAAGCAAGTAATTTCAATAGCATAAGCTGAATTATGCGGTTTTTAAAACATCAAAAATTTACTGAAAATTTCGGCAGAGTCTCCTTTGTAAATACTGGCCCCCAAACGGGGTACAACATGAATAGTATACGAAAACAAGAAAAGGGCATCCCCAAGCGGGAGCTAGCTCTTCGTCAATCGACGGTCACAACCACATAAACAATATAATATACAACGCCAACGGCGAGGATCAAAACTCAAAAGGAAACTCAAAACCACTAGAAATATAACGAGCGACTCTAAGGTCGAAAGAATAAACAACACTGGTCTCTATCTCAAAAATACATGTTTGGTTGATGGAATTTACTAGATACAATGGAATAATATTATACAAGGTAATATGATGGGTACGATACAAGAAAAACCCACCTACTAGCAAGTCACCCGAATGAAACTGAGCCCGCAAAGCCGTAATGAAACCTGTACGGCAAACCTGCAAGAAACTGGGGCACGACGGGGGTGAGTTGCCAACTCGTGAATAGAAAAACATCTACGCACAGAAATCACATAAATAACGCAATCCTAGGTCAATGATCATAATATAGCCTCAAAAAATATGAATAACACGTAGCCTATAACAAGGATAGGGTATATATCTAACCCGAGTGTAATCTCATGTGCCCGTGTCAGTGCCTCAGGTAGCAATATATCATATAAATGAGGTATGCATGCATGAAACAGAATACATGTAAATGAAGAAACTGTTTTCATAAATTAGTGAGATTTCCTTCGTATTTTTAAACCGAGGTATCATAAATGAAATCAGTATCAACAGTGTCTAGCATCGACACAAAACATAAATCTCACTGTCTCGAAATATCAATGTCTCAATCTCAATATCTAGGGCGCCGTCAGTCCAGACCGGCCCCTACCATCCATCTTAAGACCACGATGGTATCCTCCGGATATCCGACGCGTCGGGTAATATCACCGGTCGGTAGTGCTCCCCTGCCGGGCTCAACGTCAACACCACATTCCTCTTGCCCCGGGGTACCGCACCGGGCCCACCATGTACCCGTGACGGTTCCTCCACTCCTCGATACGGATCTCGAAAACCACAGCAAACTCATGGTGGACGACACTTTACATCACTAGAAAACCGCAACATTTTATATTTTAAAAGATCATAAGTTGTAAATTTTGCGGCTTTCCCCGAAATCCAGAAATATCATAAATCTCAAGAAATCATCACAAGTGCATATGTCAATGATAATGAATGCATATGGTATCAATAACCAAGTTGCAATGTATGATTAATAAACTAGGCATGTAAGGCAGGTACACTAATATCATATCAAACTACTAACTAACAAGCTAAGTCAAGCAAATATATTCTCTAAAGTGTACGTGACATGGCAATTACCGATGAAGATGTGTGTGAGCCGGCAAGTAGGTGTACGTGGTACATACGCATCATCGGTAATGGTGCTGGTGTCCTAACAGCATGATATCAATAATGGAATATGCAGCAAAATAAGTATGCGAGGCAGAGCGAACAGCAATAATGTGCGGGAGCTGAATACTAGACACAACGATAACTAATCTGTAATAATCTAATATAAGTCCTACAAATGGTGCCTTTTGAAATAACACGAATCATGGGGTTTTGAAAATAGGGGCTACGGTGTTTTTATGAAAAGATACGTCTTTTGAAATATCCGTAGGATCCCTTGGGCTGTCTTTTAAAATACCCACGATTCGTTAGTTTTTGAAATAGGTAAGAATCGAATCTAATCTAACAACTAAACTAAACTAAAGGGCTAAGCTAACAAGCTGAACTACAGGTAAGGAAACCGCCTAACATCTGAGTCGATACATATACATACCTGTATATATATTAGTCGGTGATCCCGTCTCAATAATATCATATCCGATACCATATCTAAAATCAGACATCCCAAGTCAAGAGTGCGGATCAATCATCAAGATATAGCTCGTACGTAAATCCGTCGTACGGCATCCCAAATCTGGGTACGGGTCAATATCACATTCATCATACTATTCACCTGGTATCCTCTTTATCAAATATCATGATCGAGGTACTGATCTACGTCTAGTACCATACTGATCCCGCCTACGTATGCATGGACGTGCGTGAAACACTACGTCAAGGACCCGCTACAACGTCATGTCGTATCTCAAATACGAACCCTGCTATATCACCGATCTCACGGCCTCAAACAAATCTCATCGACTCAGCTCAATCCCAAGTATCATCCTAAAATCCGTATGTGAACACATAGTCCCATACCCATATGAACGCATAACTATAAAGAATCCCATGAGCACATATAAATAGGAATGTATGCAAGTATGTATGTGTGTATGTGTAGTGCAACACTACCCTAGGGTTCGCAACACTAAAGTAATCCAACACACCAATATCCATCCTAAGCATCGTTATTAATCCCAAATAACATATAATAATTGTTGGTGTGTATACGCATCCGTATACACCACCACGGACTGCGGGGGTGCTATACGCCATCCACCCGACTTCTCCCCGTAGATATAAATCTACTCACCTGGTCCTCGCTAGCCGGTGCCGACGTCGCCACACGCTTGCTTGTCGTCTCGAAGTCCACATGGGGGTACCTACATATCATAACGCACCATATCGCACTAAAACTAAATTCGAAATCGAAACGGCATACGAAAATCAAATTGGCACGCGTATCACGCATAGGTCCAAACCTATCGCCTACGCATGCAAGAATAGTCAAACCAACCCTCGACGTCGATGTACAAACGTCAACCATCGAGAAAAATCCAATCACACTCATTTGCACATTCACGAACACTAATTTTTAATATAAACTAGGTTAAAACTCACAAAAATCCCAATTTTACTTAAAAAGTCATTTTTCCGAAAATCTAGCGAGCACAATTCGCCGTTTTTGTACAAATCATGATGTTTAAATGAATGTAGCGGCCAATATACTTATTAAATATCTTAAATAAGTCATAGAAACAATTTCCGGAATTTAATCTCATTAAATTCCAAAAACCCTAATATTCTAGTTTACAAAATACTCAAATTTTAACAATTTATAGCAAAAATGCAAAAACTACAATCTAGCTTAGATTTGCATGATCTAAAGCATTAAACAACACTTAGTAATGTTAATGAAGTCATGAAAAACCTAATTAGATTTTTAGTCTAACATTTGCAATAAATTTCCAAAACCTAGTTTGCATAAAATTCTAATTTTAACAATTACAAGCAAAATTCACAATTTAACAATTAAGCTTGGTTTTGCATGAACCAAAATCATTAAACCACTCATTATAATATTAATAATGACATGAAACCTTAATTTAGATTTTAATCCCACAAAATATAATTAATTTAAAAACCTAGTTTACAATATTATGCAAATTTGGACAATTTTTAATGTAGCAATTAGCAAGAGGCAACAAGATCAAGTTTTACATAACATTAACATGTTAATCTACTCCATAAGACCACAATCTAATGATAACAAGCCTAATTTGATCACAACCTATTCTCTTGAAATTCTCATTTTGAAATTAAGGTTATAAGAATATCTAATTGAAACTAAATTCAAACCTACAATTAACAAGTGACAATTTTGGATGAAGCTTATACCTCATGAACCATGGATCAACATGAAATCTAGACCTCCAAAAGATGCCTCCTTGCTCCTCAATCCAAACCACTTTGGGTCAAAGAATATTGGGTAAATGATAAAAGGGTGAAATTGTGAGACTTTGGATGGATTTTGAAGCAAAATGGAGGGATTTTTGAAGAGAAAAGAAGTGGAGACATGAAGAGGGCTGATGCAGAATTGGGGCTCGGCCAAATGGGGAGGGGAAGAGAGTGTGAGGTGATTGGAGAGAGAATGGGGTCAAAAAGTCCATCACAATTACCTAATACCATACCTTAATAATTTATTGCTTTCTTTAATCTTTTATTCTTCTAAAAAGAGATGAGAATGGGGGGAAATTCGTGCACATTCAGCCAAGTGGGGATTTGGGTTTGTGTGGTTGTGTGTGTGTGAGGAAATGAACACCAAACACCAATTCAATATGCACCAAAACCCTTTTATTTTCACAAAATAAGCCTTTTTCTTCAATATTTTCTAAACCGTTTTGGCAAACGATTTCGTTTCAAAAACCACATGATAAAATTTTATTTAAAGTTTTATGATGTACAAAATTTGTTTCAACTCATTCCAATTTGTAATTTTCCCTAATTAAATGTATTAGTGACGGCTTAAAATAATAATAAAATAAATTTTTTTTTTCAGAAAATTTGAAATTTCACCAGTGGCTCAATAAACACCAAATACTAGCAATTACATAGCTAGAATATGTATATTTAATTTTTATAATAAGATATTTGTATTTTGACTTTTTACAGAAAACCCCCTTATTTTACCGATTTTTTCGAAATTTCACCGAAACGATTTTCAAAGCGTTACAGGGGTGTTCTGGAGAAATTCAAAGGTGAAGTAGGAGTGGCGATGAAATACGCGGTTTGGTCGTGAAGGATAGCAGTCGCAATTTACTTTGCCCTCTTTCTAATCTCTTTATTTTGTCTTTACTTATTACCTTCTGTATGTTAGTGTATATGCCCTAGGGGCCATTATTGTATCATACTAGTTTGTATATTACTTAATGGAAGCTTGGGATATTCACATGTATATAACAGTCTTGCTAAACATGGTAGTATGCTACTTGGTTTTTCTATCTTAATATGTGAGTATACGTATTGATAAAGCTCTTAGGATCTTGCTTGACTACCAGCGTTGTGATGGCAGTCGCACTAGTGGGGGCTGGGTAGTCTACAAGTACATCCTTTTTCAGGTCCCTAGTCGTAGGATTATCGAGACAGGGCATCGATACTCCGGAGTAGACTAGTGTGTACGCTTCTCATCCCAGTTGGGGAGATGGTCTGTCCCACAGCCGTCAGTACGTCGTACTAGAGATAGTATACAGGTGCTCGTTGGGTTACGGGTATACCGGACAGGACTCGTAGGGAACTGTTGGTTGGGTTTTATACCAGTCGTCAGTTAACAGTTCCCAGGTGACATGAGTACAGCATAGTCCGCAGACTTGACACTGCTACTTCGCCTCGAGTGTGTCCCACTGTTCTTAGATTGCTACCCTACCACGGCTCAAAAGAGTCATGCAAACAGGTAGCAGTTGGGTGCAGTCCCGAGCACTTGGAGGCAGTGGCGGTTAGACAGGATTCGTCTCTCCCGGTATTGGGAGTTGATATCGCGCGGTGTCAGAGAGCCATTACGCAAAGTCCCTGGCCAGGGCAAGCGAGATTTACTGGTAGGTTCCAGTAGTTTCTCAGGGTGTAATGGGCTTCACTCCGACAAGACTTATACCGCTATTAGGGGACTGACGCTTGCCGCCCCCTAGGCCCGATATGCGATAGTCTTAGACGAACAGACCGGACTGTACAGAGATTGTCATATCAGGCTCAGTAGGAGTTCGGATGGGTTTCCTCATCGGCCTTCTTATCGACATCTACCTGGGGACCGTTACGTACAGCTAGTGCCGCTTGCGGTCTGTGGTTAAACCCACTGCCAGCGTAGTAGTCGAGTCATTAGAGTCCCACACAGAGAGTTTCCCTGCTCCAGGCGAAACGATATAGAGGTCGTATGGTTTTACGACAAGGGTTCGGACGCATACGTGTGTTTACGCACGTACGACTTTCGGACAGTTTTTACTAGTCGGCTTTGGTTTAAGCCAGATTCTAGTATCGGGATATTGGATTTATACAGTCTAAAGTTTTTCCGTGTTTTCACGGATAGGAGGGGCATTCTCGTAATTTCACGAGAAGCTTCTAGAAGATGGTGACTTAGGGGTTTAGGTGGCATATGCATTAAATGAGATTAGTAACTCATTTGTGTGATTCATCCATGTCATTAATGCATCATAAATGCTTAATGACTCATGGAGATGAATCACCCATTTGTATTTATGAAGCATGGTTGTTAAATCCTATTTTCTATTTATTTGATAAAGATTAATGCTTCATATATATCATGATAGATCACAATCTCATTCTCATTCTCATGCTCACCTTCTCTCTCCTCAAGCTCTCTCTCTCTTCAAACCCTAATCCTCCCTTCTCATGTGTTGAGATCAAGGATTAGAATAGACTAATCACTCCATAATCCAACTCTATATCACCTAGGTTACTTAGATTAGAACTTTAAGAAACCTAGTTACCTCTAATTTGAGGTGAAGCTTGAAGTATAGCTCTCGGGTGGATCGTCTACTACTTGGAGAAGGCCGAGGAGGAGGTGGAGAACGAAAAGACGAAGGACACGGTTCATTAGGTATAATCACTTCACATAGTAGTTTAGAACTCCTATTCTTTTGTTAGTTATCGTTTAGCAACGATTCTTGCGGTTAGTCGATGTTATAGCAAAGAACAAGATCGTTTTTCATATTTCCGCCTCCCCGCAAGTCGTGGGGTGTTGTACATCGACTTACAATGTACACCATACGTAGGCTAATCGGTTTTCTTCCTTCCCCACCTTTCGACACCTGCCTATGGTTTGGAAGAAGACTATCCAATAAGTGCAATAGGTATACCCTCTCCTAATCCTAGGAGCCCTCACAACCTGAGAGAAGGTAAAAGGAAAAGACAACTGAATAGTCCTATTCAATTTCTCCAGAACCGGAAACCATCCTTGAATCTGAAACAAGTTTCTTCGATTTCGTATGTAACTATACGATGGTCATATCAAAAAAATGTGGATCTTCGTAGTGATACGGAATGTTCCGGAGAAAAGAAAAGTGTAAAAGAAGAGTGGCAATGATGTATGCAACTCTGACAATTCAAAGTCCAGTGTTTTAAGAAGGTTCAGTTAACTTGATTTCTGAGTTCTAGTCTAGGGTCGGAACATGGTCGCTGGTAAAGAGAGAGAGGGAGAGAGAAAAGAAACACTCAGCATGCACTTTAACCTAGATCAAAATGGTTAATCACTTTATCTAATCAGGATGTCTCCCACTGTATCCTCAAATTCTCCTCTAAACGCAAAAGAAGAATTAGTCGGGATCATCTAAAATCACCCGAGGAGTAAACCAACTCATCAGTGGGAATCGGGATCCAACTATCATCGCATGATAACCTGATGGAATCCACTCATGTCATCACACTCCAGAAGGTATGCGCATGCCTGGCAAGTTTCAGTTTCTTTAGAAACTCCCGATGCGATTTTTACCCCATGCTCTTACGACCTTGACGAAGGTCAACAAATCATAAGTCACATGTCAAGCTCTACCCATCATTGTCCAGGTTAATTTGAACCTACCCGTACTTGCCCTTGATGAAGGTCAACAAGGCTGTACGACTGTCCTAAACCAACGCATCTATCTATGCAATAGAAAAGTAACAAATAGCTACCATACACTATGCCTTGACGAAGGTCAACAAACATAGCATGAATACTAAGTGCTACCCGTCTGAAATGACAGAGAGCTACGAATGGTTTTTGGCAAAAAACCTTTAACGTAACGAACTTGATATCGTTGAAGGAACCAGATAGCTTTACAAATATATAGTGGCAAAAACCTTAGCTAAAGAGGTCACTCCCGGTGAAGGGATCTCGTCTCTTTCCTCGTGGAATGAGGTGCAGGATATTCCCAACTGAATACCGCGATGCAAAGAAAAAAGTAATCGACTATAGTGAAGTTATTACCCTGACACAAACTTCTGCCTAAGGGATCACTCCCGGTGAAGGGATCTTGGCCCTTTCCTCGTCGAATGAGGTGCTAGATATTCATAACCGAATACCGCTGTACAAAGCAAAAGAAAACGTCCTTGCAATAACAGCTTTTGAAGATTTGTTCCAACAATATCGAATAGGTCTGTTTTTCTTTCATTGATCAGAATCAACGTAGTCCCATCAATTAATCACACCAGAAAAGAACGAAAATATGATGTACGTATATGCCATCCGCATTCGCCACTGGGTCCCGTCATCACCCGTTAGGTTACTTAACTAACGACAGAGCGGGGACTGGACTAACGCGGATGCAAAATATAAACAACATCTACTAGTATATATATAACAATATATAATAATCGCTCCAGGTATGATAGATACAACATCACAGATAAGGGATAAGCATTAAAGAACAATACTGATAATCTGGGAGCCCCGGGTTTCCTTTGAGCCGCAACTGAAACCCGACGTTCCTCGGGTCGTGTGGATAGCCTGTGCAATGAAAACCCAGACCCCTACGAGTATGACAAGTTACCCGCCAAAACCAGAACCGAGGCAGCCCCCTTCATCAAAGTGAATGGGCCACCCGGCACTTCACGGAATTCGGTAACTTGAGCACTCCTCCTTAGGTCAACCTGTACCCCCTACGAGTGCGGCGAATAGCCCGCCAATTCTAAAGTGAGGCCCCACCCGTCTCAACGCCATGATATGTGGGCCCGTTGCCCTCTAGAACCCGGCTATCCGTGCACTCTACTGCGGGGTAATCCTAGTACAGAAAAGAAAATAAGTACAACGGTGACATCGACCTCAACCCGGTCGTGCCCCAAATAAATAATATACAAACAGGAAGTGACAGCAGTCCATATGTCGGCGCTCGCCCCGTGATATAAAATGTACAAATAAAACTAAACTGTACTAACATTGCACCCAGGCTATCCACCACGACGATCCAGCCAACACACAGCACAACACAGAACATCAACGTGAATGTCACGTTCGCAAACCTGTCTAAAAGAACTATAGCAATTAGACAAGTTGTACCGCTCTAATGACATTCACGGTCACAGATAGTAATGTATGTACTGTAAACTATGACATTAGAATTCCGCACGCAATTAGCAAACCAAACAAATTTCCAAAACCATAGGGAAAAAAACAGTGAGCTAAAGTTCCAAAAACCGACCGTTTAAAGCCAATTCGGAAGTCCGAATCAAAACGAAACGCGCCCGAACCTTCACGGGGAGTTAGAGAATGAAATTAACTTCGAGTTGGAGGGCCTAGAGGGGGTACCCTACCCCCGAGGCCACCATGAGGTGGACATGGGGTGAGGCAAACCCGAAACTGCCTAGGATGGGGCAGTTTCGGGTCACCACCGCCAAGACCACCTTGTGGTGGTCTTGGGGAGTGAGCACAGCCATTCACTCCCCTACAGGGGTTTCCTGGGGTGCCCATGCACCACTCCGCGGCTTCTCAGTTCAAGCCGTGAGCCCGCAGGGTGTGCAAACATCTCAAACTTTCAGTTTTTGGAACTGTTTTTGTCGGCAGTTTTGCACGACAAAAACGGCGGATTTCTAATGTCACAATTAGTTAGTATGGGGTTAATGGGTTGACTTTAATACCATGTTGGGTTACTCTAGCACCCCGGCCATCAATCCGTGGCCAAAGACGGAACAAAAACTTTAAAAACCCAGCGCTAACGGAACCTGATTCCCGAATCGAACCATTAACCCTACACTAGCTATATGAAAAGGAGTTTAGAGAGGTTTTACCGAATGGTCCGTGTCCTTCATTCTTCAACCTCTGTCCCAAGTTCCTCATGGCTTCCTCGATCAAGTTTGATCTCCGGTCTCCCCACATCGAAGAAGATCAACGTCGAGGGTTAGTAATACGGGCTCCCGCCTCAAAATCGAAGCAACTCGGGTATCTAGTTTGCTAACCTAGATAGACAAGATGAAGTAGAGAATGTGTGTGATTATTTTGTCTCAAAACACCCAAGGATTCTCAACTCATGAGAAGGTTTGGGTAGAGGTTGAAGAAGATGCCCATGAGAGGAAAGTGTGAGCTCAAAAGAAAAGAAGCAAGTGAAGAAATGACTTAAGTCTTTTTTTTGTTATTTTGTTGTGAGAATAATGCAACTAAAGAAAGGCCACACCCTAGAAAAGATCTGTCATCCTCACATGCTCACAACAAAATATCTCACAAAACAACAAAGAACCTAAGTCATGCCACCATGACTCACCATCATGAGTCACCAAGTGCATGCACCAAGAGTTAATGAAAAATCCATGACTCACACTTTCCTACCAATAAACATTTAAACCAAAATGTTTATTCCAAAATGAAATGGCAACATCTAAAGTAAACTTGTAACAGATTACAAGAATACCCCTCATCTATATATACATACCTGTATCCATATTCCGACTGAATATGAATACAACGAGACGAAAATAATCTAACAATATAATACTAAGATCCGGTTTAAACCAAAGCCCACTAGTATTATCCGTCCGATCATGATCCGTGCACAAGTGCACGTATATGATTGAACCCTGCCATAAAACCATACAGCCTCTACAATGTTTCGCCTGAACCAGGGAAACCCTCTGTGTGGAACTCTAAAGACTCGTCAATACACTGGCAGTGGGTTTAACCACAAGCACGTCGTGGCACTAGCTGTACGTAAAGGCTACCAAGGTATTGAGTGAAAGGGATACCGATGAGCAAACTCATCCTGAAACCCCTACCGAGCCTGATAGTGACAATATCCGTACAGTCCGGTCTGTTCGTCTATGAGTATCGCACATCGAGTCTAGGGGTGGATAAAGTCAGGACCATAATAACGCGACATTTAGTGTCGGTATGAAACCTATCACCACCTGAGAAACTACCGATCCTAGATCAGTAATTCTTGACTACCTTGGACAAGGATTTCTGGTGATGGCCATCTATGCACACCGCGACATCAACCCCCAATACCGGGAGAGACGAATCCCCTAACGATCCGCTCACTGCCTCCATGTGGCTCGGGACTGTACCCAACTAAAACCTATTTGCACGACTCCTTTGAGCCGTGGTGGGGTAGTAATCAAATCACAGTGGGAACTCACACGAGACAAATGACGATCTCAGATCGATAGACTAACCTATACACATGTCACCAGGGAACTGCTATCTGACAATAGGTATAATACAAACTAGCATGTTCCCGGCAAGTCCGTCCGGTGTACTCATAACCCAATGAGCACCTGTATATATCTTAGGTGAACCAACTGAAACCAATGGCTTGTGAAACCGGCCACCGCCCCTCGTCAAGGTGTCGATCAGTATACACTAGTCTACTCTTGGAGTATCGATGCCCAGTCTCGAAACTCCCACGACTAGGGACCTTTTAAGGATGTGCTTATAGACCACCCAGCTCCCACGTATATGATCGCCATCATACTGCTGGTAGTCAAGCAAGAATCCTATGGGCTCTATCAACATGTAATAGTGATCTATAATGTCATCTGAAGCATGTACACGATGATAAAGACAAACCAGATAGCATACTATTATCTCGAGTAAGAATGTTCTACCAGTATAGGCCCTCGCTCAATCATTGCAATCACGTGCCTACGATCCAATAATTGACTTGAGGGCACTATAGACAACATATATGAACTATAGGTCTCTATATGGTCACTATGTTAACGTTAAGTTCCAAGTGTGAATCGCAATCGTAGAAATATTCATAAGCTCAAGAGTGGGGCCTCAGGAGCAAGGAAACATGAGCCTATTTCATGTGTTAGCATCGGGACACTAAGCTGTGGAGGAGTCGACCCGACTGAGTTTCAAGTAAATATAATTCGAGTAGGATAATACGGGACTCCTGAAATTCCGTTGGATTCACACCTGAAACTATCCTATACACCCCGAGTACTATATATTATAACTGTTAGATATTCTTAGTTGATTTGCTTGGTCAATTATAACATGTCTTCATCGCACCATAGATTGCTAAAGATGCAGAATGTAGTCGAGTAAGTCAAGTAGAATGCGAGTCATGACAGTTGCAATCCTGCGTCCAGTCAAGTTAGTTTGAGTTCGAGTTAGTGTTTAAGTTTGGGTTCGAGTTGGATTAGAGTTCAAGTTTGGATTCGAGTTCGAGTTAAATTCAAGTTTGGATTCGAGTTCGAGTTAAATTCAAGTTTGGATTCGAGTTATAGACATTTCTTGTAAATGGATTTAACTGTGGAAACTCTTAAGTTCGGGAGTAATCGGACAACTGCTGCATATGGACGGCAGGATTTGTGTCTTTTTTCAAGACAATTGCCATTGATAACTCCGTTAAGTTGCAGTATTGTCTAACCTGAGTAGGCAAGCACTCACTTTCTCCGGCTCTTTGGGGCTCAAGAGAAATGATACCGCTTAAATCTATTTTAATCTATTGTCCTTAATGATTTATTATAGTTTGCTTATATTGTTTGCATTTCTCGAGGGGTTTTATGAGAACCCCAGACCCTTCATCTACCACTTTACCCTCACTTTTAATATATTTTATTATCTTTTTAATTTCCTCAACACCTATATTTTCCTCTATAAATATCAAGCCTATTCCTAAGTTCTTCTCACAAAACTATACTGAAATTGTTCCTCTCAGATACCCTTAAGTTCATCTTTCTCAAGATCAAGGTGAAGGCAAACTCTCGAATTCGAAGTACTCAAAAATCCTTCCAATATTCCTCCACTGCTAGACAAATCACGTAGGGTACGTCGGTAGATCAAGCATACCCCCTCAGTCGCAATCTCGGTCTCGGTTCTACAAATCGAGACCTCGACTCTTCCTTCTCGTTCATATGAGTAAGAAAGCACGACTAAAAGTATCCATCCCTACCTTCTCCTCTGTTCTCCCCTACACCTAAATTTGTAAGTCCCAATTCTCTTGACTCATCCGTTTGTTGTCCTTTTTCACATCACAATCAAAATACGACTTTTGGTGGCTAACCCCACTTTTAAATTTATTGTTGTAAAACTATGAATGATCCATTATAATTTCAAGTTAATATTAATAAGGAATTTCACTTACCAACATACCACCATTACATGTCATGCTTCACCTTCACATCATATGAATTTAAAATGAATTTATGTTATTGTTAAAGTTTCCCTAGAATGCATGTAACACCAAAATACCATGAACTTTAAAATTGACCTTTTTATCGATACCTAGAAATATATACCTCTAGAAAACTCACAAGGTAATGACCTACCCCATCACATAAACTATGGTTTCATAGCACGAAGTTTTTAGATGTATGATTAATTTAAAGAATAAGTTTTACATTAAAATACCAGACATTTTCAAAACGGGTTTCTTTTAATCGGTATTTTTGTAATCCTTGGCAGTTACGCCTCTACAACCCTCGTTAGGGGACCCGCTAATGGATGATGCGGATTATCGCATATTCTTGGGACAGTAGAGCGAGATGCAGACTCCTCACGGAGTATTCGGTCTCGAAAGAAAATAAAAATACGATTTTTAAGAAATACGACTTTTCTAAACTAAACTAAACTTTAGAAAATTATATAAAACTATGAATCCGTATTTTTTTAAATAAAAACAAATTATGAAACTTTTTTAAAATGAAAGATTAAAATTTTAATAAAATACCAACAAGTTTCCAAAAGTTGTAGTTTTCATAAAAGTACCATAAACTTTTAAAAACTAGGTTTTATTACAAAAATACCATTAAAATTAAAATACATGTCCATGAAAACTCTAAATATTATAATTACCCTCGAGGTTATTTTTAAACAATATTAATATTTTTCATAAAACCCCCTCGAGATATGAAAACAATGTAAACAAACAATATTAAATATTTAAGGACTCTAAATTAATATAGGTTAAAGCGGTATCAATACTCTTGAGCCCCGGGGAGCCGGAGAAAATGAGTGCTTGTCTATTCAGATTAGACAACTTAATGGAGTTATCAATGGCAATTGTCTTGGAAAAAGACACAAATCCTGTCATCCATGTGCAGCAGATGTCCGATTACTCTTGAACTTAAGAAATTCAAGAGCTAAATCTATTCATAAGATATTTTCTCTAACCTGAATACAAACTCAAACAGGATCGAAACCTTAACATAAACTTGAACCCTAGATCATGAAGCAGAACACTTAAACTTGAATATCTCAAATACTAGAATACTATGACTCTATATGAACTTAACATGAATAACAGAACACAATGACTGCTCTTGAAACTGACTCGACTCGAGTGACATGAATACATGAACACTTGATATGAATACTTGACATTGACATGAACTCAATCTTGCAACTTGATATATTCATGGATTTGAGCAAGGCTGGTAATTTTAACTGTAACTTAAAATACACGGGGTGTTGGGGGTAGTTCAAGTGCGAATCCAACGAAATATCAGGAGTCCCCCTAGATCATGAATACATGTCTACTAACACAATCAAACTATCATGAAGGCCTATGTTTCCTTACTCCTGGATTATAGCCTATTGAATTTGGAATACTTCAACACTAAGTTGAAGTCCCGTTACTAACACTTGATTCGGGCCCGTAGTTCCTTACCCCTGGATTACATCCTGTTGGGTTCGAGAACACTCTTGAGATTGGTTAATATTCATCCTTGAACTTACGTTAACTTAGTTTACACATGTAGAGACCTTTTAGGACACTTACATGCACTTCATGTTCACTATACCTACACTACACGACCATGCTTTATTATGCTCATGTTACTTTGCCATGATATATATATATATATATATATATATATATATATATAACTGCATGTTAAATAGAATTGCCATGCTTACATTAAATGACATGTTTAAACACCATATCTCCTAGTCCATTGATTCATGATATCTATTTTTCTTGTCATTATACTTTTATATTTCACACCCTTTTTCTTGGGGACTTACCGAGCAAAAGTTCGCTGACAGGCATTCCACCCACCTTTGTTTCTTGGATGTTCGTCAGATAATGTGGAGACTGAGGAGGTGGACACCACAGACGAGGAGCACGATCAAATCACGACTCAGGCCTAGACTAGTTATTCTTTTTCTTTCAGTTTTTGTATGCCACTTATTTAGGCATTTCTTTTCTTGTATTTCCTTTTCAGTTGAACTCATGTATTGTAAATGTATTATGTTTGAATGTAAATAAAGTTGTTGAAGTTTAAATCTCATGTTAATTTCTTGTCATTTTATATTGCTCAATTACGCTTAGCGTATTTATTCCAGAAAATAACCTTCTCGAAATAAATACGTCACGGGCTTCATCACGTACCTGCTTCCGCCTACTGAGAAGCGGGGCATGATAGGTTTTGTTGGTGGCCAATGCAAATCAGTTCTGCATGAAGTCATAAGCAATATATCATAAGAAATATGAAATTCAACAACTTTACATTCCTTGCAATTCAATTTCCATTGAATCTATCCTAATCTTTCTTCTCTATCTAAGGTGATGGATTTTCCCAACAACACTGGGACGAACGTCAATAAAAGTACACCACCACCACCTAACCTTACCACTCTACCACCTCCCCCTACCGTAGCCGCTCCACCCAAAGAACAGACGATGCTTCTGGAGGCTATCAAAAGCCTACTTGAAGGTCAGCAGGCTCAAATCACGATTTTGCAGGAGCAGACTGCTCTCCTTCAACAGAGTTTCATCCGCTCTGAAACAGAAGCACTGGGAGTAAAATAATTTCGAGCATTACACCCAAAAAACTTATCAGGGAAAGGGAAACCGCTTGAAGCCGAGAAATGGGCTCAAAGCATAGAAAATGATTTAGCAGCAGCCCAAGTTCCAGAAGTGGCTTGGGTCAGAGTAACTAAACTCCAACTTATGGACAATGCCAGAATCTGGTGGAACGCCGAAGAGAGCTGTCTAGAGCAGCCAAACGAGTGGAAGATTTTCCGTGATCTCGTCGATGCCAAGTATTTTCCGGAAACCACACACTTCGAGATGGAACAGAAATTCATTCACCTGCAACAAGGATCCATGTGGGATAAGTCGGTGGAAGAGTATGGTGCTGAATTTACCATGCTCGGCGGATTCGCTGCCCATCTAATTCCTACTGCAGAAATCAGAGCCAGACACTTCCAGCAAGGATTAGACCCTAAGATCCAGGCTGCCCTAGCAACGGGAGAATACCTAACACATGAAACAGCTTTGAAGTTTGTCCGTCGCTATGAAGCTGTCATTAAGAAGAACGGAAGGCCACAGTCGGTCGGTATGAAATGTCCCGCCAACCAGATTACTGGTGGAGCCTCTTTTATGCCAACTCTCCCAACGCCATCTATGAGGCCAGGAGGATCATTTTCCGAGACTGAACCAAACTTCTGTATCTCTTGTAAGAGGACTGGACATCAGGTTAAGGATTGCCGTCCAGCAAATGGTCTTTGTTTGATATGTAGATCACCCTCACACACTGTACGAACTTGCCCACACAACCGAACTGGCCCGGCCCCTACAGCTAGACTAGCTATTCAAGCTCTACCTACTCGTTTAGCCCTTCCTGTACCACCTCCGTACAGACCACCATTAGCTCGTCAGCCATCGATGTACCAGCGTGCACAGAGAAATGTGCTGAGTCGTCAGGCTTTCACTTTGGCGGCCGTAGAGGCCGAAACCATAGGATAAGATAACACTAGTAAATCTCTTCATATCTTTTTCAGCCTTTTCAAATTCTTGCATTCTTTTGTTCTCGTGCCTACCTAAACTTTTTCACGTACTTTCGGTACGATATTAGTAGTTCCTTCACCGCTACTTTAACCTAAATTTTTCTTGAATCTGTTACAACATCTCCCTTGTATAAATTTCGAGAACGAATTTTTTCTAAGGTGGGTAGCATGTAACGACCCTAAAAGTCCTATACACTTTTATTGATCCAATGTTAATAAATGAGTGTATTTTTGTTCTGGATTCGATTTATAAGTTATTTTTGATAACTTATGTTTAAAAGACACCTCACTGGTTAAGCCTTTCCTTTGCTGTCCCATGGCCTGAATGTTCGAATCCCATCAGTTTTAATTATTTTTAATATTTTTTCTTTTTAATTTTTTCGGAAGCCCAAGAGTTGCATGTGTATTACACGGAGAAACGAAAAGTTGCAAATAAATCAAACAATAAAAATGAGACATAAATACCCATATGAATGCACTGCACAAACTCTGAGACCAACCTCCACTTTTAGACCGCCAGTGTTCCCATTTTGACCTCTACCAACAGGTGGTTTTTTCCCAAATCCCCCCATTTTTTTCCTGTGCGTCCCTTAGCTCCCCACTACTCATTTTTCCTATTTGATTTTCGTACAATTAACCAGAGAACCCCCAGACCCTTCATCTACCCCTTTACCCTCACTTTTAATACATTTTATTATCTTTTTAATTTCCTTAACACCTATAGTTTCCTCTATAAATACCAAGCCTATTCCCAAGTTCTTCTCACAAAACTATACTGAAATTGTTCTTCTCAAATACCCTTAAATTCATCTCTCTCAAGATCAAGGTGAAAGCAAACTCTCCGATTCGAAGCACTCAAAAATCCTTCCAAGATTCCTCCACTGCTACACAAATCGCGTAGGGGACGTCGGTAGATCAAGTATACCCTTTTGGTTGCAATCTCGGTCTCAGTTCTATAAACTGAGGCCTCGACTCTTCCTTCTCGTTCGTACGAGTATGAAAGCGCGACTGTAAGTCTTCATCCCTACCTCCTTCTCTATTCTCCTCTACACCTAGATTTGTAAGTCCCAATCCTCTTGACTCACTGTTTGTTGTCCTTTTTCACATCACAATCAAAATATGACTTTTGGTGGCTAACTCCATTTTTAAATTTATTGTTGTAAAACTATGAATGATCCATTATAATTTCATGTTAATATTAATAAGGAATTTCACTTACCAACATACCACCATTACATGTCATGCTTCACCTTCACATCATATGGATTTAAAATGAATTTTTATTATTGTTAAAGCTGCCCTAGAATGCATGTACTCCAAAATACCATGAACTTTAAAAGTGACCCTTTTATCGATACCTAGAAATATATACCTCTAGAAAACTCAAGGGATAATGACCTATCCCATCACATACACTATGGTTTCATAGCACAAAGTTTTTATATCTATGATTAATTTAAAAAATAAGTTTTACATTAAAATACCACACATTTTCAAAACGGGTTTCTTTTAATCAGTTTTTTTGTAATCTTTGGCAGTTACGCCTCTACAACCCTCGTTAGGGGATCCACTAATGGGTGGTGCGGATTATCGCACATCCTTGAGACAGTAGAACGAGATGCAGAACTCTTCACGAAGTATTTGGTCTCGAAATGAAATAAAAATACGGTTTTTAAGAAATACGACTTTTCTAAACTAAACTAAACTTTGGAAAATTATATAAAACTATGAATCCGTATTTTTTAAAATAAAAACAAATTAGGAAACTTTTTTAAAAATGAAAGATTAAAAGTTTAATAAAATACCAACAAGTTTCCAAAAGTAGTAGTTTTCATAAAAGTACCATAAACTTTTAAAAACTAGGTTTATCACAAAAATACCATTAAAATTAAAATACATGTCCATGAAAACTCTAAATATTATAAATTACCCTCGAGGTTATTTTTAAACAATATTAAAAAAATTCATAAAACCCCCTCGAGATATGAAAACAATGTAAAAAACAATATTAAATATTTAAGGACTCTAAATTAATATAGGTTAAAACGGTATCAATACTCTTGAGCCCCGGGGAGCCGGAGAAAGTGAGTGCTTGCCTATTCAGGTTAAACAACTTAACGGAGTTATCAATGGCAATTGTCTTGAAAAAAACACAAATCCTGTCGTCCATATGCAGCAGTTGTCCGATTACTACCGAACCTAAGAAATTCAAGAGCTAAATCCTTTCGTATGATATTTTCTCTAATCTAAATACAAACTCAACCAGGATCCAAACTTTAACAAAAACTTGAACCCTTGATCAAGAAGCAGAAAACTTAAACTTGAATATCCCAAATACTAGAATACTATGACTTTACATGAACTTAACATGAATAACAGAACACAATGACTGCTCTTGAAACTGACTTGACTCGAACTATGAATACAACTTGACATGAATAAATGAACACTTAAAACGAATATTTGACATTGACATGAACTTAATCTTGCAACTTGATGTATTCATGGGTTCGAGCAAGGCTGGTAATTTTAACTGTAACCTAGAATACACGAGGTGTTGGGGTAGTTTAAGTGTGAATCCAACGAAATATCAGGAGTCTCCATAGATCATGAATCTATGTCTATTAACAAAAGCAAGCTATCATGAGGGCCCGTGTTTCTTTACTCCTTGATTATAGCCTAATGAGTTTAGAATACTTCAACACTAGGTTGAAGTCCCATTACTAACACTTGATTCGGGCCTGTGGTTCCTTACCCCTAGATTACAGCTTGTTGGGTTCGAGAACACTCTTGAGATTGATTAACATTCACTCTTGAACTTACATTAAATTAGTTTACCCATATAGAGACCTTTTAGGACACTTACATACACTTCATGTTCACTATACCTACACTACACGGTCATGCTATATTATGCTCATGTTACTTTGCCATGATATATATATATATATATATATAACTGCATGTTAAATAGAATTTCCATGCTTACATTAAATGACATGTTTAAACACCATATCTCCTAGTCCATTACTTCATGATATCCATTTTTCTTGTCATTATACTTTTATACTTCACACCCTTTTCTTGGGGACTTACCGAGCGAAAGTTCGCTGACGGGCATTCCACCCACCTTTGTTTCTTGGAATGTTCATCAGTTACTGTGGACACTGAGGAGATGGACACCACAGAGGAGGAGCACGATCATATCGCGACTCGGACCTAGACTAGTTATCCTTTTTCTTTCAGTTTATGTATACCACCTGTTTATGCATGTCTTTTCTTGTATTTCCTTTTCAGTTGAACTCATGTATTGTAAATATATCAAGTTTGAATGTAAATAAAATTGTTGAGGTTTAAATCTCATGTTAATTTCTTGTCATTTTATATTGCTCAATTACGCTTAGCGTATTTATTCTGTGAAATGACCTTCTCAAAATAAATACGTCGTGGACCTCGTCACGCACCCGCTTCCGTCTACTGGGAAGCGGGGCATGACAGTATCGAAACGGAGGAAGCGCAACATTTTGGATATGGTTCGCTCCATGATGAGTAGTGTAGAGTTACCTCTTTCATTTTGGAGATATATAGTTGAATCAGCTGCATATGTATTAAATTAGGTTCTTACCAAATCTGTGCCTACCACTCCACATGAATTGTGGGATGGGAAGAGACCATACCTTAATTTTATTAAGATACGGGGTTGTCATGCTTATATAAAGAAGCAGAACCCGGATAAGCTTGAGAAACGGTCAGTTTTGTGTAAGTCTGTGGGATATCCTAAACATTAAAAAGGATATCTGTTTTACCACACCGAGGAATAAAAAGTATTTGTTGCTCACCACATCATCTTTTTAGAGAAGGAATTTCTTGCAAAAGAAATTAGTAGGAGCACGGTAGAGCTAGAAGAAATTCCGGAACCACATACTACAACTGAAGATTTGGTGGAACCTTAGGATTCGATAGTCCCCAACGAATCTCTGCCACTCCGCAGATTTAGTAGGATTTCTCATCCGTCCAAGAGATACTACGGTTTTTTCATAGATGATGATCGTGAGGATTGCATCTTGGAAGAAGATGATCCTACTAGTTTCGAGCAGGCCATTTCCAGCAGGGACTCTGTGAAATTGATGGATGCTATGCGATCCGAAATGGAGTCCATGTACACCAACAAAGTTTGGACTTTGGACATTGCACCAATAGGGGTAAAATCCGTTGGCTGTAAATGAATCTTCAAGAAGAAGATTGGTGTAGATGGACAGGTAGAAACCTATAAGTCTAGACTTGTTGCAAAAGGTTTTCGTCAAAGATCAGGTGTGGACTATGATGAAACCTTTTTTCCAGTAGCTATGCTGAAATCTATTCGGATCCTACTTTCCATTGCTACCTTCCATGACTATGACATCTAGCAGAAGGACTTAAAATGACTTTTCTAAATAGAAGTTTAGAATAATGCGTTTATATGGATCAGTTAGAGGGTTTTGTTGACAGCGGGACCAGCGGGAAGGTGTGCAAGTTGCTTAAATCTATTTATGGATTAAAGCAAGCACCACGGAGTTGGAACATCTGTTTTGATGAGACAGTCAAGAAATTTGACTTCATCAAAAACGTTGATGAGCCTTATATATATAAGAAGAATGTAAGGAGAGCTGTCGTATTCCTCGTCTTGTACGTTGATGACATTCTCATAATAGGAAATGACATTCCTATGTTACTGTTGGTCAAGCTATTCTTATCACAAAAGTTCTCCATGAAGACCTGGGTGATGGCTTCTACATTCTGGGGATAAAAATCTATACAGATATATCCAAGATAATGTTGGGACTTTCAAAGTCTAGGTATATAGACACCATACTAAAGAGATTTAGTATGGAACATTCCAAGCACAGCAATTTAATCGCTTGTCACGGAATCACCCTTTCCAAAGAGATGTCTTCCAAGACTGATGAGGAGAGGGCTCGCATGAGCATTATACTCTACACTTCTGCGGTAGGATCTATAATGTATGTGATGTTATGTACCAGACCAAATGTAGTTTACGCACTTAGCATGGTAAGCAGGTATCTGTCAAACCCAGGGGAGAAATATTAGACAGCTGTGAAGAACATTCTGATGTACCTAGGGACTAAGGAGATATTCTTGGTGTACGGTAATGGAGACATCCAAATGGAATCCTTTACGGATTCAAGCTTCCAAAGTGATAAGGATGACAGTAATTCTATCTCGGGTTATGTGTTTACCCTCAATGGAGGGGCAGTCTGTTAGATGAGCTCTAAGCAGGACACCGTAGTAGACTCGACGATGGAGTTTGAATACATTGCTGCAAACGATACCGCAAAAGAAACGGTCTGGATAAGGAAGTTCATTACTAAACTTGAGGTGATTTCGTCTATTGTTGATCCCATACTTTTGTATTGTGATAACAATGGGGCTGTGACATTACCACGGTCCCATCAGCGATTCAGACACATCTTGAAGCGGTATCACCTGATCAGGGAGATCGTTGATCGCTGGGAGATCGAGGTCCGGAGAGTATAGACGAAAGAGAACACGTCGGATCCATTCATAAAGGCCCTCCCTTAAACACAGTTCGAGCGTCTTTTTGAGATGTTAGGTATGAGATAGGCCAACAACTAGCTCTAGAGCAGATGTTGGGTACTCGATACGCCAAAAACAGGCCTTAGTGCAAGTACAACTATCCCTAGAGCAAACGTTGGGTACTCGATACGCCAATAACAGGCCTTAGTGCAAGTAGGAGATTGTTGGATAAATATGCCCTGGAGGCCTTTATTGTATAGGATGCTAGGGATATGTATATACAGGACAATCTTGCTCGATATGATATTATACTATTTGGTTTGTCTTTATCATAACATGTATGTTTTACTGGTTATTACATTTCGTTATTACTTGTTGATAAAGCCCGTAGGATCTTTGCTGGACTACCAGTTTTATAATAGCGATCATACTGGTGGGGCCTGGATAGTCCATATGCACATCCTTAAAATATCCCTAGTCATGAGAGTTTTGAGACATGGCATCGATATTCCAGAGTAGACTAGTGTATATGTATCTTGACCCTGACGAGAGACGATGGTTGGTCCTACAGCCATTGGTGTACGGCACCAAAGATAGTATACAGGTACTCATTAGGTTATGAGTTACACAAGACGGACTCGCCGAGAACTTCTAGATGGTTATATACATATCGTCAGATAGCAGTTTTCTGGTGACATAGGTACATGGTAGTCTTTAGACCTGACATCGTCATTTGTCTCGAGTATGTTCCTAATATAATTAGATTACTACCCTACTGCGGCTTTAAAGAGTCTGGAAACAAGTTTTATTTGGGTACAATCCCGAAGCACTTGGGGGCAGTGAGCGATAGAAGGGATTCGTCTCTCCCGGTATAGGGAATCGATGTCGAGCTGTGATCGATTGGCCATCACCATAAGACCTTTACCAAGGCAGATGAAACTGTTAGTGTATATGCCCTAGGGGCCATTATTGTGTCATACTAGTTTGTATATTACTTAATGGAAGCTTGGGATATTCACAGTTATATTAACAGTCTCGCTCAACATAGTAGTATGCTACTTGGTTTATATCTATCTTAATATGTGTATATGTTTCTTTTAGCATATCGCGAATACATATTGATAGAGCCCATAGGATCTTGCTTGACTACCAGTGTTGTGATGGCAGTCACACTAGTGGGGGCTAGGTAGTCTATAAGCACATCCTTTTTCAGGTCCCTAGTCGTAGGATTATCGAGACATGGCATCGATACTCCAGAGTAGACTAGTGTGTACGCTTCTCATCCCAGCAAGGGAAATGGTGATGTCCCACAGCCATTAGTACGTTGTACTGGAGATAGTATACAGGTGCTCGTTGGGTTACGGGTACACCGAACAGGACTCGCAAGGAACTGTTGGTTGGTATTATACACGTCGTCAGTTAACAGTTCCCGGGTGACATGAATACAGCATAGTCCGTAGACTTGACACTGCTGCTTCGCCTCGAGTGTGTTCCCACTGTTCTTAGATTGCTACCCTACCACGGCTCGACTGAGTCGTGCAAACAGGTAGCAGTTGGGTGCAGTCCTGAAGCACTTGGAGGCAGTGGCGGTTAGATAGGATTCGTCTCTCCCGGTATTGGGAGTTGATATCGCACTGTGTTTGGAGAGCCATTACGCAAAGTCCCTGGCCAGGGCAAACGAGATTTACTGGTAGGATTTCCAGTAGCTTCTCAAGGTGTAATGGGCTTCACTCTGACACGACTTATACCGCTTTTAGGGGACTCACACTTGCCGCCCCCTAGGCCCGATATGCGATAGTATTAGACGAACAGAACGGACTGTACGGAGATTGTCACATCAGGCTCAGTAGGTGTTCGGATGGGTTTCCTCATCGGCCTTCTTATCGACATCTACCTGGGGACCGTTACGTACAGCTAGTACCGCTTACGGCCTGTGGTTAAACCGACTGCCAGTGTAGTGTCGAGTCTTTAGAGTCCCACACAGAGAGTTTCCCTGCTTCAAAAGAAACGATATAGAGGTCATATGGTTTTACGACAGGGTTCGGACATATACGTGTACTTGTACACGTATGATGTTCGGACAGTTTATACTAGCGGGCTTTAGTTTAAGCCAGATTCTAGTGTTGGATTATTGGATTTATACAGTCTCAGTATTTCCGTGTTTTTACGGATGGGAGGGGCATTCTCGTAATTAGTCGAGAAGCTTCTAGAAGATAGGTGACTCATTTAGATTTAATTCATTTATGAATTAAACTAAATGAGGTGGAGAGCTTATGTGTAAATTGCATTAAATGAATTAGTGACTCATGAGATAATTCATCCAAATGAATTAATGAAGCATTTATTTCTTAATGACTCGTGTGATGATTCATTGATTGTATTAAATGAAGCATGGTTGTAATTATCATATATGATTTATTTGATAATCTTTATGCTTCATAAAATATAGAATTGAGTTATAATTCATTTCATTCTCACATACACACTCTTTCTCTTCAAGCTCTCCTCTTCTTCAACACAACCCTAATCCTCTCATGTGTTGAGATCCCAAGGGTTAGAAAGACTAATTAATCCTAAATCCATCTCTATATCCTCTAGGTTACTTGGATTAGCAATCCTAGCCACTTAGTTACCTCAAGTGAGAGGTTAAATCTTGGAGAAGAAACTCTGGGGTGGATCTTCTATTACATCGAGAAGGCCGACGAGGAGGTGAACAACAAGAACAAGAAGTACTGGTATCTTGAGGTATAATCATCTATCATAGTAGTTTAGCACTTCTAGATAGTTTGTTAGTTAGGGTTTAGCAAAGATCCGTAAAGTTTGTCGATATTACCTTAAACAAATGATTGTTTTACCAATTCCGCCTCCCTGCATCTTGTGGGGTATCTAACGTCAACTTACAGTGGTATCAGAGCCTAGCTAAACCATAACTAACATGTTAGCAAAGTCTTTAGAAATTCGATCGCAAAATAATCCCGAAAAAACGACGTTTTCACATAGTTTCTGCCGATTTTAAAATGGGGTCTAAAAATTTTTCAGGGACCCTTAAAAATACAAGCAGGGTTTTCTAAGAATTGTGAAGAAATTTGGGATCGTGACTCGTCCAAACCACCACGGAACCACCGCCGATCCAAGTGATCCGCCGCAGATCCGCGGCTAAGTTGACACCGAGTCAACCCAAATTTGCTCAATTATTCTTCTGTGTTGATGTTGTGTTTTCTGGGATATTTTGTTTCTACTCAGGTTTTATGTGCACAGAGAATTGTTTGGAGTAGATTCATATGTGTTGCTTGATCGAAATTCTAAGATGTTTGGCTAACTGGAATATATCTGTATTGTGTTTAATGTGTTCGTAAAGCTCCCCTAACCGCCAGTATGTCGGTTAGCAGGGGGTTGCACATTTTTGTAAAGGTTTTTACTGGTTTGTGAATGTGAACTTGTTGGATTGTCGTGAATGGATAGCCGGGGATGTGAGACGAGTGTTTCTTTCATTCAAATGTAAATTTTAATTTGTTGTAATATTCTTTGGCGGGGCACATCCGGGTTGAGGTTGTAGCCACCGTTGTATTATTTCATTTACTATTTTCTGCTCCTAGGATAGACCCAAGGTGGGGTGCACAAATTACCGGGTATTTTGAAGTGCTTAGTGGCCTACTCACGTCATTGAGGGAGACCGCTTCACTTCGAGTACTTGGCGGGTAGTTTGCCGTACCCGTAGGGGTCTAGGGTGGGGTTTTGGCTATTCATCACGACTATGTAATCCGTCTTTCTTTGCAGGCTCAAAAGGAATGCGGATTCCTAGAAAATCCAATATGTTCATCTGTGATCTGGAATGCCTATTATTGCGTCTGACGGATGTACAATATCTATATATGATATCTAGTAGGCGTTTCTTATGTTTTGCATCCGCGCTAGCCCAGACCCCGCTCTGTCGTTAGTTAAGTAACCTAACGGGTGAATGACGGGGCCCAGCGGCGAACGCGGATGGCATAAGAGGACGTTGTATTTTCGTTGTTTTCTGCAATGATAGGTTAAATGATGGGATGCATTATTTTAATGCAAAGAAAATAAACCAAAGTTGAATCGTTGGAACAATTTAAAAGAAACCACTCGGTTATTTTTAAAACAGCAGATTTTTAATTGCGGAGCTTAAACCACTCCTTTTAAAAAGCTATCAGGTTCCTTCGTTCATATCAAGTTCACTACGTTCGCCAAAACCATTCGTAGCCCTCCGTCATTTCATATGAATGGTCAGTAGTATTCAAGCTATGTTTGTTTGGCCCTTAGTCAAGACAAAGTGATTGGTAGCTGCTGGGGTGTTCACATGTAACATAGATAGATGAGTTGGTTTGGGACAGTCGTACTGCCATTTGGCCAACGTCAGGGGTATGTACGGGTGAGTTCAAATTAACAAGATAATGATGGGTAGAACTTGACATGTGACTTATGATTTGTTGGCCCTTAATCAAGGTCATAAGAGCATGGGGCAAAAATCCACATCGGGAGTTTCTAAAGAAACTGAAACTTGCTAGTGTTGCATACCATTTGGAGTGTGATAATTTTGGTAGGATTCCTTCAGCTTTATCACACGATGATATTTGGATCCCAGTCTTACTGTGAGTATATGCTACTCATCGGGAGATTCTTTCACTTAACGATCAATGCTATAAACCAAGTAGGTGTCAAGAAAGGTGTCAGCGGGGCTACGCCCCTAGAGAAAAGTGGTTATTTAATTAAGGAACTTCGCGAAAGCATCGTAAAACCTCCCTCGAAGTACCGACACCGACCTGGCTGAACGGTTAAGCAAGTATTGTACGGTGAGAATAGTCCTGACTAGTTCTTCCTTTTTGGTTTGAGAAAGGATTCGAGAAACGGTGGGAGCCATCCTGTTTAGATAAACTAAAAACCACTCTAAACTTGCAAGAGAATCATGCTAAAGTGTTTTCTTCTCTCTCCTAATTGCAGCGACCCAGATCATGACAGGCCTTAAGTTATTATTAGATAAAAATATTTTGACTGGGCCAAACTATAAATATTGGTTCCGGAATGTCAAGATGGCAATAACTTATGACAAATTGGGTATGTCCTTACCACTAAGGCACCTGCCGTCCCAGGTCCTGAATCTAGTGTCGCGGATAAGGAAATCCGCAAGACCTGGGAGTTAGACTGCGTGAAGGCCAAATGCATCGTGCTTTACTCTATGAATAATGAACATCAGAGGAGGCACGAGAATATGGATCTTGAATCCATATTTCTCCACACCAAGGAACTGTATGGAGAGCAATCTCGTATAGCTAGATACGAGACCTCGAAGAACTTGTTTTAGTCGAGGCTGGCCGTTGGATCATCTATAAGAAAACATGTCCTTAAGATGATTGACTATATTGAAGAGCTCGCAGACCTCGGGACAACATTAAAGAACGAGCTATATACAGACTTGGTTCTTCAGTCCCTTCCTTCCACCTACGCCCAATTTATCTTGAATTTCAACATTCAAGGTAAGGAATTTGAGCTTCCAGAACTCCTTAACTTGTTGAGGAGTGCAGAGGGCACCTTGCAAAAAGCAAGGTAAACACCCACTATGTTTGTTCGTGGTGCTTCCTATTCCAGGTCCAAGGCAAGGGCCAAAGGAAGGAAGAAGAAGGCCGCTACCAAACCAAGAGGTGGTGTTGGTAAGGTAGGAGTTAAGGGAAAGGCAAAGGTTGCGGTGCCAGTAGTGGCAAAGGACGAGTGCTTCCACTGTCGTAGGAAAGGCCATTGGAAGAAAGATTTCACAGCTTGGATTGCCAAGAACCAGGACCCGAACCAAGTTGTGGCTTCTGTAAGTCCATGCTACCTCTCCCGGTACTTACGGGCTTGCGGAATTTGATGAAAAACAATTTTCTAGAGGCGGTAACATAGACTCAAAACGGATCTTTGTTAAACTATCTACCTAACAACCTAACTACGAGTTGTTAACTGCTCGGTTAGGGGGTTATACCTTTCTTTCTTGAACTCCTTCGTCTTCATCTCTTGATGGTGTACGGATCGGCTTCACCCCGTCGTCTCCTTGCGCCGAAGATCGATCCACCCGAAAGCTTCTACCTTTGGCTTCTTCTTCGAACTTTGAAGAAACTAGTTCACTCGGTTTGCCAAACCTTGTGAACTAGAGTGAGTAGAGGATTGTTTTGGTGTCTTTTTATCTCTAGGGCAATGAGTCTCATCACATGAGAATGGTTTGCCTTGAGGTAGAGAGAGCAAGAGGAAGAGGGTGAGAGCAAGAGAATGAGAGAGCTCAAAGGAGAGAGAAAGCCAAATGAAAGAAAATGAGCCTCTCTTTTCTCTTTCACCCTCTCATAATCCAAAAGCATCATGAGCCATAATGTTAATCAAGTATTATGTGATGGTTCATATCATGTCAAAGGCAATATCATTTCCATGCACTCATTTTGCAAACCACAACAAGCAAGCAAAAGTCTTTGCATGAAAATGACAACCATTGTGATGATGATGGTCAACTAGTCCAACCTAGTCAACCGGTCAACAAAGTCAACAAGTCAACAAAGTCAACCCCTCAACAACCATGTCATTATAATACTTAATTATATTATTGCTAATTATGTTTCATATTCTCATTAGGGTTTAGCAAAAAGTCAATAGTCAACAGTCAACAGTCAACAACCCTAATGAGAATCCTTTGCCTCTGTCTCCCTGTCAACTGTGCATACACACCCGCATCCGCATTCCGAGGAACACGAATACACACGAGATAAAAACTAATCCCAAAACGTACACTAGGATCTGGCTTAAACCAAAGCCCGCTAGTGTTAACTGTCCGGACACTAAACGTGCACAAGTGCACGGATGTGACCGAACCCTGTCGCAAAACGATGCGACCTGTCACAAAACCATGCGGCCTCTACTCTTTTGCCTAAAGGCGAATAGCTTTCTGTGTAGGACTCTAAAGACTCGACACTACGCTGGCAGTGGGTTTAACCACAGACCGCAAGCGGCACTAGCTGTGCGTAACGGCCCCCAGGTAGATGCCGACAAGAAGACTGACGGGGTGAAACCCATCTGAACTCCTACTGAGCCTGAATGTGACAATCTCCGTACAGTCCGGTCTGTTCGTCTGATACATCGCATGGCGGGCCTAGGGGGTGGTGAACGTCAGTCCCCTAATAGCAGTACAAGTCGTGTCGGAGTGTAGCCCAGAACACCCTGAGATAACACTGGAAACCTACCAGTCTATCTCGCTTGCCCTGGCCAGGGACTACTCATGTAATGGCTCTCCTAGACACAGCGTGATGTCAACCCCCAATACTGGGAGAGACGAATCCTGTCTAACCGTCACTGCCTCCAAGTGCTTCGGGACTGCACCCAACTACTACCTGTTTGCACGACTCCTTTGAGCCGTGGTAGGGTAGTAATCAAAGTACAGTGGGAACACACTCGAGGCGAAGTGACAGTGTCAAGTCAGCGGACTAAGCTGTACTCATGTCACCTGGGAACTGATAACTGACGATAGGTATAATACCAACCAATCAGTTCCCGATGAGTCCTGTCCAGTGTACTCGTAACCTAACGAGCACCCGCATACTATCTCAAGTACGACGTACTGACGGCTGTGGGACAGACCGTCTCCCCTGCTGGGATGAGAAGCGCATACGCTAGTCTACTCCGGAGTATCGATGCCCTGTCTCGATAGTCCTGCGACAATGGACCTATATAAGGATATGCTTATGGATTACCCAGCCCCCACGAGTGTGACTGCCATCACAACGCTGGTAATCAAGCAAAGATCCTAAGGGCTCCACTAATGCGTATAGGTGATATAATAAAATAAACACATGTACACATTGAAGTAGAAACAAACCAAGTAGCATACTACCATTTTGAGCAAGATTGTCAATACAAGGTGAATATCCCAAGCTTCCATTAAGTAATATACATACTAGTATGATACAGTAATGACATCTAAGGCATATACACTAACGATCTCCCATTTGCACTAAGGCCATGTACTGGCGTATCGAAGACCTATCATCTCGATCAGCCGCTCGAACTGAGTCTGGGGTAGGGTCTTCGTGAGTGGATTTGCAGTGTTATCTTATGAATTTACTCTCTTTACCTCGATCTCCCGGCGATCAATGATCTCCCTGATCAGGTGGAACCGCCTCAAAATGTGCCTGGACTTCTGATGGGACCTGGGTTCCTTCGCTAAAGCTATAGCGCCGCTGTTGTCGCAATACAGCGGTATTGGATCAACAATGGTAGGAACCACCTGAAGCTCCGTGAGGAACTTCTTCATCCAGACAGCTTCCTTTGCGGCATCGCAAGCAGCTATGTACTCCGCTTCCATAGTTGAGTCAGCAACGGTCTCCTGCTTGGAAATCTTACAGCAAACCGCCCTTCCATTGAGGGTAAAGACATAACCCGACATGGACTTGGAGTCATCCTTGTCACTCTGGAAGCTGGAGTCAGCAAAGACCTCGATCTGGAGGTCTTTTCCGCCATACACCAAAAACATCTCCTTAGTCCTTCTCAGGTACTTGAGAATGTTCTTTACCGCTATCCAATATTTCTCCCCTGGGTCTGACTGATACCGGCTTACAACGCTCAATGCGTATGCTACATCTGGTCTGGTACATAACATCGCAGACATTATAGTGCCTACCGCAGAAGCGTAGGGTATAATAGACATGCGATCCCTTTCCAAATCAGTCTTGGGAGACATCTCTTTGGAGAGGGTGATCCCGTGACAAGCCGGTAAATTACCGCGCTTGGAATCTTCCATACTGAATCTTTTCAGTATGGTGTCAATGTACCTGGACTGTGAAAGTCCCAACATCTTTTTATATCTATCACGATAGATCTGGATCCCCAGAATGTAGTTGGCATCGCCCAGGTCCTTCATGGAGAACCTCTGCGACAAGAATCCTTTGACTGACTGTAGCATAGGAATATCATTTCCTATTAGGAGAATGTCATCCACGTACAAGACGAGGAATACCACAGTTCTCCCTACAATCTTACTGTTCATCTGGGTTCTTGATAAAGTCGAATTCCTTGACAGTATCATCAAAGCAAATGTTCCAACTCCGCGATACCTGCTTCAGTCCATAGATGGACTTGAGCAACTTGCACACTTTACCGCTGCTCCCACTCTGAATGAATCCTTCTGGCTGATCCATATAGACACACTCTTCTAAATTTCCATTTAGAAAAGCCGTCTTTACGTCCATCTGCCAGATTTCATAATCGTGGAAGGAAGCAATGGCAAGAAGGATCCGAATGGATTTGAGCATGGCTACCGGAGAAAAGGTCTCGTCATAGTCCAAACCAGGTCTTTGACGAAAACCCTTTGCAACGAGCCTAGCTTTATAGGTTTCAACCTGCCCATATACACCAATCTTCTTTCTAAAGATCCATTTGCAGCCTACGGGTTTTACCCCTTCTGGAGCAAAGTCCAAAGTCCAAACTTTGTTGGTGTACATGGACTCCATTTCGGTCCGCATTGCATCCAGCCATTTTACCGAGTCACCGCTCTGAATGGCTTGCTGGAAGCTAGTAGGCTCACCATAATCCATGGTGCAATCCTCTCTATCCCTGTCTATGAGAAAACCGTAGTATCTCTCGGGCGGATGAGACTGCCTACTACTCCTGCGGAGCGGCGTAGGAATGTCCGGTTCCCTTGAAGCTTCTGGTTCTACTGAGGTTTCAGTAATAGTTTGTGGTTCTGGAATTTCTTCCAGTTCTATTGCGCTCCGACTTATCTGGGTTTCCAAAAACTCAGTTTCCAAGAAGCGGGCATGACGAGAAACAAAAACCTTTTGTTCCTCTGCGTAATAGAAAAGATACCCCTTGGAGTTCCTTGGGTATCCCACAAACTTACACTGTACTGAGCGTGCCTCGAGCTTGTCCGCATGCTGCTTTTTAACAAAAGCTAGACATCCTCATGTCTTAAAGTGTTTAAGACAGGGTTTCTTTCCACTCCACATCTGATATGGTGTGGTAGGCACTGTCTTAGTAGGAACTTGGTTCAAGAGATATGCAGCTGTTTCTAGTGCATAACTCCAGAAAGATCGCGGCAACTCAGCCTTACTCATCATGGAATGAACCATATCCAATAGGGTCCGATTCCGTCTTTCCGATACACCATTGTGCTGTGGTGTGTATGGGGGAGTAAGCTGAGAGAGAATTCCATTCTCTTTTAAGTAGCCCAGAAACTCGGCACTCAAGTATTCTCCACCTCGATCAGATCTTAGTGTCTTAATACTTTTGCCTGTTTGTTTTTCAACTTCATTCTTGTATTCCCAAAATTTCTCAAAGGCCTCGGATTTGTGCTTCATTAAGAAGACATGTCCATACCTAGAGAAATCATCTGTGAAAGTGATGAAGTATGAATAACCGCTTCGCGCATGTGTAGACATTGGACCACACACGTCACTGTGTATGAGTCCCAAGAGCTCGCTCACACTTACTCCGTGTCCAGTGAACGGAGTCTTTGTCATCTTTCCCATGAGACAAGATTCACAAGTGGCATAAGACTGGTACTCGAACGGATCCAAGTATCCTTCTTTATGTAACTTAGTCAATCTTCTCTCATTGATGTGACCCAGTCTACAATGCCATAAGAAAGCCTGATTTAATTCCGGAGACTTTCTTTTAAGTGTGTTCTGGACACTGAATATCTGAGCTTGATTCAATACGTATATACTGTTATTTAATGTACCTGACCCAATCAGAACTTGATTTAGGTGGATGTTTACTACATCGCTTACAAAAGTAAAATCATACCCTTCCCTAGAAAGTAAGGATACAGATATGATATTACAAGTCGCACCTGGTACATACAAACAGTCACGCAGAATCAATATCTACCCAGTTGTCAGTCCAAGGTGATATTCCCCTACGGATACAGTATCCATGCTCATTCCGTTAGCAACCCTGATAGTCATATCACCTTTCCTGATAACCCTATGGTTTCTCAAAGCCTGTAACGAATTACAGATGTGAGATCCTGATCCGGTATCCAATACCCAGAAAGTAGGGTTAACTGACATACAGTTCTCTATCACTAACACACCCGAAGCCGAAGCCACAACATGCTTCGAATTCTAGCTACTGGCTTTGCTAGCCCTGCAATCCTTCTGCCAATGTTCATTCTCACAACAATAGGAACGTCCTTCTTTCACTACATCCATTCCCGAAACGTTTGCCCTTCTCTTTCCTTCTGCTTCCCTGGTTTCCTTCAGGGTAGAAGGTAGAGACTGTAGAATCAAGTCAGCTCTTGACCCGTTCTTCAACGTGGTCTTCAGGTCCGTGAGCTCAAAATAGCTGGTCTCTGCAAGGACGTTGTCCCTTGCAGATGACCCGATAGCCAACCTCGCTTGAAGCAATTCGTTCGAGGTCTCATATCTTGCGATACGAGATTGCTCTCCATATAAATCTTTGTTATGGAGGAAGATAGAAACTAAGTCCATCTTCTCGTGCTGCCTCTGGTCTGCACCATCAACTGAGGCTAACACGAGGCACTTGGCTTTCGCACATTCCTTTTCTGATGTCCTACGGATATCAATATCCGTGACAGAGGAAAATGGACCTGAGACGGCAGGGGTTGGATTAGTTAAGAGGTGTCCCAGCTTGTCATGGGCAATGGACATCTGGACAGACCTTTGCCAGTCATGACAGTCAGATTCGGTCATTTTATTATCTAGATGTAACCTAGGTGTGGTCACAGGGTCGCTGCAATTAAGAGAGAGAGAAGAAAACACTCAGCATGATGCTCTTGCAAGTTTAGATTGGTTTTTAATTTATCTAAACAGGATGGCTCCCACTGTCTCTTGAATCCCTCCTCAAACCATAAAGGAAGAATTAGTCGGGATCAATCTCACCGTACAATATTTGCTTAACCGTTCAGCCAGGCCAGTGTCGGTACTTCGAGTGAGGTTTTCCAACGCTTTCGCGAAGTTCCTTAATTTAAGAACCTCTTTTCCCTGGGGGCGTAGCCCCGCTAACACCTTTCTAGACACCTACTTGGTTTATAGCATTGATCGTTAAGTGAGAAAGTTCTCGAGGAGTAGCATATACTCACAGTAGGATCGGGATCCAAATATCATCGCGTGACAAAACTGAAGGAATCCTACCAGAATCATCACACTCCAAATGGTATGCAGCGCTAGCAAGTTTCAGTACTTATGAAACTCCCGATGTGGATTTTTGCCCCATACTCTTATGACCTTGACTAAGGCCAACAAATCATAAGTCACATGTCAAGTTCTACCCGTCGTTGTCCAGGTTGATTTGAACCCACCCGTATATACCCTTGACTATGGCCAACAAAGTAATACGACTGTCCCAAACCAACGCATCTATCTATGCAACATATGAATACCCCCCAGCTACCAATCACTGTGCCTTGACTAAGGCCAACAAACACAGCTTGAATACTGTTGGATATTCATATGAAACGACGGAGGGCTACGAATGGTTTTGGCGAAACCGTGAACGTAGTGAACTTGATATAATCGAAGGAACCATGATAGCTTTTAAAAGGAGTGGCTTAAGCTCCGCGTTTAAAAGTTGCTTTTTGAAAAGAAACCGAGTGGTTTTGAAAATGTTCCAACGACTTTTACTTTGGTTTATTTTTCTTTCATTAGTTCTTTTAACGCGTCCCATCATTTAATCCTACCATTGCAGAAAACAACCAAAATATGACGTACGCTTATGCCATTCGCATTCGCCACGGGGCCCCGTCATTACCCGTTAGGTTACTTAACTAACGACAGAGCGGGGGCTGGGCTAGCGCGGCTGTAAAACATAAGCAACGCCTAAATAATATCATATATAGATATATTGCAATGATAGCCATTTCAGATCACAGATGAACACATTGGATATACTAGGAATCCGCAATTCGTACGAGCCTGTAACGAAAAGCAGATTACACGATCGCGGTGAATAGCCAATACCCCACCCAAGACCCCTACGGGTGCGGCAAACTACCCGCCAAGTACCCGAAGCGGACCAACCTCCCTCAACACCATGAGTAGGCCACTCGGCACTTCGAGATATCCGGTAGTTTATGCACCCCCTCCATGGGTCTATCCTAGGAGCAAAAACAGTAAAAAGAAATTATACAATGACGGCTACAACCCCGACCCGGTTGTGCGGCCATACAAATAATATTACATCAATTTACATTTTTAAATGAATTGAAAGAAAAGAAAAACTCTCGTCTCACAACCCCCCGGCTATTCACCCGCGACAATCCAATGAATTCATATACACATACCAACAACATTACAGATCACAGATTTGTATAACCCCCACTAATCGACATATAGCGATTAGCAGTCGTTCAATACAAATATCACATCACAAATATAAACCCGTTAGCATTAGTTTTTAGAAGTTCGATAAAAATACGGTTTTTCAAGCCCCAAATACAAATTTTTCTTTCTGGAAAATCTGGGCTGAAAAGACATATTTTAAAAATCCCAAAACACCCCTATGAACAAACTGCAACCAAAATTCCCCACGGCCGAGTCAACTCGGTCGCGGTTCCGCGGCGGGAGCATGCTCCCGCCGCTGAACCGCGGCGATTTGATCGACTCAATGGACCAATTTTTTGCAGTTTGTTCTAAAAACCCTGAGCCGAATTTTAAATCATGATTTATTATTTTTGGAACAGAGGAAAAATTCGACAGAAAGTTGATTTTACGGGTGTTTTTCGCGACTTTTTCTACGATCGAACTTCTACTTACATTGCTAACATGTTAGATAGTGTTTAACTAGGCTCTGATACCACTGTGAGTCCATGCTACCTCTCCCGGTACTTACGGGCTTGCGGAATTTGATGAAAAACAATTTTCTAGAGGCGGTAACATGGACTCAAAACGGATCTTTGTTAAACTATCTACCTAACAACCTAACTACGAGTTGTTAACTACTCGGTTAGGGGGTTATACCTTTCTTTCTTGAACTCCTTCGTCTTCATCTCTTGATGGTGTACGGATCGGCTTCACCCCGTCGTCTCCTTGCGCCGAAGATCGATCCACCCGAAAGCTTCTACCTTTGGCTTCTTCTTCGAACTTTGAAGAAACTAGTTCACTCGGTTTGCCAAACCTTGTGAACTAGAGTGAGTAGAGGATTGTTTTGGTGTCTTTTTATCTCTAGGGCAATGAGTCTCATCACATGAGAATGGTTTGCCTTGAGGTAGATAGAGCAAGAGGAAGAGGGTGAGAGCAAGAGAATGAGAGAGCTCAAAGGAGAGAGAAAGCCAAATGAAAGAAAATGAGCCTCTCTTTTCTCTTTCACCCTCTCATAATCCAAAAGCATCATGAGCCATAATGTTAATCAAGTATTATGTGATGGTTCATATCATGTCAAAGGCAATATCATTTCCATGCACTCATTTTGCAAACCACAACAAACAAGCAAAAGTCTTTGCATGAAAATGACAACCATTGTGGTGATGATGGTCAACTAGTCCAACCTAGTCAACCGGTCAACAAAGTCAACAAGTCAACAAAGTCAACCCCTCAACAACCATGTCACTATAATACTTAATTAATATTATTGCTAATTATGTTTCATATTCTCATTAGGGTTTAGCAAAAAGTCAATAGTCAACAGTCAACAGTCAACAACCCTAATGAGAATCGTTTGCGTCTGTCTCCCTGTCAACTGTGCATACACACCCGCATCCGCATTCCGAGGAACACGAATACACACGAGATAAAAACTAATCCCAAAATGTACACTAGGATCTGGCTTAAACCAAAGCCCGCTAGTGTTAACTGTCCGGACACTAAACGTGCACAAGTGCACGGATGTGACCGAACCCTGTCGCAAAACTATGCGACCTCTACTCTTTTGCCTAAAGGCGAATAGCTTTCTGTGTGGGACTCTAAAGACTCGACACTACGCTGGCAGTGGGTTTAACCACAGACCGCAAGCGGCACTAGCTGTGCGTAACGGCCCCCAGGTAGATGCCGACAAGAAGACTGACGGGGTGAAACCCATCTGAACTCCTACTGAGCCTGAATGTGACAATCTCCGTACAGTCCGGTCTGTTCGTCTGATACATCGCATGGCGGGCCTAGGGGGTGGTAAACGTCAATCCCCTAATAGCGGTACAAGTCGTGTCGGAGTGTAGCCCAGAACACCCTGAGATAACATTGGAAACCTACCAGTCTATCTCGCTTGCCCTGGCTAGGGACTACTCGTGTAATGGCTCTCCTAGACACAGCGCGATGTCAACCCCCAATACCGGGAGAGACGAATCCTGTCTAACCGTCACTGCCTCCAAGTGCTTCGGGACTGCACCCAACTACTACCTGTTTGCACGACTCCTTTGAGCCGTGGTAGGGTAGTAATCAAAGTACAGTGGGAACACACTCGAGGCGAAGTGACAGTGTCAAGTCAGCGGACTAAGCTGTACTCATGTCACCTGGGAACTGATAACTGACGATAGGTATAATACCAACCAATCAGTTCCCGACGAGTCCTGTCCAGTGTACTCGTAACCTAACGAGCACCCGCATACTATCTCAACTACGACGTACTGATGGCTGTGGGACAGACCGTCTCCCCTGCTGGGATGAAAAGCGCATACGCTAGTCTACTCCGGAGTATCGATGCACTGTCTCGATAGTCCTGCGACTATGGACCTGTATAAGGATGTGCTTATGGATTACCCAGCCCCCACGAGTGTGACTGCCATCACAACGCTGGTAATCAAGCAAAGATCCTAAGGGCTCCACTAATGCGTATAGGTGATATAATAAAATAAACACATGTACACATTGAAATAGAAACAAACCAAGTAGCATACTACCATTTTGAGCAAGATTGTCAATACAAGATGAATATCCCATGCTTCCATTAAGTAATATACATACTAGTATGATACAGTAATGGCCTCTGGGGCATATACACTAACAGCTTCGACTTCAGGTGTGTTTGTAATTGAAAATTGTCTGTCAATCAACTCTACTTTCTGGGTATTGGATACAGGATCAGGATCTCATATATGCAATTCATTGCAGGCACTGAGAAACCGTAGAGTGCTGAAGGTTGGTGATATGACCCTCCAGGTTGCTAATGGAGCTAGCGTGAATGCTGTTTCCGTAGGGAATTATCATCTTGGATTGACGAGTGGACATATTTTGGTTTTGCGCAACTGTTTTTGTGTACCCAGTTTAACGTATAATATCATATCAGTATCGTTGTTATCAAAAGAAGGTTATAATTTCACGTTTGTAAGCGATGTTGTTAACATCCACCTAAATCATAGTTTGATTGGGTCCGGTACACTAGATAACAGTATATACGTGTTAAACCAATTGCAGATTTTCAATGTTCAGAACACACTAAAAAGAAAGTCTCCAGATATAAATCAGGCTTTCTTATGGCATTGTAGACTAGGTCACATCAATGAGACAAGGTTAACTAAGTTACATAGAGAAGGATACTTGGATCCATTCGAATATCAATCTTATGCCACTTGTCAATCATGTCACAAAGAAAAGATGACAAAGACTCCATTCACTGGACATGGAGTAAGAGCGAGCGAGCTCTTAGGACTCATACACAGCGATGTATGTGGTCCAATGTCTATACATGCAAGAGGCGGTTTTTCATATTTCATTACTTTTACGGATGATTACTCTAGGTATGTATTCATTTTCTTAATGAAACATAAATCCGAGGCCTTTGAGAAATTCCAAGAATATAAGAATGAAGTATGTAGGGTGTTTTTCGTCACCCCATTGAGATGGGAATACGCGCACGCTTGTCATGCGTACTACAGATTCCCCCTGCCTAGGGTAGGCCGGGGTTTAATGATTGTGGGGATCCGAATCTCCGGCAGCCGCGGACTAAGCTGCCGTTAATTACCCCTCGCCTTTGGGGCGAGGGAACCTCCGATTAACGGGTTAAACAGGGCGTGCGAACTCAATGTGCAGTGTGCGCGTGTGTTATTTTGAAAGGGGGTTTGGATATATCGGGAGCCACGCAGAGTTTTTACGGGGGTCCCGCTACCCGGATAGCGGGCTGGGGGTCAAGGGGGCTAGCAGCCCCCTTACGGGGTTCGGGGCAGCGCCCCGGCCCGAAATTTTTTTTTAGAGGGGGAGAATGTTGCGGAGTATGTGTATGTGTACATTTGTATACATGTGTATATATATACATGTATATATAAATAAAGGGGAAAAGGGCATCCAAAGGATGAGTGGGGCAGCACCTTGGGCGCTGTGCGCTTAGGTGCTGTGCGCTCAGGCGCAAGCGCGCCACGTGTCGGCACGTGGGCGCTTTGCGCATGGGCGCTGCGTGCAGGTGCGCAAGCGCGCCACGTGTCGGCACGCGGGCGCCTTGCGCACTTGCGCAAGCGCGCAGGTGCGCAAGCGCGCGCGCCACGTGTCGGCACGCGGGCGCCTTGCGCACTTGCGCAAGCGCGCAGGTGCGCAAGCGCACGCGCGCGCCACGTGTCGGCACGCGGGCGCCTTGCGCACTTGCGCAAGCGCGCAGGTGCGCAAGCGCGCAGGTGCGCAAGCGCGCGCGCCACGTGTCGGCACACGGGCGCCTTGCGCACTTGCGCTGCGCGCTGCTAAAACAAATTTCTCAGAAGAGAAATCAGAGAGGAGTTGGACTCCTGAGTGTGTGTTTTTTTTTTGGGTTTAGTGAACGATGTTCTTCTTCCTCCTGTTGCTTGCTGGATCTTGAAGACCAAGAGATGTGAAATCTCAAAATCTCTTCTTTTTAAGATCTGATGACAGATCTGAGTTCCCCTTTGTGGGTTTTGTGGTGAAAAACTAATTTGTTTTGAAAAAGGAAGAGTAAAACACTTGATTTAATTCAAGAGAAAGAAGAAGGTTTTGGAACCTTGAAGATGGAAGAAAGAGCTCAGCTCTGAAACTTTTTTTGGAGAGAGAAAAAGTTGTTAGATATTTTCATTATCTTTGCCTTTATAGGCCATACATTTTACACATAGCCCCTTGGGCTTCACAAAATGGCATTTTGCCATCCCATGGCTCATGTGCCATTTCATTTTTGCACATAAGCCATGGGCTTACAAAATATTGGCTTTATGCCCATTTTGCATACATTCATGTATAAAAAATTACATAAAAATTATTTATTACATGATCTATATTTAGCATGGAGGAGGCTGGCCGCGGGCTCGACTTGGGCATGGGCCCGCTTGACCTGGGCTTGGGCCCACCTGGCTTGGGGTTGACCTTGACTTTGACTCGGTCAACGGGGGTGTAAATTTTTACCCCAACAAAGTGCCCCCCATCAATAAATGCACACCGCACATTTGAGTTGTGTGCATGAAATTGATGGATCTTGAAGCTAAACTTCGAGGTGGAACATCATTCCGGAGGCGAAGCATCATCCCGGGGAGCATGATTCCCGAGGATCGGAGCATCATTCCGATTCGTGGAGCATAATTCCAATGTCAGAGTATCATTCCGAAGCGCGGAGCATAATTCCAGGGTCGGAGCATCATTCTGAAGCGCGGAGCATAATTCCAGGGTCGGAGCATCTTTCCGATGAGCGGAGCATAATTCCAGAGATCGGAGCATCGTTCCGATGGGCGGAGCATAATTCCAGAGATCGGAGCATCGTTCCGATGGGCGGAGCATAATTCCAGAGATCGGAGCATCATTCCGAAGGGCGGAGCATGATTCCAGAGTTCGAAACATCTTTCCGAAGAGCGGAGCATGATTCCAGGATTCGGAGCATCGTTCCGAAGGGCGGAGCATGATTCCAGGGATCGGAGCATCATTCCGAAGAGCGGAGCATAATTCCAGAGATCGGAGCATCGTTCCGATGGGCGGAGCATAATTCCAGAGATCGGAGCATCATTCCGATGATCGGAGCATAATTCCAGGGTTCGGAGCATCTTTCCGAAGAGCAGAGCATAATTCCAGGATTCGGAGCATCATTCCGAAGGGCGGAGCATGATTCCAGAGTTCGGAACATCTTTCCGAAGAGTGGAGCATGATTCCAGGATTCGGAGCATCGTTCCGAAGGGCGGAGCATAATTCCAGAGATCGGAGCATCGTTCCGACGGGTGGAGCATAATTCCAGGGTTCGGAGCATCTTTCCGAAGAGCGGAGCATGATTCCAGGATTCGGAGCATCGTTCCGAAGGGCGGAGCATGATTCCAGGGATCGGAGCATCATTCCGAAGAACAGCAGACATTCTGACCGAAGCATGATTTCGATGCAGAGGTAGATTCCTAGGCGAAGTATAATTCCGACAAGGAAGGAAAATATTCCGAGGCGAAGCATTGATTTCGACACGGGATATATTCTGAGACGGAGCATGATTCCGGCGCAGAACTTGTTGGCTAACTTGATTCCGAGACGAAGCATAATTTCGACAGGGAAGGCAGGTACACCGAGGCGAAGCATCATTTCAACACGGGGTGCATTCTGAGACTAAGCATACTTCCGACGCAGAGCTTGCTGGTTGACTTGATTCCGAGGCGGAGCATAATTCCGACGAGGAGGTCGTTGGTTGATTCCGCGCCGAAGCATAATTCCGACAGGGAAAGCAGATACACCGAGGCGAAGCATCATTTCGACATGGGGTGCATATTCTGAGACGAAGCATGATTCCGACGCAGAGCTTGTTGGTTGATTTGATTCCAAGACGAAGCATAATTTCGACAGGGAAGGCAGGTACACCGAGGCGAAGCATCATTTCGACACGGGGTGTATTCTGAGACGAAGCATAATTTCGACATAGAGCTTGTTGGTTGATTTGATTTGGGTTGACATCAGTATCGCTACACTGGAATATGGTACCAAGAGCGAATCATCATTTGTCATGAGAGGGTTTTGGGATTTTGGTTTTTGTTTGGCATCTGCATTGCTGCACTGGAATAATACCAGGAGCAACTCATCATATGCCCCGAAAGAATTTGAGAATTGATGGCTTAGGAGGCAGGTTTAGATCCCTATCACCTAAGACTTTTCAATTTTATGGGCCGTAAGGGTCCCATAAAAGCATTTTCTCCCTGCGAGTCGAAAGGATCTCGTAGGTGTATTTTCTCCATAGGAGTCGTGGGGACTCCTAAGGGTGTTGCTCCTTTGTGAGTCGTAAGGATCTCACGCGGGAATTTTCTCCTCTCAAAGTCGAGAGGACTTTAAGAGTGCATTTCATCCCCTTTCTTTTTTTACGAGTTTGCGCCCTTTCGGGTTTTCACAGACTCGCCGGTAGTCCTGCTATTTTTACTCACGGAGCCCTTTCGGGTTTTCATCCGTGCCCGTTTTGCTTGTGGACATACCGTTTATTATTTTTTTCTTTTATTTTTTTTATTTATTTATCTATATTTTTTTTTTGGAGAGATCGGGATTGTTTTACGCCCGTGGATTGTATACGGTTTTGCAGGATGTATGATCCAGACCGTAGGGCCGAAAAAAAAATATTTCGAGATTTTGTCGGCGTCTGCATCGCTGCACTAGAATATGGTACCAGGAGCGACTCATCATTCGCCATTTGGGTATGGGGTTCGGAATTTGGTTGGCGTCTGCATCGCTGCACTGGAATATGGTACCAGGAGCGACTCATCATTCGCCACTTGGGGATTGGGATTTGAAATTTGGCTGGCGTCTGTATCGCTGCACTGGAATATGGTACCAGGAGCGACTCATCATTCGCCGTTGGGGTATGGGATTTGGAATTTGGGTTGGCGTCTGCATCGCTGCACTGGAATATGGTACCAGGAGCGACTCATCATTCGCCTTTTGGGGTATGGGGAGCGATGGCTTAGGAGACAGGTTTGGATCCCTATCACCTAAGACTTTTCAATTTTATGGGCCGTGAGGGTCCCATAAAAGCATTTTCTCCCTACGAGTCGTAAGGATCCCGCAGGTGTATTTTCTCCTTAAGAGTCGTGAGGACTCCTAAGTGTGTTTTTCCTTGGTGAGTCGTAAGGATCTCACGAAGGTTTGTTCTCCTCATGCATCGTGAGGACACATGAGTGGGTCTTTCCAATGAAGCATAATTCCAAAGGCGGAGACCAGCCGCGTAACTGGTGGTTGCGGTAGGGCATGGGTATGCTGAGAATTATTTGAGCCCGTGGATCGTATACGGTAGTCAATTTAGGGACTGGCCGTAGGGCTGGGAGAATTTTGGAAATTTGAATTTTTATTGGCGTCAGTATCGCTACACTGGAATATGGTACCAAAAGCGACTCATCATTCACCATTGCTTTGTTTTGTTGTTTTTTTTTTTTGTTTTTGTTTTACCGCGATTGCTCTATCATTTCAGCTTTTCTTATCGCGAAGGTCACGATCGCCCTATCATTTCGGCTATTTATTCGCGGTTGCCCCATCATTTCGGCTTTATTTTCATTTTCATTTTTACTCGCTGATTTTTATTGCGAGTTGCCCCATCATTTCGGCTTTTCTTTATTTTTCTTTTATTTACATTTTTTTTTTACATTCCCAGTTTAACGACTTAGAGGTCGATTGTTCCCAGTTTAATGACGTGGTGGTCGATTGTTTTCAGAGAAAGGCAGATGCCTGAGAGAATCGATTTCACGAAGAACTTCGGTCTCCGTTTGTATGAAATTGGCGGTTGCAGCTTGACTGTTTGTTAACACGCCTTTGGACAGTTCTATCTCTCCTGCCTTGTATTGCTTTTCGACCCAATCTTTGAAGACGAAGCAGTCCTCAATGGCATGGCCTATCACTCTGTGATAGGGGCAGTATTTGGGGTCGTCGGTCCTATTCGCTTCCTGCGGTCTTTTTGACTCTGGCAGTTGTAGACCGTTCTTCAGGGCGTCTTTAAATATTTTACGGATTTTGTCCCTTCTGAAGGAATAGACCTTATCCAGCTTCTCTTTCAGTGGAGATTCTCCCCCCTCTCCGAACATTGGCTTCCGAAGCTGGTTGGCATTAGGCCCGCTCAACCCTTGCTTATTTCGGTTAGCCGAAGCATTGAAAGATTCAGAATCGTCGGGATCTCCGCCTTTGCGATTATCGTCCTTTCGGTTTCTCCATGACCTATTGTTATTTTGGGAATCCGAGGAGGACTCCTGCTTTGAGCGCTCCAGCATCTGAACTTTCCTGGTCAGCTCTTGGAATGTTTTGAGACCCGTGGTGCATAGAAACGGGGCCATCCAATTGTTGAGATTTCCGACGAGGAGACTGACAGATTGGTCCTGCTCTATCGGTGGTTCACATTTGACGGAAAGATTGCGCCATCGGGTTATAAAATCCGTGTTGCTTTCGTTGTTCTTGGGCTTGGTCCTTACGAGCTCGGCAATGGTGATCTTATCGCTGACGCTCATGAACCTTTGTCGAAACAAAGATTCCATTTGGACGAAAGTAGTAACGGAGCCATCTGGTATGCTCGCGTACCAGTCGAAAGCAACATCGGTCAGGCTATTAACGAACTGGCGGAGGAGAAGCGCATCATTGCCCCCAGTATTCCCGCAAGAGGCTTTGAAGTGGGCGATGTGTTGATTCGCATTTCCCGTCCCATCGAATCTTCCGAATTTAGGGATGACATAGCCGCTAGGAAATTCCACCAGATCATACTGAGCAGGATATGGTCTCCCACTACTGCTGATATCTTTTTGCGCTTCGGCTTCGGCCACCAATGTTTTGACTTTGCTGGCAACTAAATCCATGATTTGATCTTGAGTTAGCGGGCTACTGTCATCGGTAGCCAAGACATTTCCTGAGATAGGATGCGATTGACTTTCATGAGGTCCGCCCACTTTTGGATTTGAGGGAATAAGCGTCGGTTGCTTTGGGACACCGTTTCCCGATTCATGAGCTGAGCCCTGTGCTTGGTTGGGCGGCTGAGAGGCAAGTTGGGCCGTAAGCCGTAAGACGACATTTGTCAAGTCGTCGATCTTTGAGTAGAGCTTGGCCATCTCCTTATCTTTGCTTCTGAGCTGTTTTCGGAGCTCTTGGAGAAGTTGCTGCTCTGTAGTCTTAGGACGGAAAGTTGGCTCATCTTCGCTTTCCGAGCCTGACTCCTCATGAATTGAGGGCTCTCTCTGCCTATCAGCCCCATCGAGAGGGTTTTCATCATCCAGCGGAGGCGGCTGTTCTTGGTAAGTGGCAACCACATTAAAGCCAGATTGGATTTGAGATGTGGTAGCCCCGTCCTTGCTCTTGCTGCGCGTGCCCACCACGTAGACAGTGTGGATAACACATTCAGCCATCCCTTCATCTTTGGCGGGGTAACCCTGTTCTTCGAACCTCATGAGGTTTAGCCTGGCAGTAGCCCTAGCCCTTTTGTTGGCTCTATATCTGAGCCTTTTCTCCCTCAGCTTCTCAATTTTGAAGGCTTGGCGGGCATCTGCTACCCGGAAAGCCATTGTGAGTTGATCATAGGGGAGCTTAGAGAAGACACCCGATCGAGCAGTGGTCAAGGGCATCGCTGGAGCTTGCTCAGGACGTGTTGTAGCTTTATTGGTGTTGATGGCCTTGCCCCCATCTGGGGCCAAGGAAATTCGTTCAGACACCGACTTGCGTTTGGGTTGGGGCGCCCTTGAGATCACCACATTTGGTCTCCTGCCTTTCGAGACCGGTTTGTCTGCCACCGGGGCTTGAGGAGCTGGGATGGCGCCAACTGGCATGAACATAATAGAGCCGAATGGTAGCAGCGGCTCCTCCCATTGTCGCCCGAGACTGGCCGGGAGGACCGTCCTAGAGTCTATCCTCATCGTGTAGGAGACGGGAGCCGTGCTGAGAGCTGAGTTCATCATCGGAGACATTGTTGAAAGGTGATCGCTTGAAAATCCTGCATGAAAAAAGCATTATTTTTAGTATAAATATAGGTATGTATATTGATTGAGTTCGCATGAACGCTTAACCCGAAATATGGGAGGAGAGATTGGTCCCACCGGGCGTGCCAGAATCTGTAGGGTGTTTTTCGTCACCCCATTGAGATGGGAATACGCGCACGCTTGTCAGGCGTACTACAGATTCCCCCTGCCTAGGGTAGGCCGGGGTTTAATGATTGTGGGGATCCGAATCTCCGGCAGCCGCGGACTAAGCTGCCGTTAATTACCCCTCGCCTTTGGGGCGAGGGAACCTCCGATTAACGGGTTAAACAGGGCGTGCGAACTCAATGTGCAGTGTGCGCGTGTGTTATTTTGAAAGGGGGTTTGGATATATCGGGAGCCACGCAGAGTTTTTACGGGGGTCCCGCTACCCGGATAGCGGGCTGGGGGTCAAGGGGGCTAGCAGCCCCCTTACGGGGTTCGGGGCAGCGCCCCGGCCCGAAAATTTTTTTTAGAGGGGGAGAATGTTGCGGAGTATGTGTATGTGTACATTTGTATACATGTGTATATATATACATGTATATATAAATAAAGGGGAAAAGGGCATCCAAAGGATGCGTGGGGCAGCACCTTGGGCGCTGTGCGCTTAGGTGCTGTGCGCTCAGGCGCAAGCGCGCCACGTGTCGGCACGTGGGCGCTTTGCGCATGGGCGCTGCGCGCAGGTGTGCAAGCGCGACGTGTCGGCACGCGGGCGCCTTGCGCCCTTGCGCAAGCGCGCAGGTGCGCAAGCGCGCGCGCCACGTGTCGGCACGCGGGCGCCTTGCGCCCTTGCGCAAGCGCACGCGCGCGCCACGTGTCGGCACGCGGGCGTCTTGCGCACTTGCGCAAGCGCGCAGGTGCGCAAGCGCGCGCGCCACGTGTCGGCACGCGGGCGCCTTGCGCACTTGCGCTGCGCGCTGCTAAAACAAATTTCTCAGAAGAGAAATCAGAGAGGAGTTGGACTCCTGAGTGTGTGTTTTTTTTTTTTTGGGTTTAGTGAACGATGTTCTTCTTCCTCCTGTTGCTTGCTGGATCTTGAAGACCAAGAGATGTGAAATCTCAAAATCTCTTCTTTTTAAGATCTGATGACAGATCTGAGTTCCCCTTTGTGGGTTTTGTGGTGAAAAACTAATTTGTTTTGAAAAAGGAAGAGTAAAACTCTTGATTTAATTCAAGAGAAAGAAGAAGGTTTTGGAACCTTGAAGATGGAAGAAAGAGCTCAGCTCTGAAACTTTTTTTGGAGAGAGAAAAAGTTGTTAGATATTTTCATTATCTTTGCCTTTATAGGCCATACATTTTACACATAGCCCCTTGGGCTTCACAAAATGGCATTTTGCCATCCCATGGCTCATGTGCCATTTCATTTTTGCACATAAGCCATGGGCTTACAAAATATTGGCTTTATGCCCATTTTGCATACATTCATGTATAAAAAATTACATAAAAATTATTTATTACATGATCTATATTTAGCATGGAGGAGGCTGGCCGCGGGCTCGACTTGGGCATGGGCCCGCTTGACCTGGGCTTGGGCCCACCTGGCTTGGGGTTGACCTTGACTTTGACTCGGTCAACGGGGGTGTAAATTTTTACCCCAACAAAGTAGAAAACCAAACCGGCAAAAGTATCAAGACACTGAGATCTGATCGAGAAGGTGAATACTTAAGTGTCGAGTTCCTGGGTTACCTAAAAGAGAAAGGAATTCTCTCTCAGCTTACTCCTCCATACACTCCACAACATAACGGTGTATCGGAAAGAAGGAACCGAATCCTATTGGATATGGTACGTTCCATGATGAGTAATGCTGAGTTACTGCGATCTTTCTGGGGTTATGCACTAGAATCAGCTGCATATCTTTTGAACAGGGTTCCTACCAAGACTGTGCCTACCACACTATATCAGATGTGGAGTGGGAAGAAACCCTATCTTCAGTATCTGAAGATATGGGGATGTCCAACTTTTGTTAAAAAGCAGCATGCGGACAAACTCGAGACACGATCAGTACAATGTAAGTTTGTGGGATATCCAAAGAACTCCAAGGGGTATTTTTTCTATTACGCAGAGGAACAAAAGGTTTTTGTTTCTCGTAATGCCCATTTTCTAGAACAGCGGTTTTTAGAAAAGGAAACAAGTGGGAGCGCAATAGAACTGGAAGAAATTCCAGAATCACAAACTACTACTGAAAGTTTGGTAGAACCAGAAGTTCAAGAAGAACAGGACATTCCCGCACCCCTCCGCAGGAGTAGTAGGCCGTCTCATCCGCCTAAGAGATACTATGGTTTTCTCATAGAAAGGGATAGAGAGGATTGCGTCATTGATAATGATGAAACTATTAGCTTCTAACAGGCCATCCAGAGCGGTGACTCAGTAAGATGGCTGGATGCAATGCGGAACGAGATGGAGTCCATGTACACCAACAAAGTATGGACTTTGGACTTTGCTCCAGATAAGGTAAAACACATAGGATGCAAGTGGATCTTCAAGAAAAATATTGGTGTAGATGGATAGGTGGAAACCTATAAGGCTAGACTTGTTGCAAAGGGTTTTCGTCAAAGACCTGGTTTGGACTATGACAAAACTTTTTCTCCAGTGGCTATGCTCAAATCCATTCGGATCCTTCTTGCCATTGCTGCCTTCCATGATTATGAGATCTGGCAGATGGATGTAAAGACGGCTTTTCTAAATGGTAATTTAGAAGAATGCGTCTATATGAGTCAGCCAGAAGGTTTCAATCAGAGTGGGAGCAGCGGAAATGTGTGCAAGTTGCTTAAGTCCATTTATGGACTAAAGCAAGTATCGCGGAGTTGGAACATCTGTTTTGATGAAACGGTCAAAGAATATGACTTTATCAAAAATCCAGATGAACAATGTATATATAGATTGTAGCACGAACTGTCCTCATCTTGTACGTAGATGAAATTCTCTTGATAGGAAATGACATTCTTATGCTACAATCTGTCAAAGGATTCTTGTCACACAGGTTCTCCATGAAAGACCTGGGTGATGCCTCTTACATTCTGGGGATCCGGATCTGTTGTGATAGATCTAAGAGGATGTTGGGACTTTCGCAGTCCAGGTATATCAACACTATACTGAAAAGATTCAGTACGGAAGATTCTAAGCGCGGTAATTTGCTGGCTTATCACGGAATCACCCTCTCTAAAGAGATATTTCCCAAGACTGATTTGGAAAGGGATCGCATGTCGATTATACCCTACGTTTCTGCGGTAGGCTCTATAATGTATGCGATGTTGTGCACCGGACCAGATGTTGCTTACGCACTGAGCGTGGTAAGCCGGTATCAGTCAGACCCAGAGGGGAAGCACTGGATAGCATTAAAGAATATTCTCAAGTACCTGAGAAGGACTAAGAATATGTTCTTGGTTTACGGCGGAAAAGACCTCAAGATCGAGGCTTTTGCTGACTCCAGCTTCCAGAGTGACAAGGATGACTCCAAGTCCATGTCAGTTTATGTCTTTACCTTCAATGGAGGGTCAGTGTGCTGGAAGAGTTCCAAGCAGGACACCGTTGCTGACTCGACGATGGAAACGGAGTACATAGCTGCTTGCGATGCCGCAAAAGAAGCAGTCTGGATGAAGAAGTTCCTCACAGAACTTCAGGTGGTTCCATCCATTGTTGATCCAATACCTCTGTATTGTGACAACAACGGGGCTATAGCTTTAGCGAAGGAACCCAGGTCCCATCAGAAGTCCAGACACATCTTAAGGCGGTATCACCTGATCAGGAAGATCGAGGTAAGGAGGGTTGCTACAGAGGAGAACACTGCAGATTCATTCACAAAGGCCTTACCTCAGACACGGTTCGAAAGGATATTCGAGATGATAGGTCTTCGATACGCCGGTACATGGCCCTAGTGCAAGTGGCAAATTGTTAGTGTATATGCCCTAGGGGCCATTATTGTATCATACTAGTTTGTATATTACTTAATGGAAACTTAGGATATTCACGGTTATATTAACAGTCTCGCTCAACATAGTAGTATGCTACTTGGTTTATATCTATCTTAATATGTGTATATTTTTCTTTTAGCATATCGCAAATACATATTGATAGAGCCCATAGGATCTTGCTAGACTACCAGCGTTGTGATGGCAGTCACACTAGTGGGGGCTAGGTAGTCTATAAGCACATCTTTTTTCAGGTCCCTAATCATAGGATTATCGAGACATGGCATCGATACTCCAGAGTAGACTAGTGTGTACGCTTCTCATCCCAGCAAGGGAAATGGTGATGTCCCACAGCCATTAGTACGTTGTACTGGAGATAGTATACAGGTGCTCGTTGGGTTACGGGTACACCGGACAGGACTCGCAGGGAACTGTTGGTTGGTATTATACCCGTCATCAGTTAACAGTTCCCAGGTGACATGAGTACAGCATAGTCCGTAGACTTGACACTACTGCTTCGCCTCGAGTGTGTTCCCACTGTTCTTAGATTGCTACTCTACCACGGCTCGACTGAGTCGTGCAAACAGGTAGCAGTTGGGTGCAGTCCCGAAGCACTTGGAGGCAGTGGCGGTTAGATAGGATTCGTCTCTCCCGGTATTGGGAGTTGATATCGCATTGTGTTTGGAAAGCCATTACGCAAAGTCCCTGGCCAGGGCAAACGATATTTACTGGAAGGATTTCCAGTAGCTTCTCAAGGTGTAATGGGCTTCACTCCGACACGACTTATACCGCTTTTAGGGGACTGACGCTTGCCGTCCCCTAGGCCGATATGCGATAGTATTAGACGAACAGACCGGACTGTACGGAGATTGTCACATCAGGCTCAGTAAGAATTCGGATGGGTTTCCTCATCGGCCTTCTTATCGACATCTACCTGGGGACCGTTACGTACAGCTATTACCGCTTGCGGCTTGTGGTTAAACCCACTGCCAGCGTAGTGTCGAGTCTTTAGAGTCCCACACAGAGAGTTTCCCTGCTTCAGGCGAAACGATATAGAGGTCGTATGGTTTTACGACAGGGTTCGGACATATACGTGTACTTGTACACGTATGATGTTCGGACAGTTTATACTAGCGGGCTTTAGTTTAAGCCAGATTCTAGTATTGGATTATTGGATTTATAGTCTCAGTATTTCCGTGTTTTTACGGATGGGAGGGGCATTCTCGTAATTAGTCAAGAAGCTTCTAGAAGATAGGTGACTCATTTAGATTTAATTCATTTATGAATTAAACTAAATGAGGTGGAGAGCTTATGTGTAAATTGCATTAAATGAATTAGTGACTCATGAGATGATTCATCCAAATTAGTTAATGAAGCATTTATTTCTTAATGACTCATGTGATAATTCATTAATTATATTAAATGAAGCATAGTTGTAATTATCATATATGATTTATTTGATAATCTTTATGCTTCATAAAATATAGAATTGAGTTATAATTCATTTCATTCTCACATACACACTCTCTCTCCTCAAGCTCTCCTCTTCTTCAACCTAACCCTAATCCTCTTATGTGTTGAGATCCCAAGGGTTAGAAAGACTAATTAATTCTTAATCCATCTCTATATCCTCTAAGTTACTTGGATTAGCAATCCTAGCCACTTAGTTACCTCAAGTGAGAGGTTAAAGCTTGGAGAAAGAACTCTCGAGTGGATCTTCTATTACATCGAGGAGGCCGACGAGGAGGTTAACAACAAGAACAAGAAGGACTATTATCTTGAGGTATAATCATCTATCATAGTAGTTTAGCACTTCTAGATAGTTTGTTAGTTAGGGTTTAGCAAAGATCCGTAAAGTTTGTCGATGTTACCTTAAGCAAAATGATTGTTTTACCTATTCCGCCTCCCCGCATCTTGTGGGGTGTCTAACGTCGACTTACAGAAACTTACCGATTGTGAGATCGGTAGTTTCTCAGGATGGTTTTGAGCCACATCGACACGACTTATCGGGTTATTATGGGTCTGACGTTTTCACCTCCTAGACCCAGTATGCAACACTCTGAGACAAAAAAACCGAAATGTACGGAGATTGTCACTTATAGGCTCAGTAGGGGTACGAACGAGCTTGCTTGTCGACCTTCTTTTCGCTCAATACCTGGGTAGCCGTTACGTACCGCTAATGCCACTGACGTGCTTGTGGTTAAACCCAATACCAGCGTATTGTCGAATCTTTAGAGTCCCACACAGAGGGTTTCCCGGCTCTGGCGAAACGATATAGTGAGCGTATTTTGATACGTACGAAGATTCGATTAAATACATGTTTTTAGTATACGTACTTTAATCGAACATTTTGTTAATACTAGCTGGCTTGAAAGATAGCCAGATTATCACATTTAGATGAAATGTGAGCTAGTATTAGATCTCTCAATTTTTTCTCTCTTTTACGGTATTTGTATTTTGACACGAATACGGTATTTATGTGAATACATGTATTTGTATAAATACAGGTATTTGTGTCAAGATACAAATACAGGTATTTGTATCTTGATATGAATACATGTATTTTGAATTTCGATACGAATAGGGTATTCGTCTTTTGGTACGAATGCGAGGTGTATGTATTTGTAGCATATACTTGTATATGGATATGTATATGTGTGTGTGTACATATGAGTTGGCTTCTTTTTTCTTCTCACTTATTCTTTTATCTTTGAGAATGTTTTGGACTTATGACTTACACTTATGAGTCACAATTCCACCCATACATTCTCAAAGAGATATGAAAAAAAGAATAGATTATGAGCCATGCTTGTTTCCTCTCTCTCTCTCTCTTGAGTTTTTTCCAAGTTGAGAAAAGAAAATAAAAAAGAGAGAAAACCTAGAGATTAACAATCACTACATCACTTGCTCTCATTTCTTAGCAAGTCTTGATAGTAAGTTGCTTCACTTGTTCATTTAGTGTGAATCTTAGCTTGAGTTTGGAATCTTTCGGGTGGATCATCTTTGACAAGGAAGACTGGCCTATAAACTCATTCCCAATGACCTAGGAGCTTAAGAAGGGGATCTTTGAAGACGAAGGACATGACTACAAAGGTTGTTATTACCAGCCGAGTAGTTTAGCTCCTTTTTAGTTTGCTCGTTTAGTGTTTGGGATCGATTCTAGTCATAGTTTCTTGTGCTCTCATTTAAATTTTTTGTTTTGCATTCCGCTTTGGCCGCGAGTTGGCGGCACGAGCCCAAGCACTTACTTACATGTTCATGGTGGTGTTTATCGACGATATACTGGTGTATTCGAAAAGCAATGAGGAGTATGAAGAACACTTGAGAATTGTACTGCAGACTTTGAAGCAAGAGAAGCTGTACGCCAAGTTAAGTAAGTATGAATTCTGCCTTCACGAGGTGAAGTTCTTGGGTCATGTTATATCTGGAGATGGAATTACAGTTGACCCGGAAAAGATTACGGCAGTGTGACTAATTCCGAAGACCGTAGTGGAGATTCGAAACTTTCTTGAACTTACAGGATATTATCAAAGGTTCGTGATGGATTTCGCTCGAATAGCAGAACCTTTGACCAAGTTGATTCGAAAGGAGGTACCATTCGTTTGGTCCGAGAAGTGCATGTAAGTGTTCGAGGCATTGAAACACAAGTTGACAACCGTTCCTATTCTAACTGTGCCGAACAGTTTCGAAGGTTTAGTTATTCACAGCCATGTATTGGGAAAAGGTTTGGACAGTGTATTGATGCAGCATGGATCGGTGATAGCTCATGTATCAGGACAGCTAAAGACACATGAGAAGAACTATCCGATACGTGACTTGGAGCTCCCAACACTGAAACTAGCTCTTAGGCGTGAATCTCGTTCAGAAATGGAATAACATTTCTTTCTGAAGTTATATTTGCTCTCAAATTATGGAGATGCTACTTATTAAGAAAGAAGGTCGAGGTGTTCACCGATCTCAAGTAAAGTACGTGTTCACGCAGAAAAGGCTCAACATAAGGCAGCAAAGGTAGCTAGAGCTAATGGCTAACTACGACTTAGATCTGAAGTACCATCCCGGAAAGATGAACGTAGTACCAGAAGCCTTGAGTTGATTGCCAGTGATAAGGATGTTAACTTCGCAGAAAGAGATTATTATGGATTTCTAAAGATTCGAGTTAAAGCTCGTGTTACTGGATTCTTCAGAGCAGTTGATACAACTACAAGTGCAGTCATCACTGATAGATCGCTTCAAGGCAGCGCAATTGCAAGACGCTAGACTGCAGAAGTTTCGAGGCCAAGTAGAGGCAGGTCTTTGAACAGATTTGCTAATTCATGAAGATGAATCACTAAGGTACGAAAGCCGCTCGTGTGTGCCTAAAAGAGAAATTCATGAAGAAGTTATGAAGGAAGCGCATAGTTCAGCATATTCGGTATATCCAGGAGGTACGAAGATGTACAGGGATATTCGATAACACTTTTAGTGGGAAAGCATGAAGAGAAAGATCATTCATTTAGTGTCTAAGTGCTTGGTGTGTCAGCAAGCGAAGACTTAATATCAAAGAACTGCTGGTTTGTTGCAACCACTTCCAATTCCTTAGTGGAAGTGGGAACATATAACCATGGACTTTCTTACAGCTTTACCGTAGAGTCCAAAAGGCAATAATACTATATGGGTGATCGTTAATCGTCAGACCATGGCAGCACATTTTATACCGTTTCGAGTTGGTCAGTTGATAGAGGCGTTAGCGATGAGAAACATGCAGGAGATCGTAAGATTGCATGGGGTACCAGTTAGTATCGTGTCCTATCACATTGCACGATTTCTATTGCACTTCTGGATGAGTTTGCAGGAAAGCTTGGGAACTCTATTGAAGTTTAGCATGGTGTATCATCTACAGATAGATGGACAGTTTGAGCGGATGATCCAAACTATTGAAAATATATTGAGAGCTTGCATGTTAGACTTTAAGGGTTCGTGGGAAGATAATTTGCACTTGGTAGAGTTTTCGTACAACAACGGTTTCCAGGTGAGTATTCTGATGGCTCCATTTGAGGCGTTGTACAGACGCAAATGTCATTCACTGGTATGTTGGGACGATATTGGAGATAGGAAATTGTTGGGACCGAAATTGATTGTGCTAACCGTGGATAAGGTCCGTTTGATTCGAGATTATATGAAAGTAGCACAAGATCGACAGAATACTTAGGCCGATGCCGGAAGAAGACTGTTAGAATTCGCAGTTGGTGACCATGTGTTCTTGAAGATATCACTGACAAGAAGAGTGATTCATTTTGGCAGTCGAGGCAAGTTTAGTCCTTGATTCATTGGGCCATTCGATCTTATTGAGCGTATTAGAGAAGTAGCGTATTGATTGGCTTTACCACTGTCCTTGGCGGGTGTACATGACATGTTTCATGTATCTCAACTTCGCAAATATGTTCGAGATGAGACTCATGTCCTTGATCATTCGGAGTTGACATTGGGAACTGATTTGTCGTATGAAGAGCAACCTACAGCTATATTGGATCGGCGAGAGAAGGTCAAGAACAAAGTTATCCTATTAGTTCTTGTTTCATAGGGAGGTCGTTCACATGGAGAATCTACGTAGGAACGTGAAGAGGAGATGCGATAGAGATTCTTGAATTTATTTTCTTTATTATGAGATTGCTTGTTCTTGATTGTTTCATTGTATCTTGTCATGTTTCCCTTCGTTCTTCATGAATTTCGAGGACGGAATTATTTTTGTAGTTGGGTATAATGTAACACCCTAGAACTATCGTATGATATTTGGTTAATAAATTGAATTGATTGATTTTGTTGGTTAGATTGAGTTTTAGTTTTTGGGGCATCATGAGCCGGCTCAAGATTTTTGTGAGCCGTCTCATACACCTAGAGACTAATTGACTGCTTGGATTGACTTGTGAGCCGGCTTAAGGATATATTGAGCCGTTTCAAAACCTGACATGCAACCCGATATCGTTTCTTGACATGTTTCTGACCTATTATATCGCCATGGGTTCTTTTTTTGTTACTATTAAGAGTTATGGTAAATTATCGGGTCTATTGAATTATGATTGGGGATATGATTGTTATAGACATGAATATAAATTTTACCTTATCTCTAATCCCAAATTCTAATAGATATAAGAATCTTTGAATACCTGGCCCATGTTATAAACTGTTCTATTTAAACCTCATGACTTTCATGTAATTCAAAAAAAAGCTAAACCCTAGCCGACCCCATCATTTCAATCCTCTGCCTAACGCTAACTGCAAAACCCGATCTCCTTTTATCTCATGGCCGATCATCAACATCACAGTTGTTGCAAACATCGTCTTCCTTTCGCTGCGGTGACTTAGATCTTGTTGTGGTGCGTCTTCTACTCGTTGCAGAGTTAAAATGAGGGTTCAAGCATTGTCATCTTCATTGTGTTATCGTGAGATCATAATCAAGGCAAGTATTCAATACTTGCTACATGCTAGCGGCAAGATCGGATCTTGTCGCGTTATCATTGTATCGTAGTGTATCTTATTATATTGTATCGTATCGTATCGTAGCATAGTAATTGTCCCTGATATATTATTATTAAACCTAAACTGTCGATATATCGATATTTGAATCACGATATGTCGATAATCTTGATCTAGATGTAAAACTTGACATAGAACACTAAAGATGTCATTTTTATATGGTTAAATTGATGACGGGAAACGTAGGTAAATTGTGGTAAGCATAATTGTTATCGTATGCATGAAATCTACTAGAAATCTTGAATGACAATATCTGACCGTATCATAAAAATAGGCCATAAGCTGGCTCTACATGACCCTGAGCCGTCTCATGTACTCAGAGAACAAAATATTGCTCCAGGTATCTAACGAGCCGTCTCAACATTACATGAGCATCTCAAAACACTTAAGCCGTCTCAAGACCATCTTAAACCGTCTCTTGCACACAGAAGACGAAATAACGATTCTAGACGGCTTCTGAGCTGTCTCAACTTATTGTGAGTCATCTCTAACACGCACGAGCTGTCTCATCTATGTATGAGCCATCTCAAACTAATATGAACCTGGTATTTAAATCTGATCTGAACCTGACATGTTATACTAATTCACGAATACACAATGCATTGTTTAGAAAAGTACTTGACCTAATTATGATATCTTATATGATCGATTGCCCATGCTATTCATGTTAATGCATGTAGGCTTGATCATGTACCTAATACAGTTATGATATTCTTGAACTTGCCATGTTATTAATTGTTTCCATGAAATCATGATTGATTGACTATTGCTAACAAATCACCATACCTAAATTGTGATGTTTACCGAAATGCAAACAAATCCAGACATTGATTGATTGACCTGTTGTCTTGATAGACATGACTCGTACACCTACATGATTGTTCTTGTGTTGGTATTAGGAAATACATTTTGATACTTGGCATGTACATGAAACCTGGGAAAAGGAAAAATTAAGAATGTTATTGAATTGTAACTCAAGAGTTAGTGATTGTTAGAGATTGATCAGTTGACATGAGCTATGAGATCTAGAACGGTGATGGTAACATCATTCGTCCATCTCGACCTTGTTTTACTGCCTAACGGCATGTCTCGGATTTAGTCCCGAGAGTCATGAGACCGTTATCCCATGCACATACGAGATACTATTGAGTTACAATGAGGATTGCATTAATTGGTTTCAAATACCTGTAAGATAGATAACTTAGCGATATGGACCCATAGGGTACACATGACATGACAACTTTACCTTATCTTTCTTGTTATGTTATATCATTGTTATTGCCATTGTTCATTGACTACGCACACCATATTGACTTATTGTATAATGACATGTTATCTCACATATTCGTTTGTATTTTTATTTTATTATATTCGATGCTCTGAAGTCTTGGTTTTGCATAACCCAGATACCTTGGCTTTAAAACAAGCAGACAAAGATTCCTTCGAGAAGATTGTCGAGCAGTGAGGTGTCTTATTTATTTAGCTATTTTATGGTGTAGTTATTTTCTCGTATTGAATTTTTATTGGATCTTTTGTGAGCCCATAAGGGACAACTACTGTTATTGTTTTATTTTTCCTTGGATCGTACGGAAACTCTATATTTCCTTATTACTTCCTTTATTGATTCAATTATTGTTTATTGTGGCTATTGAACATGTGATAGTTAGATATTTATTATATTATGCTTGATTTACTGCATGAGAGCCTTAATATGATTATGGAAGGATAATTCTTTACCGTAGGTAGTATGGCTGGCCGAGTCTCATTCTACTATTTAGTGTATTTTGGGAAGCGGAGCATGACACTATGCATACAATGCCACCATATACTGACCAACGCTATTACGATATGGGGTTGCCCCTACGGATAAAGGAATCTGTAGGGGCAACTATTTATTGCCCCTACGGATTAATCCGTAGGTCCCTATACTTGGCCCTACGGTTCTCTACGTTTTAATTTAAAAATATTTAATCGTAATTTGATGTTTGGCCCTACGGAGCCGCAAACAAAGGACCTACGGGTATGTCCGTAAGGGCATATATATGGGTTAATTAATAATAATAAAAAGGCACAGAAAAGCCCTCCGTTCCTAAAAGATCTTTATCATCTTCTCCCGTGCCTCGCAATCGATTTCCTCCCGCGCCTCGATCCCGAGCCTCGTCGACTTCCTCGTCGCCTCCTCCGTCGTCTCCTCATAACATCCTCGTCGACTTCTTCCAGTGCTTCGATCCCGAGCCTCGTCGACTTCCTCGTCGTCTCCTCCACCGCCTAACAGGTTAGTAAATCTCCAATTTTTACTTCTAATTTAATGGTATTATTTCCCTCTTTTGATGATGTTAGGTTCAGGGCAGGGTTCGGGTACGGATGAGGGTTAGGGTTAGGCATCGGGTCAGTTTAGGTTAGGGTTAAGTTTACGGTTAGGGTTAGGGTTAGGGGTCGGTTGGGGTTGGGGTTGGGGTTAGGGTTAGGGTTCTGTTGCGGTTGGGGTTAGGGTTGGGGTGGGGTTAAGGTTAGGGTTCGGAATTGGGGTTGGGGTTGGGGTTGAGGTTAGGGTTGTTTTTTCTTGAAAACAACTCTTGTTGTGCTTGAAGAGAGCATGGCGAGGTAACACGTGGAGGAGGAAAGCCCGATGGGGGGAGGGATAGGGTTATCACATGGAAGCTCCAATTGCTGCCCTACACTAATGAGGTGGCGCCACGTGGTAGCAGAATATCTGAGGGATTGACCTGGTTTGAAGCTGACCTCATAGAAATTGTATGCGGAAGCTAAAGCTAACTTTGGAACCTGCCGGGAGTTTAGATAACTGCAGCCGTCTCCTGGTTGGTAGTGTGATATTGGAGTTAGAATCACTGAAGTTGACGTACAATCAGTTCTTAAGAATCCAATCAAACCCCTTTTTCATTTTCGCTCCACGTTCGAAGTTTGCATAACTTATACATTCGCTAATTAAGTGTATTAACTGATATGCTGATTCGAAAACCAATAAACAATACTCACAACTTGGTATGATATCTTTTTTCTTTTGGATAATACTCATGACAATAACTTGGGTTTCAAAACAGACCGAAGGTTGATGTTGGGGTTGGGGTTAGGGTTAATTAGTTGGGCTTAGGGTTATGGTAATTAGGGTTAGGGTTAGGGTCAGGTTTAGTGTTAGAGGCTAGGGTTAATTTGGGTTAATTAGAGGATAGGGTTAATTTGGGTTAATTAGTGATAATTTGAAAGGGTTATGGTGTTGATTAGGGTTAATTTGGTTAAGTTTGGGTTGATTAGGGTTAATTAGGTTAATTTGGGTAAATTGGGTTAAGTTTGGGTTAATTAGGGATAATTTGTGTTAGGTTAACAATTATGGTTAATTATAGTTAATTAGGTTAATTTAGGTTATTTTGGTTTATGGTGCACTAGTTTATTTAGTAGGATACACTAGTTCATTGCAGTAGGATACTCGATGATAATGTAAACGTACAATTTTACCGTAAACGCAAGAAAAATTTACCCTAAACTTGAAATTTCGAACCCTTAATAACGAAACGTAAATGTAAAACCTATTCATGTTAAATGTTCAAGTTAAAACCAATATATGATACTCAATGATAATATGAAACTTTCATATTCTCATCGATACTCATATATGAAACTCAAAGCGCCACTTCGTCCCCGTCTATCGGTTAACATACGTTCGATATTCGTCGTGACATAGAACTGTACGAAAGTTGTTAAATATCGGACGGTATAGCTCGATACTAATAACCGTCGTGTAGTCTATATGACGAGAAGATTCAATCGTATGATAACCGATAGATTTGTCCCGTGTGGACAACTTAGGAATGTATAAAGCAAACACCTTCATTCACTTGTGTTTTCATCCGTTTCGAGATATTTCGTCGGTACCTTTCCACTGGTTCTCCGTGTACAAAGATAGATTAGATGTTCATTTTAACGTTGTTTCACAACTTTGAAATGATTATCTATTCTATTACAGTGTACTCGGAGAACAGCGGGGAGGTGCTGCCGAAATTTACTCGAAACGATTGAAAGCACAAGCAAATGGGTGTTCGCTCTATACATTCTTAATGGGATAGAAGCCTTACTCCCGACAGCCGAAACACACACATACAACAAGAATACACAACAAACGCAACATTAGAAAGTGATTCAAGATGTTCAAGTTAAAACCAATATATGATACTAGATGATAATATGAAACTTTCATATCCTCATCGATACTCATATATGAAACTCAAAGTGCCACTTAGTCCCCGTCTATCGGTTAACATACGTTCGATGTTCGTCGTGACATAGAACTATACGAAAGTTGTTAAATATCGGACGGTATAGCTCGATACTAACAACCGTCGTGTAGTCTATGTGACGAGAAGATTCAATCGTATGATAATCGATAGATTTGTCCCGTATGGACAAGTTAGGAATGTATAAAGCAAACACCTTCATTCACTTGTGTTTTCATCCGTTTCGAGATATTTCGTCGGTAGTTTTCCGCTGGTTCTCCGTGTACAAAGATAGATTAGATGTTCATTTCAACGTTGTTTCACAGCTTTGAAATGATTATCTATTCTATTACAGAGTACTCAGAGAACAGCGGGGGGGTGCTGCCGAAATTTACTCTAAAAGGTTGAAAGCACAAGCGAATGGGTGTTCGCTCTATACATTCTTAATGGGATAGAAGCCTTACCCCCGACAGCCGAAACACACACATACAACAAGAATACACAACAAACGCATCATTAGAGAGTGATTCAAGATGTTCAAGTTAAAACCAATATATGATACTCGATGATAATATGAAACTTTCATATTCTCATCGATACTCATATATGAAACTCAAAGCACCACTTAGTCCCCGTCTATCGGTTAACATACGTTCGATATTCGTCGTGACATAGAACTATATGAAGGTTGTTAAATATCGGACGGTATGGCTTGATACTAACAACCGTCGTGTAGTCTATATAACGAGAAGATTCAATCGTATGATAACCGATAGATTTTTCCCGTGTGGAAAAGTTAAGAATGTATAAAGCAAACACCTTCATTCACTTGTGTTTTCATCCGTTTCGAGATATTTCGTCGGTACCTTTCCGCTGGTTCTCCATGTACAAAGATAGATTAAATGCTCATTTCAACGTTGTTTCACAGCTTTGAAATGATTATCTATTCAATTACAGTGTACTCGGAGAACAGTGGGGAGGTGCTGCCGAAATTTACTTGAAACGGTTGAAAGCACAAGCGAATGGGTGTTCGCTCTATACATTCTTAATGGGATAGAAGCCTTACCCCCGACAGCCGAAACACACACATACAACAAGAATACAGAACAAACGCATCATTAGAGAGTGATTCAAGATGTTCAAGTTAAAACCAATATATGATACTCGATGATAATATGAAACTTTCATATTAGTATCCTCAAATCTAACTTTGATTATCGATAATTTATTCTTTTCAACGACAAACGCACACAAAAAGTATATACACGGATTTTCTCCTTTGTTAGTAATCATCCCATTCTTAGATTTCTCAATATAGTCATCATAACCTACAATTTATATGTTATACAGCCTAACATGGCCCATGAGTACGCCAGAGTTAAGGACTGGATGTATATGGATTGTCAACAACGTATGCAACCTAAGTTTGTCGCAGGAGTTGCTGCTTTTATTGAATTTGCACGCGCACATAATAAGATCGTGATAGAGAAGATTCTCTGCCCGTGCGATATATGTAGGAATAAGTACTGGCAGAAGGTAGAATTGGCAGAGCTTTATATCGTAAAATATGGTTTTACTAGACTTTATACAACTTGGAAATATCACGGGGAAGGAGAAGAACGCAGTAATGCGGCAGAAGAAGAAGGAGAACACGATAATGCGGCAGGAGAAGAAGGAGAAGATGGTAATACGGTAGAAGAAGAAGACGGTAATTTCTTTCTATCAGAAGAAATGGAGGATATGGTAGAGACTGCCCTAGGTGAATCAATTCGTACCAAAGATGACATTCCTTCCGGTCAAAGACCGCGTGCGGATAAATATGAAAATTTCATGAATGATGCTAGAAAACCAATTTATGAGAATGCAAAGTATTCCACCCTCTCATGGTTCGTCCAACTTTTCCAGATTAAGTGCCTAAATGGATGGAGTAACAAGTCATTCACAATACTTCTTTCGTTCTTGAAAGATTTTACGCCCCCGGGAAATAACGTGCACGACAGCTGGTACGGAGCCCAGAAGATGATGTCTGATTTGGGTCTGAAGTGTGAGAAGATTCAAACATGTCCTAAAAATTGCGTGTTGTCTAGGAAAGAGAATTCAGATTTGAAAGAGTGTCCAACATGCGGAGAGGCCGGATATAAGCTGAAAGATTCTGATAAGAAGCCTGATATACCTGTCAAGATAGCACGATACTTTCCCATAACACAGAGGCTGCAGAGGCTATTCAGGTGCAAGAAAACAGCCGAGGCAATGATTTGGCATCACCGTGCTCCTCCAAGTGAAGATAGAAAAATGAGCCATCCAAAAGATTCACCGGCATAGAAGGATTTCTATAGGAGGCACGCAATATTTAGTAGCGATCCTCGCAATGTCAGGCTCGGACTGGCTAGTGATGGCTTCTGCCCATTCAACTATATGGCTGGAAATCACAGCACATGGCCCGTTGTAATGATAATTTATAATCTGTCACCTTGGTTGGCTATGGACCAATCATACTTTATGATGCCTCTTCTTATCGACGGACCAAACTCAGCGGGAAACAATATCGACGTTTATCTCCGACCTCTGATCGAGGAGTTAAAATCTTTGTTCGTTGATGGTGTAGAGACTTACGATGCAAACACAAATACAACCTTCATACTGTGTGCGGCTTTAATGTGGACAATTAATGACTTTCATGCGTATGGAATGCTATCAGGTTGGTCCGTATATGGTCACAAAGCATGTCCTCATTGCCATCAACACACAACTTCGAAATTCTTGAATTTTAGCAGGAAGGTTTGTTATTGCGGCCATCGACGTTTCCTGCCTCTAGACCACCCCTACAGGTTAGACGCTATTCACTTTGATGGTCATCAGGAGCTTCTTGGACCTCCAGCCCCATTGTCCGGAGAGGACGTGACTGCTCAGTGGGATGGTTACAATAATGTGACCTTCGGGATGGATCCGACAAAACAGGTCAAACCACCATTTTGGAACAAGTTAAGTATTTTCTTCGAACTTCCGTACTGGTCAACAAATTTAGTGCGTCATTGTCTGGACGTCATGCATATAGAAAAGGGAGTATCAGAGCACATACTCAACTTGCTTCTTTGTAAAGACGGGAAATCGAAAGACAACCTGAATACTCGGATGGATCTACAGGACTGGGAAATAAGAAGTGAATTGCACCATAAACCTGTAGCGGGTAAACCAGGCAAGTTTGTACTTCCCAATGCTGCTTATCATATGTCACAACCAGAGAAGAAAAGATTCATGCAGGTGTTGCATGATTTGAAAGTTCCCACAGGTTTCTCAGGATCATTCAGCAAGAAGATAAAAATTGTGAAAGGCAAGATCGGTGGGCTAAAAAGCCATGATCGCCATGTTATCGTGGAGTACCTTCTTCCATTAGCCCTCGGGACTTCTCTCCCCGAATCGGTTGGTCTAGTAATCAACGACCTATGTTGTTTTTTCAGAGAGTTGTGTGCTAAAACACTGGATGTTGTAACGCTGGATAAACTAGAAAATTCTATTGCGATGATACTTTGCAAGTTTGAGCGTATTTTCCCACCGTCATTCTTCGATATCATAATACACCTGACAGTTCATCTTGCAACTGAGGCTAAGTTAGCCGAACCGATACAATATCGATGGATGTATCCCGTCGAGAGGTACGTGGAACTTTTTGTTTCGTGTAATTTTTAAAATTATTGTTGTCCTGTATGCCTATATTTATTTATTCAACATATTTTCTTTAGGTACCTTTACACTCTTAAAAAGTATATACGCAATAGAAATCGACCAGAGGGTTCTATCATGCAAGGTTATCTTCTTGATGAAGCAACCACATTTTGTTCCCGCTATCTGGACGAGAACATTGAGACAAGACTTAACCGGCCTCGAAGAATTCAAGACGGGCCATATGGTAAAGCCGATTATAAGAGGGTAGACACTATGTTTATGAACAAGATATACCGGTTTATCTTGCTTAATTGCGCATGTCTTGAAAAAATTAGAGAGTAAGTTTTTTGGGTTTAATTGTTATATTTTTGTTTGTATGTGTATGAAATGATATAATATTAATGTCATAATTTATTATCGAAAACAGAATTCATTTTAACGAGGTACATGAGGGGCATCCTGATTGGAACAATTAACGATTGGAAAAATATCATCAGGATAATTTTTGCGATTAGGTTGCAGATCATGTAAGTTATTCGAATAACATGTTATTGCTATCAGTTTTAATCTAAACTTATATCGTTATGTATTTGTCGTAAAATTTGTTTTGTTAGATCCACGATCCAAACTTGTCTGCATCATTTGAGAGTGATTCAAGATGTTTAGCTCAATTTCCTAGTATAGAGGTTGCATATTATAAAGGATTCGGTGTCCTTGGATACAAATTCAAAGTTAAGAACATAAAAACATCTAGAACCACTCAGAATAGTGGGATTGCGACGGTAGGATCGGGTGGTGTAATTTATTATGGATACTTAAATTGTATACTCGGCATCCACTATCCCGGACGATCAGAACCCTTTTATATATTCCAGTGTACTTGGTACGATACGCGAACCGATACGAAGTGGAGAAGCAATCTTGAGACTTGGAAAGATCAAAATGGATTGACCAGTGTGAACACACTTCGATTTTACGATCAGGAAGATCCGTTTATCTTTCCGAACCAAGCGTTCCAAGTATACTACTCACAGTATTTGAAGCATCCGGGATGGAGTGTCGTATGCCATTGGAAACCCAGGGATGTCTACGATGTCCCAGAATTCGAGGAAAGCGATGAGGATGAAGAAGAGAGAAGACTTAGAGTGCTCCGACCATCTGTTTCGAAAGACGGGTTGTCTTCGGCTGATCATGAAGTTATGTGAGTTAGAAATGATATCGATGATAAAATCCAAGTAGACATGTCTAATGCGCCCACAAAACGAAAAAAGTTATCAGTAATGTTATATTATTACTTCACATTTTACGATCTATACATATATAGTCAATACTTGTAATGATTGTCTAATGCGTCCACAAGCCGTTTATCTTGATTTGATGACGATGACGGCAGCAGCGAGGGGCGGCAGGAGCTCCAGCCGCGGCACCGGTAGAGGCAGAGCGGTTCTGCCGCCCGAAGAGCTGCGTAGGGAGCTTCAGAGGGTCGGTCTTGCACCACGATCGGAGACCACTTCGGATGCCTCCTTCCGTGTGGACTTTTCCACACCTCCAGGTATATTGCACGCATATTCTTTTTGAATGTAATATTATAGATATACATGCATGTTCATGTCAAAATTACTTATATTGTCAATGTTCGATTGTCTAGCTGTTGGTGATGCGTTCAGATCAGGGACAGAGGCCACTCCCGCACCTCCAAGTATGTTTATATATCATATAGTGCATGTATATTAATTTATAATGCTATATCATAAATATACATACATTCTTTTTGCTCTTACGTATTTACATCAGGGACAGAGCCCACTCCCGCACCTCCAGGTATGTTTATATATCATATACCTGCGGTATGTTTGTATATCCTATAGTGTATACATGTTGATTTAGAATGTTATATTATTGATATACGCATTCTTTTTGCAATTACTTATATAGCTGATACTTGATTGTCTAATTATACGAGGTGTGTCCTCGTCTGGTGCAGGGGCCACTCCCGTCACTTCCATTCCCTCCGCTCAGTCTGCAGGTTTGTATGAATAAATATAAAATATTTATTCATTTTACATATCCTTTAAGAATAAACATGAACTCCATGTAATTTTATCGATATTTATTTTCTAGTTGGAGATGCGTCCACGTCCGGGTCACCGGTTGTTCCTCACCGGAGGAACTATCGTCCCGCTCGTGCTGCTGCCTGGGCCCAGGCTCGTGCTTTAGTCACCGGAGGTATATATCACACTTCAATTTTTGTTAAACCTTGATTTCTTAATACAACTTTGTCTTAAAATTGATTGTCTTGATATTTCTTGCAGACGCAGGGCCTCCCCATCCCGAGAGGGGGACTCGAGACCCGAATCAGTCCCACAGGCTGAGGCCTGACAGAGCTAGAGGGGAGGCAGCATTCCCCCTCTTTTCTACCCCTGATTATTGCTATACCGGCGATCATGCCGAGAGGTTCGGCCGGTATATGGGGGATGAGAGCCGGCTCGTGAAGAACTATCCACATCACGTTGAGTGGGGCGACCAGCACTGGTGCTCATTCGCTCTCTTCTGGGATCAGGCTCGGGTATTAATATATATTTTCATTTGGTTTATCCAATATATTTATTATTTAACACTTGCAATCTAATAACAATGTTTTTTTTGTATTTTCAGTTGGATTACGATTTTCAGCCTGTACCCGACCCTGATCATCCTGGGAGGATGCTCGATCTTCACGCTATGTACAATGGCCTGATGAAGAACGTGCAGACGAAGGTCCAATACAACAGGAATGAGCTGAAGACCGACTGCTATTCCCTGTGAATAGCGACCCCCGAGGCAGAGAGAGCGGCCCTCCTATCTACTCCGGCCTTTGCGAGAGTCGACGTGGATACATGGCCTCTATTGTGCGAATATTTTGACTCTCATTGCAAAAAGGTATATATTTTAAATGTAATTCATTGTTTAGTATATAATTTATTTTTTTGTATTGCTTAATCAGAAAACTAAATGTGAATGTGTTGTGCAGAAACAAGCCGAACAAAATAAAGAGAATAGGAAGTCGGCGAAGAGGGGTCGCCACACTTATACTGGTGGCTCGAGGAATATTACTCGTGCCATGGAGTTATCGGTAAATTACAATAGACCGGCCTTTGTGATATAATGTAATATTAAGAGTTATTTTCTAATATATCTAATATTAAGAGTTTTTTTCTAATATTGCAGAAAGCTCAGAACCTGGCGCAAGGTGGTACACCGAGCGTGCTGTCCGCGTATCTTGCCGTCGACGGCACCTCGACAGATCCCGCCACAGACGAGCTTCGATACCCCGACGCCGCTATCCAGGAGTATTGCGTAAGTGTTAATATTTATTCAACCCCTATTTAAAATTTTAGTTTTGAAAGGTTCAAATTTAAATGATATACTTATATTTTACTGGTTAATGTGGGTGTAGGAGCGGGTGGTTGAGCAGGCCAAGGCATCGGGATCGATTTTACTGGACAGAACGATCCGATGCTGCTGACCCCAGTCCTGGACGCCGCATACGGAGGGCACCACGGAGGTTGGGAGAGAGTCCGGGGACTGGGCCCTAGCAGGGCCCATATAAGGTTAGACTCCACTCCGGCGGTTACTTCCTCCGTCTCCAGTGAGCGACGTTTCCAACAAGAACTGGAGAGCTTGAAGGCCACCGTTCAGGAGTTGAAGAAGATGTTGGTATGTATACTATTTAATAGTAAAATATTATGCCATATTATAGATAGCAACATATCCAATATTAGTATGTAGCCTGAGCTTATTTGGTTGTAGACTTAGATTTGATTAATCATACATACATATCTAATTAAAATAAACTACGGTTTTCCAAACTAGATATCCAAACGAAGCCTAAGTCCCTAAGTATACATAGATTGGGGTTTCGCAATAACTTGATAATGATACGAATTCGACTAATACACAGTTCTTAATCGTTTATTACACACGTAGGTCCAGACGCGACAGGGTAAATCGGCCGAGCCTCCACATGCATCTCCTTCGGCTGCGGCTCCGCAAACCACTATCTCGGCCGCGGTTCCGCAGACAGCTCCTATAGCTCCACTGCCCGTTCAGACTCCCGTAGTTGCGGCTCCGCAAGCCCCTATCTCGGAGACGGTTGCGCAGACCACTCCTACAGCTCCACAGCCCGCTCAGACTCCCGCACACTCCGCATTGCATGACTCAGGGTATATCCGAGGAGCAGGCGCGCCAGATTATGGCATTTATCAGAGGTGGAGCTGAACCGATCTAGGGTAGCTTTTTTATTCTTATATTTTAAACATGTACATGATACATATTGTATATATTTTGGACGATATTGATATTGGTGGTGTTTGCGTGTTTATATTGATATCATATTCTGCTTTTGTTGATTTCTTTTGTATATTATGCGTGAGATGTGATTATGAATACTGCGATATATATTCTGCGTGTTGATTAATTTTATATATGATGTATATATTATTGTGCACAGGACGAGAAAAAAATAGACAGCCCTTTTTAAAAAAACTGATAATATGTACCTACGGATTAATCCGTAGAGCCCAATATTGCCCCTATTGATTTATCCATAGGGGCAAAATATCAGGATACCTGATATTTTGCCCCTATGGTCTCGGTAATTGGGGTTATACTTGTCCCTACGGAGTTGTCCGTAGAAGCAAACAAATGCCCCTATACATGTATCCGTAGGGACAAAATATCAAGATACCTGATATTTTGTCCCTACACATCAGGACCTACGCACGTATCCGTAGGGGTAAACAAATGCCCCTACACATGTATCCGTAGGGACAAAATATCAGGATATCTGATATTTTGTCTCTACACATCAGGACCTACGCACGTATCCGTAGGGGCAAATAGTTGCCCCTACGGACTTATCCGTAGGGACAACTAATTTATTTTATAAACCGATAAATTAAATAAGTTTTTTGTCCCTACAGCCTAATCCGTAGGGACAACATGACTTACACATTACGCTGTAGGGACAAGTTTTTGTCCGTAGGGACATGTTCAAGGTTAAGATCTGCACCTACGGCGTTTGCACCTACAGGGATATTTCTTGCCCCTACGGATAAATCCGTAGGGGCACTGATTTACTCCTACGGATAAATCCGTAGAGGCAACCCCTATTTGTAGTAGTGCAATAACTCAGCACAAACCATTTGGTGTCCTCTCCTGGTCCCATTCTAAGCAAACACTAAAACTAAAGAAGGCCGATCGTTAATTATATATAGTAGCTTTAATTAGTTAATTAGTGACCTAGTCAATACTTCTCGAAGGACAAATCAACATATACTCTACCAACCGAATAATAGAGCACTAAGATTGTTTTCTTTTCTTTATTTAGGACTTTAACTCCAACTTGCTAATATCCATCCCATAAATTTATATATCTGTGTAGTTGGAACAAAGAATGCTAACAAGTGTTAAAAAAATGAAAAAATAAAATAAAATTCACTTTGATCTCAACCACCATTTTTTTTGTGTGTCAGTTCACCTTATTATGTATTATGTATCAGGGTTTATCTTTAATGTGTCATATTAAATGGGTGGTGGTATGGTGACTATATTGCTAAGTCATGTGTTTGTTTCCTTATTCACTCATGAATGAAGCTCGGTGGTTATCTCACTACTTTGATAAAGAAAAATATGACCAACAAAAACGATGCGCATGCATGGCTGTTTGCACAATTAGAAGAAATTGCTTGTTTGCATATTGTTAAGATACATGGTTAAACAAACTATGAGAGATACATGGATATAAGATACAAGATGTGCCAAGTCTCAGCAAAACTTGAGTCTTATTGATGAAACCCACTTATATTAAAAGCTTGTGTACACTCATATGTAAAAATATATGATCGAACCCCCTCGAAATTTAACATGGTATCCCCAAATGTGCAACGTGAACAAACAAACATCCGAGTTCTGATACCATATGAAACTCGGTTTATACCCATAACACATTGGTCCACACATGGATGCACATGGGCTTTCATTGCAGGAGAACTCCATCCAAAAGACTCAAGTCTTATGGAGTTTTATCCCATCTTATATCTTATACCTATATACATCCCATTATTTTTCAAATGTGGGACTAAATGTTAACCATATTCTCAACACCCTCCTAACATGCAACACACGTGGACAAAATGGACTTCACGTGCGAGAGCTCAAACCTTGTTAAGATTTGGCACATCTTATATTTTATACTCATATGCCTCTCATAGTTTTTTCAATTTAGGAGTATGTTTAACAACATATCTTAACACATATTGTTCTACAATTGCGAACCATTGTTTTGCCATGCAAGTTGGCGTAAACCATACAAAGGAAAACGATAATGTTCGTTGTCAGAAAGTGCATATCCAAGTAAGAGGGAGACGATTTGGAATAAAAGTGTCATCTCAACCAAGGTCTCTAGGTTGTTTGGATCAAAATGGATCATCAACATACAAAATGGCTAACATTTTGCTTTTGTGACATATATCTGCATTCAGTGGTAGAGCCAGAACATGATCAAGTCAGGTATGGCAAAAAATTTATAGGTCACTGATTGGTCTGCTAAAAAGTGTGTTTATAAAATAACCGTAATCAAGATGGTGTCGCTAGTAGATAGCCACGATGAGTATGAGTCGTCCGCAGGGAAACGTGTACTCTTTTCTTGCAATAGACGAGTTCATTAAAAAAGGGTGATTGTTTGTCATTACGGATATAGAATTTATAAAGAAAAGGCTCGTAGTATTCATAGGACTTAGTAGTAATGGATGAATAATTAAAAATGACTCTTTTTATCTTTTAATAGTTTAAAACTAGATCAATGGTGATGAATATAGATTAGGGTTCTTGGAAGAAACTAGGGTTTCCCCACCACTAACCCCTGTCCTTGTATTGATCTCTATTCATATCTAGCTCTTAACAAAACAAGTGTTAAACCAATCTCAAATCATGGTCGTGACTATCAATAAATTGGTAGCGCACCCGATAAGGATATTAACATTTATTTTGCTAAAATTTATAAACTTTAAAATGTATAAAACAAGTTAAAAGATTTTAATCATCCATTGTCCTACCCTATCTTACGAACCCTAATAAGTTAGGAATTACTCGCTCATGATTAAAGATTTAGAAGAAAAGTTGAAGAGCAATGAAAACATAGTTAAGATGCAGAAATGTAAGTGCAGAAAGTAAGTGTGGAAATTAATTGCAAAAAAAACAATAAAAACACTATCTTTATTAATCAACTATTAAATTTACAATTCTCCTTAGAAAGTAAAATACAAGAACCCTAATTTGCTCTAGATCTCTCTTTTGTTGGAGGTAGATGAATAGATGATGATCATTTGGATACGTGGATCTCTTGGATCACTTGATCTCTTTGGTGATGATTTTCAATGTACAGCTCTTGGTCCCTTATATAGTCCTTAAAACCAAAAACCCTAGATTCCATAAGTGAATATATGTGTTACGATCCAAACCACCAACTATCAAATCCAACAGCCATCAAAGTGCCGCGGAACCGCCGCATATAGCTATGTACTTGGTGGAATCAAGTTTTAGGATTTTTTCTGGTTTTCTGTGTTGATATTTGGAGTTCCTCTTGATATCTAGATTCTGAAAATAATACTCTAAGTCTCTGCCGTTGCTAGATCTCTCGATTTGCTTCTATATTTTGGCAGATTCGGTTTCGGTATCCCGATTTGACTCGGATCTATTACTTGGATTCCAGACCTGAGCTAATATTTGCACAATATCTCAAATCATAGTGTTAGTAGCATTTGGTATTTTTGAGATATTATCCTAACCATTTAAATGATATAATATCTTAAGAATATTGATTAGAAATATTTGATATGACATGCATATTTTAATTACTAAGATTTCATTTAAATATTATATGCATATATTTTCCCTCATTATGTTAAATATAATGTAGAAACATATGATAATAATTTTTTTACAAATAAACTCTCATATGTTCTATATTTAATAAACACATTTTAGTACTTAACAATAATAGGGAAAATATTTATTCAAATGTGTAATATTTTAGACTAATCAAATACCCCCAAACTTAACTTTGATCATTCCGAACAAACTAGTTATTAAAGAGGAAAAAGAAAAACTTAAGTAGCACACTTTCATAGGCAATACGATTGCACTGAGTATGCGCAACAAGCTTTTAAACCTCTAGGTGTTCCACGTAGGAGTGTTGTCTCCTGAGGGTTTTCAGCGGATTACACCCATAAAATCCCATAATAAAAGAACGAAAATGAAAATTACATACAAAGATAAGGAATATATAAAAGAAAGGACTTGAAAATAAGAGTTTCAAACTACACTGGCTTTTTAGTTGCCATGAGCTCTATCTTAATAGTCATTAAAAAATGTCAGAAATCACATCATCCCTCAATAAAATATCGTCTTTAGTCTTCCTCCCTACCTTTCTTCAAAATATCGATCATATACCCCTGCGTGTGTGTAAAAGATATCCCTACACTTAGAGAATTCAATTCAAGTTGTTATACTCTTGTCCATCTTTCTTAGTACTTTTTAGTCGGCGAATGTTTTATAGATGGAATTGCTCATACATTCTTCATGCGACGGTTAATATTTCTTGAGGTACTAACCAACCGATTACCAAATGTGCTCAAAATTAGAAATATCCTAGTCTTGCAACATATAAGACTTAGTAGTGGCTCCCAAAGCAGTTGGTCTAAGGCACTAGGTGATAAGGCACCCTCGCTATATTTTTTTTATGCTGCCTTAAGTTATTACAAAACCAGTATTCATTTTTTTCACCATTTATATTTTCTGTATCATTTATATTTTTGTTTATATATTTTTTTTCTTCATACCAAGTCTTTTAAACAAGAGCATTTCAAGGTATCCTTTACTATCCCAAATTTCAATATGTGTACAAGTGCATATAGTAGGGTATCAACGTTCAGAAGTTTGGACTTAAGAATAGAGACTATTTTCAGACTTATTTATATCCACGGATTAGCGATTTTCTTCATCTTACTAACTCTTGGAATAACAGCTCATGACTACCTATTAGTAGCTTCGTTTTAAAATATTTAATTTTCGTACTTTTCTTGAATCTCTTCCTATCTTTGATATGTATTTTTCACATCCTAACTTTTACTATAAAATATTTTTAGTGTTGTTATTTAGTATAATGAAAAATGATGCGTGAATAAACACAAACCTCCCCCAAACCTATTTGCAGTAGTGTCCTTAATGATGCCATCTTTTAACATCAAGACCTGTAGACTTGGGAGAAAAAAGTTATCAATTATTAGCAAAAGGGGACAAAAAGTCAATGACAGTGAAATCTCCCCCAAACTTATTTTTGGCTCACAATTGTACAAAAAATTTCTTTTCTTTCAAGAGCCAAAATATTTTTCTCCCCCCCCCAACTTGAGTGAAATAGTATTAAGCATTTAAAATTATAAGGGGGTAAAGTTATTGGTCTAAGCAAAGATTTACAAAGACCAAAAGTTAACACCAACCATTCGAATATTTTATCGATGTAACAACATAGTCGGTAGAAGATCATAGACATGAAGAAGTGGGGAGATAAGAGGCGTAATCGATCGGGTTTACATCTTGTTTGGTAGAGACGAAACAGTGATGGTGAATGAAAACGAGAATGTGAATGATTAGGAATGGGTAGAATATTTGCATTCTTATATGGGATAAGAAGAAGGGGTAGTGGTTCAACCTCTCGGCCCTCAAATGGAGGTGCACGAATTTCCAATGGAGGTTAATTCATCACAACATCCAAGTTTTTAAGAAACGTGAGTTCTTCGGCGAAAATATTTTTGAAACTTTCATCGATGATGATCCTATCAGAAAGAAAATAATAAGCAGATTCTCTAGGAAAAATAAAAGTTTTAAGGTCAATATTTTTCGTGTCAGAATTCTGTAAGTCGATGCAATGCACCCCACGTGTTCGCGGGGAGGCGGAGTTTGTAAAAAATGATTTTTAAGTGCTTCGTAATATCGACTAAACTCCAGGATCGATACTAAATCCTAACTAACAAACTAACTTAGAGGTTTAACTACTATGTGAGAATGTTATACCTCAAGTTACAAGTCCTTCTCCTCGCTGTCCTTCTCCTCGTCGCGAGCTCCTCAAAGTGAGAATGGATCGCGCCCACTCGTCGGTTTCTCCAAGTCGAAGAAGATCCACCCGAGAGTGTCTACCTTGAGTTTTCACCTCCAAGATGAGGTAACTAGGTCACTTGGTGTGCTAAACTAAGTAGCCTAGAGTGTGTAGAGAGTGATTAGGGATCTAGTTGTCTCACAAACCCTAGGATTCTCAACTCATGAGATAATTAGGGTTTGAGAGATGAGAAGAGAGCTTGAGGAGAACGAGAGAGAGTTAAGTATCTGTAATGAAATAATGAATTAATGAAAATGGCTCATATTTTAGACTTTAAAGCAAAAGAAAATATCTCACACAAAAATCACACAAATATCTCAAAATATCTAAGTCTTCAAATCTCATATGAGTCCAAGAAAGTCAACATGAAGCCATGTTCATATTTCACTAAAATACCATAAAGTATCCCACCTCATTTCCTTCACCTCACTAAAGATTTAATCAAAAAGAAAAATCCTAATTGAGGTGTCTCACTTCAAGAAGTAATCTTGATCAAATTACAAGAATGCCTCTCTCATCCGCATATACATACCCGCATCCGTATTCCGAGAAACACGAATACAATGAGACGAAACTAATCCAATAATCAAATACTAGGATTCGGCTTAAACCAAAGCCCACTAGTATTGTCCGCCCGAACATCATATGCGCACAAGTACACGTATATGATCGAACCCTGTCGTAAAACCATACGACATCTACATCGTTTCGCCCGAAGCAGGGAAACCTTCTGTGTGGGACTCTAAAGACTCGGCGGTACGCAGGCAGTGGGTTTAACCACAAGCACGTCAGCGGTACTAGCTGCACGTAACGGCTACCCAGATATCTGTCGATAAGAAAGCCGACGAGCAAACTCATCCGAACTCCTACTGAGTCTGTCTGTGGCAATCTCCATACAGTCCGGTCTGTTCGTCAAAGAGTATCGCATATCGGGCCCAGGGTGGCGCTAAACGTCAGACCCCTAATAGCGCAATAAGTCATGGCGGAGTGCAGCCCAAAACACCATGAGAAACTACTGGAGTACCTACCAGTAAATGTCTCTTGCCCTGGCCAGGGACTTTGTGTAATGGCTTTCCGAACACAGCACGATATCAACCCCCAATACCGGGAGAGACGAATCCTATCTAACCGCTACTGCCTCCAAGTGATTCGGGACTAAACCCAACTACTACCTGTTTGCACCAGTCAATAGAGCTGTGGTTGGGTAGAAATCTAAAAACAGTGGGAACACACTTGAGGCGAAGTAGCAGTGTCAAGTAAATGGACTATGCTGTACTCATGTCACCTGGAAACTGCTACCTGACGTTAGGTGTAGTACCAACCAGCAGTTCCCCATGAGTCCGTCCAGTGTAACTCATAACCCAATGAGCACCTGCATACTATCTTTAGTATGACGTACTGATCGCTGTGGGACAGACCATCTCCCATGCTGGGATGAGAAGTGTATACACTAGTCTACTCTAGAGTATCGATGCCCTGTCTCGATAATCCTATGACTAGGGACCTTTATAAGGATGTACTTGTAGACTACCCAGCCCCCACTAATGTGACTGTCATCACAACGCTGGTAGTCAAGCAAAGATCCTAAGGGCTCTACCAATATATATTAGCGATACGTTAAAAGAAACATATACACATATTAAGATAGATCCAAACCAAGTAGCATACTACCATATTGAGCAAGACTGTCATAACTCCATGTATATATCCCAAGCTTCCAAAATGTAATATACAAACTAGAACTATATAATAATTTCCTCTAGGGCATATTACACTAACAATCTCCCACTTGCACTAAGGCCATATGCTGGCATATCGCAGACCTATCATCTCGAATAGCCTCTCGAACTGCGTCTGAGAGATGGCCTTTGTGAATGGATCTGCAGTATTGTTCTCAGTAGCAACTCTCCTCACCTCGATCTCCCGGCGATCCACGATCTCCCTGATCAGGTGATACCGTCTCAACATGTGTTTAGACTTCTGATGGGACCTGGGTTCCTTTACTAAAGCTATAGCCCCGTTGTTGTCACAATACAGAGGTATTGGATCAACAATGGACGGAACCACCTGAAGTTCTGTTAAGAACTTCCTCATCCAAACTGCTTCTTTTGCGGCATCACAAGCTGCGATATATTCCGATTCCATCGTCGAGTCAGCAACGGTGTCCTGCTTGGAACTCTTCCAACAGACCGCTCCTCCATTGAGTGTAAAGACATAACCCGACATGGACTTAGAGTCATCCTTATCACTCTAGAAGCTGGAGTCAGTAAAGGCCTCGATCTGGAGGTCTTTTCCGCCGTACACTAAGAACATTTCCTTAGTCCTTCTCAGGTACTTGAGAATGTTCTTTACTGCTATCCAGTGCTTCTCCCCACGGTTTGACTGATACCGGCTTACCACGCTTAGTGCGTAAGAAACATCTGTTTTGGTACACAATATCGCATACATTATAGAGCCCACTGCAGAAGCGTAGGGTATAATAAACATGTGATCCCTTTCCAAATCAGTCTTGGGAGACATCTCTTTAGAGAGGGTGATTCCATGACAAGCCGGTATATTACCATGCTTTGAATCTTCCATACTGAATCTCTTCAGTATGGTGTCGATGTACCTGGACTGTGAAAGTCCTAATATCCTCTTAGATATATCACAATAGATCTGGATCCCCAGAATGTAAGAGGCATCACCCAGGTCTTTCATGGAGAACCTTTGTGGCAAGAATCTTTTGACAGATTGTAGCATAGGAATGTCATTTCCTATCAAGAGAATATCATCCACGTACAAGACGAGGAATACAACAGTTTTTGCTACAATCTTACTATAGATGCATGGCTCATCTGGATTTTTGATAAAATCAAATTCTTTGACCGTCTCATCAAAACAGATGTTCCAACTCCGTGATGCCTGCTTTGGTCCATAAATGGACTTAAGCAACTTGCACACTTTTCCGCTGCTCCCACTCTGAATGAAACCCTCTGGCTGGTCCATATAGACACACCCTTCCAAATTTCTATTTAGAAAAGCAGTCTTTACGTCCATCTGCCAAATCTCATAATCGTAGAAGGCAGCAATGGCAAGAAGGATCTAGATGGATTTGAGCATAGCCACTGGTGAAAAAGTTTCATCATAGTCCAAACCAGGTCTTTGACGAAATCCTTTTGCAACAAGTCTAGCCTTATAGGTTTCAACCTGTCCATCTACACCAATCTTCTTTCTGAAGATCCATTTGCAGCCTATGGGTTTTATCCCTTCTGGAGCAATGTCCAAAGTCCATACTTCGTTGGTGTACATGGACTCCATCTCGGTGCGCATTGCATCCAACCATTTTACCGAGTCTGTGCTCTGAATGGCTTGTTGGAAGTTAGTTGGCTCATCATTATCAATGATGCAATCCTCTCTATCCCCGTCTACGAGAAAACCGTAGTATCTCTCGGGCGAATGAGACAGCCTACTACTCCTACGGAGTGGTGCAGGAATGTCCTGTTCTTTTAAAACTTCTGGTTCCACCATGCTTTCAGTAATAGATTGTGGTTCTGGAATTTCTTCCAGTTCTATTGAACTCCCACTAGTTTCCTTTTCTAAAAATTGATTTTCCAAAAAGTGGGCATGACGAGAAACAAAAACCTTATGTTCCTCTGCGTAATAGATAAGATACCCCATGGAGTTCTTTGGGTATCCCACAAACTTACATGGTACAAAGCGTGCCTCGAGCTTGTCCGCATGCTGCTTTTTGGCAAAAGCTGGACATCCCCATATCTTCAAATACTGAAGACAGGGTTTCTTCCCACTCCACATCTGATATGGTGAGGTAGGCACAGTCTTGGTAGGAATCTTGTTCAAAAGATATGCAGCTGATTCTAGTGCATAGCCCCAGAATGATCGCGGTAACTTAGCATTACTCATCGTGGAATGTACCATATCTAATAAAGTTTGGTTTCGTCTCTCCGATACACCGTTGTGTTGTGGCGTGTATAGAGGAGTAAGCTGAGAGAGAATTCCATTCTCTTTTAGGTAATTCAGGAACTCGGCACTCAAGTATTCACCACCTCGATCAGATCTCAGTGTCTTGATACTTTTGTCGGTTTGTTTTTCCACTTTATTCTTATATTCTCGGAATTTCTCAAAGGCCTTGGATTTATGTTTCATCAAGAAGACATGTCCATACCTAGAGAAATCATCCGTAAAAGCAATAAACTAGGAATAACCACTTCTTGCATGTATAGACATTAGACCACATACGTCGCTGTGTATGAGTCCCAAGAGCTCGCTCGCTCTTTCTCCATGTCCAGTGAACAGAGTCTTTGTCATCTTTCCTTTAAGACATGATTGACAAGTTGCATAAAATTGATATTCGAACGGATCCAAATATTCTTCTTTATGTAACTTGGTCAACATTGTTTCGTTGATGTGACCCACTCTACAATGCCATAAGAAAACTTGATTTAATTCCGGAGTCTTTCTTTTATGTATGTTCTGGACATTGAAAATTTGTAGTTGGTTTAATACGTATATACCGTTGTTTAGAGTACCTGACCCAATCAGACCATGATTAAGGTGGATGTTTATAACATCGCTTACAAATGAAAAATTATAACCTTCTTTAGATAACAAAGATGCAGAAATGATATTACAAGTCAAACTAGGTAAACAAAAACAGTTGCGCAAAACAAAAATATGTCAACTTGTCAACCCTAAGTGATATTCCCCTACAGACACAACATCCATGCTCGCTCCGTTAGCAACCCTGAGGGTCATATCACTGGTCTTCAGAACTATACGGTTTCTCAGTGCCTGCAAAGAATTACAGATATGAGATCCTGATCCGGTATCCAATACCCAGGAATTAGAATTGATTGACAGATGGTTTTTCAATTACAAACACACCTGAAGCCGAAGCCACAACCTGCTTGGAGTCTTGGTTCTTGGCTCTCCAGGCCTTACAATATTTCTTCCAATGGCCCTTCTTATGACAGTAGAAGCATTCTTCCTTCCCTACTGTCGGCCCCGCCATTTTTTCCTTGCCTTTCGCTTCCACCTTACTAACACCGCCTCTCGTCTTGGTGGGGGCCTTATTCTTCTTTCCCTTGGCTTTCGTCTTGGATCTAGAAGAGGAAGCTCCACCAACAAGCAGAGTGGGTGATTCCCTGGATTTCTGTAGGGTGCCCTCAGCACTCCTCAACATGTTGAGAAGTTCCAGAAGTTCAACTTCTTTAACTTGAATATTAAAATTCAAGATAAACTGGGCGTAGGTGGAAGGGAGGGACTGCAGAATCAAGTCTGTATACAGCTCGTTCTCCAATGTAGTCCTTAGGTCCGCGACCTCCTCAATGTAGCCGATCATCTTAAGGACGTGTTCCCCTACAGATGACCTGATAGCCAACCTCACCTGAAATAGCTTCTTCGAGGTCTCGTATCTTGCGATACGAGATTTCTCTCCATATAATTCTTTGGTATGGAGGAATATGAATTCAAGATCCATATTCTCGTGCCACCTCTGGTGTTCATTGTCTATAGAGGCCAGCACGAGGCACTTGGCTTTCGCGCTATCAATTTCCGAGGTCTTACGGATTTCCTTATCCGCGACACTGGAATCTGGACCTGGGACGGCGGGGACTTTAGTAGTAAGAATATAGCCCAATTTGTCATATGTGATTGCTATCTTGACATTCCTGAGCCAATCTTTATAGTTTGTCCCCGTCAAAATATTTTTATCTAATAGTAACTAAGGCCAGTCATCTTGGTCGCTGCAATTAGGAGAGAGAGAAGAAACACTTTAGCATGATGCTCTTATAAGTTTAGATTGGTTTTTAATTTATCTAAACAGGATGGCTCACACTGTTTCTCGAATCCTTCCTTAAACCATAAAAGAAGAATTAGTCAGGATTAATCTCACCGTACAATTCTTGCTTAACCTTTCAGCCAGGCGAGTATCGGTATTTCGAGAGAGGTTTTACGAAGCTTTCGCGAAGTTCATTAATTAAATAACCTCTTTTCCCTGGAAGCGTAGCCCCGCTAACACCTTTCTAGACACCTAATTTATTTATAGCATTGATCGTTAAGTGAAAAAATCTCCTGAGGAGTAGCATATACTCACAGTAAGATCGGGATCCAAATATCATCGTGGGATAAAGTCGAAGGAATCCTACCAAAATTATCACACTCCAAATGGTATGAAACCCTAGCAAGTTTCAGTTTCTTTAGAAACTCCCGATGTGGATTTTTGCCCCATGCTCTTATGATCTTGACGAAGGCCAACATATCATAAGTCATATGTCAAGTTCTACCCGTCATTATCCAGGTTAATTTAAACCCACACGTTCATACCGTTGACGAAGGCCAAAATAATAGTACAACTGTCCCAAACCAACGCATCTATCTATATTACAGATGAATATTCCGTAGCTACCAATCACTATGCCTTGGCGAAGGTCAAAATACATAGCTTGAATACTACTGAATACCCAACTGAAATGACGGAGGGCTACAAATGGTTTTGGCGAAACCGTGAACGTAGTGAACTTGATATAATCGAAAGAACCTGATAGCTTTTAAAAGGAGTTGTTTAAGCTCCGCTTTTTTTTTTAAAAAAGTTTTGTTGTTTTGAAAAAAGGAGTGTTTTAAAATTGTTCCAACGATTCAGCTTTGGATTGTTTTCTTTGCATTAATATAATGCAGTCCCATCAGTTAACCTACCATTATAGAGAAAAACGAAAATACAACGTACGCTTATTCCATCCGCATTCGCCACTGGGCCCCGTCTTACACCGTTAGGTTAGATAACTAACGCCAGAGCTGGGGGCTGGACTAGCGCGGATGCAAAATATAAGCAGCGTCTATTAATATATATATATATATATATATATATCCATTCGTCAGACGCAATAATAGCATTCCATATCACAGATGAATATATTGGATATACTAGGAATTTCGCGTTTCGTTCAAGCCTGTAACGAAAGACGGATTCCACGGTTGTGATGAATAGCCAAAACCCCACCCTGGACCTCTACGGGTGCGGAAAACCATGTAGGGTTCCTAGGCACACACTAGAGGTCTCACAAGGCATCAACCATGCCAATTTCAAGAATTACGGTGCCGAGAAACCCTAGACTACGGATCGTTAGCTAGATGTCTAGGCGAAAAAGAAGCTAGTTAACAACTTAACTAAATGGTAAACGGAAATACAACCTTTGTAGATCCGGTGCTCCACCTCCCTAGCTCCGCGATGAAGTCCCCTTGCTGTCCAAAACAAATCCCGGGCTCTGGCGTTGGCTTCATCGGAGAAAAAGCGGGCTAGGTCATCGACGACGATGCCGAAGATGATCTACATCGAGGCATCACTAGATCAAGCTCCCACTTCACCAAGTCATGAAACTTGTGAAGAGAACACACTCTACTACTTGGCAAGAGGTAGAGGATGAAGAAATAGGAAGTGGGTAGACTTTAGAATTGGATTTCTCACTCATTTTCATCAATCACCATTGATGAAGAAAGGTTTTCTTCAAGTGAAGAAGAAGAAGAAGATGGAGATAATATTATGATAAGTTGTTAAAACAAAAAGGAAAAACAATACTTATCATAATGCTAACCCTAGTTTAGTGTAGAGAATAGACCATGGTTAGATATGATGGTTAGGGTCAAGCAAGAGACAAGAATGGTGGACTAGGTCAAAGTTTCATGAAGCTTCAACTAAACTACAAATAAAGCCACCATTCTTTTCTTATCATTTCTAAAATGAATAAACAAGTAAATAAATGAATAAGAAAATGAAAAGCAAAACCCTAACCATTATCATGTAACCATGGTTTGATCTTTACACAAAAACCCTAGGAAACATGTATCATCAAACATGATACAATCAAGTGCACAAAACTATATCGATAATACAATGTGCACAAGCGAGTGAGAAAATCCATTTAAAGTGAACCAATACTAGTTAATGCAAAGTAATATATCAAATATATAATTATGCATTAAATCATTAAATCAACACTTGATTCAATGATCCGGTCATGTCGCACACAACCGACTAGTATACAATGTATCGGCTTATCGAATCAATCCTCGATTCGATAACTAGGTTATATCGCATACAACCATTCGAGACAATCATCGCGAGAATAGAATACGGTATCACATATACGCATTATTCTCGGTCCCGCACATATCTCATATGCGCTCCTATTTCGTTTCGCTTGAGCCAGGAAACCTCTGTGTAGGACTCTAAAGACTCGTCAATACGCCGGCAGCAGATGATGATCATATCAAACACCCACAAGCCGCAAGCGGTCTGCTAAACGTAACGGCCACCCGGGTATTGAGCGATCAGAAGATCGACGAGCAAGCCCGCTCATACTCCTGTGAATCCAACCAGTAACACTTACCGTACAGTCCGGTCTGATCGTCTGATATGTCGCATATCTCGCCTAGGGGTGGTAAACGTCAGACCCCAATAGCTTGATAAGTCGTGTCGATATGAGGTCTATAACATTTCGAGAAACTACTGGTAACACTTACCAGTAAATCTCAGCAACCCTGGCCAGGGATTTCCTGTTATAGCCAATCGAACACAGCGCAACATCAACCCCCTATACCGGGAGAGACGAATCCCCTCCTATCGCTCATTGCCTCCATGTGACTCGGGACTGTACCCAAAAACCACCATTTTGCACGCCCTCTTGGACGTGGTAAGATGGAAATCAAAGCACAGTGGGAACCACACAAGACTCTATGACGATCTCGGGTCAACAGACTACTCTGTACCAGTGTCACCAGAGAACTGCCATCTGACGTAAGGTATAATACCATCTGGGAGTTCTCGGCGAGTCCGTCCAGTGTACCCAGTCTCCACTGAGCACCCGTATATCATCTCTGATGTCAAACACCGATGGATATGGGATCATCCATCGCCCATCTGTATGGGTCGAGAAGGTATACGCTAGTCTACTCTGGTATATCGATGCCCCGTCTCGATACACCCACGACTAGGGACTTTGAAGGATGTACTTATGGACTACCATGTCCCCACTAGTATGATCCGCATCATAGTCCAGGTAGTCAAGTACACATCCTAAGGGCTTTACCAACATGTAACAGAGAGACAATCAGTATACACGTTAAGGTAAAGAGCAACCAGATAGCATACTAGCATGTCGAGCAAGAAAGTCCTCCTTATATATGTCCCAGCATCCACTACAATGTACATCCTATGTATAGTAATGGCCTCTAGGGCATACATATAACTAACAATCTCCCACTTGCACTAGGGCCATCTGTAGCAGTGGTTGCAGTATCTCATACTCAACCATCCCATAAAAGTCTCTCTCTGGGAACAGGCCTTTGTGAGTGGATCCGTTGTGTTGTCCTCTGAGTCTACTCTCCTAACCTCGATCTCCCTGGAAATCAACCATCTCCATGATCAGGTGACACTGCCTTAGAATATGTCTGGATCACTGATGGGACGGACGTTCCTTGGCATAAGCCACAACTCCATTGTCACACAATGGGAGGAACAAAGTTCATCTCATGAACCAATATACACCCAGACTGCCTCTTTGGTAGCATCTTTAGTACCGATGTATCCTGCCTTTATCGTCTAGTATGTCACGGTATCTAGCTTGGAACTCTTCCAACATACCGTCTCTTTACTGAGGGTAAAGACAATGCCTGTGACTGACACTCAGTCGTCTTTATCACCTTGGAACCCTTCAAGTGATTCTCCCCAGGATCGATTGATACCATCTCACTACAACTAGTGAGTATCCTAACATCCAATTAGATCTATCTCATAGATCCAAAGCTTAGGATTTAGGAGGTATCACTTTGATCCTATATGGAGAATCATTGTGATAAGCGGAGATTGACCGAGCGTAGCATAGGAAACTCCTTCCCTATCAAGAGTATGTCATCCATGTACTCTACGAGGATCACTACCATACACCCTACTACCTTTTTGTTTATACAAGGTTCATCTACCATTTTGATGATGTCAACTTCTTTGACTAACACATCAAAACAGATGTTCCAACTCCGCGATGTCTGCTTTATCCTATAAAACATCTTGCACACGTTTCCGCTGCTCCCACTGTCTACGAGGCCCTCTGGTTGTGTACTTATAGACTCCCTCTTCTAAAACATCATTTAGAAAAGCTATCATGACACCCAACCACCAGATATCGTAGTCATGGTATGTAGCCGTGGCAAGTAGAATCTGGATGGACTTAAGCATAGATACTGGAAAAAGGTTTCATCATTATCCACGCCTGGTCAATGACGAAAACCTTTAACAAGTCTAGCTTTGAAAGTCTCAACTTTTCCATCTACACCAAGTAATCTTCTCAAGATATACTTGCTCCTGATGGGGATTTAACCCTTCAGATATAGCAACCAAAGTCCATACTTTGTTGGTGTATAAGGATTCCATCTCAGATCGATAAACATCCAGCCATTCTTACAGAGTCTTACTCTCGATGGCCAGCTCGAAGCTAGTTGGGTCATCATCTCATGATGCAATCCTCGCTCCCACTGTCATAGAGAAACAGAAGTATCTCTCAAGTGGGTGAGGAACCCTACTAGATCGGCGGAGAGGCTGAGGTTCGTTGGAATCTACTGAATCCTTTGGTTCTACCAAATCATCTGCTGTTGTTTGTATAGCTGGAACCTTTCCAGTTGTACATAACAGACCTTGCCTCGAGCTTGTCCGGATTTTGCTTTTAGATATAGGCCGGACAACCCCAAATCTTAACTAGCTTAAGACATGGGCTCTTCCCTTTCCATATCTCATATGGAGTGGTAGGCAATGATTTGATTTGAACCCTATTCAATAGGTATGCAACTTCCCAAGTGCATAACCCCGAAAAGGAAAAAGGTAACTCAGTAGTACTCATCATAGAGCACACCTTATCATATAGGGTGTGATTGCTCCACCCCGATATACCATCTTGTTATGGCTTATGTGCAAAAAGAAATGGCACATGAGCCATGGGATAGGCAAAATGCCATTTTGTGAAGCCCAAGGGGCTATTTGTAAAGTGTATGGCCTATAAAGGCAAAGATAATGAAAATATCTAATAACTTTTTTCTCTCTCCAGAAATTTCTAGATCTGAGATCTCTTTCTCCTTCTTCAAGGTTCCAAAACCTTCTTCTTTCTCTTGAATTAAATCAAGAGTTCTACTCTCATTTTTATAAAACGAATTAGTTTTTCACCACAAAACCCATCAAGGGGAACTCAGATCTCAAAAAGAAAGGATTTTGAAATCCCACATCTCTTGATCTTCAAGATCCAGCTAACAGAGGAGGAAGAAGAAGAACATCTTTCACTAAACCCTCAAAAAAAAAAAAAAAAAAAAAAAGAAGAAAAACACATTCAGGAGTTCAACTCCTCTCTGATTTCTCTTCTGAGAAATTTTTTTCAGGCTAAAAGCCTCCTGTGCCTCTCCGGCGCGCAGCGCAAGTGCGCAAGGCGCCCGCGTGCCGACACGTGGCGCTGGCGCTTGCGCAAGTGCGCAAGGCGCCCGCGTGCCGACACGTGGCGCGCGCGCTTGCGCACCTGCGCAAGTGCGCAAGGCGCCCGCGTGCCGACACGTGGCGCGCGCGCTTGTGCACCTGAAGTGCGCAAGGCGCCCACGTGCCGACACGTGGCGCGCGCGCTTGCGCACCTGCGCAAGTGCGCAAGGCGCCCGCGTGCCGACACGTGGCGCGCGCGCTTGCGCACCTGCGCGCTTGCGCAAGTGCGCAAGGCGCCCGCGTGCCGACACGTGGCGCGCGCTTGCGCACCTGAGCGCACAGCGCTCAAGGCGCTGGCCCCCACGCATCCCTTGGATGCCTTTTCCCTCTCTTTTTGTGTACATACATACATATATACATATGTATACAAATTTATACACACACATACTCCGCAACATTCTCCCCCTCAAAAAAAATTTCGGGCCGGGGCGCTGCCCCGAACCCCGCAAGGGGGCTGCTAGCCCCCTTGACCCCCAGCCCGCTATCCGGGTAGCGGGACCCCCGTAAAAACTCTGCGTGGCTCCCGATATATCCAAAACCCCCCTTTCAGAACAGAACACACGTACACTGCACATTGAATTCGCATGACCAGTTTAACCCGTTAATCGGAGGTTCCCTCGCCCCAAAGGCGAGGGGTAATTAACGGCAGCTTAGTCCGCGGCTGCCGGAGATTCGGATCCCCACAATCATTAAACCCCAGCCTACCCTAGGCAGGGGGAATCTGTAGTACGCCTGATAAGCACGCGCGTATTCCCATCTCACTGGGGTGACGAAAAACACCCTACAGATTCTGGCACGCCCGGTGGGACCAATCTCTCCTCCCATATTTCGGGTTAAACGTTCATGCGAACTCAATCAATACACATATCGATTGCCTATACTGAAATGATGTTTTTTTCCCATGCAGCAATCAACCTTCGACGACAATGTCTTCCCAGACGAATTCAGCTTCCAACGTGACTCCGATTCCGTACGTGGTCAAGATCAACGCTCGTGTGGTTCTCCCCGCAAGCCTCAGTCGACAGTGGGAGGAACTGCCCCGCCAGTTTGGCTCCGTCATCATCTACCCTGCCGGAAGCGCTCATCTGGCGGAAATCCCAGCGGAACAGGTGGCCAAGCCGGTCCCAAGGGGCAAGAGGCCGAATGTTGTGATTGCTAAGGCACCACAACCGAAACTTAAGATGGTGTCTGAACGACTCCCTGGCGCTCCATCTGGGGGCAAGGCTTCCGGTGCGAAAGGCAACATCAAATGTTACGGACGAGCTCAGGCGATGACTCCAACAAATGCACAATCGGGCGTATTTCCAAGGCCCTCCATCAATCGGTCTGCGGCGTCTTCCCAAAGAGTCGAAGTCTGCCAGGTGCTTAGAACAGAAATGTTAAGGCAGAAGCGGCTCAGGTATCGAGCCAACAAACGGGCCAAGGCTTCGGCCAAATGGAATCGTGTGAAGTTCCAAGTGCAGGATTGCCCCGCGACGACGGCTGAGTCGGACATAAGAATTAGCAATTCCTTCGAGCCTCTAAAGTGGGTTCAGAAAAATTCCATGACCGCCAGAATCAAGAAGACAGCGGTCCGAACAGTGCCACAAAGAGACGTGTCCCCGCCCCAACAGAAAAAGTACGACACTATCTCTTCAAGAGTCTATCAAGCGCTCTGTGCCGCACGAAAGCAGCGGGGCAAACCCAGAAAAGATGCGCCAGCACCATTCAAGAACCTGGTTAGGCCAGCTGCCTTCAATCGACTACCAGCTACCGAAGCAAGGGGGTCAAGACAGCGATCCGTGAAATCAGCTTCCAATGATAGAAAGACGGCCGGATACATCATCCATACGGTCTATATGGCGGGCGGACGCCCCAGCGACAACCTTCGCAGCAAAAGCAAGGATGGGGCCACCACATCCCAAGCCCAATCTAGCCTGAATGTGGTCGCCGCCACTCAAGAACAGCCGCCCCCGCTGGATGAAGAAAACCCTCTCGATGAGGATGATAGGCAGAAAGACCCCTCGATCCATGCAGAGTCAAGCTCGGACAGCGAGGAGGAGCCGACTTTCCGCCCCAGGACTGCGGAGCAAGAGCTGCTTCAAGAGCTTCGAAAACAGCTCAGGAGCAAAGATAAAGAGATGGCCAAGCTCTATTCGAAAATTGATGATTTAACGAACGTGGTGATGCAGCTTACGGCTCAAATTGCTCGAGCGCCTCCCAATCAAGCACAAGCCGCTACTAATCAGCCGGGTGATGACAATCCGAGGCAGCCAATGCCTGTTCCTTTGGGACCAAGACTGGTCGAGCCGCATGAAAGCCGGCCACATTCCGCTTCGGGGGACGCCCTGGCCCCAGATAATACTATCCCGCTAACACAGGATCGGATAATGGATTTGGTCACCAGCAAGGTTAAAACATTGGTGGCCGAAGCTGAAGCTCAGAAAGAAATCGGCAGTAGCGGGCGGCCATATCCCGCGCAGTACGATCTGATTGAGTTCCCAAGCGGCTACGTTATTCCTAAGTTCGGAAGATTTGATGGAACGGGGAATGCAAATCAGCACGTCGCCCACTTCAAAGCATCGTGCGGAAATACAGGGGGCAATGACGCGCTCCTTCTTCGTCAATTTGTCAACAGCCTGACCGGTGTCGCTTTCGACTGGTACGCGAGCATACCAGACGGGTCCGTCATTACCTTTGCCCAAATGGAGTCTCTGTTCCGGCAAAGATTCATGAGCGTCAGTGATAAAATCTCCATTGCCGACCTTGTGAGGACCAAGCCGGGGAAGAATGAAAGCAACACTGACTTTATCGCCCGATGGCGTAATCTCACGGTCAAGTGCGAACCGCCGCTGGAGCAGGACCAGTCCGTCAGCCTTCTTATTGGGAACCTCAGCAATTGGATGGTCCCATTCTTGTGTACAGCGGGCCTCAAGACATTCCAGGAGCTAACCAAGAAAGTCCAAATGCTGGAACGCTCGAAGCAAGAGTCCCCTCCAGACTCTCAGAGAGACAAAACTTGGAAAAGCAAGCGGGACGACAACCGTAGAAGCGGGAGTTCCAGCAGTACCAATGTCTTCAATGCCTCCGATAATGAAGAAAAGCGAAGGGCGGCCGAATCCAAAACTAACCGGTCTCGAAAGCCATTGCTGGGAGGAGATGGGCCTTCTCTAGAGGAGAAAAAGAACAAGGTTTACTCTTTCAGAAGGGACAAGGTCCGCAAGATATTTAAAGATGCCTTGAACAACGGCCTACAATTGCCGGAGTCGAAAAGACCCCAGGAAGCAAAAATGACCGACAATCCTTTGTATTGCCCGTACCACCGAGTAGTGAGCCATGCGATCGAGGATTGCTATATCTTCAAAGATTGGGTCGAGAAGCAGTACAAGGCTGGAGAGATCGAGCTGTCCAAAAGTGTGTTGGTGAACAATCAAGTTGCAACCACCAACTTTATACAGACAGAAGTTGAAGCCTTCTGGGAGAAGACAGCCGAACCCGCTGCCCTGAGAGATGAAACTGACTCATCGCGGCCTCCGTGGAGTACGCACATATCTAATAAGACGAAGAAGATGATAAAGCTACTTCAGAAAGAACCCAGGACGGAATGGGAAGGGCAGAAGAAGCCTACCAGTCCAGCTGCCAATGCGGCTCCATCAGGCTCAAAATCCAAGAAGCTGAAGAAGAAGAAAAGTGCAGCTCGGCGTGAAAAAGAGTCTGCAGGGAGATCGACCATTCAAAAATATATCGATTCCCTTGAAGAATATGAACAAAAGGAAAGAACATTGATTCAATTGAATGAGTTCTTCCCTGTACAAGCGGCTGAAATTCTGGAGGAGTTAGAAGAAGACTCCAATAAAGAGATCCCAGTAGTGACCTGCTACGCCATCCATCTTGGCAGCGACTCCGATGATGATCTTTGTTTTCCCGAAGAGGATGAGGAGCTCGCCACAACGACCAATCAAATCCAGCTCAGAAGCGGCAGGGCTCTACCGCCGAATCAGGGCAACGCCCCAAAAGGGAAGGAAAAACAAGTCGCTAATGAAGAAGATGGCAGAGAACCGGCTGATGAAAACATAAGTCCTTCCTCGGTGGACTATAATGTCTTGGCGCATCTCCGGAAGCTTCCGTCTCTCCTGAGCATCTACGACGCCTTGGTCCTATCTAAGGAGCTTAGAGATGTTCTCATCCACGCTCTACAAAACCCCGAGCGGTATCAGGCCCACTTTGCGGAAATTAATATAAAAGAAGCCCAGCACGCTTTGCATGCCGCCGCAGTCACATTTAAGGATGAAGACTTGCTACTGGGAACGGCTGAGCATAATCGGCCGCTTTACGTGACCGGGTACAGCGACGGAGATCGAATTAATCGCATATTGATTGATCCGGGGTCCTCAGTGAACATCATGAACTTGCGAACTCTGAAGAGTTTATCAATGGACGTCCGACATCTGTCAAGGGAAAGGATTGTCATTCAAGGCTTCAACCAAAATTGCCAGCAAGTTCTGGGGTCCATAGCTCTGCCAATCAAATTCGGGGATCTGCAAACTGAAGCTAAGATATACGTGATCGACGCTGACACGTCTTATAAGATTCTCTTGGGGCGGCCGTGGCTCCACGATTACGGCATCATTCCGTCAACTCTCCATCAATGCATGAAGTATACTAAAAATGGCGAAGAAAGACGCATTGACGGAGACATCCAACCATTCGGTGTGCATGAAGTCCGATATGAAGATTCCCGGTACTTTATGAACCACCAAAATGCTAAGCCACAACTGACTGAGGATAGACCAGCCCCAAGGCTCAAAAGCAAATCTGCGCCGTCTGTCACTTTCAAAAGCAAAAATGCTCAAGTGCGCCCGCATTTCGGTAGCGACACTGATGAGTCCGACGCTGGAAGCCCGTCCTTCCATAAAACTCGCTCTCGTTTCGGCAGCGATACGGATGAATCCGTCACTGAAGCCCCATCTAGCAGTAAAGTCCGCCCTCATCTCGGCAGCGACACTGAAGAGTCAGAGGAGGAGGACCTGTCGTGCGACAGCTGTGCAGATCGACCCCCCATGCAGCAAGCGAAACTACGAGAGACCTTCGAAGTCGCAGAAGGGTCCCTGGCTATCACAAGGGTGCCGGAACGGATGTGCAAAGAGCTCGACGCATTGTCAGTCTCTACCGTGGACCAGCTGAAAACTTTCTACGTGCCCGGGAGGAAAAGTGGACAGAAGGGCATCTTGTTTTATGGGTCAAACCCCGTTGCGCACCCGGACGATTTGTCTGTCGCGTGCCTTCCATATGAGAGAGGCATAAGAGCCGTCCTCAATCCCAGATACTATGCGCCCGAGATGCGGGAATACTTTAAGAAGTGCGGATGCCGGTTATATCAAACGGAGTCCGAAGCAAAGTTTTACGAAGGGCTATGGCATCCTCCCCAGGTCCGAGCACTCATCGATGGACGAATTCCAGACAGACGGGGAATAGGTTACATTCAACCTGATTCCAGAGCGTGCTACATGATCCATGTTGGTGAAGCTGGCGAAAGATCAAATGATGACGACGAGATAGCCGAGCCAGAAGAAGCTCCTCAAGAGCTCGAAGATGGAGGACAAGCAACCTTTGACGAGCTAACCGAGATTGACTTAGGAACGCCCGATAAAAAAAGGCCGACCTACATCAGCTCACTTTTGTCGGAGGAAATGAAAGCGCAGATAATTGCCCTGCTGCGTGAGTTCGTCGACTGCTTCGCGTGGACGTACAAAGAAATGCCTGGCCTTTCCCCTGAAGTGGCCGTACATAAGTTGGCTATATCTCCTGATGCTAAGCCAGTCAAACAAGCTCCTCGAAGAATGAGAAGGGAACTGGAAGAAAAGGTCATCGAGGAAACTAAGAAGCTCATCGATGCCGGCTTCATCAGGGAAGAGAAATACGCGGACTGGATCGCATGCATAGTCCCAGTGAAGAAGAAAAATGGGCAGATCCGAGTTTGTGTCGATTTCAGGGATCTCAACAAGGCATGTCCTAAAGACGACTTTCCGCTACCGGTCATGGAAATGATGGTCGATGACGCCTCAAATTACGAGTTGTTCACTTTTATGGATGGCTCGTCTGGATATAATCAGATCAAGATGTCGCCTGAGGATGAGAAACACACAGCATTTCGAACCCCGATCGGAATATATTGCTACAAGGTAATGCCGTTCGGACTGAAGAACGCAGGTGCTACATATCAAAGGGCAATGACTAATATCTTTGATGACCTAATCCATAAAGTCGTCGAATGCTATGTTGATGATCTGGTCGTCAAGACTAAAGCCAAGGCTGACCACATCCAAGATCTTAGGACCGTTCTCACCAGACTGAGGGAATTCGACCTGAAGATGAATCCTCTGAAGTGCGCTTTTGGCGTATCATCGGGAAAATTCCTGGGCTTCATAGTCCGACATCGAGGGATCGAAGTTGACCCATCAAAGATAAAGGCCATCATGGAGATGCCCCCTCCGAAGAGTCTGACGCAGCTAAGATCTTTTCAAGGCAAGCTTGCTTATATACGGAGGTTTATCTCAAATTTATCGGGGAGATGTAGGCCCTTCTCAAAGCTCATGAAGAAAGGAGCTCCTTTTATCTGGGATGCCGAATGTCAAGCAGCGTTCGAAAGCATCAAACAATACTTGTTGCACCCTCTAGTGCTGGCTGCTCCCATTCCAAATAAACCGTTGATTCTCTACACTGCCGCGCTAGATGAGTCACTCGGTGCGCTCCTCGCCCAGAATAACGAGGAGGGAAAAGAAAATGCCCTCTACTACCTCAGTCGAACTCTAGTCGGGGCGGAACACAACTACTCCCCAATCGAAAAGCAATGCCTGGCTCTGATATTTGCTGTGAAGAAGCTGAGGCACTATCTGCTCGCTCATCGGGTTATGCTGATCTCCAAGGTCGACCCGCTCAAACACTTGATGACCAAAGCAAGCCTAGCCGGCAGAATGGCAAGATGGGCTGTCATGCTACTTGAGTTTGACATAGTTTACACTCCTCAGAAAGCAGTAAAAGGGCAAGCTCTTGCAGACTTTCTCGCCGCTCATCCCATACCAGAAGGGTCGCCGCTAAATTGTGAGTTACCCGATGAACAAGTGCTGCACCTCGAGGAAGATGAGCCATGTTGGGAGCTCTACTTCGATGGAGCCTCGTCAATAAGGACCTCCAGTAAATCAAGCGTCCCGGAGATAAAAGCAGGGATAGGATTGGTGTTCATCACACCATCAATGGGAACCCTACGACGTTCTTTTGCTCTCACCGAGCCTCGAACGAACAATGAAGCTGAGTATGAAGCTCTGATAGCTGGTTTGGAACTCGCCATAGAAATGGAAATCCTTCGGCTACGAGTTTACGGTGACTCCCAGCTTGTCGTCAACCAAGTAAGCGGCGACTATAAGATATACAAACCCGAGTTAGCTCGGTACAGAGGTAGGGTGGTGGAACTCATGAAACGGTTCACTCATATCAAACTAACGAGAGTCCCTAGAGCGTTGAACGGAAAGGCTGATGTACTCGCTCGCTTGGCCAAGGAACTGGCTGATCCTGAAATGGACGAAATTCTGATCACAGTCAGGAGCCGGCAAATTCTACCCCCAGTCTCTCTACGAGAAGAGGAAAGCGCGGAACAGAAGAGCAGTCCTGCGGAAGAAGCTTCGATCATCCAAGACGAGCCCGATTGGAGAGAACCCTTCATAGAGTACCTCCGATACGACAAGCTGCCCGAAGAAAAATCTGCGAGGATTCAGCTGAAGAAAAGAGCTCTCCGATACGTGTTTGTAAATGACACGTTATACCGCAGGTCATATGACCAACTCTGGCTCAGGTGTCTGTCATTGGCCGAAGCCCAAAAGGTCATGAAAGATGTCCACTCGGGCGTTTGCGGTGCTCACCAATCTGGCCCCAAGATGCGACTTCAAATCAAACGGCTTGGGTATTACTGGCCCACCATGATACGGGATTGCGGAGAGCATGCAAAGAAATGTTATATCTGCCAAATTCACGGTGATTTTATTCACAAGCATCCCAACCCATTGCATCCTACAGTGGCGTCGTGGCCCTTCGAAGTTTGGGGCACCGACATTGTTGGCCCAATTGATCCTCCGTCATCTAAAGGCCACCGGTTCATACTGGCCGCGACAGACTACTTCTCCAGATGGGCTGAAGCTGTCCCGCTAAAAGAAGTCAAGACAAAAGATATTCTGACATTCTTCCAGCATAATATTCTATACCGCTTTGGTACACCAAGAAGAATCATTTCTGACAACGGGCCTTCTTTCAAGAGCTTCAATGTCTCAAGGTTCGCTACTCAGCACAAGATAGACTGGAGATATTCCTCCATCTACAATCCAAGAGCCAATGGGCTAGCCGAAGCCTTCAATAAGACTCTATGCAAGCTCCTGAGGAAAAATGCTTCAGCCAACAAGAGAGACTGGAATCTCAAACTTCACGAGGCATTGTGGGCATATCGTACCACGCACCGTACTCCAACACAGTCCACTCCATACTCATTGCTCTTCGGAGTGGAGGCGGTCCTCCCCCTCGAAGTCGAAGTTCCAAGCTTAAGAATGGCCGTTCAGCATGAGTTGACAGAAGAGGAAAACGTGCTCCTTCGACTTGAAGAACTCGATGCCCTCGAAGAAAAGAGGCTCGCGGTGCAGCAAAATCTGGAGCTATACCGAACCCAAATGTCACAGGCCTATGACAAGATAACTCGTCTCCGTGCTTTCAAGAAAGGTGAATTGGTGTTGGTCCTCAAAAGACCGATCATCCTCAATCGACATGCCAAGGGAAAATTCGAGCCAAACTGGGAAGGACCATACGTCATTGAGAAAGTGTTCGACGGAGGATCCTACCAACTAATAAGCGCCGAGGGAGAAAGGCCCATGCCACCCATCAATGGCCGATATCTCAAGAAATACTACACATGAATGCTCCAAGTTGCAGGCAAATTGAGCACATCAGCCCTACGGTCTGGATCAGACATCCTGCAAAACCGTATACAATCCACGGGCGTAAATGACCCCTATTTCTCCCAAATCCTGCCGGTGAGACTACTTTTAAAGTCCCACCAGCGGCAAAAAAAAAAAACAAAACAAAAAAAAAACGGTATGTCCACAAGCAAAACGGGCACGGATGAAAACCCGAAAGGGCTCCGTGAGTAAAAACAGCAGGACTACCGGCGAGTCTGTGAAAACCCGAAAGGACGCAAACTCATGAAAAGAGATGAAATACACTCGCAAAGCCCTCTCGACCTTGCGAGGAGAAAACCCCTGCGTGAGATCCTTACGACTCACAAAGGAGCAACACACTTAGGAATCCTCACGATTCCTAAGGAGAAAATACACCTGCGGGATCCTTACGACTCGTAGGGAGAAAATGCTTTTATGGGACCCTCACGGCCCATAAAATTGAAAAGCCTTGGGTGGTAGGGACCCAAACCTATCTCCTAAGCCATCGTTCCCCAACGGGCAACGGCAAATGATGAGTCGCTCCTGGCATTTCGCTTCAGTGTTAGCGGTGCTGATGCCGACCAAAAACCCAAATCCCGAGTCCTCCCAAGGCAAATGATGAGTTGCTCCTGGCATTATTCCAGTGCAGCAATGCTGATGCCAAACAAGATCCAAATTCCAAATCCCATACCCCAACGGCGAATGATGAGTCGCTCCTGGTACCACATTCCAGTGCAGCGATGCAGACGCCAACAAAGCCCTGAAATTTTTTCGGCCCTATGGTCTGGATCATACATCCTGCAAAACCGTATACAATCCACGGGCGTAAAACAATCCCAATCTCCCCTAAGTCTTACCGGTGAGACCACATTCAAAGTCCCACTAAAAAAAAAAAAGAAAAAAAAAGGAAAAAAAAAGGGGTATGTCCACAAGCAAAATGGGCACGGAGGAAAACCCGAAAGGGCTCCGTGAGTAAAAACAGCAGGACTGCCGACGAGTTTGTGAAAACCTGAAAGGGCACAAACTCGTGAAAAGAAGATGAAATGCACTCTCAAAGTCCTCTCGACTTTGAGAGGAGAAAATTCCCGCGTGAGATCCTTACGACTCACAAAGGAGCAACACACTTAGGAGTCCCCACGACTCCTATGGAGAAAATACGCCTACGAGATCCTTTCGACTCGTAGGGAGAAAATGCTTTTATGGGACCCTCACGGCCCATAAAATTGAAAAGTCTTAGGTGATAGGGATCTAAACCTGCCTCCTAAGCCATCAATTCTCAAATTCTCTCGGGGCAAATGATGAGTTGCTCCTGGCATTATTCCAGTGCAGCAATGCAGATGCCAAACAAAAACCAAAATTCCAAAATCCTCTCCATGACAAATGATGGTTCGCTCCTGGTACCATATTCCAGTATAGCGATGCTGATGTCAACCCAAATCAAAATCAGCAAGTCAGAATCCAAGCTCGACACCGCAAGAAGCGGAGCAAGTCAAGTCTACCCATGACACTGCAAGAAGCAGAGCAAGTCAAATCAAGCATCGACCGTCCAAGTCGCAAAAAGGGCAGCATCGACCGTCCACGTCGCTAAAAGGGCAGCACCGACCGTCCAAGTCGCAAAAAGGGCAGCATCGACCGTCCAAGTCGCTAAAATGGCAGCATCGACCGTCGACGTCGCTAAAAGGGCAGCACCGACCGTCCAAGTCGCAAAAAGGGCAGAACCGACCGTCCACGTCACTAAAAGGGCAGCATCGACCGTCCACGTCGCTAAAAGGGCAGCACCGACCGTCCAAGTCGCAAAAAGGGCAGAACCGACCGTCCACGTCGCTAAAAGGGCAGCATCGACCGTCCACGTCGCTAAAATGGCAGCACCGACCGTCCAAGTCGCAAAAAGGGCAGAACCGACCGTCCAAGTCGCAAAAAGGGCAGCATCGACCGTCCAAGTCGCTAAAATGGCAGCACCGACCGTCCAAGTCGCAAAAAGGGCAGCATCGACCGTCCACGTCGCTAAAAAGGCAGCAACGACCGTCCAAGTCGCAAAAAGGGTAGCACCGACCGTCCACGTCGTAAAAAGGGCAGCACAGGATTCCTACAAAGCGGGAACCAGATCACTCCGGGCCAGGGAAACGTCTATCACGGACACTCCGTCTCGGAGACATGTCAAGCAACGACCGTCCATGTCGTAAAAAGGGCAGTGCCAGCTTCCCAAAAGGTGGGAACCAAATCAAGCCGCCTCCACGTGAAAGAAGATCCATCAATTTCATGCACACGACCCACATATGTGGTGTGCATTTATTGATGGGGGGCAATTTGTTGGGGTAAAAATTTACACCCCGGTTGACCAAGTCAAAATCCAAGTCAACCCCAAGCCAAGTGGGCCCAAGCCCAGATCCAGTGGGCCCATGCCCGGGTCGAGCCCGAACATGAAACGGCCGGCCTCCCCCCATGCCAAGTTTAAAATTTTGTAATAAATAATTTTGTTGTATTTCTTTTGTTTTGTTTTATGGATAAATGTAAGAAAAATAGGCATAAAGCCAAATTTTTGTAAAGCCCATGGCTTATGTGCAAAAAGAAATGGCACATGAGCCATGGGATAGGCAAAATGCCATTTTGTGAAGCCCAAGGGGCTATTTGTAAAGTGTATGGCCTATAAAGGCAAAGATAATGAAAATATCTAATAACTTTTTTCTCTCTCCAGAAATTTCTAGATCTGAGATCTCTTTCTCCTTCTTCAAGGTTCCAAAACCTTCTTCTTTCTCTTGAATTAAATCAAGAGTTCTACTCTCATTTTTATAAAACGAATTAGTTTTTCACCACAAAACCCATCAAGGGGAACTCAGATCTTCCATCAGATCTCAAAAAGAAAGGATTTTGAAATCCCACATCTCTTGATCTTCAAGATCCAGCTAACAGAGGAGGAAGAAGAAGAACATCTTTCACTAAACCCTCAAAAAAAAAAAAAAAAAAAAAAGAAGAAAAACACATTCAGGAGTTCAACTCCTCTCTGATTTCTCTTCTGAGAAATTTTTTTCAGGCTAAAAGCCTCCTGTGCCTCTCCGGCGCGCAGCGCAAGTGCGCAAGGCGCCCGCGTGCCGACACGTGGCGCGCGCGCTTGCGCACCTGCGCGCTTGCGCAAGTGCGCAAGGCGCCCGCGTGCCGACACGTGGCTTGCGCGCTTGCGCACCTGCGCAAGTGCGCAAGGCGCCCGCGTGCCGACACGTGGCGCGCGCGCTTGTGCACCTGCGCGCTTGCGCAAGTGCGCAAGGCGCCCGCGTGCCGACACGTGGCGCGCGCTTGCGCACCTGAGCGCACAGCGCTCAAGGCGCTGGCCCCCACGCATCCCTTGGATGCCTTTTCCCTCTCTTTTTGTGTACATACATACATATATACATATGTATACAAATTTATACACACACATACTCCGCAACATTCTCCCCCTCAAAAAAATTTTCGGGCCGGGGCGCTGCCCCGAACCCCGCAAGGGGGCTGCTAGCCCCCTTGACCCCCAGCCCGCTATCCGGGTAGCGGGACCCCCGTAAAAACTCTGTGTGGCTCCCGATATATCCAAAACCCCCCTTTCAGAACAGAACACACGTACACTGCACATTGAATTCGCATGACCAGTTTAACCCGTTAATCGGAGGTTCCCTCGCCCCAAAGGCGAGGGGTAATTAACGGCAGCTTAGTCCGCGGCTGCCGGAGATTCGGATCCCCACAATCATTAAACCCCAGCCTACCCTAGGCAGGGAGAATCTGTAGTACGCCTGACAAGCGCGCGCGTATTCCCATCTCACTGGGGTGACGAAAAACACCCTACAGGGATCATCCATCGCCCATCTGTATGGGTCGAGAAGGTATACGCTAGTCTACTCTGGTATATCGATGCCCCGTCTCGATACACCCACGACTAGGGAGTTTGAAGGATGTACTTATGGACTACCATGTCCCCACTAGTATGATTCGCATCATAGTCCAGGTAGTCAAGTACACATCCTAAGGGCTTTACCAACATGTAACAGAGAGACAATCAGTATACACGTTAAGGTAAAAAGCAACCAGATAGCATACTATCATGTCGAGCAAGAAAGTCCTCCCTATATATGTCCCAGCATCCACTACAATGTACATCCTATGTATAGTAATGGCCTCTAGGGCATACATATAACTAACAAACCACCCGCCAAATACCCGAAGTGAAGCAACCTCCCTCAGTAAAATGAGTAAGCTAATCGGCACTTCAAATTACCCGGTAGTTTTTGCACCCCACCTTGGGTCTATCCTAGGAGCAATAAACAGTAAATGAAATAATACAACGGTGGCTACAATCTTAACCCGGATGTACCCTGCGAAAAAATATTACAACAAATTACAATTTACATTTGATTGAAAGAATGAAAAACCTCATCTCACAACCCCGGCTATTCATCCACGACGATCCAACAAATTCATATACACAAACCACAAAAGCATCACAGATATGTGCAACCCCCAACTAACCGACATATAGCAATTAGCGGAAGTTTACGAATACATATATCACAACTTGAAACATTAAACGACGTTTAAAATTGCGACTTCGAAACACCCCGTATTGCCACAGTAAAGAATTGACAGCATATTCAAAATTGGCAAAAACAAACAACTCCTCAAACCCTAGATCCAAGTAACAAGACCACAGAACAAAACACGAAGCATTTCCCTACAACAAAACCGGTGAGGCCGGATTTGCTGGCAATGTGGCCGGCCCAATACTGAGGGAACTCGTTTTTGGTGTGTGTTCATTTTATAAGTAGTGGAGAACTCTGCAATTGTTTTAAAAAAATTTAGAGCCTCGTGAAAAATCAACAAAAACTAGGATCTACGCTTCGATGTTTTGGGGTTATTTCGGTTTTGTAGTTTTACTTGTCTTTTAATCTATTAGTTATAGTTTAGTCGGCTTTAATACCTCTGTAAGTCGATTCTACACACCCCACATGTTCGCGGGGAGGCTGAGTTTGTAAAAAACGATTTTTAAGTGCTTCGTAATATCGACTAAACTCCAGGATCAATACTAAACCCTAACTAACAAACTAACAAGGAGGTTTAACTACTATGTGAGAATGTTATACCTCAAGTTACAAGTCCTTCTTCTTCTCGTTGTCCTTCTCCTCGTCGTGATATCCTCGAAGTGAGAATGGATCGCGCCCCCACCTTGAGCTTTCACCTCTAAGATGAGGTAATTAGGTCACTTGGTGTGCTAAACTAAGTAGCCTAGAGTGTGTAGAGAGTGATTAGGGATCTAGTTGTCTCACAAACCCAAAGATTCCCAACTCATGAGACAATTAGGGTTTGAGAGGTGAGAAGAGAGCTTGAGGAGAATAAGAGAGAGTTAAGTATCTGTAATGCGATAATGAATTAATGAAAATGGCTCATATTTTAGACTTTAAAGCAAAAGAAAATATCTCACACAAATATCACACAAATATCTCAAAATATCTAAGTCTTCAAATCTCATATGAGTCCAAGAAAGTCAACATGGAGCCATGTTCATATTTCACTAAAATACCACAAAGTATCCCACCTCATTTCCTCCACATCACTAAAGATTTAATCAAAAAGAAAAACCCTAATTGAGGTGTCTCACTTCAAGAAGTAATCTTAATCAAATTACAAGAATGCCCCTCTCATCCTTATATACATACCCGCATCCGTATTCCAAGAAACGCGAATACAATGAGATAAAACTAATCCAATAATCAAATACTAGGATCCGGCTTAAACTAAAGGCCACTGGTATTGTCCGCCCGAACATCATATGCGCACAAGTACACGTATGTGATCGAACCCTGTCGTAAAACCATACGACATCTACATCGTTTCGCCCGAAGCAGGGAAACCTTCTGTGTGGGACTCTAAAGACTCGACGGTACGCAGAGAGTGGGTTTAACCACAAGCACGTCAGCGGTACTAGCTGCACATAACGGCTACCCAGATATCTGTCGATAAGAAGGCCGACGAGCAAACTCATCCGAACTCCTACTGAGTCTGTCTGTGGCAATCTCCGTACAGTCCGGTCTGTTCGTCAAAGAGTATCGCATATCGGGCTTAGGGTGGCGGTAAATGTCAGACCCCTAATAGCGCAATAAGTCGTGGCGGAGTGCAGCCCAAAACACCCTGAGAAACTACTGGAATACCTACCAGTAAATCTCGCTTGCCCTGGCCAGGGACTTTGTGTAATAGCTTTCCGAACACAGCGCGATATCAACCCCTAATACCGGGAGAGACGAATCCTATCTAATCGCTACTGCCTCCAAGTGATTCGGGATTGCACCCAACTACTACCTGTTTGCACGACTCAATAGAGCCGTGGTAGGGTAGTAATCTAAGAACAGTGGGAACACACTTGAGGCAAACTAGCAGTGTCAAGTCAACGGACTATGTTGTACTCTTGTCACCTAGGAACTGCTAACTGATGATAGGTATAGTACTAACCAACAGTTCCCCATGAGTCCGTCCAGTGTAACTCATAACCCAATGAGCACCTGCATACTATCTCTAGTATGACGTACTGATGGCTGTAGGACAGACCATCTCCCCTGCTGGGATGAGAAGCGTATACACTAGTCTACTCTGGAGTATCGATGCCCTGTCTCAATAATCCTACGACTAAGGACCTTTATAAGGATGTGGTTGTAGACTACCCAGCCCCCACTAGTGTGACTGCCATTACAACACTGGTAATCAAGCAAAGATTCTAAGGGCTCTACCAATATATATTAGCGATACGTCAAAAGAAACATATACACATATTAAGATAGATCCAAACCAAGTAGCATGCTACCATATTGAGCAAGACTGTTATAAATCCGTGTATATATCCCAAGCTTCCAAAATGTATACAAACTAGTACTATACAATAATGGCCTCTAGGGCATATTACACTAACAAATTCAACACACTTGATTTGTCATAAATTATGGAGGTAGGAGCCTCAAAAATCTCATCTACCTTATTTTTAAAAGAGTATAAATCAAGTGGTCGTTCAAAAATCATAGAACTCGAAATATCGGAATGTGATTCATTAAAACTCAATGGAGTTGAAAGAAGATTAGAAGAACCAAAGAAAATGGGTGATGAAATAGGTAAACAAATTTGGGTGTCGAGCATTGTTGAACCAGATATGGGAGATAAAGGCTGAATATTGTTCTGCTTATCGGATAGGTTGGTGGTAAAAAAAGGATCGGTTAAATCTGAACCATTTATTTTAACCTCTATTTAAACTATATGTTAAAATAAACGGTTTAGATTTGTTGGATAAATTAATTTATTCAACTTTGTATATTATTCCATCCCGATATTTCATATAACATTATTTGTAGGCCATCATTAATAGAAATGTCATTATAAGAAATATTATCAAAAAAAATGATGGCCCATCGACCTCAAACTAAGTACCTCAACCACAAGGACTACGTGCACCAACCGACAAACAACTAGGTTCTATGTATAGGATATGATAGAATATTATATGTATAAATAATGTATTGATTGTGCATATGTATTAGGCGTGGCAAATGAAGCGAGCCGGGATGATTCGATTAACGAATCATCTGATCACTTACAAGTCGAGACGAGTTGAGCTCGCCTCGCTTATCCGACAAGACGAGGCGATGCAAGGCGAGTTCAATAGTAGCAGAGCTTGACCCTGCTCGCCTTGCCACCTCGTCTAAGCGAATCGCGAGGCGCGGCGAGATGGCTCAACTCGGCTGACTCTAGGTTTTTTTTAAAATAAAAATCCTTTCTTAAGACGGCTCAAACCCTTTCTTGAGACGGCTCAGTCATTTTAAGCAGGCTCAAAATATGCCTAGAAAGTTTGATTCTTCTCTGTTTCTTTGAAACGGCTCAAGCTCTGTCTAAGCCAGCTCAAAATAAGACAGTTGCGGATTTTCGAAATTTCTTTGACATGATCTCTTTCCTTTTTTGTGGGATTCTTTTCCATCTATTAAAATAGATTATCTTGAAGGAAATTTTTATCAGACTTATTATAAAAAATAAATCAAATTATAAATAAATAATACAATTTAGTTTTTAACATTAGAGACTGAACCCACTCGGGCTGCCTACGTATCCTTCCTAAATATTGAGCTCAATGATAAGGAATTGGGTCTACGTAGTTCTTTTTCTGCTATTACAGTTCCTACTCACTACTCGTCACTGCTGGTTGTATTTCCTCCTTTAGTATTGGTCTCATCCAATCCTGTAAGCTCCTCAGGTAGATAATTCGAGTCCAAACTAATTGCATTTTGTTTTCTGACAGCTACTACTTCCCATTCTTGCGAACAAATCATGCACTCTATAGTGTCGTACCCCAAACTGCACCTCTTCTCGCTTAAGATCCTGCCACTTGTACTAAAAGCATTTTCTGATGCTACTGTGGACACTGGAATGGCTAGTAAATCACGAGCCATAGTAGAAAGCACCGGATACAAATATCTATGGCTTTTCCGCCAGGCTAAAACATCGATCTCGTCTATAGTATAATTTACGTCTAACTCAGTTTGTAAATATATTGTTAATTCATTTAAAAATGACGATGATGAGGCCACGAGACCTCGTACCCTTTTCAACCGTTGAATAAGTGCAAAGGCTGGAGTCGAAGCACATATACCGATTGTGGCCGGTGATCTAGTACTTCTACCAACAGAAGATCGTGAACCATACAAATCAAACACTTCATTTAAAGTACTTTTAATGGTATTAACATAAGCATCAATATCTATACTATGTCGCATGCATCCGTGAAACCCATTTAAAAGAGCCTTCAAACCTTCTAATTTAATTCTAAGGTCCATTACCGAACTCAAACAGTAAACAATTGGAATTTCATAGTAATATTTAAAAATCTTATCTAGCATAGCAAGTATAACAGGCTGAAGTTATCACGACCCGAAAAGACTACATGACCGATACAAGGATTATGTGAAGTCAAGTGGACCCCATCGTAACCCAAGTAAGCCAAAACCAGGAATCTAAACCATATAAAAAAATAGATAATAATTGGTAGAGGTGAAGTTTTAGAAAAGTTTTATGAAAAGGTAAAGTTGGTTCGTAAGATTGTTTGAAAAACGAACAGCACCTCCTTTATAAATTTTGAATAAAACATGTACAATGATAAGTATATATTAAGTATTCCCATATACGAGAGCTAAATCAACGCCTAAACGGCGGAATCACAACCATGCAGTAATATACGATGCCAAAAGGCGAAGGATCAACAAAGAGGAAGGTAACGACATAAATATACATCAGGTCGACTCCACACGAGTCCAACAACAACAAAATTTATAGCTCTAAGGTCTTGACAATACTAGACTCGTTTTTTGATGGAGTACTTCTAGATACAAATAGATCCAAGGCGAATGACGATACAAAATAACCCACTAACTCAAACTATGCGCAACCACGCCCAAAAGATAACAAACGTGCCAAAATAAGCCGCTACGGATCCAAACGGTCAAACCTGCAAAGAATTATGGCATAACGGGGTGAGTTGCCAACTCGTGAGTAAATTATATAACAAGCTAGAAGTCACATGGATAAGCGGTGAAACAACTAAGCATGATAAATGTGTACATCAAGGATGTAACATTTCATAAAAAAATTCAAAAAAAACTATTTTGGAAATTTAAATTATGATAAATTGGTTTTACTAAGATTATAATAATTATGGATATTATTTATTATAATATGTTATTTTCCAATTAGTAACTATTTTGGGTATAGCATGCATAATTAACCATGGCTTTTCTCTAAGTGGGGATTAATATTTATGAATTTGAGCATGACTACCATTCTTTTTTCTTTATTTAAATAATGGGAGAGATAGGGAGAGGACATGAGGCATAGTCACACCCATGCTATACCTCCTCCTTGTTTCCTCCCACTTTCCTCGTCTCCTCTCATTTTCATCAGTTCTTTCTCTTTCCTCTCAACCTCTCGCATCTCTTTCTTAACTCCATTGTTTCCTGATTAAAAATCAGGAATTACCTCAATGAGGTATCACGTGTTCACACGTGACCAGTGGTCACGTGATGACACGTGATGGATAAAACCCCATCAAACAGAAACGAAAACAAACAGCTCAAAGATGACTCAATTAGGGGTCACGTGCTCACACGTGACCAGGGGTGACGTGCCAGCACGTGCCAGGCTTTGAAAGCCTTACAGCTTAATAGAATTTAATTCTAAAAATCAGGAAATATCTCAACGAGGTGTCACGTGCTCACACGTGACCAATGGTCACGTGTTGACACGTGATGGTCAAAACAGCAACATAAACAAGTGGTTGTTAAAGGGCTCAATTGGGGGTCACGTGCTCACACGTGACCAAGGGTCACGTGCTCACACATGACCAAAGGTCACGTGCCAGCACATGACAGGCTTCGAAAGCTTTACAGTTTAATAGAATTAAAATTATAAATTTCTCTAAAATATTTCCAAATGGGAAAGGATTAAGGGGGACCGTTGGATTAAAAATCCAGGGGTGATTAAATATCATCAATTTATGGAAAAATCTTAGACAAAGAAAGATTTCCCTAAATCTCACCAGAAATAACAAACATAATATCTTTGGATTGAAAATCCAGCGGTGAATAAAATTCACTTAATGATCTAAAGGCTCATATTAACTATGAAAACAAACAAAAATCTTTCAATGAAAGATTTGCTAAACAAATTAATTCTTTTCCTTCTCCTATAAATAGGAGCCAAGAGAAGAGAAAGATATAGAGTTTTGGGATCTTGAAATTTCAGAAAGAAAAGAAAGGAGAATTTAATTCTCTACAAAGAAAACCCTAGGTGAGAAAAGAAAGGGGATCAAAACTTCAAACAGAGAATTTAATTCACAAATCTAAGAGTTTAACTCTTCTGCACAAAAAAAACTTAGTTCTTCCTCTGGTTGAAGATCTGCAAAGAGCACATCTCCCCATAAGTTGAGAATTTAATTCTCATCGGGTTGAGATCCTGCCATACAGATCCAAAACTTAGAAGGGGAATTGAGTTTAGAGAATTTAATTCTCCCAAAATAAAACTAGGGTTTAACCCTATATGAGAATTTAATTCTCCCAAAGTTATAGAAATTTAATTCCTCCAAGATAAAACTAGGGTTCAACCCTATATGAGAATTTAATTCTCCTAAATTTTTAGGAATTTAATTCCTCCTACATGAGAATTCAATTCTCCCAAAATCATAGGAATTTAATTCTTTCAAGACAGAACTAGAGTTTAACCCTATATAAGAATTTAATTCTTCCACATACATAGGAATTTAATTCCTCCAAAATCATAATTAGGGTTTTAACCCTACAGAGAATTTAATTCTCAAAATAAAATAAGAAGACATAAAAGATCTCTATGCATGAAAAGACTAAGGTCACATGCCTCACGTGACCCCTGAACAGATCCCCCAAAAATGAGAAGAGGAAAGCTTTGAGGCAATGCCTCACGTGCTCCCACGTGACCCTCATTATATATGGAACAAAAGCAAAGGCAAAATCTAACTTGGGCGCTCTCACGTGTTACCACGTGACCCATAATAAATGTTCTAATAAATAAGAGCATGAGTATACATCACGTGCCCACACGTGATGGCTATGAAAATTAAAAGTGTTTAACACTTGTTTGCAAAACAAAATAAAGGGGATTTGGCCCCACTTTTTGATGCATCACGTGCTCCCACGTGACCCCTTCCTCTTCTAGTGTTTAACACTAATCTGACAATTTTGTTTCCAGTGTTTAACACTGTTATCTTTTAGTGTTTAACACTAATTTGAGAATCATATTTCTAGTGTTTAACACTAATTTGATAATCTTATTTCCAGTGTTTAACACTGTTGTTCTCTAGTGTTTAACACTAGCTTTAGCCCAATTGGCTAATTTTCTAGAGGCAAAGCCTCCCCTTCAATTGAATCTCAAAATTGAGTAAAAACTCAGAGGTATAATGTTTAATCCTCTGCCAAAGACCCAAATGTTATCAAAGCCCTCAAACTCTTGTTTAGCATTGCTAAATAATGTGGGCTTGAACCCAGACAAATGTCTAATGGTACAACAGAAGGCCAATACTTCAAACTTAATTGGACTTAGCCCAAGTTGACCATAAGTCCTCAATTCAGACTCAACTGAGCCAGTGTGCTCATAATTTAATTAACTGATCTTAGTTCCAAATTCGACTACAGATCACTTAATCCACTTCGGTTTGAGGGTACATCTCTTCACTTCTCTAATATTTGTCGTTGTAATCCTTCAACGTCTTCAGAGAGGTGACGGGTCCCGACAACCACACATTTCATAGACTATGACGTCTCTAAACTATGGACTGTGAGGTCCTTAAACTCATAGACTATGATGTCCATAACCTCGACCGTGATGTCTTAAAACTAACATTGGACTGTGAGGTCCTTAAACTCATGGACTATGATGTCCTTAACTGTAGGGTTACTAGGCACTCTAATGGAGTCTCACAAGTGATCAAACATGCACAAATCAAAAATTCCTTGTGCCTACAAACCCTAATACGGATCGTTAACTAGAAATCAAGGCGATGCAAGCTAGTAAACGGAATTATAGCTAAAGGGAAGGGGCTACAACCTTTGTAGATCCGGTCCACCACCTCCTAGGCTCCGTGATGAAGTCCCCTCGCTGTCCAAATCGTATCTTGGGCTCTAGCGTCGGCTTCATCGGAGGAAAAACGGGCTAGGTCATCGACGACGTGCCGAAGATGATCTACGTCGAGGCATCACTAGATCAAGCTCCACCTTCACCAAGCCATGAAAACTTGTGAAGGAAACACCCTATACTACTTGGCAAGAGGTAGAGGATGAAGAAATAGGAAGTGGGTAGACTTTAGTTTTGGATTTCTCACTAGTTTTCATCACTTGCCATTGAAGTAGCAAGCTTTCTTCATGGAAGAAGAAGATGAAGAAGAAGAAGATATGATAAGTCTTGAATTATTGGATAAATAAATCAATACTTATCATATATTAACCCTTGGTTAATTGTAGAGAATGGACCATGGTTAACTTGGATGGTTAGGGTTAAGCATGAGACAAGAATGATGACTAAGTCAATGCTTCATGAAACTTCAACTAAAAACAAAAATAGCAACCATTCTTTTCTCATCTTTTCCAAAAATAAATAAACAAATAAATAAGTAAGCAAAAAAAAAACCCTAATCATAAACTTAACCATGGTTTAATTCTTTACACTTAACCAAGTAAACATGTATCATCAAACATGATACAATCATGTGCACAAATGTATATCACATATACAACTTGCACAATTCAAGTGAGAAAATCCATTTAAAGTGAACCAATACTAGTTGATGCAAAGTAATATATCAAATATATATAATTCTACATTAAATCATTAAATCAACACTTGATTTAACGATCCGGTCATGTCGCATATAACCGGCTAGTATCCAATGTATCGGCTTATCGAATCAATCCTTGATTCGATAACTAGGTTATATCGCATATAACCAATCGATACATTCATCGCGAGAATAGAATACAGTATCACATACACGCATTATTCTCGGTCCCGCACATATCTCATATGCGCTCCTATTTCGTTTCGCTTGAGCCAGGAAACCTCTGTGTAGGACTCTAAAGACTCGTCAATACGCCGGCAGCAGATGATGATCATATCAAACACCCACAAGCCGCAAGCGGTCTGCTAAACGTAACGGCCATCCGGGTATTGAGCGATCAGAAGATCGACGAGCAAGCCCGCTCACACTCCTGTGAATCCAACCAGTAACACTTACCGTACAGTCCGGTCTGTTCGTCTGATATGTCGCATATCTCGCCTAGGGGTGGTAAACGTCAGACCCTAATAGCTCGATAAGTCATGCCGACGTAGGGTCCATAACTATCGTGAAACTACTGATAACTCTTACCAGTATATCACTGCAACCCTGGCCAGGGATTTCCTGTTATGGCCAGTCGTGCATTACGCAACATCAACCCCCAATACCGGGAGAGACGAATCCCCTCCTATCGCTCATTGCCTCCATGTGAATCGGGACTGTACCCAAAAACCACCTGTTTGCACGCCTCAGTAGAGCCGTGGTAGGGTGGAAATCAAAGCACAGTGGGAGACACACAAGACTCTATGACGATCTTCGGTCAACAGACTAAGCTGTACCAGTGTCACCAGAGAACTGCCATCTGACGTGAGGTATAATACCATCTGGGAGTTCTCGGCGAGTCCGTTCAGTGTACCCAGTCTCCACTGAGCACCCGTATACCATCTCTGATGTCAAACACTAATGGATATGGGATCATCCATCGCCCATCACATGGGTCGAGAAAATACACGCTAGTCTACTCTGGAATATCGATGCCCCGTCTCGATATTCCCTCGACTAGGAACATTGAAGGATGCACTCATGGACTATCCAGGCCCCACTAGTATGATCTGCATCACAGTCCTGGAAGTTGAGTACACATCCTAAGGGCTTTATCAACATGTAACAGTGAGATAGAAAGTATACACGTTAAGATAAAGTGCAACCAGATAGCGTACTATCATGTCGAGCAAGAAAGTCCTACCTATATATGTCCCAGCATCCACTACAATATACATCCAATGTACAGTAATGGCCTCTAGGGCATACATATAACTAACAATCTCCCACTTGCACTAAGGCCATCTGTAGCAGTGGTTGCAGTATCACATACTCAACCATCCCATAAAAGTCTCTCTTTGGGAAAAGGCCTTCGTGAGTGGATCCGCCGTGTTGTCCTCTGAGTCTACTCTCCTAACCTCGATCATCCTGGAGATCAACTATCTCCATGATCAGGTGATGCTGCCTCAGAATATGTCTGGGTCACTGATGGGACCAGGGTTCCAGGGTCGAAGCCACACTTCCATTGTCACACAATGGTAGGAACCTAGTTCATCCTATGAACCAATATACACCCAAACTGCCTCTTTGGTAGTATCTTTAATAGCGATGTTACCAGCCTTTATCGTCTAGTTTGCCACGGTATCAAGCCTGGAACTCTTCCAACATACCGTCCCTTTACTGAGGGTAAAGACAATGCCTGTGACTGACATTCAGTCGTCTTTATCACTCTGGAACCCTTCCAGTGATTCTCCCCAGGATCGATTGATACCATCTCACTACAACTAGTGAGTATCCTAACATCCAATTAGATCTATCTCATAGATCCAAAGCTTAGGATTTAGTAGGTATCACTTTGATCCTATATGGAAAATCATTGTGATAAGCGGAGATTGATCGAGCGTAGCATAGGAAACTCCTTCCCTAACAAGAGTATGTCATCCACGTACTCTACGAGGATCGTCACCATACTCCCTACTACCCTTTTGTTTATACAAGTTTCATATACCATTTTGATGATGTCAACTTCTTTGACTAATCCATCAAAACAGATGTTCCAACTCCGCAATGCCTGCTTTATCCTATAAAGCATCTTGCACACGTTTCCGCTGCTCCCACTGTCTACGAGGCCCTCTGGCTGTGTTCTTATAGACATTCTCTTCTAAATCATTATTTAGAAAAGTTGTCATGGCACCCAACCACCAGATATCGTAGTCATGGTATGTAGCCGTGGCAAGTAGGATCTGGATGGACTTAAGCATAGTCCCTGGAAAAGGTTTCATCATTATCCGTGCCTGGTTGATGACGAAAACCTTTAACAAGTCTAGCTTTGAAAGTCTCAACTTGTCCATCTACACCAAGTAATCTTCTCAAGATATACTTGCTCCTGATGGGGATTTAACCCTTCAGATATCGCAACCAAAGTCCATATTTTGTTGGTGTATATGGATTCCATCTCAGATGGCTAAGCATCCAGCCATTCTTACAGAGTCCCTACTCTTGATGGCCTGCTCGAATCTAGTTGGGTCATCATCTCATGATGCAATCCTTGCTCCCGCTGTCATCGAGAAACCGAAGTATCTCTCAAGCAGGTGAGGAACCCTGCTAGATCGGCAGAGAGGCTGAGGTTCGTCGGGAACTATAAAATCCTTTGGTTCTGTCAAATCTTCAGCTGTAGTTTCGAATAGCTGGAACCTTTCCAGTTCTACAGAACTGACCTTGCCTCGATCTTGTCCGGATTTTTCTTTTGACATAAGCCGGACAACCCCAAATCTTAACTAACTTAAGATATGGGCTCTTCCCTTTCCATATCACATATGAAATGGTAGGCAGTGATTTGATTCGAACCCTATTCAATAGGTATGCAGCTTCTCAAGCGCATAACTCCCAAAAAGGAAACAGGTAACTCAGTAGTACTCATCATAGAGCACACCTTATCATATAGGGTGTGATTGCTCCGCCCCGATACACCAATGTGCTATGGTTATTTGGAGGAGTAATGCTGAGAGAGAATCTCATTCTCCTTTAGAATAATCCAGGAATTCCATGCACAAGTATTCTCCTCCTTGATCTCATCAAAGGACATAATACTTATACCCTGTTATTGGTTCTCCACTTCTAACTTATATTCTGTGAATACCTCAAAAGGTTCGGACTTATGTTTCAACTGGAACATATGACTGAATCTTGAGAGATTATCAGAGAATATAATGAAGTATAAAGAACTAGTCCTGGCATGTGTAGACAGGAGACCTTACATACATCATCATGTATCAGTCCCAAGAGTTTACCAACTCTTCCTCTGTTTCCAATAAACAGAGCTATGGTCATCTTATCTTTGTGACATGACTGGCAAGTTTCATAAGATGTAAATTCAAACTGATTTAAATATGCATCTAAAATGTAACTTCAGCCAGTCGGGTCGCATTGATATGACCTAGTCTACAATGCCTCAAGAATGATTCGTTCATTTCTGAACTTTTCCTCTTGTGTGTGTTCTGTATACTAGGAACTGTAGTTTGATTTAGTACGCCAATGCTTATAGATAACGTGCCTGAACCGATCAACTTTTGATATAGGAAATGTTCAAAACATTATCCATCAATACAAAATTTTATCATTTCTTTACTGATAAAGAGACTTATATGATTTTGTATATCAGGTTCGGTATCTAATAGCATTTGTTCAGAATCAATGTATTCGTAATACAGGGTGACAGTGACCAACAGACTTGGCTGCAACACTTGCCCCGTTTTCTGTCTCATGAAACTTATCATCCGTTCTCAGTTTTTCTACCCTTTTTGTAGCCCTATGTAACAGATTACATATCTGGGATCCTGATCCTGTATCAAATACCCAGGATTCAGAGGATACTGAGAAACAGTTCTTTATAATGAACACACCCGAAGGAGATGCATCATATGCACTTTCTTCGTTTGGGCGGCACGGGAAATATGGTATTCCCCAATTTCTTGCTCTGTCTTATAACAATTATAAGTTGGAGCGGGACCAACGTTCCCCAGCTCAGTATAACAAGCGGGTTCGGTCAATACATCCATATTATTATCTTGATTAAGGCGTGATATGGTCGCTACCAGGAGAGAGAGAGAAGAAAAACACTCTGCGTGCGCTCTTGCAAGATTAGATTGGTTATGTATTTTATCTAATCAGGATGGCTCCCACTGTTTTTATCAAATCTTCCTTCAAACCTTAAAAGGAAAGACTAGCCGGGATTAATTACACTCTACAAGTTCGCCAATTTTTCAGCCAGGCCAGTGTCGGTACTTTGATGGAGGTTCCCCGTGCTTTCGCACGGACCTAATTACAGTAAACCTCGTTTTCCCAGAGGCGTAACCCCGTTGACACCTTTTTAGACACCTACTTGATCGGCTAATTGCAAAGTGCAAAACTCTCCCAGGAGTAACAATTACTCGCAGTGGGTATCGGGATCCAACTATCATATAGAAGGTATGCAATCTCATTGCAAGTTTCAACACTTGAAACTCCCGATAATGGTTTTTACCCCTAGCACTTATGACCTTAACTAAGGTCAACAAATCATAAGTACTAGTCAAGTTCTACCCGTCATTTCGTGATTAATTAGACCCACCCACATGACCCTTAACTAAGGTCAACAAAGTCACGCGGCTGTCCTAACTAATCGCATCATATGCGGTGTAGGAAGACATCACTTAGCTACCGTACACTGTGCCTTGACTATGGTCAACAAACACAGCACGAATACTAAGTACTCTACTTCCTAAAATGATGGAGGGTTGCGAATGGTTTTTAGGAAAACCTTTAACGCTTTGAACTTGATCTCGTTGCGGAATCAAATGGTTTTCAAATGGAATGTTTTTGAGGCTTTTCTAGTTTTGCTAAAGGGGTCACTCCCGGTGAAGGGATCGTCGGCCCTTTTCTCGTCGAATGAGGTGCGGGATATATCATATATATCACTGTGCAAAGCGGAAACTATAGAAGCGATCAAAGACAAACCGAGGGTTGTAGCATCTGCCAGTTATTGCTAAAGGAGTCACTCCCGGTGAAAGGATCTCGGTCCTTTCCTCATCGAATAAGGTGCAGGATGTTCTATAATGAACACCACGATGCAAAGCAAGAACTGTAGCTACCTGTTTTTATTTTGAAATTCGATTCCACAACATCAATTAGGTTTATTTTCTTTCATTAATCTCATTAATGAATATCCCATCATTTAAGTCCACCTAATCATCACAGATAAATATAACGTACGCTTATGTCATCCGCATTCGCCTCGATGTCCCGTCTGCACCGTTAGGTTAGGTAACTAACGGCAGAGCGAGGCAGGGCTAGCGCAGGTGTAAAACATAAGCAACGTCTATATAATATATCATATATACTATATATAATATCTGTCACAGAACATCACATGATCACATCACAGATAAATCACAGCAGAAGAAACATATGAAATATTGGATATACTAGGACGTCCGTGTTTTCAATACGAGCCAGTATAAAACACGGATTCCACGGTCGTGATGAATAGCCTATCCCACACCCCTAGACCCCTACGAGAGCGGCAAGCAACCCTACCAATTCTAGGGTTAGGAGACCCGGACTCGACTCCTCGAGATGGTCTCCCACTGGACCCTAGAACCCGGTTACTTGTGCTCCCCTCCTTGGGTCTATCCTAGCGCAGAAAAGTAAATAATATACATCAACGGTGACATCTTCCGCAACCTGGAAGTGCCCCAATAAAAGAATATTACATACAAGTTTTTACATGAATGAAAATGAAAAACACTCATCTCACATAAAAAAAACCCGGCTATTCAAACACGACGATCCAATATAACATATCCAGCAACACATAACATCACATGTCATCAACGTAAGTAAATATGCGCATCCCAATTGTCGTTGACATATAGCAACGAAACCGACGATATCACATATTACACTTACGGTCACAGAAAAGAAAGTGTAAAACTACAACAGTTGGAATCCGCAATCACCTCAGACATCGCATGCCTGATCAAATGAATTCTTTAGACATCGCATGCCCAACAATTATAAACCCCGCATTTTAGTCTCATTATCGAAAACTCTTTCCAATATCAAGTCAGGCAATTTAACAAGATTCCCGAAAAACTGATCGAATGCTCGTCGCAAACTTTAGTAGACGGCCGCACCCCCGAAACCGTCGACGAAGTGTACCAAGGCGGAACACCGCTACCGCGAGCACCCGAACGGATGCTTTCGGCGACGGGGTTCTCCTACAGTCACTTGGTCAGGACTATGGAGTGAGGCTGTCTATTAAGTTTACCCGGCGAGTATCCGCGTACACTACGTGATTGCGACGGACTTTTGATCACATCAAAACTCCATGGCAACCGATCAAGTGAGACTAAACTGCTATGTTTATAATATTCATTCCGTTATCTCATAACTACTTGTGAATTCCAATTATTGTATCACATTCCGGATAAATAGAAAATGCTAAACCTTTCGATCGAACAATCGAACACCCAAGTTTTCCCAAAACAGATCAACACATGAAATAAGTCTAACAACATTCAGTTCGTGCCTCAGTACCAACGGTCCAGCCGTAGAAGGGTCAAGCCAACGCCTCACATGTGGCACGCCGTACTGCCCCAAACCCGAAGGTTCAAAGGGCAGTTCAAGACGGTCACATAATCGAGTTAAGGTTTGTTGTCTTCTAGAGGGTCCATCGCGTTACTTGCACTACTTAGAACGTCGTTAAACTACGGAAAAATCCAACACTTGGAAATTTCCCGACAGGGGAAAAATTGGGTATTTATATCCGGTCGAACTTTTTAACATATTCTAAAATTTATCCGGAAAAACACACTGACAAAATTAGACAATCCGATCGATACACTGAGTTCCCAATACAATCCAGAAAATAAAACTCTGGAATAAATATTAAAATATTCCCAGAAAAACCAGCACTGCATACTAGGAATTACTGTGCACATTTCATTAAACAAGGATACATTATGGCCGCGGAACCGCTGCATAAGCCATGCTTATGCGGCGGAACCGCGGCTCTTTGATGGATACAGGAGCTCGAATTTCACAGTAAGTCTTAGATCTTCCTGCCGATTTTTCTGCATATTTTTAATTCACAAAAATCCACGAATTTCAAAAATGTCCAGAGAGCATGTTAAAATCGGGGTTTCGGGTCGATCGGACTTCTAACTTCGTCTACGCATCGCCTAAGGCTCTAGCTAGGCTCTGATACCACTGTAGGGTTCCTAGGCACTCTAATGGAGTCTCACAAGTGATCAAACATGCACAAATCAAAAATTCCTTGTGCCTACAAACCCTAATACGGATCGTTAACTAGAAATCAAGGCGATGCAAGCTAGTAAACGGAATTATAGCTAAAGGGAAGGGGCTACAACCTTTGTAGATCCGGTCCACCACCTCCTAGGCTCCGAGATGAAGTCCCCTCACTGTCCAAATCGTATCTTGGGCTCTAGCGTCGGCTTCATCGGAGGAAAAACGGGCTAGGTCATCGACGACGTGCCGAAGATGATCTACGTCGAGGCATCACTAGATCAAGCTCCACCTTCACCAAGCCATGAAAACTTGTGAAGGAAACACCCTATACTACTTGGCAAGAGGTAGAGGATGAAGAAATAGAAAGTGGGTAGACTTTAGTTTTGGATTTCTCACTAGTTTTCATCACTTGCCATTGGAGTAGCAAGCTTTCTTCATGGAAGAAGAAGATGAAGAAGAAGAAGAAGATATGATAAGTCTTGAATTATTGGATAAATAAATCAATACTTATCATATATTAACCCTTGGTTAATTGTAGAGAATGGACCATGGTTAACTTAGATGGTTAGGGTTAAGCATGAGACAAGAATGATGACTCAGTCAATGCTTCATGAAACTTCAACTAAAAACAAAAATAGCAACCATTCTTTTCTCATCTTTTCCAAAAATAAACAAACAAATAAATAAGTAAGAAAAAAGAAAACCCTAATCATAAAATTAACCATGGTTTAATTCTTTACACTTAACCAAGTAAACATGTATCATCAAACATGATACAATCATGTGCACAAATGTATATCACATATACAACTTGCACAATTCAAGTGAGAAAATCCATTTAAAGTGAACCAATACTAGTTGATGCAAAGTAATATATCAAATATATATAATTCTACATTAAATCATTAAATCAACACTTGATTTAACGATCCGGTCATGTCGCATATAACCGGCTAGTATCCAATGTATCGGCTTATCGAATCAATCCTTGATTCGATAACTAGGTTATATCGCATATAACCAATCGATACATTCATCGCGAGAATAGAATACGGTATCACATACACGCATTATTCTCGGTCCCGCACATATCTCATATGCGCTCCTATTTCATTTCGATTGAGACAGGAAACCTCTGTGTAGGACTCTAAAGACTCGTCAATACGCCGGCAGCAGATGATGATCATATCAAACACCCACAAGCCGCAAGCGGTCTGCTAAACGTAACGGCCACCCGGGTATTGAGCGATCAGAAGATCGACGAGCAAGCCCGCTCACACTCCTGTGAATCCAACCAGTAACACTTACCGTACAGTCCGGTCTGTTCGTCTGATATGTCGCATATCTCGCCTAGGGATGGTAAACGTCAGACCCCAATAGCTCGATAAGTCATGCCGACGTAGGGTCCATAACTATCGTGAAACTACTGATAATTCTTACCAGTATATCACCGCAACCCTGGCCAGGGATTTCCTGTTATGGCCAGTCGTGCATTGCGCAACATCAACCCCCAATACCGGGAGAGACGAATCCCCTCCTATCGCTCATTGCCTCCATGTGAATCGGGACTGTACCCAAAAACCACCTGTTTGCACGACTCAGTAGAGCCGTGGTAGGGTGGAAATCAAAGCACAGTGGGAGACACACAAGACTCTATGACGATCTTGGGTCAATAGACTAAGCTGTACCAGTGTCACCAGAGAACTGCCATCTGACGTGAGGTATAATACCATCTGGGAGTTCTCGGCGAGTCCGTTCAGTGTACCCAGTCTCCACTGAGCACCCGTATACCATCTCTGATATCAAACACCAATGGATATGGGATCATCCATCGCCCATCACATGGGTCGAGAAAATACACGCTAGTCTACTCTGGAATATCGATGCCCCGTCTCGATATTCCCTCGACTAGGAACATTGAAGGATGCACTCATGGACTATCCAGGCCCCACTAGTATGATCTGCATCACAGTCCTGGAAGTTGAGTACACATCCTAAGGGCTTTATCAACATGTAACAGTGAGATAGAAAGTATACACGTTAAGATAAAGTGCAACCAGATAGCGTACTATCATGTCGAGCAAGAAAGTCCTACCTATATATGTCCCAGCATCCACTACAATATACATCCAATGTACAGTAATGGCCTCTAGGGCATACATATAACTAACATTAACCTCGACCGTGATATCTTAAAACTAACAACGGACTGGGAGTCCTTAAATCCATGGACTATGATGTCCTTAACCTCGAACGTGATGTCTTTAAACTAACATTAGACCGAGATGTCCTTAAACTAACAATAGACCGTAATGTCCTTAAACTAATTATCGACCGCGATGTCTTTAAACTAACATTGGACTAAGATGTCCTTAAACTAACAATGGACCGTAATGTCCTTAAACTAATTATCGACCGCAATGTCATTAAACTAAACAACAGAGTCCAAATGCTCTTTTGTTAGATCTAAATGATCCCGTTAAGTCGATCTTAGTCTAAAACTAGACTAACGTATTCTTAACAAACGTTTAAGTTGATCTTAATCTCAAATGAGGCTAACGTATCCTTAAACCCAAACCCCCAAACCCAAATCTAAGAAAGATACGGACTTGGACTAGTCCACGCCCTACGAGCGACAACATAACTTAGTCTCCGTATACAATCCACGGGCAACCAAACACAAAACAAACACCCACGATACGAAGTGACCATCTGGAGAACGAGAAAGTTGTTACCGCGATGCGTTAGCGTAATTAACTGCAGGGGCTTGCGCCTGCAGGGAAGAGCGTCCCCACAATCAAAAACCCCTCAGACGAAGGGGAATCTGACGAAGTCTACTACATCGGCCGCATCCGTTTAAACCTTCGATACATAGTGCCATAAATCAACTTGGCATCTTCGGAGAGGTGGACGGATAGCACCAATTAGCATCTGCCCTGAATTTCAGGCAAGACGGACCTACACGGTCGCGTCTCTGTGATTCGTAGGGGAACAGATTCTGGCACTCCCGGTGGGACCTTTTCCTCTTTCCACTCCATACTTCGTGTGTCGTGTTCGCGAACCAATCGCGGTTTGCTAATGGTTGCCCTTGGGTTTCGAAGTACTAAGATTTGGCGTTTTACTTGGTGCAGAAAGCATAGGATCAATAGCTTTCACCTGCTCAAAGTGTTCCATATGCAACTGCGATTCGCGCTCCGCCCCATCTGGAGGCATAGCCTACGGGCCTCAAGCAGCCTCCCTGTTCACAATGCCGGTGGAACAGGTCACTCAAGCCACCACAGGATTGTTTTTCGGGACTATGCTCCCGCCAATGAGCTTCACCGCTCCTGTGCCAACACCGGAAGCACCCAAGAAGTCGTTCTTTGATCGGCTTACAGCTACTGCGGCCCCTCTCGACGGGTCGTCCAACACCGGCACCTCGGTCTTCTCCAGATTGGGCCAAAGTTCAGATGGGTCCACGATGAAGCCTGCACCTTAAGAGAAGGTTATTCCGAAATGAGTAACCAACCCTGCCCCTGAAGTCGTCAAGGCAGCTTCTCCTATCAAAGGGGCGGTCTTTACAAGACTGACTGTTCCGGCTCCCTCCTGTCCATGCTCAGAAGTTTGTTTTCAACCAATTAGATACAGCTTCTCAAAGGATATCAGTCTTCAACAGGCTGACGCCAGCAGCAACCCTTCACCTGGAAAGGGGGGAAGACAAAGCTATCGCTAAACCAACCCCAACAACTCGACACGCTCGACGTCGCCACTGGCGCCGGGTAAGGAAGGCCGAGGGCAACTCCCCCTCTGGGCTAACTCCACCAGCTCCAACGGTGGAAGTTAATGCTGTTGTCCCAACCGGGAACAGTTTTGAGCTGCTGAACAAGGTACGCAGGAACTCACCTACTGCCGTACTGAAAAGATCCCCGCCACCGGTGGAGATTGTCACAGAAATAAAGCGGGAGCAGTCCCCTCAACGGCTGTCTTCCAAAGTTTACAAAATCTGGCGACAAGTCCGAGAGTCGGTGGTGGATCAAGACTATCCCTGCTGGCAGAAGAAGCTGAAGGTCCGAATGGAAGAAAACCGTCCTGTTAAGCCACAAAAGGCGACGGCTACTTGGGTGCCCACTGCAACGGCCCCCTCAACTTCGACCGCCCACAAGAGGAGAAGGCCAGAGAAAATCCCCATGCCTACGACAAACGTCAAAGGCGCTGAGCCCAAACGCCCTAAGTCTGGGGGCATGGTGGTGCATACCGTCTATATAGCATCCGGGAAAGAGGATAGCCGCGCTTCTACGGGCCACCGACCACTCACCCGATCCATCACAAGAGCTCAGGAACAACAACAGCAGAAGTTTCAAGAGATGATGACTACGATGGCCGCACTCACCGGGCCAAAAGAAAGCCCGGGAACATCCGCAGAGCAGCGCCGTGAGAAGGAAACTGATGCTGAATACCTTCGGAGAATGCTTGAGAAGAAGGACAAAGAGGCTGCGAAACAAGTGGCCAATATAAAGCAAATGGCTCTTCTGTTCCAAGATATGATGGGCATGATAATCCAGCCGGATCCCCCAGCCGAAGATCCTCCAGTAATAATTGAAGATGACAGAGGAGAAATATCGAATCCTCTGCCGGCTCTGTTGGCTGCCCTCCCCCCTCTCACACTCTCTCACTCACCACAAACTCAAGCTCAATACAAATCATCTCCAAATTTTCTCACCTTGATGCCAAGCACAACTCCTTCAAGTGAAACCTCATCAAATCATCAAATGGCATCCTACAAGCTTAATTTTCTCCTTCATCTCTTTATATAAGTAAAAATTCTTCTTTTATCAAGTTTTGCATGTGTTTAGAGTTTCAAATATTAACAAAAGTTATCAAAACTATGAGTTTTGGTGAAGTTTTAGTGTTCAAACGAAATCTGGTATAATTTGGGATCTCTGCAAAATATTTGGAGTATAGATTTGACCTATTTAGACTAGTAGAATACCCCAGAAGAAGCACGAGCCCCTAACTCTAATACTTGGCCGCAAATTGCAGGAAAAAGTATTATTTTGACGACCATCCTAGAGATTAGGTGTCGGGTTTTGGCCAGTGGATCTTACACTTTATAAACAAGCCCTCTTTATACTCCAAATTACCCCAGGTTTCCTGTTTCAAAATCTGAAAGTGTTTTGGATTAGATTTTAACGATGTTTTATGGTTTTCAAGCTTATGAATCCGTATTTTTTTTATTATTGATGCGTTCTTTTATGGTAGAACAGCGAGTCCGGGGGTAGTTCATGGTAGTTAGCACACGGATGGCTTATATTGGTCATAGGTTCTAACCTATGGGTGTCTGTTCATTATATCGATATCAATTTGAATTCTCATATGTGTGTGTGGTTATGTGAATGCTAGGCTTGATTGTGGAGACCTCCGAGACGACGACGAAGGGCAAGACGGTCATAGGATACGAATAGCTCGATCGCAAACAGTGAACAAATTATATCTACGGGTGGGGAATCTAATGAATAGCGTATAGTACCCCCGTGAAACATGTCTTTTATTATTTCATTGAATGTGTTTAGGATCCATGCCATATAGGTTTAGACTTGTTTGTTAGTTAAAAAATTACGTTAGTATCTCTTAGTAGACTTATTGTAGATAAACTTGGTAGAATACATAAGTTTAGACCCCGGATTTTAATTGAACATCAAAGACTTCATCAAAACTTCATGAAAACATTGGTTTTAGTAAAACTTGTTTCATTTAATCAAACTATTTTACATTAGGATACCCTAAACTTCCCAAAGCCAAGTTGAAATACACAAGAAAACTTCATTACACAACAACTATAATTAACCATACTCAAAAAACTATCTTTTTAACATCTAAATCAAAGAAAAACCCCACTTTTATGAAACCGATAGTTTTACTTGGAAAGGAAACTCTAGACTTGATTCAAGATGAATATTTTACCTTAAAATGGATTTCAAAGAGAGAATCCCAACTTAGATATGGCTACTTGAAGGCTTCTAGTTAATCAATTTGAGTTTGACTTTGATGATGGCTTTAGTGGTGAAGGGTTTTTATTTGGATTATTAAGTTGTGGTGAGAATGAGAGTATTGAGAGTATGAGAGAGGCAAAGGGAAGCCATGATATGTGAGACAGAAATGAGTTGTAGAGAATAGAGAGGAAATGAAGGAGGACAATGGGAAGCATGGGACTAGATATGGGCTCACCCATGACTCTCCATCTCTCTCCAATATTCAAATAGAGAAGAAAAAAGAATGGTAGTCATGCTCTAATTTTATAATAGAAACCCTAATATCAAGTAGAAAAGAAATGCAAATGTCAACATTAATCTATGCTAACCATGTCCAAAATACTTATTAGTTTTATCATGACAAAATTATGATAACCCAATTCAATAATTAGTATTAATAGAACAAAACATACTATATTATTATTTAAGTTCCAAAATAATATTTCTCATTTTCTGAAATGTTACAATATTCCCCCTTAAATAAATTCAGTTCACGAATTTAAATTTAGACCCTAAATCTTAAAACATTTCAGTAAACCAAATCAATGGGGCTCCGAAGTCCCATACAAGCTAGAAATACTACCTAATGTGTGGCAACGGCATACATATAGTATAAGTAAAAACAAGAGCATCCTAATGGATCACGCACGATATGAAATCCCCATCGATAAAACATCATCAAAACCATGTGCCCATCTTCGATACTCGAACTCCTAAAATATCATGATGCACTGTGTATGCATAAGAAATGAAAGTGTGAACCCAGATACCTGGAACTCCAACACTTACTATGCTAACCATACTAGCTATAATACTACGTGCGATGCATGAAACAAAATCAAATGCAACATATGTGCATGAAAACAAAAACCAAGTGCAACGGATGTGCATGAAACAACATTAAGTGCATCGAGTGTGCACAAAACAAAAATCAAGTGCAACTACTGTGCACGAAAACATCAATCAAGTCATCAAAACACGTAACTCAAAACATC